>OX451735.1:79103924-79808234 GCA_948472305.1 Vicia faba
ATATATATATTATATATATATATACTATTATATATATACTATATATATTATATATATATTATATTATATATATATATATATATATATATATATATATATATATATATATATATATATATATATATATATATACATATATATATAATATATATATATATAATATATATATACTATATATTATATATATATATATATATATATAATTATATATATATTATATACATATATATATATATTATATTATATATATTATATATATATATATATATAATATATATACATATATATATATATATATATATATATAAATACTTATATATATATATATATATATATAATATATATATATATATATATATATATATATATATATATATATAATATATATATATATATTATATATATATTATATTTATATATACACAACAACAACTTCAAAATTGATGATACAACTTCAAAATTCTAAAATTCTAAATTGATGTTTAATCTACATATTACTATCTTCGAGAATTTCTCAAAAACAATAACTATGAACTTGTTAGCTCTATCTTGTACATCTTCACATATAACTTGAAACAAAACCAAAATATCGAAATTCATACCATGATAAAACAAAAATTTATTCAAATTTATACTCAAAAACTCAAAAGTTATACTTAAAATTCTCATCAATGAAAGAAAGACAATATACCTTATATAATTCTCAACTGCATAATGAATTGACACCATTCCTCCATAAGTTCATCCAATTGATCATTTGAGTAATGAGCACAATTGAATTCATCAAAGTACTACATAGTAGTATAACATAGTATGTGATTTATTTAAAACACTCTGCCATTTTATGAGAAATATTAAAATAATTCCTAAGTTAGAAATTCATATCGTGGATGAAATCTCTATTTGGTCCAAAAAGAAGCGTTTCTTTCATAAACTTCAACATAAAATAACTGCAATTGTTGTACCCCAAAATTTTCCCTCTCATTTATCAAAAATTTTCTCACAAGATCTCTTTGATTCAAGACTGGATTACGGTTTGGTCAGCTTAAGACATCTCATCTTGCATTGATAACCCAAAATTAGGGTTTGAGTTTGCACAAGGATTTTTTTTACTATCAATGCTTCATATGACTTTCCAAACATCATTATGGATCCCTAATATCATTCATGACAAGTTTCAAGCCTTGAACCACATTTTTTTATCAGTCAATTGGACAGTTGACCCTAAAAATCAGTTGTAGTGGGGATAAAGTCAACCCATGGCCAATTTACAGTCAAACTTCACAAATTTTGATCAACATAAACATTTTAAACTTATATGTATCATTTGATCAAGTTTGGACCATAATTCCTCAAGAAATTTGATCAAATCACCAAAAGGGCAAAATGGTCAAAATTAGGGTTTTGACCGAGGAAGGGCAATTTCTGATTTTTAACCTAGAAAATGACCAATTGAGTTAAGGCATGATTTCAAGGATTCAATTTCATTTCAAATTCATTGGATTGACAGATGAAATTTGCAGCCAACTGTTCAAAAGTCAATTGTACACTGAAAAGTCAAACTTTGACTTTTTGGTCAAAATCAAGTAACAAGGGTCATAATTCATCACAAACATGTCAAAATGTGAAACTTGTTCATCAAGAAATCCAAGTTTGAAGATTAGGGTTTGAATTTGAAATTTTTTCTTAACTTCAAAAATTTTCTAAGTATAGAAAATTTCTTATTTTTTCTCAAAATTTAGGCCACATTTTCACCATGATGCATAATGATTCAAGGAAAGTTCCCAACATGAAAGTTGTATACCTCCATGAAATCTACAACTTTGCTTCACACACTATTCCCTAAAGATTCTTGGATCTCAAGATATAAATTTGTGAATACATGGCCATGAACTAAATAACTTAGTGAAATTTTGCCCTAATTTAGGCAGGTTTATGACCCAACTTCATGGCTATTTTTCACCTAGTTCCAAGAGGTATCTCAAAATTCATTTCAAATATGACATATAGAGCATATTTCAATATTTCCAAAATGTCCAAGAACTCCTCAAGATCATTTTTTAGAAGGGAGAATCGAAGAGATGAAGTTGGCAATTTCTCACTTTTTGTCCAAGCCATTTCATGAAGAACAAAGTTGCAATCAGTACCTATGCTAGCTAATCCATGCTTTACAGGTCCCAAACTTGTTCTTCACTCCTAAATTAAATGCTTACTCATTTGACAAAGCTTTGATCCATGACTTAGAACTACTATCCAAGTTGCAATTCCAAAAATGGCATAAAGTGACCATTGCCATTTTTGAAAAGCACAACTTTTGCCACTTTCCAATTCTTGAGCATTGGACTTGTCTCTATTGTACACACAAGTTTCACAAGTATAAAGAAAATTGTACAATCTGATACCAACCCTAAGAGAGCAAGTACAAGCATGCCAAGCATTGTCACTTCACTTTGCTTCAAAAGCAAGAAAGGTGGCCAAAAGGCTAGAACTGGCACATCTGTTGAAGGGAGGACAGAAAAAGCTAATCTTATACTAATATACAAAGATTATGCAACACAAAAGATGATTAGAAAAGACATGAAACACTCCCAACCAGCAAAACACCCAAAATCTGTCCAAACTGGCAGTTTTGGCATTAGCATACTCATCTTCCATTTTGCTAGTGCGTTTTATGTTTTGATCATTCAAACATCTTTCATACTTGATATCAAACCAATATAGACCTTCATCCTTGTTCTGTAATCACTTTTCCATCATCTGCCATTGTTGATTTCAGAGCTTGCAGTTTCACTTGGCCAAGGAGTTTCAGATACTTTGAGAACAAGGCAAGGGTTGGAATACATTCAGGGAAGTTCAAGGAAGCTCAAGCAAGCATCAGGCCTCCCTCAAACTCACTCCAGTTCCATCCATGATTCCAACTGAAGGAGGTAAAATCTAAAACTCTATCTCCTTCTACAGGCCACCATAGGCCACGATTTGTGAATAAAAAGTGTAGTCCTCATCATAACGAAACTGTACATATCTTTATCTTGCATTGATTTTACTTAAGCTAAGAGAATTTGGAACTTGAAATTTCTGAAAATATTAGGTTAAAATTTAGGGCTGTTAAAATTCTCTTTTATCTTTGATTGATAGTTTACATAACTTATATGGTTGGAATCGTGAGTTCAAGTACTACAACTTTCATGTTATGAGTTTTCATTTTCATGGAAGTATGAGAGAGTTACAGGATGTCTGGCCAAGCTTGAGGAAGAAGATGAAGTACAGGGCAAGGACTTGTTTTGGGTTATATTATTTTTGCTTTCCATAAGACAATGGATGTATAGCCACCCCAGTGGAAAAGTAGCGTGCTGGTGAGACCCATGTCCGTGGTTCGAACCTAGGCGCTACTTTTGGTTTTATATATTTTTCCATTTTCCAGTTTTTGTCATTTTTGCAGGTTTGGGCTCAGTCTTGTGGGCTTAACATATTTTTACTAACATTACTACCAGCTTTGTTACATCACCCACCTTGCCAACTTTTTATATTTTTATTTTTTATTTGTTTTATTTTCATATTTAATATTTTAAATATTTTCTTTGATACATAAAAATCCTAAAAAATGTGAATTAGTAATATTGCACTTTTATTTTATTTTTAGATTATTTCTCACATAAAAATATATTTTATTTTAATAAGATATCATTTATTTTCTTAATAAACTTGTAAATATAATTAAAACATGTGTAGTTTAATTTATTTTTTATTTCATACCTATAAACATTTATTTTTGCACATATAAAATTGTATATTTTTATACAATATTATTTATTATTTTAATACAAAGAAAATACTTAAGAGATAGTATGTAAGAATTTTATTTTCTTTTAAAAATGATAATTAGGGTTAAACCCTTTTCTTACATGTACATTGCATTGTATTTTTAAATATTGTATTGTATTTATTCTAATTCGTACAAATTCGATTTGGTTGTAATAATTTATTTAGGTTTATATTTTTGCAAATCCTCATTCAAATTTGTGTTCCCCTCTCCCATAAATTGTTGTAATAGCTTATAAATATTTACATTACGCAATTTATCGCTTTTATATGCCATGATTAGTAATTAGGGTTTGTATGACAAGATTAAAACAAAGCAAAATAGAAAACCCTAAATACAAGACAAAATCAAAGCATGAAAATGATACACTTGTACACAAGCATCCTTAGGGTTTCTCCACTTGGTTGCCTAAAACAAAAATGACCATATTACGCATGCGAAGTATCTTGGCAAAATAAAAAAAAATATAAGATCATAGTCCCTCTATGACACTATTCAAAAGTTGGGTTACAAAATGATCTCGGTCCCTCAAAATGCTAAGATACTTTGAAAACATTGTTAATCATGGTTATACGATGACCCACGCCCGTCCCGATTACATCCAAAGATAGGGTTGCTTACCAAATCAATGGTAAGACAACAATGTCAAAGGAATAGAAAATGCACAAGAAAGACATTTGAGAATGTAGATTTCTTCTAGTTACTTTCTCTATTACAAACAACCATCCTTGCTATTTTCAAAACAAACACACACGTTTCAAAACATCTTACAATCATTGAAAACATTTTCAAAAAGATAAACATCTTTGTATACATTCTTACGAACGAGAATCATTACAAAGATTGCCTAAACGAATGGCCTCTTTTAAAAAATACTTTCAAAAACCACACTAAACACAATTTCAAATAAACAAAAGCAAGTGATCTAAGCAAGTAACTAAGAGCCCATGGAAAACCATGGATGAAAAGGGTGCTAATACCTTCCCTTTTCATAATCTACCCCCCGAACTCAAGAAAACATCTCAAAGGTCTTTCCCGTGCTTTTTCACCTATCCTTTTGGATAAAAGAAAAGTCGGTGGCGACTCTTGCTAACCGCAACATTTGCGATAAAACACAAAACCCTCAAGTCAGTTCTCCCACTGTGTCACAAAACTTGCGACTCTACTGGGGAGTTTTATAGAAGTGGAGTTATCTTAAAGTTTAGATCACATTTATTTGCTTACATTTGTTTGACTTGTTTGCTTTACATTATGGCTCTTTATTTGGGTTTGAATCCTCCACCCGGATTTGGGAAACATTATAGGTAAATAGCAATACATCGTGGAAACTGTGCGGGGTATACCGACATGGTCTAAGCAATATCTATGTTAGTGTGACATATTTGTGGGTACCGGTAGCCTTTGAGTTAATCAAAGAGAATAAAGGGCCGCTGAGTGATGTCATGAAGCACTAATTAACTTCTAGAACCCTTTACTTGAACAACTCGGCCTTTAGGATGTAGTGAGATGACTGACTTTGGTGCAGTCCGAAGTTGGTAGATACTCGATACTACACTCATTAAGGGTTGGTTTCTTGGGATATTTCGATCGCTATTAAAGAGGCTTGAGCTGAAATAATGACCAAGGAAACAATCCAGTGATATTGATCCCCTTAGAACCCGATTACTATTGTTAGGACAGGTTGAGCCAACTAAACTTCAAGAGGGTACTTACCTATAAAACCCCATGCAAGCCTAAACTAAGAACTTGTTTGATTTTCTTGTATATGCATACTTATACATAAAATCATGGACATCATGAACATCATATGCATCCACTAACCATTTCAAGGATTCTGGAGATTCATCTTTGTTCTTGTTTTGTAGGATATGGATTCACTCCGCAGGAAAACTATCCAAATCAACCTTGTAAGAATTCCTCCACAACTCAAGGAGCTAGCTTCAAGAATCCCTGAGAACTCTCCATTCACCGAGAGGCATGGTCGTCTACTCAACTTGGTCACCTCCAACACAAAGGAGGATATGATGAAGGTCCTCTTCCAGTTCTTTGACCCTTTGCATCATTGCTTCACATTTCCTAACTATCAGCTTGTGCCTACTTTGGAAGAATTCTATCAAATCTTGAGGATTCCTATTCTCAATCAACTACCTTTCAATGGTACGGAAATAGATCCAAAGCCAGAAGAGATTTCTCAAGCCCCGCACTTGCACTCATCTGATGTCACAACTCATTGGGAAACTAGAAGTGGTGTCAAAGGTTTCTTAGCAAAGTTTCTATTTGAGAAAGCCCAAAGCTGTTGGAATTCCTTAGACTTGCAAGCATTTGAGGAGATTGTGGATCTTCTTATCTATGGGATGGTCCTATTTCCCAATCCTGACCAACTCATAGATGTGAGTGCCGTCAAAATCTTCATGTCACGCAATCCGGTGCCTACATTACTAGGGGATATCCTACACTCTTTTCACACTCGTACAATGAGGAAAAGAGGGGTCCTTATGTGTTGCACTCCCTTCTTGGCAAGATGGTTTATTTCTCATCTTCCCCAATCAGTCTTAAAGAATGAGCAAGGATTAAGGTGGTCACAATGGTTAATGACGCTCAAACATTTAGATATTCATTGGTGCTCTCGATCCAAAGATAATGTTATCATTATTGACCGTTGTGGGGAATTACCTAATGTCCCTCTACTTGGAATTAGGGGAGGCATCACCTATAACCCATGTTTAGCTCTAAGACAGTTTGGTTATGCCCGAAGGGATGGCCCACATGATATGTTGATTCAAGGCTTGGTATTCGACTACGACAACGACGATCAAGGACTTCGCCAAAGATTCATCCGAGCTTGGAGGATGCTAAACATGGTGGATAGTAAGACTTTGGGACACAAGAATTCCATCCCTCTTGAGCCTTACCTCAAGTGGGTACAAACCCGCGCTCAAAGTCTTATGATGCCTTATCCTTCCATTCTCCCGGTGATTATTGATCTTGTTAAGGAAGGAGAAGTTCCATACACTTTCCTACATCCTAACATGCCCACATCTCTTGAAGACCTACAAAGGGATTGGATACAACTCAAAGGAGAGCGAGATACTTTTGAAGCCCAATTCTACGCAAGCGAGAAGAAGGTTTTGGAACTCACTAGGCTACTTCATGAGGAGGAAACTCTAAATGCCTACATAGCACCAAAGAGGATGCGCACTACTTTTTTTATCTTAGAGTGTTGTATTATTTTGCCCAAGGGGCATTGATGTACTCAAACTCTATTTTATTAATATAATGTGTGTTTCTTTTTGTTTAAAATGAACTTGAATTTTTAAAAAAATCCTTGAAAGCATTGCATGTGTACATATCATTCATCATAAAATAAGCAGGTCTTTTGCAACAGGTTTCCTCATCTCTCTACTGTTTATTTCAGTAAGATGGATCTCGAACAGACGGTCAAAGATCTTCAAGCTCAAAACACGCAGTTTCAGCAGCTACTCTTGACCCTAGCCAATGGGCAGGATGAGTTGAAGACTCTTCTAGCTGAAGAAAGAAAGAAGAAAGCAAAGAAAGCCACTGGGGTTTTGAATATGGGGAGAAGATTTCAGGGACAGACTAGAAGAACATTGAATTTTGCAACCACATCCGGGGAAGGAGAAGGGAAAGGAAAAGAAACAGCAGTTCCGTCAGAATCTGAAGAAGAGGAGGAAGAGGAAGACTACTCCGAGGAACAATACCCTCCGGCTGATGATAAGTACATACATCTTGAAGAGCGTTTAAGTGCTATGGAAATACAAAGGGTACCAGGTCTAGACTTTGAATAACTGGGGCTAGTGTCAGGAATTGTAATCCCACCAAAGTTCAAAGTGCCGTTGTTTGCAAAATATGATGGGGTATCATGTCCTAAAATGCACCTCCGATCATACGTGAGAAAGATTCAGCCGCACTCTACCGATAAAGACCTGTGGGTGCATTTTTTCCAAGATAATTTATCCGTAACACAACTTAATTGGTTTTACCAATTAGAAAGGGCCGATGTCCACAACTGGGAAGACCTTGCCGCAACTTTCTATAAACAATACCAGTATAATGCAGATTTGGCACCTACCCGTACTCAACTTTAGAGTATGGCTATGGCTTCAAATGAGGGGTTCAAAGATTATGCGCAGAAATGGAGAGATCTAGCTTGGAGAGTGAAACCCCCTCTGTCTGAAAGGGAGTTAGTGGATATGTTCTTAGGAACTCTATCGGGCCCTTTCTTCAACCATTTGATTGGGAGCTCATATGCTAGGTTTACTGAGTTAATATTAACCGGAGAGAGGGTGGAAGCTGGGATAAAAAGTGGAAAAATTCAAAAAGATTCATCTTCCTCTACAGCTGTGAGAAATACTTTCACTGGAAAGAAGGAGGTATCTTCTGTTTATCCATAAAAGAACCAAGGGAGAGCTGAACGCCGACCAATGGTAGGGGCCGTTATGATCCCAAAATCTACATCTGATCAACCAAGAAGTAACCAATCAAGGGTGGAAAGGCCAGTCTGGAAATTCACCAGAATTAATATGACTCTAGCCCAGGTTTTACCACATCTTCTGAAATCTAATTTGGCGACTTTGAAGGAAGCTCCAAAGAATCCCAACACGGAGTCCCCTCATTATCACCCAATGCCTGATGCGCATACCATTCCGAAAGTCCGGGCCACGATACCAACAACTGTTGGGATTTGAAAAACAAAATTCAAGACCTCATAGATGCAAAAGAGGTTGAGTTTGAGGCGCCCGAGAAACCAAATTTCATATCTGCTCCTATGCCTAGACATGGTCACAACGCCAATGCTATCGAGGAAGATTTGTTTGTTGCTACAGTGAATGAACTCTTGACTCCGCTCCCGATCATTAAGATGAACTTTTTGAAAGCTGGTATATTCCCAGGTTGTAATAAAGACTGCCATTTTTGCTTATCCTCACCGACTAATTGCCCTCTGTTGAAGACAAGCATTCAACGCCTGATAGGTAACCAATAGATTCTATTTGAAAATGCTCCTGTTTCACCCATTCCTATTGAAGACGTTTCAATCATAACCATCTCCGCCAATCCTTCCAGGGTCCCCAAAAGACCTGTTAGGATTACATCGGTTCCAAAGACTACTCCCCTTATAATTACAATACCCAGGCCAGTCCCGTATGAATTAGATAAGACAGTACCGTGGAATTACGGTGGAGAAATCTACTACTATGGTATCAAACAAGATGGGCTGACCGCCGAAGAAGTGAGCTCTGAGGAAGAAGATTCCGACATTAGCAATATTGTCGGAACTAGTAAGATTACCTGTAGCGGTAAAATCTTCTCTCCAGAGATTGCCCCTCCAAAGGCAGCTTTTGGACCCGTGGCCATTCCGAAGATTACCTCCGTACCAATAATCATACCTGCAAGTGCACCTACCGACAAAGACAACACGACCCCTGCTGTTATCCCTGCCAATACTTCTACTGCTGAAAATCGAGGAAAAAGCATTCAAGAAGAGCTTGTCCGGACGAAGGCTCAATCACTAGTTATCCCCGAAACATCCAAGAAGGAAATGGAAGAGATCATGAGGATAATAAAGAAGAGTGATTATGACATGGTTGAACAGTTGGGGCAAACTCCCTCCAAGATCTCCATGCTAGAATTGCTGCTGTGTTCTGAGGCACATGCGAAAGCTCTGGTAAAATTTCTGAAGACAGCCCATGTGCCACAAGAGACGTATGCTTACCAATTCCAAGATTGTGTGGCCAGCTTGACAGCTAATAACGGCCTAGGCTTCTCTGACGCTGATTTGACACCCAGAGCGAGAAGGCACAACGAGGCATTGCATGTCTCTGTGGAGTGTAGAGGAACGACTCTGGCCCATGTCTTGGTGGACACAGGCTCATCTTTGAACGTCTTACCAAAGGAAGCTCTTGACAGATTGGATTGCGAAGGGCTGACATTGAAACCCAGTAACTTAATTGTGAGAGCTTTTGATAGCTCAAAGAGGATGGTCCACAGGGAGGTGGACATCCCCATAAAGGTGGGAACTCGGACTTTCAGCTCAACCTTCTATGTGATGGACATCCGCCCCTCTTACTCCTATCTGTTAGGATGACCCTGGATCCATAATGTCGGTGTTGTCACCTCTACGCTACACCAGATGCTGAAATACCCGGTCCACGGAAAGATTATCACTATCCACGGAGAGGAGGAGTACATGATTAGCCATCTAAATTCTTTCCCGTATGTGGAGTTGGATGGTGAGTTCATTGAAACTCCTTTTCAACATTTCGAAGAGGTCTCTAAAGAGATAGTGGTAACCAAGGAGGTATCCCCGATTCCCAAGATCACAAGACCTCCGCTTCAGATGTCATCTCTAAAGGACGCCAAGGCAGTAGTAGAAGAGGGTGGATGCACTATATGGGGGCAGCTTCCGGACATCCCGTATAAATCAGACATGTTTGGCTTGGGGTTTACTTCAACTGCTCAGAAGGTTGTGCGCCGTTCCCGTGCTGGAGGGCCACCTTTGAAGATTAGTAACCAAGAGGTCAACACAGTGGAAAATGGTGAAAAAGATGGCAGCTTGGAAGATTGGATATTTCCTACTGTCAGCGGAGGACTTCAAAATTGGGAAGCCAGAGACTTTGTCCCAATAACTTTCATCTCTCAGTAATTTATCTTTTACATTTCTGTTGGACTTGTAATATCCACAAACAATTCGCACTTTAAAAACCTTGCGTCTTACCCGAGGCATAATGGTCCATTTGTAAGGGTTTTTTTATTTCATCTTCATATGACATTCAATGAATCATGGACGTTTTTTCACATACAAACCTTTGTGCTCATTTTCTTTCTTTTACATTTTATTATTTAAAGATGGCTATACCTTTACACACACCCACACTCACAAATGCAGGTACCCCCCATTCCGGATCCCATGGGTAACGATACTGCTATGGCCTTTAGTGACTCTAAAGATCTAATCTACCAAGTCGAATACGAAGGCGAGGAAGATTGTGAAGAACCAGGGGAATTGGCCAGACTACTACAACAAGTGGAAAGAGCTATTCACCCTCATGAGGAACCGTTGGATACAATCAACTTGGGTACCGAGGAAGATAAAAAGGAAATTAAGGTGGGTGCCAATCTAGAGCCGAGTGTCAAGGAGCGTCTAATTCAGCTATTGCATGATTATGTTGAGATCTTTGCCTTGTCATACGAAAACATGCCAGGACTTGATACAGACATCGTGGTATATCGTCTACCCACAAGAAAAGATTATCCACCAGTGAAGCAAAAAGTTTGTCGCATGAGACCTGACATGTCAGAGAAGATCAAAGCAGAAGTCATGAAGCAATTCAATGTTGGATTTTTGGCTGTCACTTCCTATCCTCAATGGGTTGCCAACATTGTTCCCGTGCCTAAAAAGGACAGAAAAGTACGAATGTGCGTGGATTATAGAGATTTAAATAGGGCTAGCCCTAAAGATGATTTTCCACTTCCCCACATCGACATCCTGGTCGACAATACGGCCCAGCACAAAGTGTTTTCCTTCATGGACGAATTCTCAGGTTATAACCAAATCAAAATGGCACCTGAGGACATGGAGAAAACTACATTTGTCACGCAGTGGGGCACGTTCTGCTACAAAGTGATGCCATTCGGACTGAAGAATGCTAGGGTAACTTATCAACGCGCCATGGTAGCCTTATTTCATGATATGATACATCATGAGATAGAGGTCTATGTAGATAACATGATAGCCCGATCACAAACTGAAGAGGAGCACCTTGATCACTTGCAAAAGTTGTCTGTGAGATTGAAGGAGTACAAGTTAAGATTGAATCCAAACAAGTGTACATTCGGAGTCCGGTCTGGTAAACTCTTAGGTTTCGTTGTCAGCAACAAAGGCATCGAGGTTGATCCTGCCAAGGTTAAAGCGATACAAGAAATGCTTGCTCCTCGTACTGAGAAGGAAGTCAGAGGATTCTTGGGACGCCTGAACTATATGGCCAGATTCATTTCTCACCTGACAGCTACTTGTGAGCCAATCTTCAAACTATTGAAGAAAGATCAAGTAGTCATATGGAACGATGAATGCCAGGTTGCTTTTGACAAGATCAAAGAGTACTTACAAGAGCCTCCTGTTTTGATACCACCAGTTAAGGGAAGACCATTGATCATGTATCTGACCATTATAGAGAACTCTATGGGGTGTGTATTGGGGCAGCATGACGAGTCTGGCCGAAAAGAGCACGCTATTTACTACCTGAGCAAAACGTTTACCGACTGTGAAACCAGATATTCATTGCTCGAGAAAACTTGTTGCGCTCTGGAATGGGCTGCTCTCCGGCTAAGACAGTATATGTTGACTCATACCATATTGTTGATATCTAAGATGGATCCGATAAAGTACATCTTCAAAAAGCCTGCTCTGTCTGGGAGGATAGCTAGATGGCAGATGATCCTAACAGAATATGACATACAGTACACTACCCAGAAAGCTATAAAAGGCAGTGTGCTAGCTGATCATCTTGCTCATCAAGCTGTAGAAGATTATCAGTCCATGAAGTTTGAATTCCCGGATGAAGACATCATGACATTAGACAACTGTGAAGAAATCAGGCCATATGACGGACCTGAACAATGATCCCGATGGACCCTGTTCTTTGATGGGGCATCTAATGTACTTGGTAATGGTATCGATGTTGTACTCATATCTCCATAAGGGTGTCATACTCCCTTTACTTCCAGACATTGCTTCAACTGTACGAACAATATGGCAGAATACGAAGCGTGCATCTTTGGTCTCAAGGCTGCCATAGACTTAGGAATCAAATCTTTAGATGTGTTTGGAGATTCAGCTTTGGTCATCAGTCAAATCAAAGGAGAGTGGGACACTAAGCATCCAAACCTTAACCCTTACAAAGAACATGTTTTGACATTGCTACCACATTTTGAGCAGATTACCTTCGAGCACTTCCCACGAGAAGAAAATCAGCTAGCAGATGCTCTAGCCACAATGTCATCTATGTTTAAACTTAATTGGGATAATGAGGCTCCCCAGATTACCATCGAACGAATGGATGAACCAGCGCACTGTCACGAGATTAATACTAAAGAAGTAGTGGATCAACCTTGGTTTCATGAAGTCAAGAAGTATCTCTAAGCTCATGAATATCCAGAAGGAGCTTCAATCAATGATAAAAAGTTCTTAAGGAGATTCTCTGCTAAGTTCTTCCCGAGTAATGGCATCCTGTACAAACGCAATCATGACTCCATTTTTCTCAGGTGTGTGGATAAGGTTGAAGCGGAAAAGATCATGGCTGAATTACATGAAGGTACCTTTGGCACTCACTCCAGTGGGCATACGATGGCAAAGAAAATCCTATGGGCAGGCTATTATTGGTCTACCATGGAAGCAGATTTCTATCAACACTCTCGGACCTGTCATAAGTGTCAAATTTATGCTGACAAGGTGCATGTACCTCTGGTTCCTTTGAATGTATTGACAGCTCCTTGGCCCTTTGCTATGTGGGGAATCAATATGATTTGGGAGAACAAGCCTACAACATCCAATGGACACCGCTTCATTCTAGTGGCCATTGACTATTTTACAAAATGGGTCAAAGCAGCTTCCTTCGCATCCGTTACTAAGATTGTTGTTGCCCGCTTCATCAAGCAGAATCTCATTTGCCGGTACAGTATCCCGGAAAGGATCATCACTGATAATGGCACAAACCTTAACAATACTATGATCACCACCTTGTGGGGGCAGTTCAAGATTCAACATCACAATTCATCCCCCTATCGGCCAAAGATGAATGGTGTCGTCGAAGCTGCTAATAAAAACATTAAAAAGATCATACAAAAAATGACAGTCACCTACAAGGACTGGCATGAGATGCTACCATTTACTCTCCACGGGTATCGTACCACGGCTCGCACATCAACTGGGGAAACACCCTATTCTTTGGTTTATGGTATGAAGGTTGTCTTGCCTATTGAGGTTCAAATCCCCTCTTTGAGAATTATGAAGGATGCAGGTTTGAATGAGGACGATTGGATCCAGACTCGACTTGATCAACTAAACTGAATTGATGAAAAGAGACTTAATGTTGTTTGCCATGGTCATATGTATCAAAAACGGATGATCAAGGCTTTCAACAAGAAAGTTAAACGCTAGGTATATCAAGTTGGAGATATAGTGATCAAACGCATTATCTTACCACAAAGTGATTCCAGGGGCAAATGGACTCCTACCTATGAAGGACCATTTGTAATTAAGAACATATTCTCTGGTGGGGCAATGATATTAACCACCATGGACGGTAATGACCTACCACACCCTGCGAACACGGACATAGTCCAAAGATACTACACATAAGAGACCCTCTAGGTTGACACACCTAGGCAAAAAAAGGGCATCCCGGCGAACCAAAAGGTTCGGGCATAAATTAGGGATAAAATAAAAAAATCTGTACACCTGGCAAGTTGAAAACCCGAAAGGGAGACTTGGGCAAAAAAGGGTTTCCCGGTGGACTGAAAACCCGAAAGGGCGGTCCAAGCAAAAGTTAGGGAATTAAAGCGTATGACTATATCCCGTCGGATCACTTTGTGGACAACCTCTTGAATTCCATTGACAAACTCGTAGTTTCTGATCAATTCAATCATCTTCGGACAAAGCAACAAATAGACAAGATATTCGGATATACGTAGGCTATAGAAGAATGGGAACCCCATGGGATTACCACACATAGCTATCTTTCTTTGTATAAATTTTTTCTTATGACACCATCCTCTTACTAGGATGTCTGTCTCCTTTTTACAAATACTTATTCAAAGTTAAATACAAAGATATCTCTTTAAAGTACAGAAAACTATTTGCCTTTTTTCTTTACACTTGTGTTTTATTTGCAAAAACGTCCAATGATTCATTAATGAACATATGCATATGAACATAATTACTGTTTACAAAAAAAAATGAAAGAAGACAATTACTGACAGGTTGAAAGAATAGGAAAACTTCTTTAGGCTATTCCATGAGTAATCCCCACAGTACGTCATTTAGATCCCCAACGAAACTAAACTTCAAACTATTAATCCCCGGTGGAAACCATCCAGTTTCTCCAAATTCCCCAGCAAGTTATTTTGAAGCCTGAAATCCAACCGATAACAACTGACTTGATACTCCCCAATGGAATAAAGACTCTCATCCATTAATCCCCAGTAGAAGTCATCAAAATTATCTGGATTCCCCAAGCAGATTCCTCAAGCAGTATACAACATTGCTCGCACAATAGGATTTTGTCAGTATTTCAACTTCAAGACAAGAAGAATCCACATATCCTCAACAGCAGTCAAGGATTTATTTTCCTCAATCATACAGCAATACAACAATACAGCAATACAACAATATAACAATACAACAAATCAGCTTACATGCGCATACATTACATCCACATATCATAAACATTGATAAAACACATATATTGCATCATACATTTCATGCAACATAATTTTGTGTTCCAGCTAACATTTCAACCTTTTCAGGATAATTTTAATAGCTACCATTAACAATACGCAATCATGATACAGTTCAGATACGCTCCAGACACGGATGCCATTCTGATACTCATTCAGATTTCAAGTTCATATACAGTTCAGATACGCTCCAGACACGGATGCCATTCTGATACTCATTCATATTTCAAGTTCAAATACAGTTCAAATACGCTCTAGACACGGATTCCATTCTGATACTCATTCAGATTTCAAGTTCAGATACAGTTCAAATGCGCTCCAGAACCGAATGCCATTCTGATACTCATTCATATTTCAAGTTCAGATACAGTTCAGATATAGTTCAGATACGCTCCAGAAACGGATGCCATTCTGATACTCATTCAGATTTCGAGTTCAGATACAGTATGGATACGCTCCAAACACGGATGCCATTCTGATACTCATTCAGATTTCAAGTTCAGATACAGCTCAGATACATTCCAGACGCGGACACCATTCTCATAACTCATTCTTTCAGCTTACAATTTACAATCCAACAAAAACTCTTGGATGGCATCTACAAGCCCATCTCCAACAAGATTCTATCACTTCTCCAAATGGAATCTCTAAGCCCATTCCCTCAACCACACGTTGTCGAGTGCAAATTTCTGGGCACTCTAGTGTCCAATCATTCTCTCAACTTCGAGTCACGAATGGCAAAACTCGCCAATCTAACTCTTCAGGTTTAAGAAGATTGAACAGGGGCAACTGTTGTACCCCAAAATTTTCCCTCTCATTTATCAAAACTTTTCTTACAAGATCTCTTTGATTCAAGATTGGATTAGGGTTTGGTCAGCTCAAGAAATCTCATCTTGCACTGATAACCCAAAATTAGGGTTTGAGTTTGCACAAGTATTTTTGGACTATCAATGATTCATATGACTTTCAAACATCATTATGGATCCCTAAGATCATTCATGACAATTTTCAAGCCTTGAACCACATTTTTGATCAGTCAATTGGATAGTTGACCTAAAAATCAGCTGTATTGGGGAAAAAGTCAACCATGGCCAATTTACAGTAAAACTTCACAATTTTTGATCAACATCAACATTTTAAACTTATATGTATCATTTGATCAAGTTTGGACCATAATTCCTCAAGAAATTTGATCAAATCACCAAAAGGGCAAAATGGTCAAAATTAGGGTTTTGACTGAGGAAGGGCAATTTCTGATTTTTAACCTAGCAAATGACCAATTGAGTTAAGGCATTATTTCAAGGATTCAATTGCATCATCTTGACTTAATTCCATGGCTCAAAACATCTCAAATTCATTGGATTGACAGATGAAATTTGCAGTCAACTGATCAAAAGTCAACTGTACACTGAAAAGTCAAACTTTGACTTTTTGGACAAAATCAAGTACCAAGGGTCACAATTCATCAAAACATGTCAAAATTTGAAACTTGTTCATCAAGAAATCCAAGTTTGAAGATTAGGGTTTGAATTTGAAATTTTTCTTAACTTAGAAAATTTTCTAAGTATAGAAAATTTCTTATTTTTTCTCAAACTTTAGGCCACTTTTTCACCATGATGCATAGTGATTCAAGGAAATTTCCCAACATGAAAGTTGTAGACCTCCATGAAATCTACAACTTTTATTCACACACTTTTCCCTAAAGATTCTTGGATCCCAAGATATAAATTTGTGAATACATGGTCATGAACTAAATAACTTAGTGAAATTTTGCCCTAATTTAGGCAGGTTTTGGACCCAACTTCATGGCCATTTTTCACCTAGTTCCAAGAGGTATCTCAAAATTCATTTCAAATATGAGTTATAAAGCACATTTCAAGCTTTCCAAAATTTCCCAGAACTTCTCAAGATCATTTTTGAGTAGGGAGAATCGAAGAGATGAAGTTGGCAATTTCTCACTTTTTGTCCAAGCCATTTCATGAAGAGCAAAGTTGCAATCAGTACCTATGTTGGCTAATCCATGCTTTACAGGTCCAAAACTTGTTCCTCATTCCTAAATTAAATGCTTACTCAGTTGACGAAGCTTTGTTCCATGACTTAGAACCATTATCCAAGTTGCAATTCCAAAAATGGCATAAAGTGACCATTGCCATTTTTGAAAAGCACAACTTTTGCCACTTTCCAATTCTTGAGCATTGGATCTGTCTCCGTTGTATACACAAGTTTCACAGGTCTAAAGAAAATTGTACAAGTTGATATCAACACTAAGAGAGCAAGTACAAGCATTGCAAGCATTGTCACTTCACTTTGCTTCAAAAGCAAGAAAGGTGGCCAAAAGGCTACAACTGACACATATGTTGAAGGGAGGATAGAAAAAACTGATCTTATACTAACATACAAACATTATGCAACGCAAAATATGATTAGAAAAGTCCTGAAACACTTCCAACCAGAAAACACCCAAAATCTGTCCAAACTTGCAGTTTTGGCATAAGCATACTCATCTTCCATTTTGCTCGTTTGTTTTAAGTTTTGATCATTCAAACATCTTATATACTTGATATCAAACCAACCTAGACCTTCATCCTTATTCTATAATCAATTTTCCATCATCTTCCATTGTTGATTTCAGAGCTTGCAGTTTTACTTGGCCAAAGAGTTTCAGATACTTTCAGAGCAAGGCAAGGGTTGGAATACATTCAGGGAAGCTCAAGGAAGCTCAAGCAAGCATCAGGCCTCACTCAAACTCACTCAAGTTCCATCCATGATTCCAACTGAAGGAGGTAAAATCTCAAACTCTATCTCTTTGTACAGGAAACCGTAGGCCATGATTTGTGAATAAAAAGTGTAGTCCTCATCATAACGAAACTGTACATATCTTTATCTTGCATTGATTTTACTTGAGCTAGGAGAATTTAGAACTTGAAATTTATGAAAATATTAGGTTAAAATTTAGGGCTGTTAAAATTCTCTTTGATCTTTGATTAATAGTTCACATAACTTATATGGTTGGAATCGTGAGTTCAAGTACTACAACTTTCATGTTATGAGTTTTCATTTTCATGGAAGTATGAGAGAGTTACAGGATGTCTGGCCAAGCTTGAGGAAGAAGATGAAGTACAGGACAAGGACTTGTTTTGGGTTATATTATTTTTGCTTTCCATAAGACAATGGATGTATAGCCACCCCAGTGGCAAAGTAGCCCGCTAGTGAGACCCATGTTCTGGGTTCGAACCTGGGCGCTACTTTTGGTTTTCTATATTTTTCCATTTTCCTGTTTTCGTCATTTTTGTAGGTTTGGGCTCTGTCTTGTGGGCTTAGCATATTTTTACTAACATTACTACCAGCTTTGCTACATCACCCCCCTTGCCATCTTTTTATTTTTTTATTTTTTTATTTGTTTTATTTTCATATTTAATATTTTAAATATTTTCTTTGATACATAAAAATACTAAAAAATGTGAATTAATAATATTGCACTTTTATTTTATTTTAAGTTTATTTCTCACATAAAAATATATTTTATTTTAATAAGATATCATTTATTTTCTTAATAAACTTGTAAATATAATTAAAACATGTGTAGTTTAATTTATTTTTTATTTCATACCTATAAACATTTATTTTTGCACATATAAAATTTTATATTTTTATACAATATTATTTATTATTTTAATACAAAGAAAATACTTAAGAGATAGTATGTAAGAATTTTATTTTCTTTTAAAAATGATAATTAGGGTTAAACCCTTTTCAAAAATTAATTCCTTTTTCTTATATTTTTAGGTTTAGATGAAAATTTCTTACATAAAAAAAAAAACAAGAAACAAAAAAATCTTTCCTTACATGTACATTGCATTGCATTTTTAAATATTGTATTGTATTTATTATAATTCGTACAAATTCGATTTGGTTGTAATAATTTATTTAGCTTAGAAATATTTATATTACGCAATTTATCGCTTTATATGCCATGATTAGTAATTAGGGTTTGTATGACAAGATCAAAACAAAGCAAAATAGAAAATCCTAAATACAAGACAAAATCAAAGCATGAAAATGATACACTTGTACACAGGCATCCTTAGGGTTTCTCCACTTGGATGCCTAAAACAAAAATGACCATATTACGCATGCGAAGTATCTTGGCAAAACAAAACAAATATAAGATCATAGTCCCTCGATGACGCTATTCAAAAGTTGCCTTACAAAATGATCTTGGTCCCTCAAAATGCTAAGATACTTTGAAAACATTGCTAAGCATGGTTATACGATGACCCACGCCCGTCCCGTTTACATCCAAAGATAGGGTTTCTTACCAAATCAATGGTAAGACAACAATGTCAAAGGAATAGAAAATGCACAAGAAAGTCATTTGAGTAGGTAGATTGCTTCTAGTTAGTTGCTCTATTTCAAACAACCATCCTTGCTATTTTCAAAACAAACACACACATTTCAAAAACATCTTACAATCATTGAAAACATTTTCAAAAAGACAAACATCTTTGTATACATTCTTACGAACGAGAATCATTACAAAGATTGCCTAAACGAATGGCCTCTTTTACAAAATACTTTTAAAAACCACACCAAACACAATTTCAAACAAACAAAAGCAAGTGATCTAAGCAAGTAACTAAGAGCCCATGGAAAACCATGGATGAAAAGGGTGTTAATACCTTCCCTTTTCATAATCTACCCCCCGAACTCAAGAAAACATCTCAAAGGTCTTTCCTGTTCTTTTTCAACAAAAGTCAGTTCTCCCACCGTATCACAGCAATCTATACCATTACATTTACAAGGACACTACACATGGAAAGAAAATACAGATATATATCAGGATATACCCCTTAACTTGTTTTATAAAGTATCATCACTAATATAATCAAAATTGTGAAAATATAATTGCACTTTGATCCATGTAATGATGTTGGCTCTATTATTTGGTACTTGAATACCTCTTTTTGATCGAAAAGCTTGTAGAATGGTATAATAAAATATAAATGTCTATATAGAACAATCTCACATAGATAAATAAATATACACACGAATATTTAGAACAATCTCACTTACGAATCAATCATCTTCTTCAAATATTGGTATGTTGTCCAATCATTGTATAATTAATCCAGATAGTATACAATTTCTCTTACAGGATTAATCACAAGTAAAAACCAATGTACACTAAAATTAAACAAGTGTTAGATGGAAAGTTTCTACACAATGACAAAAAATGAAAAATTATAATAGATGAAGTTAGGATGAAAATCTAAACCGTTGCAAGTATTATATGGTACAAAGAATAACTTTTCTGTATCTTTGCTTGCCACAAAAAAACCGAGTACATACAATATTATATCATCTGGTTTTGTTACGATTAACCCTGCGTTGATGGAGTTGGGAGCTAAGAATGTGAATCTTTCTTCCAATCCACGCGGGCGCATCTCTTTGTCATACAAAAACCTTAAATAAAAACATCATTAAAATTCGACTATATTCATTGAAATGAGTAAATAAATTGTTCATTTAATTAAACAAAGTTTATCGGGGTATACCTGATGTATGAATCGATAACACTGAAGCCTAAAGTCAAATGTTGAAAAACTTGATCCATATCTTCTCTACAAATTTCTTCCATGTATTCATAACCAAAAATGTCTGCTTTCATAGGTATAAGACGAGTACCACCAATTGGAATATTTGTTATTCCTATATATGTCTGAAGGCACGGCCTATACTGAGAAGTAGGTTTTTTGCCAGCCGCAGTCTTCTTACCCCTACCGCGGTCTAAATATCATATAATTAATAAGGTGAAGTATAAGATCATTCTATGCATAAATATCATATAATTGTGTTATTCCTCTTTTTTTGATGTAACTGACTCGGTTTGCCGCATAACTCCCCTATCTTTTGATTTGGGTTCTGTAGGAGTCTAACATTACCATGTAAATAAATGTACATGAAATGCTCGTAAAAATTTTGAATACTAAAAGGTTCATAATGGTTTTAATAATACCTCATCACTTACGCGAATGAGGCTTGACGACCATGCAACATACGCACCTACTGCCTCTCCAACCAATGTTGCATCAGAAACATCGTCTGTTATTTGTAATAATGCATCCCCCTCTAAATTAATTCAATTGATACCTTCAAATATCTAGCAGGGAGAGGTTTATGGTGAATTACTTCTCCCAAAGTATTATGCACTTTCCCTTTTCCAACCATATGATATATCAGTGATGATAAATAGAGTTGACAGGATGAAATGCCCTAAAATCAATAATAAATATTTCATTGTTAATATATATATATATATGTCAATTAAAGAAATTACATTAATTTAATTTCATAATGATATATATAATTACCTTGGGAATATCCGGTTGAACATTACAATTGACACTAGCTTTGTCACTAGTATCTTTAAAACCTAAAGCTTCCCTTTTTGATTGATCTCTTTATTTTTCCTTTCTCAATTCACGAACTTCAACTTCTAATGCTTACAACTTTTCATGCAGTTCTTTATTGTTAGGAGATTTTGTCTTTGGATTTTTTTTCAAGGATGTTGGAGTGACCCCATGTCCCATACCCCTCACCCGACCTGAATACTCATGAACATTTAATGCTCGGCTAAGTATGCTTCTGCAATCATTATAGTCATCTGGAGACATAGACTGAGACAGATTCTCCTGAAATTCATATGAATATCGAAAAAGCATGAATATTATATGTTAATAAACATTTGATTTAATTAAAAAATTAATGTTATACTTACACATACGAAAAACATACACAAAGTGTGCTAGTATAAGTAATTTAAAGACATAATCGTAATAAAAAACAAATAACATCACATATGGTACCTGTATCTCACTCCATATTTTGTATTTAGCGGTATTCAACTGCTCATTTCTCCAATTATCACAAGTAATTGGAACTTCTCTCCTTATAAGTGAACCAATGTAACTTATCAATTTAGAACCGTTAGGTTAAATTAGCTGCTCATTTAAATTCCAATGCACATCATATTTTATTCCTCTATTTCTATCATGAATGATTTTCTTCATAATAGTTATTCCTCTTCTAATTTTCATTTCTCTGCATTAACGAATTTCTTTCCATCATTAATAGAATCATCATGTGGGTGATCATCGTTACTAGCCATCTAACCTGTAATATAGAAAAACATAAGTATCTAATGACAAATATACAATTCCAAATATATAATTCCAAATATATAATTCCATAATCAATTGAGTATATAAAATGAAAAATATATAAGTTTATTGAATGACAGAATATATAACATTTTACTATATTACCTCTTTCTCTAACATCTCTTTCTTTTCTTGGTTGGATTGTGAATTACTTGTCTCTTAAGAACGCGGACATATGGATTGATCCAAATTCCCTCATTATGATCCTTTCTGATATATGATTCATCCACTATAATATTCTGATCTCGATCGTTTCTAATATACGACTCATTCTTAACATCAATATCACCTTGATGTACACTTTTATCACCAATCACTTTGTTAGTTAAAAGCACTATAGATCATTCTGTACTCTTCGGGTCAGTGACGTAGGACACTTGTTTAGCTTGAGAGGCTAGAATAAAAGGCTCATCTTTGTACCCCCATCCTATTAAGATCCACTTGCAAAAATCCTGACTTATCCATTAATATTCCACTATTATGTACCCACTTACAACCAAAGATAGGAATCTGAAACTTCTCGTAATCAAACACCCAAATGCGATCGATAACCCCAAAATATGACAGATTTTCATATTTTAGGTTTAAGTCCTTCATACTTGAAATGTGCATTGCTTCAGCTACCACGGTTATACCACTATTTTGCATAGTACTTCTATCATATTGTTCTTTGGTATAAAATGTGTATCCATTAATTACTTATGCGCTATGAGAAAACACATGGAAATTGAACCATATGCCAAACATATCAACCTTTCTGTTATTGAAGCGGGATCTGAATAAAATTTTGAATAAATATGATCCTTAAACCATTGTATAAAACTTTGATTATGCTCTCATACTATCCAATTTTCATTTCTATTCTGATTCTCACCTCGGAGTACATCCTTGGGAATTTCAACATACGGCTCAACCACATTGTCATTATGCAGAACATACAAATGCACTTGATCATGTTCATCCCTAGATATTGTCACAGTTTTATTTCCAATTAATTTTGTACCTTCTTATTTTTTCAAAAATATGGGATTTGGGGAGTCCAATGGATTGCACATTGGAAAAATATTCAGTACAAAAATCAACCTCTTCTTCAACAATGTATCATTCAACAATACAACCCTCTGGACGACTTCAGTTTTTTACGTACCCTTTTAATATTTTCATATAAAATTCTGCAGGATACATCCATCTCATATAAGCTGGTCCACACAACTGTGTCTCTTTTACAAGATGCACAATTAGATGTACCATTATGTCAAAAAATGAGGGAGGGAAAAACATTTCAAGCTCACACAAAGTAATAACTATTTCTTTTTGCAATGTCGATAAGATCTCAGGATCGATCACCTTACTACAAATTGACCTGAGGAAAAAACACAATTTAGTTATTGGGCTTCTTACTTTTTCTGGAAAAATAGACCATATACCTATTGGTAGAAATTGTTCCATTATGATATGGCAATCACGTGTCTTTAAACTGTTTAACTTGAGGTCTTTCATAGACACAAGTCTTCTGATATCCGAAGAGTATCCTTCATTACCGAGCAAGGAAAGTGCGAAATAAACCACCTGGATAGCAGAGGAATACAACACATGAGAGTTCCTTGCCTCATCATAGTACGAGTGTGAAGGGAATGCAGAATATCTCTAAGCATGGTAGGTATAAGATTACGAGTGAGAAAAATCTTGATGAAGTTCACATTAATTAGATGGTATGGATTAGGGAATATTACCAACCCATAGATTATAAGAGCCAATATATCCTCAAAGGTCTGGAAACTCATAGCATCTAGAAATATTTGAGCTTTCTCCAACAGAAATTTAGCCACAAAACCTTTGACTCCGCTTCTTGTTTCCCAGTTGGATATAATGTCGGACCGCTTCAGATGTAAGGCTGCTGAAATAACTTATGGCTCCATAGCTTCCTCTAAACTGGTGAAAAGCATCTGATCCAAAACATGTACTCCCAATAATTGAGAGAACTCTTCCAGAGTGGGTACAAACTTATAATCGGGAAAGGTGAAGCAATGATGTGCAGGGTCAAAGAATTGGAATAGGACCCTCATCATATCTTCCTTTAAACTTGAAGTAACCAAACTGAGCAGTCGACCATGCCTTTTGTTAAATGGAGAACTTTTGAGAACCCTTGAGACCATCTCTTTAAGTTGAGGAGGTACCCTTGCAAAGCTGAACTGGATAGTGTTTCTCCAAGCGGAGGCCATAGTCTTTAAAACAGAACAAAGATAAATTCCCCGGTCCTTGAAATGGTTAGTAGAAATGAAATGGTATAAATGTTATGATGCATGATGTTAGGTTCCAACAATTTAATCATACACAAGAAAAAAACACAAGGCCTTAGGTTAAAGCTTGCATGGAGTTGTAGGTAAGTACCCTCTTGAAGTTTTAATTGGATCAACCTATCCTAAAAGAAAGTAATTGGGTTTTAGGAGTCTCAATATCACAGATCTTTCTCTCGGGCATTATTTCGCCTCAAGCATCTGATTTGCGACCGAAATATCTAGAGAGTCTGACCTCAAAGAGTGTAGCATCAAGTATCAACCAACTTTAGTCTGGACCAAAGCCGACAATCTCGCTACCTTCTAATGGATAAGTTGTGTCAACTAAGGTTCTACGACCAGTTAGTGCTTTATGACACCATACATTAGCTTAGCATTCTCCTTGACTTAACTCAAGAGACGTTGACACAAACCAATTTGTCTCACTAACGTAGCCATTGCTTCAACCGTATCAGTGTACACCATATATTTTTCATGATCTATTGCTACTTACCTAAATGCCCCAGATCCGAGTATAACATCTTTACAATAATAACTCAAATAACCCTTTAAGAATAAATTAGGCAAGTCAAACAATGAAAGCATTTAAATATGAACTATCTCTAAGGTAACCCCACTTTAGTGTTATGCTCCCCAGCAGAGTCGCCGGTTCTGTAATACGGTGGGAGAACTGACTTTACTAGTTTTGCATTTAATCGCAATGTTGCGGTTAACAAGAGTCTCCACCTACTTTTCTTTTATCTAATAAAGGAAAGGGTGAAAAGAACAGGAAAGGCCTTTCGAGAATTTTCTGAGTAAGGGGGTAGGTTATGAAAAAGGAAGGTGTTAGCACCCTTTGCATCCGTGGTAATCCACAGGATCTTAGTTGCTAGCTCACTTTGAAAATGCTTTTCGTGTAAGTGTATATTTAAAATATTTTTAAAAGATGCCTTAGTGCGGCAAACTTTGTAATGATTCTCGTATAGTTGAGAATGCATACAAAGTGTTTTGTCTTTCAAAATATTTAGAAAAAGAGTGTATGCATGAGAAGTTTGTTTTGTTTTGTGAGCAAGAAACTACAAGCTGTCTACCTACTCGAAAGATCCTTATTCTTTCCTTTTTTCCTTTAGATTGTGTTATCCTACTATTAGTTAGTAGGTAGCCCTATCATTTGATGTTTTGAGGGACATGTGAGGGTCATTGTACAGTCAGGAAGGAAACTCGTAAGACGTTTTAGAAATTACCCTAAGGTACTAAGATCATATACCAAGGCAGCATTGAAGGGTCATCGAGGAACTATGATCTTTTAACCAAAGGGTCTTTGCTAAAACTTCTCATGTTCGAGAGACGTGACTGTTTGTTTTCCGAAGGCAACAAGTGGGGGTACATTAGAGGTGCTCCTGTGCGAAGTATGTTTTGTTTCAGTTAAGTTTATCTTAGATGTTAGGTTTTCAATTGTTTGCTTTTAAGTCTTATCATACACGCCTAATTAATCCAGCAATTAGATATATACATAAGGGCAGAAAATAAAAGTGTGGGAAGTAAACTACGCTATTACATCACATTGGGGATGGGGGAAATACAAACCAAAAATTGGGAAAAGAAATGTAAAAAGACCTAGTTTAAACTATTACATCCCTTTTGACAGTTACAATATTGAAAAAATTCGAAGAAAAAAATAAACGCGCGGAAAATGAAGAGGGAAGATATCTAAAAAAAACCTAAAAAATTTTCTAAGTATAAAAATGTTTTTGGTATTTTTGTTTAGAAATATAATTGAATTATAAACCTACTTATAATTATATTCTAATTAATAAACTAAACTTAAAGTGATTAAATAATTAATTAAAATTAAAAAAAAGATTAAGTTAATTAAAAAAACTTAAAGAATTAAACCTAATTCTAATATTTTTTGTGATTTTATGATTTTATGATTGTATTTAAAAAGAAGAATTAATTGAAAGAAAAAGAAAACAAACAATTAAAGGAAAAACAAAAATAAAATGGGCCACACTGTAACAGTAAATAGGAGGTGTGGATTTGAATAAATTATGGGCCCAATAACAAATAAGCCCAGTGACCAAGCTCAATTCAGTGAAACCGGATCCATACATCCCACGGTGCACCTAGACATGGAGTGTACCATGCGTGCGCTGGCTTTGTTTGCACTGGATCTGAAATAGAATACAAGGAAAAGTAAAAAACTCCTCAAGCCTGGACCGAACCCAGGACAAGGTGCATGAAAGTCTTTACGTGCATGTGTGTTGCCACTGGTGTGGTAAGTTCATCCGAGATATAAATTAAAACAAAAAAAAATAAAATGAAACAACAAGCTACTTCCAAATCACACTATGCTAAACAAGCACATAGACAACACTCTTTTTTGGTCATAAACAACGCTTTAAAGTGCTGCCTAAACCAACGCTGCTATAAGTAAATACAACGCTTTTGATTAATATAAAAGCACTCCTATATGTCCCCTTTAGGCAGTGCTTTAACTTTAAAACCACTTTCTTATGCACCCCTTTAGTAATGCTTTCTCTTTAGAGAGCGCTTTGGTAAGTACCTATTTAGTAGTGCTTTCTCTTTAGACAACACTTTTGGTTATCTTTTAGGAATTGCTTTAGACAACACTTTTCTTTAAAAGCGCTGTATGTTCCCCAGCTTAGGCAGCGCTTTCCCATTATAGGGAGCGCTTTTCCCCACTTTAGGCAACGCTTTTTCCCAACTTTAGACAACACTTTTCTCATTAAGCGTTGTCTAATGTTCACAGAATTTGTTAAATATTAGACTTATTTTCACTTACACAAAGCGTTGTTCAATATCTACAATAAATTTTCACCAGATTTTAACCATATTTTGCACTAGATTTGGTAGTTTCAATCTAATAAATATGCACCAAATTTGCATATTCAAAAAATATACATATATATATATATACACACACACATATATATATATATATATATATATATATATATATATATATATATATATATATATATATATATATATATATCGTATTCTCAAATTCAGGTTTGGCTCAAGAGTCAATTCTTTAAAGAAGGTATCCGAATGTGTGAGTTTTCTCGAAGAAATATGGTGAAAAAGTGTGCTGAAAGTGCAGTTTTTACGCGCTAAAAAATTCATAACTTGAAGATCGTGGCTCATTTTGAACCCGTTCTGGTGGCCAAAATTCCGTCTTGACGTCATCTATATTTTCATCTCTCACGACTGGAAGCCAATTTCGATCAGAAAGTCTTCAAAAATACGAATTTATCAAGTATTTCCGTACAGGAAATTTGTGTTAGAAATTTATTTGCGTCATGTTCGGAAAATCATAACTTGGTCGATTTTCATCGTATCAAGCTGGTTCTGGCGCCAAAATTTCAAAAATTGATTTGGCTACATTTTCACAGAAGGTATTGAGTTCAAACGGTATTCAAAAGGCCTTCGTTTTTTGCTCAGAGTACGTGACGCGCCGAAAATCCTGAATGCTGAATATTATTTCATCTGGGCTGAAACTTCAAAAATTCATAACTCGGTCAATTTTTAACGGATTCGGCTCATATTTTTACACAAGGTCACTGGATCAGATATCTACAACTTTGCTTCAAAAGTCGAGACCGAATTATGCTCCGATCAATACCAGTTTTTTATTGAAGAACGTGTCAGAGTCGACGTTGGAGTCCAAAATAAGTTTGTCTGAGCTGAAACTTCAAAAATTCATAACTAATTCACTGTTTATCCGATTGAGCCGATTTTCGGACAGGAGTTAGTTATCGATGTCGACTACATTTTGTTTTCACATTTCAACTTCAAAAATTGCACTTAAGTTACTGCGATTTAGCCTGGAAAGTGACGAACTCAAGTGAACATTGGAGGCCCAATTGCACATTCAAAGCCCATTTTCTTTATCCTAATTTCCATTATATAATCACATTCTTTTCACACAGAAAAAAAAAACCTTGCCACAACACTGTCAAAATATCAAATTCTTTCAAGAACCCTAAAACCTTGAAATCCTTATTACAAATCCCTCTCTCACTACAAACAAGTCATCCCAGTTACAAACCAACATCTCACTACTTCTTCAGTAAGGGTAACGCTGACTTGATCTCCATGATCAAAAGGGCATAAAAGCATTCATGTCACTACTTTTCCAGTAAGGATAAGGTTGATTTGATCTCCATGATCAAAAGGGTATAGTCATTCATACATGCCATATTGACCTAAACATTAAATTTCTTAATATATTGGCTTTATTTGTATTTTATGATATATAGTAATTTATTTAATGTGTTCATGAGATTCAACACTGCAGATTTAGACAGGATCCCATGCAGGTTCATTAGGGAACGTTGAGGCCAAAACACAAATGGCCAAAAGCCAAAAGCCAAATGGCCAAAACAGAACAGCTTACACATGACACCAATACATGGCGAGACAGACATCCTAAGAAGGTTAAGGAACGTTGAGGCCAGAACACAAATGGCCAAAAGCCAAAACACAAATGGCCAAAACAAAACAATTTACACATGACGCCAACAGCTGCTTCACCCTCCAATCAGGCTCGTATACTCCTAAATTCTCTCTCTATTTTTATTATTTTTCTTTAATTAATTAATCGTTATTCTTTTTATTAATCACTAACCAATTAACATTTTTTCCTAATAAAATCAAAAACACAAAAAAATATATTTTATTTATTAAAATTAACTTCATCACTTTTATTTTTGTAAATAAATTAATTTAATCAATTTAGCTTTAATTAGATTTAACTTTTAATATTTTTTGCAATATTTAAAATCAATTTAGGATATTAGGTTTTTATTAGCATTAATTCAATTTATTTTATTTCTTTAAAAACTCAAAAATCCAAAAATATTTTCATTATTTAATTTAATTAATTGTTCATTTAATTAGATTCCATTTAATTCAAAAATAAACAAAAATCATTTCTTTAATAAAAAAGGGTCAAAACCCAAAAAACTCGCATCCGATTTAATTTCCCGCACACGATCCATTTTATCAAATTATTGTATCTGTTTTTTGGAATGTAATAGCTTTTAATTAGGACTTTAATTATTTATCGCTTTATTTTACTTTTCGCATTTTAATTTCAAGGATTATTTTTGGCGATGTAAATACCCGACGCCTTGTAATAGTTTAGATTTAATTTCCGCAATTTAAATTCCGTAACTATTAACTGTTAGATGTATGTTAATTAGGCTATGCATGACAAGACTTATCCCTGAAATTAAAATCAACCCGTAGCTCACCATAACATGTGCAAAGATAAACTTAATTGAATCCTGACACACTCGCACATGCCACTCTTAGGGTACGCCTCACTTGGTTGCCTCGACGTGGTCATTGAGTATAGGGTGTTTTAGAGGTCGCCCTCCTGTCTAAAGATCAAAGTTGCCTCGAAACGGTTGCCTCGGATAAAACGATCTAAGACATTAGGGTTACCGCTAAGGCGTCCTACCATTGCTTTAGTGACCACATGTCCCTATAATCGAATTGACCCGAAAACTCCAACGACGGTGTTACCTACTTCTCAATAGTGGGATAGTACTGTCTAAAGGATATTTACACAGCTTAATTTCTTTTGAGTAGGTAGAGGTTCTTAGATACTTGCTCTTTCAAAACAAAAATACTTTTCGCACCTACACTTTTTTTACAAAAGTTTTCAAACAAACACTTCATACACTCTTGAGGACAGATACAAGAGTTAAAATGAAGTTTTCAAAATAAACTTTTTCAAAACCCACAAACACAAGAAAAGCAAAACATTTTGAAAACATAGTGAGCAAGTACCTAAAAGCCCGTGGATAACCACGGATAGAAAGGGTGCTAACACCTTCCCTTTCTATAATCTACCTCCCGAACCGAGAAACATCTCGAAAAGGAATTTTGTTGTGCTTTTGTCCTTTCCATGTTGGAGAACATAAAAGACGGTGGCGACTCTTGCTTACCGTGACATTTCGCGAACCGACTTTAAAATAGTCAGTTCTATTTCCACCGATCACAGAACTGGCGACTCTGTTGGGGAATATAATAAGTGAGGTGTACCTTAGGATTAGATCATTCTATGTTTTCAATTGTATGCCTTGTTTGCTTTAATATTGTGGGCTTGAATCGGAGTTTCATAGATCCTAACCCGGATCTGGGGGATACCCTTTAGGTAGCAATAAACTGTGAGGGACCTGTCCGGCGTAGACCGACACGGGTGAAGCAGTAACTACATTGGTGTGATACCTTGGTCTGTACCGATATCCCTTGTGTTGGAACAAGGAGAATATGGGTCTTCTGAGGAGTCATTAAGCACCAACTGACTTTAGAACCTTAAATTGACCAACTTGGCCATAGAACAGTAGCAGTATGCTATGCTCATTGAGGCTAAACTCTCGTGATGGTTCCGGCTGCAAGAAAAGGTTGCTAAGCTGGAGTTATGACCGATTGAGAGTAGTTAGTGATATTGAGATCCTCTAGAACCCGATTGCTATTTCTAGGACAGGTCTTAACCAACTGAAACTGAAAGAGGGTAGTACCTAAACTTCATGCTGGCCTGAAATCTAAGGGCTCTTGTGTGACTTGTGTGCCTTTACCATGTTTGCCTTTTGGGAATACTTGTGGTGTGCCTTTGTCATAACATCATAACATCATAACATCATAACATCATACCATTGCATACATCCTACATAAGGACTAACCCATTTCAAGGATCTCAAGGGTCTGTGATGCAAGTCATGATGAACCAACTGTCTAGCAAGGGGCAAAGGGGATTTATTTTCCTCTAGCCAAGGTTGATAACTTGAGTCAGGGGCTATGACCCACTCGATATGGTGAGCCTGACTCTTGAAGAAGGACTCTTAATAACAGGAAGCTCCTTCAATCAAGCTACCATATTCAACTTCTAACAAGTTTCTCTGTTTACCCCGCGAGATCCTTGAAAACATTGCATGCATATCATACATATCATTGCATTACAGGTACCCCTTTTACAGGTCACTTATCTTCTACGCTGTTTATTTTAGCAATCATCATGTCTTCTGAACCTACCACTGAACAAGCTATCAAGGCCCTCCAGGCCTAGAATGCCCAGTTCCAAGAGTTGGTTATGAGCCTAGCCCAGGGTCAATAGGATTTGAAGACTCTGATTCTGAAAGAGAGGAAGAAGAAGAAGAAGAGGACCGTCTTGTTCAACACTGGACGCAGGTTTGGAAATGGACTGCAGAATGAGGTTGAGCTGACTACCTCATCTGTAGGGAAAGACAGCCCACAAGAGAGAAGGGTTCTTAGTCCCGTATCCTCCGACAACGAGACAGATTATAATGACGAACAGTACCCTCCTGCTGAGGATAGGTACAAACAACTGGAGGACCGCTTAAGTGCTATGGAGATACATAATGTGCCCGGGTTGGACTTTGGAGATCTAGGCTTATCCTCTGGGGTGGTGATTCCACATAAATTCAAGGCACCTGCTTTTGCCAAATACGACGGAGCTTCCTGTCCTAAGCTGCACCTCCGGTCGTATGTAAGGAAGATTCAGCCTTACACAGCTGACAAGAATTTGTAGATCCATTTCTTCCAGGATAGTCTTTCAGGGACTCAACTCGAGTGGTTCTATCAGCTGGATGGAGCCAGTATTCGTAACTGGGAGGATTTGGCTACTGCATTCTATAAGCAGTATCAATATAATTTCGACCTCGCTCCTACGCGTACCCAACTCCAGGGTATGTCACTAGGGACGGGTGAAGGATTTAAAGAATATGCTCAGAAATGGAGAGACCTTGCTGGAAGGGTGCAGCCACCTTTAACTGACCGTGAGCTTGTGGATATGTTCTTGGGGACCCTGTCTGGTCCGTTCTTCAACCATTTGATTGGAAACTCTTCATCCGGGTTTACAGACCTTATCTTGACTGGGGAGAGAATTGAAGCTGGTATCAAGGCTGGGAAGATTCAAGAGGCCACACCTTCTGATGCTCATAAAAAACCTTACAGTGGGAAGAAAGAGTCCAATGTTGCGTACAGTCAAAAGAGTCGTCGTGACCAACACGTAGGGGCAGTCATGATCTCTGGTTCTACGACACGCCGACAACAGCAAAAGGGAAATCAGCGAAGGCCAGACGAGCCTAAAATACAGTTCACCAACATCAATATTCCATTGTCACAAGCATTGCAGCACATGTTGAAGATGAACCTGATTGCGGTGATAAACCCTCCTTCGAACCCCAAGACTTCTTCTCCAAAATACAACCCAGATGCGAGGTGTGCTTATCATTCTGGTAGCCCGGGGCACGATACTGACGATTGTTGGGCGCTGAAATACAAGATTCAGAATATGATTGATGCTAAGGAGATCGAATTCGAGCCTTCTGAGACTCCCAATGTGATCACTGCTCCCTTGCTAAAACATGGCTAGGATTGAGAGACTTTTGTTCATTTGAATTCTGATATTGTATTTTTCTTTACTTATTCAAACAATTATCATGTCAAACTCTCTTATTTCATTAATGCATTACACGTGTCTATTTTGAAGTAATTGTGTTCACTATATTCAAATTGCTTTCATTTTTTTGTGATGTTCAACTCTCGATAAAACAATTCTAAACCTTTTGAGGGAGGATGACGAAAACGATACCATGATCTTTACAGTATGCTTTTGAACAGACCCCGCTGATGAAGTACATGCATTGTTTCAAATCCTAAACAGTGGAGTTATAAGGAAGATAATCCCTAGTCAACCCCTTTGAGCCAAAGAAGTTGGAGTTTTTCTTTTCGCAAAAAAAATTAAAACCCTTAATTATAACCTGGGGCAGGGTAGTCTTCTCAGTTGATCTAGGTGCACAATGAATGGCATCAAAGAAGTCCTTCCGAGACAAAAAGACAGTGATGGTTCCCTATAATCGTAAGGAAAAACAGTCATTATCTCTCAAAATAAAAGCCCAATGAGTCAAAACCTACGAAGGAGACTTACAAAAACTGGGGCATCCCGCTAACTGTAATCACAAAAGAAACAGTTCAGGCAAAAACAGGGATAACAAAATCAAAAAAGAAAGAGGTCCTGCAAACCCTCAACCAAAAAATAAATGACTGTCTGGTCAAAATAAACTATCAGTATCCGAACCATCACCGGAATATCAGAGCAAAGACTCAAACAAGATCTAATGCACGATCAGCTGAGTTTAGGATCGAAGAACATCACGAAGAACGGGTGGGTACAAATAAAATTTGAGTCTTTATTCTTTGTTTCTTAAACCATGAACCAGGCCATGTTATAACCCTTAAAAGTCATAGCTGAAGCACGAGTTAGTTCGGAAGCATACTGTTACAAAAGGTATCCTGACTCCTGTAGGGCTCGCTGTAAAATCCTGAGTTGACATCACATTTTACAAAAATTCGCTTGTTTTACTAGAAAAAGGCATTTTCAAAAAATTCAAAACAGACATAAGCTTTGCATTCTTAAAATAATATTGTTTGCATATGACTATTTGTTCAACAACAGAGAAATTCGCAGGACGAATATCTAGTGAACAAAAACCTTCTCAATAAAAAGGATCACCTCAAGTGGAAAAACACTTCCAATCAAGGGGCACGACATGATCATTGTCCATCATCTGGGGCAGTCAAGTCAAGATTCAAGGAATCTCTCAAAATACCAAATAGCCAGGGGCAGATCTCCATCTGAATCAATTGGGGAATTGGACATGAATTCCAGCAACGAATCTTGCATGATCAAACGAAGATCTTCTGGTAGTATGGCAACACAACACTATTGACAGTGACAACTCCCTACATTCTGAGAGCGTGGACATAGTCGAAAAATAGTACGCATAATCAAAGACCCGCTAGGTCGACTGGCCTAGGCAAAAATAAGGGTATCCCGATGGACTGAAAACCCGAAAGGGCGGTCCAGGAAAAAGTTAGGGATCACAGCATACGACTATGTACCAACATCTCGTCACTTTCCTACCAGAAGAAGATTTGTCAATCGGCAGTTATCAAGTACCTCCACAGGTACCTTCTCCCACAGAAACTGGGGCAATAAGAATTGTCCGAACTGTACAAGCTGCTATGTCCTCCAGGTACAAAGTAGGTTCAGTTGAAGAATGTGACCAAGATACCTCCACTCTCCGCAGAGTAAGACAAGATTCAGCAATACTCTTCCCGAGAAGAATTGGTCTCCCATCAGCCTTAAAAAAGGCACAGTATCCCCAGCAAGTCAGCAACATTGTCCCCAAGCAGAGTTAGTCTACTGTCAACCCTAAGGAAGTTGGGTATCCCCAGAAGATCTTAATATTCCCTAGCAGAGTATACAGATATTCCTCAGCAAGCATCCCCGACAATCTTAACATTCCTAGACGAAATATAAGATTATTCCCCGGCGGAATACAGACACCCCAGTGGAGCCATTTCCCCAGTACAGTCTAAAAAGTTTCCCCAGGAGAGTTGAACCATCTCCCCAGTAGATTCTGGAAGCTTGTCCCCTGTAGAATACAAATACATCTCCCAGCCATATTCAAAGGTTATTCCCCACCATAGTCAAACTGGGTTATCCTCAGCAAATTACAACGAAAAGATCGTACTCAGTGAAGTTCTTTCTATCTCCCCAGCGGAGTTCATCATCAGAATCTCCAACAGAGCTTATCAACGGAATCCCCAACGGAGTTATCGTTAAAATCTCAGCGAAGCATCTCTTCCCACAGAGTAATTCCCCGCAGAGTAATCGCTTCACCAGGTTTATTCCCCAACGGATTCATCTTCTCCTACTGTTTTATTCTTGCAATCATCTTCGTTCATCATCCCAGCAGAAACGAAGAACTCTACTCTTCAACATTAGCCCATGATTTAACAAACTTCCCGACATTCGTCAAGGATTTATTTTCCCAGCCGAAAATACATTCATAAACATATCACATCTCATACCCCCCTATTTACATACATGATAAAGTGCATACGACACGATCTCATTTATTTTTGAGAACATCATGACATCATGCATCTCATACATCATGACATTGCACACAACTAACTCTTTACCTCTTCAGGAAAGATTGATCAACAGATAAAAGTCATTCCTTTTATAGTAGTAATCGTCCAAGATTCCTTCATCATCCCGTTGAGGTAGAAGTCATCAAGATTCCTTCATCATCCCGTTGAGGTAGAAGTCGTCAAGATTCCTTCATCATCTCGTTGAGGTAGCAGTCGTCAAAGATTCCTTCATCATCCCGTTGAGGTAGCAGTTGTCAAAGATTCCTTCATCATCCTACTGAGGTAGTAATCGTCCAAGATTCCTTTATCATCCTGCTGAGGTAGTAATCGTCCAAGATTCCTTCATCATCCCGCTGAGGTAGTAATCGTCCCAGATTCCTTCATCATCCCGTTGAGGTAGTAATCGTCCCAGATTCCTTCATCATCCCGTTGAGGTAGAAGTCGTCAATAATTCCTTCATCATCCTGCTGAGGTAGAAGTCGTCCAAGATTCCTTCATCATCCTGCTGAGGTAGTAATCGTCCCAGATTCCTTCATCATCCTGCTGAGGTAGTAATCGTCCCAGATTCCTTCATCATCCTGTTGAGGTAGTAATCGTCCCAGATTCCTTCATCATCCTGCTGAGGTAGTAATCGTCCCAGATTCCTTCATCATCCTGCTGAGGTAGTAATCGTTCTAGATTCCTTCATCGTCCCGCTGAGGTAGTAATCGTAGAAGATTCCTTCATCACCCCGTTGAGGTAGAAGTCATCTAAGATTCCTTCATTATCCTGCTGAGGTAGTAATCGTCCCATATTCCTTCATCATCCTGCTGAGGTAGTAATCGTCCAAGATTCCTTCATCATCCTGCTGAGGTAGTAATCGTCCCAGATTCCTTCATCATCCTGCTGAGGTAGTAATCGTCCCAGATTCCTTCATCATCTATTTGGAGTAGCAATCGTCTCAGATTCCTTCATCACATCATTATCAAAAAGCCTCCTCTGGTCCAGTTAAATCGATTCCTAAAGATTTTTCTGACGCCAAACCTGTCAATGAAGATCAATACCTGTAACAAGCCAGGAAGACTATCTTTCTTTCTCAGGTCAGAGATTAACACCTGAAACCAGCCAGGACAACTATCTCCTCGACCAACCTTTCTTAAGTTCCATATCAACACCTGTAACTAGCCAGGAAAAATCTGTGGATGATGGATTGTAGATTAATACCTGAAACCAGATAGGACAACTATCTACTTGACCATCATCAGGCAACCCTACACCGGTTCCTTCTCTTCTAAGATGCAGTTTTACACTTACTCATCATCAGGCAACCCTACACAGGTTCCTTCTTTCAACCTACCAAGTTACAATTCAACAAACATTTCCAGATGGCATCTTTAAGCCCATCTCCACAATTATCCATTACATCTCCAGATGGCATCTGTAAGCCCATCCCCCTATCCATCATATCTTAAAATGGCATCTGTAAGCCCATTCCCGACATCACACTGTTGATACTAAACCATGCGAGTGCAAATTTCTGGGCACTTTAGTGTCCAATCATCTTCCACCTTCGGATCACGAAAGGCACGCAAGCCAATCTACATCCTCAGGTTCAAGAAGATTGAACAGGGGCAACTGTTGTACCCCAAAATTTGCCCTCCCATATTTCTCAAAACATTTCAAGAAAAATTCACAAGTCCAACCCGGCGCGTCATATTCAGGTGTTCTTTCGCCAAGATATCTCTGATAACGTATTCTCAAATTCAGGTTTTGCTCAGGAGTCAATTCTTTAAAGAAGGTATCCGAATGTGTGAGTTTTCTCGAAGAAATATGGTGAAAAAGTGTGTTGAAAGTGCATTTTTTACGCGCTAACAAATTCATAACTTGAAGATCGTGGTTCTTTTTGAACCCGTTCTGGTGGCCAAAATTCCGTCTTAACGTCATCTATATTTTCATCTCTCACGGCTGGAAGCCAATTTCGATCATAAGGTCTTCAAAAATGTGGATTTATCAAGTATTTCCGTACAGGAAATTTGTGTCAGAAATTTATTTGCGTCATGTTCGGAAAATCATAACTTGGTCGATTTTCATCGTATCAAGCTGGTTCCAGCGCCAAAATTTCAAAAATTGAGTTGGCTACATTTTCACAGAAGGTAGTGAGTTCAAACGGTATTCAAAAGGCCTTCGTTTTTTGCTCAGAGTGCGTGACGCGCCGAAAATCCTGAATGCTGAATATTATTTCATCTGGGCTGAAACTTCGAAAATTCATAACTCGGTCAATTTTTATCGAATTGGACTCATAATTTTACACAAGGTCACTAGCTCAGATATATACAACTTTGCTTCAAAAGTCGAGACCGAATTATGCTCAAATCAATACCAGTTTTTATTGAAGAACGTGTCAGAGTCGACACTGGAGCCCAAAATAAGTTTGTCTGAGCTGAAACTTCAAAAATTCATTACTAATTCACTGTTTATCCGATTGAGCCGATTTTCAGACAGGAGTTAGTTATCGATGTCGGCTACATTTTTTTTTCACATTTCAACTTCAAAATTTGCACTTAAGTCCCTGCAATTTAGGCTAGAAATTGACGAACTCAAGTGAACATTGGAGGCCCAATTGCACATTCAAAACACATTTTCTTTACCCTAATTTCCATTATATAATCACATTCTTTTCACACAAACAGGAAAAAAAACCTTGCCACAACACTGTCAGAATATCAAATTCTTTCAAGAACCCTAAAACCTTGAAATCCTTATTACAAATCCCTCTCTCACTACAAACAAGTCATCCCAGTTACAAACCAACATCTCACTACTTCTTCAGTAAGGGTAAGGCTGGCTTGATCTCCATGATCAAAAGGGCATAAAAGCATTCATGTCACTACTTTTCCAGTAAGGATAAGGTTGATTTGATCTCCATGATCAAAAAGGTATAATCATTCATACATGCCATATTGACCTAAACATTAAATTTCTTCACATATTGGCTTTATTTGTATTTTATGATATATAGTAATTTATTTAATGTGTTCATGAAATTCAACACTGCAGATTTAGACAGGATCCCATGCAGGTTCATTAGGGAACGTTGAGGCCAAAATACAAATGGCCAAAAGCCAAAAGCCAAATGGACAAAACAGAACAGCTTACACATGACACCAATACATGGCGAGACAGACATCCTGAGAAGGTTAAGGAACGTTGAGGCCAGAACACAAATGGCCAAAAGCCAAAACACAAATGGCCAAAACAAAACAGTTTACACATGACGCCAACAGCTGCTTCACCCCTCCAATCAGACCCGTATACTCCTAAACTCTCTCTCTATTTTTATTATTTTTCTTTAATTAATTAATCGTTATTCTTTTTATTAATCACTAACCAATTAATATTTTTTCCTAATAAAATCAAAAACACAAAAAATTATATTTTATTTATTAAAATTAACTTCATCACTTTTATTTTTGTAAATAAATTAATTTAATCAATTTAGCTTTAATTAGATTTAACTTTTAATATTTTTTGCAATATTTAAAATCAATTTAGGATATTAGGTTTTTATTAGCATTAATTCAATTTATTTTATTTCTTTAAAAACTCAAAAATCCAAAAATATTTTTATTATTTAATTTAATTTAATTGTTCATTTAATTTGATTCCATTTAATTCAAAAATAAACACAAATCCTTTCTTTAATAAAAAAGGGTCAAAACCCAAAAAACTCGCATCCAATTTAATTTCGCACACGATCCATTTTATCATATTATTGTATCTGTTTCTCGGAATATAATAGCTTTTAATTAGGACTTTAATTATTTATCGCTTTATTTTACTTTCCGCATTTTAATTTCAAGGGTTGTTTTTGGCGATGTAAATACACGACACCTTGTAATAGTTTAGATTTAATTTCCGCAATTTAAATTCCACAACTATTAACTGTTAGATGTATGTTAATTAGGCTATGCATGACAAGACTTATCCATGAAATTAAAATCAACCCGTAGATCACCATAACATGTGCAAAGATAAACTTAACTGAATCCTGACACACTCGCACATGCCACTCTTAGGGTACGCCTCACTTGGTTGCCTCGACGTGGTCATTGAGTATAGGGTGTTTTAGAGGTCGCCCTCCTGTCTAAAGATCAAAGTTGCCTCGAAACGGTTTCCTCGGATAAAACGATCTAAGACATTAGGGTTACCGCTAAGGCGTCCTACAATTGCTTTAGTGACCACATGTCCCTATAATCGAATTGACCCAAAAACTTGAACGACGGTGCTACCTACTTCTCAATAGTGGGATAGTACTGTCTAAAGGACATTTACACATCTTAATTTCTTTTGAGTAGGTAGAGGTTCTTAGATACTTGCTCTTTCAAAACAAAAATACTTTTCGCACCTACACTTTTCTGACAAAAGTTTTCAAACAAACACTTCATACACTCTTGAGGACAGATACAAGAGTTAAAACGAAGTTTTCAAAACAAACTTTTTCAAAACCCACAAACACAAGAAAAGCAAAACATTTTGAAAACATAGTGAGCAAGTACCTAAGAGCCCGTGGATAACTACGGATAGAAAGGGTGCTAACACCTTCCCTTTCTATAATCTACCTGCCGAACCGAGAAACATCTCGAAAAGGAATTTTGCTGTGCTTTTGTCCTTTCCATGTTGGAGAACATAAAAGACGGTGACGACTCTTGCTTACCGCGACATTTCGCGAACCAGCTTTAAAACAGTCAGTTTTATTTCCACCGATCACACACACACACACACACACACACACATATATATATATATATATGTGTGTGTGTGTATATATATATATATATATATATATATATATATATATATATATATATATATATATATATAAATGATGATATATACAACAACAACTTCAAAATTGATGATACAACTTCAAAATTCTAAAATTCTAAATTGATGTTTAATCTACATATTACTATCTTCGAGAATTTCTCAAAAACAATAACAATGAACTTGTTAGCTCTATCTTGTACATCTGCACATATAACTTCAAACAAAACCAAAAGATCGAAATTCATACCATGATAAAACAAAACTTTATTCAAATTTATACTAAAAACTCAAAAGTTATACTCAAAATTCTCATCAATGAAAGAAAGACAATATACCTTAGAAAATTCTCAACTGCATAATGAATTGACACAATTCCTCCATAAGTTCATCCAATTGATCATTTGAGTAATGAGCACAATTGAATTCCTCAAAGTACTACATAGTAATATAACATTGTATGTGATTTAGTTAAAACACTATGCCATTTTATGAGAAATATTAAAATAATTCCTAAGTTAGAAATTCATATCGTGGATGGAATCTCTATTTGGTCCAAAAGAAGCGTTTCTTTCATAAACCTCAAGATAAAATAACGGCAACCTATACCATTACATTGACAAGGACACTACACATGGAAAGAAAATACAGATATATATCAGGATATACCCCTTAACTTGTTTTATAAAGTATCATCACTAATGTAATCAAAATTTTGAAAATAAACTTGCACTCTGATCCATGTAATGATGTTGGCTCTACTCTTTGGTACTTGAATACCTCTTTTTGTCGAAAAGCTTGTAGAACAGTATAATAAAATATAAATGTCTATTTAGAACAATCTCACATAGATAAATAAATATACACACGAATATTTAGAACAATCTCACTTACGAATCAATCATCTTCTTCAAATATTGGTATGTTGTCCAATCATTGTATAATGAATCCAAATAGTATACAATTTCTCTTACAGGATTAATCACAAGTAAAAACCAATATACACTGTAAATTTAAACAAGTGCTAGAAGGAAAGTTTCTACACAATGACAAAAAATGAAAAATTATAATAGATGAAGTTAGGATGAAAATCTAACCCGTTGCAAGTATTATATGGTAAAAAGAATAAATTTTATGTATCTTTGGTTGCCTCAAATAAACCGAGTACATACAATATTATATCATTTGGTTTTGTTACGATTAACCCTGCGTTGATGGAGTTGGGAGCTAAGAATGCGAATCTTTCTTCCAATCCACCCGGGCGCATCACTTTGTCATACAAAAACCTGAAATAAAAACATCATTAAAATTCGACTATATTCATTGAAATGAGTAAATAAATTGTTCATTTAATTAAACAAAGTTTATCGGGGTATACCTGATGTATGAATCGATAATACCGAAGCCTAAAGTCAAATGTTGAAAAACTTGATCCATATCTTCTTTACAAATTTCTTCCATGTATTCATAACCAAAAATGTCCGCCTTCATAGGTATAAGACGAGTACCACCAATTAGATTATTTGTTATTCCTATATATGTCCGAAGGCACGACCTATACTGAGAAGTAGGTTTTTTGCCAGTCGCGGTCTTCTTACCCCTACCACGGTCTAAATATCATATAATTAGTAAGGTGAAGTATAAGATCATTCTATGCATAAATATCATATAATTGTGTTATTCATCTTTTTTTGGTGTAACTGACTCGGTTTTCCGCATGACCCCCTATCTTTTGACCTCTTCTTCCACCCACATTTGACAACCGTATGTGCAAAAGGCTTTCCAAACTGAGTACACACATTTTTCACCTTTTCAAAAATTTGGTCACCTGAAAATGTAGATGGAGCTTTACGTTGTTCGGTGTCTCCATTGAATGCATTTCTCCACCCATGGTAGTGATGTTTAGAATTTATGAATCTACGATAACCGAGAAAGAAATTCTTCTGACAAAGGTCCAATCGCGTCGTATCGGTTCCATCTTCACAAACAGGGCACTCTTTTTGACCTTTAATGTTATACCCTGATAGATTCCCATATGCTAGAAAATCATTAATTGTGGCAAACAACATCACTCTCAAATTAGAACTTTGTTTCCTATATCCATCATAAACCTCCACACCGTTCTCCCACAAAATCTTTAAATCTTCGATCAAAGGTGTCAAGTATACGTCTATGTCATTCCCTGGTTGTTTAGGCTCAGAAATAAACATAGATAATATCATGTACTTACGCTTCGTACATAGCCATGGAGGTAGGTTATAAATCATAAGAGTCACAAGCCATGTGGTATGTGAGATACTTTGAAGTCCATGTGGGTTCATTCCATCTGTAGGTAATGCCAAGCAAAGGTTTCTTGCTTCTTCTCAATAATCAGGAAAATCATTATCAATTTTCGACCACTATGGTGAATCTGCCGGATGTCGACACTTTCCATCAATAATTCTTTCATCTGCATGCCAAGTCAAGTGTCTTGCATCGGTTTCCTTATGAAACATGCGTCTAAATCTCGAAATTATAGGATAATACCATAACACTTTTGCTGGAGACAATTTTTTCTTATATCGAGATAAACCGCATTTAGGGCACTCATTTAACGATGCATATTCGTTTCGAAACAAAATGCAATCATTTAGACACTCATGTATCTTATCATAGCTCATGCAATTAGAGCACAACATTTTTTTGGAATCATAGGTTCGATTAGGAAGAACATTATCCTCTCGAAGCATATCTCTCATAATGGCTATTAACTCTGAAACCTTTATCCGACCATCCATTGCCCGCCTTTAGGTTGTACGACTTTAATACTGGAGACAATCTTGTGAATTTAGTGCAACCTTTATACAACAGTTAATCTAAATCGCTTACCAACCTCTCAAACATTTTGGGATAATCCTGAAGATCTTCTTCAAGTGATTCTGCAATCTCTACGACTCGATCACAATCGTATGTATTTGTGCCATTGTCGTCTGAAGCATATGTCATACTATCCCTCGGTTCAACATTTTCGTTACTTTTCTCACCATGGAGTATCCAACATATGTAACTTCGATCAATTCCACGCCTCAATAAATGTGATTGCAACCCAACTATATCAACCCGACTCACAAAACAACAACTTAAGCAAGGACATTTCATTCGAATTGCGTCTTCGGCACGTTTAACAACAAACTTAATGAATTCCAATACCCCATTCTCATACTCTTTGGACAATCGATTGGCAGACATCCATTTTTTATCCATGTTCTTACTATTAAGTAAGCTAAACAAAAAAATACTTTAAAAAAGGACAAAGACTAAAAAGCTTAATACCAATTAGGCATATTCATAGAAAATCATAAGAGCATAGGAGCACATTCTAATGGAATATAAAACATAGAAGGTTCTCTAACCTTAGTTTAAAAAAATAATGTGTAACCTGGATAAAAAATGAATCTCAAATGAGCACAAAATTAACAAACATCACATACGAAAACCAAAGTCTAAACGCATGCCATAAATACAAAACTGAATCACAATCTAAACATGAATACAATGCCGATTTCAAACGAATTCGAAGAGAATTAATAATTAAACAACGCAAAGGTAATCTTGAAAGATTAGCAAGGCATACAAACTCGAACTTCCTGATCTCACAGATTTGAATGTAACTAAGAATGATTCAGAACCGTCAAGCATTCCTCAATTTAATTTGTTACATGACCAAACTAAAAGAATCAACACCATGTAACAAATTTCACCAATTTTTTGGCAGCATAACGGTGGATCAAACTAATGGTAAACTATTTTCACATAATTTGTATCAGAATGTAAAACCAACATAATTTATCACCGGATTTTCACTTCATTAGATTAAATAAAGAGATAACATTAACAATATCAAAATTGTTTTTAAAGGGATTATCACAACGTCAGTAGCATATCAGTTTAATGAATGATATTAATCTAAACAAAAACCACACATCATCACAGTTTCAACGAGCTAAGGAGATCGAAGAGCACCATTTCCACAGCATAATAGTTTAAACAACTAAGAATGAAATTGTAAGTTACCAACAATGGCGGAGGAGATTGTGGAAGCAGAAGCTTGAAACAAAGACGAGAGTATCGATTCCTGGCTTCAATCGGAAGGAGCGTGAACGAGAACAGAGGGGTATGCTACTGGGAGTGTGAACGGAAATTTGACGGAATCTAAGACTGAACGGGGAGATATGCTACTAGAAGTGTGAGCATGAACGAGAGAGATGGTTGAACAGATGGCGGAGGGAGTGTGAATCGTGACGGATGATGGTGATCCACGATGAAGTTGGACGGAGGGATTTGGAAGGTTAAAACAGTTTTACACAGAAATAATCATGTTTTTTTTATTTTAGGGTTTAAGAGTTTTAATTTTAGAATTTTGAAAAGGCATCGCTTTCAGAAAGCGCTTCCTAAAGTATAGGCATTACCAGCGCTTTTAATGAAAAAAGCGCTTTCTAATATATGCCCTATAGTAGCACTTTCAGAATGCGCTTTCGTATTTATGCCCTATAGCAGCACTTTCAAGAAAGCGCTTTCTTTTATATGCCCTTTAGCAGCACTTTTTATTAATTTAGTTTATAGTTTTAATTTTTTAACTTATAGCAGCGCTTCTTGAAATGAGCCAGAATCAACCAGAACCCTCTTGAAAGCTCTATCTTTTTATTGTGCATGGTACTGCAACTGACCCTAGATCCCTCTGCTTGACATGTATTTTTTTTCTCGGGCGCAATTGTATATAATTTCTCATCAACGGGTACTAATCCATCTCCTGTTGATCTCTTCTTTGATAATACCTCCTTCATGAATTTCTGATACAAAGGAATTTTCTCGAGTGCTTTAAAGAACAGTATGTGGATCTCTAGATTTTTGAAAATTTTGATAAATTTCTCAAAATATTTTTTCTTTTGTGTCCTTCTTTGCCACTCGAGATGTATACGACAACTTGTTCACTGGTTTAGTCTTCTCTTCATATGGCTTCGCATGAGATACCACTTCTTCCTAATTGTTCCTGTTCTCTCTCACTTACAGCTCTACTTCTATGATATTTTCATCAAACTTCACCTCATCTTATTTTTCTCTATCAACTTTCTCACTCCTTGTTTTGACAACATCCAAATTCTCATGACTTTTCTGAATTTCTTATGCTCGCAGCGCTACCTGTTGTGCAATCTGTCCCATTTGAACTTCCAATTTTTTTATTGCAGCTATGGAATTCTATAATTAATCATTGTCTCTTCTTGAAATTGAGAGGTTTGGGCAGCCATCTTTTCAATAGCCACCTCTCACTTTGCCTTTTGAGGAGCTTCTTGCTGCCGATCTTTCCAGAAGAAGTTCAGATGATTCTTCCACCCAGTATTGTAGGTGTTTGAAAAAGGATTATTCTACTTCAAGAACTTAACGCCTTAAATTTATTGTGGAGAAGCTATATAGTGCATCATATTATCCGGCCCATTACAGATTTCACATACATCATTTTGTGCTTGTTGAACTTGGGCAACTTGATGAGTACCTAATTCAGTGCTTTCAGCTTCTTGTCTACCTCTACAACAATTGTTTCTTCAATTTTTAATTATCTGTTGGGATCCCTCTTTAAATCAATGACTCCTTTAGACTTGGTGGAAAACCTATCATATAACTCCAAATGCTCATTTGCAGCAATTGCTTCTATTATATTCTTCACACCAGTGGCTGTTGAGAAAATTGATGAGCCATCAGCTGTTGTGTCTATCAGTTGCTTTGTCTTGATTCTCAGACCATTTACAAACGTTTGCATTTGATCAGTCTGGTCGAAATTATGAGTAGGGATGGCCATTAGGAGTGTTTTGATCCTTTTATAGGCATCTCTCATTGATTCTCCCTCTTTTTTCTTGAAAGTCAGTATATCTTACCTTTTTCTTATGAACACTAAGGCTGGAATATATTCCTTCAAAAATGCAGTCTCCATTTCTTTCCAAGTTGCTATACTATCATCCGGAAGAGAAAAGAACCATTCTTCAACATCATCAGCAAACGTGAAGGGGAACATTCTCAATTTCTTATGTTCCTCAGTATGACCATCTATCTTCAAGGTGGTGCTCATGGTCAGAAATCTATGTAAATACTTATTAGCATCTTCATTCAACCTTCCTGAAAATGACTTTCTCTCAAGTTGAGTGATAGTACATGATGCCAATCAACTGGGGATTTGGGTATTAAATCCATGACTCAAATTGAAGGCTCAGCCTGTGTAAAAGTCTTCATTAGGTTCAAGCTCATCTCGGTGTTAATTTTATTAAGTTTGGAGACAAGATTGTATAATATCTTTTAGGTTTTTGGTTTGGCCGGTATAAAACCAAGGTTTGGGTCGCGAGCTCACTTTGGTGTTAAAAGTTGTTTCAGGTTGTAATATATTGGATTGAAGCTTAAAGACTAACGAATCCAAGTTTCTTATGGAAATAATACTAACCACATTGAGCCATCATTTGGAAGGAAGACTCACCGCTTCTCTCCATGTTTACTGTTTGGTTGGAAGTTAGCCACAAACTTCATTTTTGTTGTATAAGGGGGTTTAAGAGTTGGACCTACTATAAACTCTTATGTTTATTGGATGCTTTCAAGATCAAATGTTGGGGACAAAACTAATTCATATTTTACTAAACTTGTATAACTCCTGGTGTCTTCTATTCCCTTTAACTTTTATTTTCCATACTTTATCTTCTTAATTTGTTCCACTGCTTACTTTCAAAACTTTTCTAAAAAAATGTTTTTTATCTCTCAAATTAATCCAATTTTTTTTTCAAATTTAAGATTTTATAAATCATATAATTCACCCCCATTGTGTGTGAATTCACATGTCTAAAAAGTGGCATCTGAGCCTAACTTATATTTAAGGACTAATCATTTCAGGAGGAAGATAACTTCTAATAAGGGATCATTTCTAAATACACCTCAACCTTTTAATAATATGAAGTTTGAATTGTGAAAATTTAGGTGTTCATGACTGACCCAATATCTAGAATTGGCCCAATTCGCTTCTACCCTTGGCATGAACCAATAACACTAGCCTAACATCCCTGGCCGACCACGCCCAAGAAGCAAAACTAGCGATGCTCGGTATGCACACCTGACTAAGCCAGCAACTATCTCTTCGTCTGGCCGACACGAGTCGAGCAGACAACTAGGAAACACCCAAAATGCCACTCTGCCCGTAATTCGCCTCCTCCTCAGAACAAACGCTAGTTACTGGCACGATTTTCCGTTTTGACCGAGTCCTAGCAGTTACTTTTTTTGTGGACCCTAATATTTAGGCCTAAAAATAGGAACCAACGGCCAAGCTCCGGGTGCATTATATAAACCCTCACAGATGGGAGGGCCAAGTATCCAGTATTCAAACCTTAAATCCTAATAATCTGCTTTTATCTCTTTGCACCCATTCTTACATGATCGTCTGAGTGCCTTGCAGGAAAAACCCCCCTTTCTCCTCAACTTTCCAGCAATCCAGATATCATTATTCATCATTCGAAAAGTGATTGTCACCGACAACGGGACACAATTCACAGACAAAAACTTTCATGAATTCGTTGCCAAGTTAGGCACCACACATCATTTTGCCTCCGTCTAACATCCATATACAAATGAGCAAGTGGAGTCCGCAAATAGGGTGATCCTATGAGGACTCAGATGAAGACTGGACGAAACCGAGAAATGATGCGTCGAGGAACTACATAGCAATCTCAGGGCCTACCGAACATTAGCTCACTCGTCAATCGGAGAAACCCCCTTCCTACTAACAAACCAAACCAAGGCCGTCATCCCCGTAGAAATAAAGGAGCCCTCCAGACAGACCGAAGCCTCTCTTGACGAGGAGATGTATGACATGGAATTAAGGGAGGAGCTCGACCTTGTTGAGGAAATCCGAACAAGAGTGGCCTTACGAGAAGCCTTTCTCAAACAAAAAATTTCCAAAAGATACGACGCCAAAGTCATACGACGTGAATTAAAAGTCCGTAACCTAGTCCTAAAGAGAAATCACAAAGAATCTCATGAAGTCAAGCTTTCCGCAAACTAGGAAGGCCCTTACTGCGTCCATGCGAAAACGGCGAACATAGCCTACTACCTGAAAAACCTACAAGGGGAACAACTTGCTCGACCTTAGAATGGAGAAAAACTAAGGCAATATTATAGTGAAAACACTGAATAGGCCGTGTGTCTCGTCAACACAATAAACACACCTATGCCCGACCACACGTGCATGCCTAGGTATAATCATAACACTCGAAATTAAATGAAGAGGCAAGTTTCCACTCTTTTGACGAGCTTATCCTTATCCCGACATGGATAACTCAAACGAGCTCCACCATCGTCGTACCATGATGGCAGAACACCTAGCTGGCGATGGGAAATTCATGCTTCCGAACTCGGGTCCTCAAAATGAAACCTGAGTTCCGCCTCATTTCCCGTAATTTGCTGGTCATTTCAACAGTTTCCCCACAGTAGAGAACTCAAAAACTAACGAGAAAATCACCCACAAATCCTTAATAAATACAAAAGCGTCTTGAATAGAAAAACATAAAAAATCATGCAAATATTCAACAGATCAAGCATAAAATAAAGTGAAAAACACTTGAACAGTGCAGATTAAAACATAACGATCACCACATTCAGAAAATTAAAAAGACGACCACCAAGGTTGTAATTGTACAAAGTATTATAAAAGGGAGGCCCAAGGCCCCCAATCAAAAATACGAACTTGTGGTCATAAGGACAACGATTATTTAAAACTTACATCAAAAAAGGGGAAATACCCTCTGAACAAGTTACAAAAAAACGACACTCAGGCCGAAACAAAATATTACCAAACACCGGGCTGAAGTCCCTTAGCATTTACACCGACCTCAGAAATTGGATCTACATTACAGGGCTCCCAAACCTCAACCTCCTCGTCAATTTTAAGGAACTCAAGGATTACTATATTGCCATATGTCAAAAAGTAGTGGAGCCCCATTCCAGACGTGTTAACTCAACGCCAAGATTCAGAACCCGAAGTTGCACCACCACATTGTAAAAGATCCACTCAATGTTAACCACTTACTCTTCAAAGGCTAGTTGGAGACGAGCAACCAATTCGGTGCGGGTCAGACCTTTGATCTTTTTTGGCTCCTCCTCGACAAGAGCCAACTCAGCCCTAAGGGAAGCCACCAACTCCTCAGAAGCTTTCTTCTTGAGCAGAAGGGCATGACGCTCCTCGATCATCTTTGCAAAACTCTCAACTGCCTTCTTTCAGGAATCCTCCCCGGTAGCGTGCTCTTTCTCAAAAGTCCCCAACTTGGCTTGTAGCTTCCTCATCTCGACATCCTGGGAAGTACCTACCTCGATATACGCAATGACCATGTCCAAAACCCTCATAATGGAACCAACATCTCGAGCCTACATCACCCTCTTGCTTGGACGATCCAGATTCTCAAGTAGGAGTGACTCAGCTCGGGGAAAGTGCAGGGAAGCCCCCTCGAAGAAGGCCCTATTATGCCATCAAAGAGGCAGATCATACTTCCCCTTCATCTTCTCGCCCCTCAGGTCTACTGTGCCATCCTAGCGTTGCCTTTTAAACCTTGAAGACACCTGCTAAGGAGAGAGAGCCTCGGCCACTGAACCAGTCGATGACGTACCCGAACCTAACTGTGGAGTCATCCCCATATCACCTGGGGAGTGTTTGACATAATTTTTCCCCTTATTCGAGCTTATGAGAGTGTTTCTAGCCATGCGTTCAGTAGTGGGACTCATTCTTTCTACAAGAAACAATAGAATTAGGTTCAGTAAATAGGAAAAATAATTCAAGCATATAAATTTAATAAAAATACAAGATAACTACCTAAATACGCTACAGGATCCTAGCTCTCGAGGAGCTCCTTAACACCTTTCAAGTCGGGCTAATAGATCATTTTTCCGTCCTCGTCGACAATTGGTCTTCCTCCTCTACCTAAACGTTGGACTGGGGGGATGCCCGCGAAAAAGACAGCCAGGCATTCATAGCTATCCTGGTCCTCTTTGCCCATCCGGTCCTTCTTCTATATATAATGGTCGGTTCCATCATCCTAATTTTTCCTCGACCAATGAAAGCGAAACTTTGGCACTAGCTTCACCATCAGATTTCGTTCCTCGTTCAACTGAGGTTTCCTAGTCTCTTCGACCAAGTGAGCGCTCCTAAATACGTTCAATAACACCTTCCCCTACAAAGGCTGAACCAGCATATACCTCCGCTTAAAATATCATACAGACTCCAGGTAAGCTTTAAACTACTTCTTGTTGGAGGTGGAAGCACCTTTGGCACCCCGTTGGAGGTGGAAGCAATATAAGAATAAATGAACATTAGCCTCTATCTGTAGATGATCACACACAATCTCGAAAGCCTGTAAGAAGCCAATCGAATTAGGATGCAATTAAGATGGAGCAAGGCGGATATACCGAAAAACGACCACTTGAAGGTCACTAAAACGAATTCTGAAACCCATCTCCCAAAATAGAATCTTGTACATAGGAATGTTATCTGGCTTAAAATCCAAACATACCCGGTGATCTGGATTTGGAATATATATATATATATATATATATATATATATATATATATATATATATATATATATATATATATATATATATATATATATATATATATATATATATATATATATATATATATATATATATATATATAACCCACTCCTCCTTGGAGCCCTCTACTTCCATCCCCGTGTCTACCGTGGTAAACACTTCGTCTAGATGCTCGCAAAAATGAGAAACCCACTTCAAAGGATCAGGAACGGCAGAAGCTAAGGGATCCGCTTGAACCACGGGTATATCCTGAGCTGTGGGAACATCATCCTCCACTTCGATCAACTCTATCATGATCGGATCAGGCTCGGGCACCCCCGAAGTGCTCCCTTCTATCGACGAGAATTTGGAAAGGCTCAAAGAGGAGTCACTAGGTTCGACCATAAACTCATCCTCTGTACCACTGGCCATTATACCTAAAAAAGAAGAGGAAAAAAGTGAATTCGACGTTAAAATCAAATCGACCCTTCCACGTTTAATCAAGTGAAACGGTGCAAAGCAACAAGGACCCTGTCCCTGACTAGAACCTCACCCAAACAGTAAAACAAACTCTCGTTGGGCGCATCCGCACCAGGCAAGAACGGGATCTTCTGAGCATATATCTCCCTAACATCTCTAGGTTGAATCCGCTCCTTGGAACTTATTGTCCATCTTGAATAATGTAGTATGAAACCAAGAACGACCCCAATATCACTAGAGACTTCATCACAAACTGATATCACCCATGCTATGATCTAAGCATCTCTACAAAACACACGTAGCAACTACCGTCCTCAAGCGACAGGACCATCGTCCGCAACTAACACTCTGTCGGGAATTCTCACACTAAATTACTCTAAGCCCTAAACCGCATGCATTTCTAAAAGAAAAGGCACAAAACCTAGCCTATAACAGAAACAAATTCTACTTAGGAACTTACCAAATTCTTCAAAGAACAACTATGTCGAGCAGGAATAAGCAGCGTCAAGCAGAAGGAGAGCAAGCGAAAAAGTGCAAATTAAGCTCTTTCTCCTCCTTTCATAGAACAACGTGTAGGAACGTGAGCAAGCACACGCTCGGGGAACCCTAAAAGGCGTCATCATTGTGCCCTAGTCTCTAGGATATCCATCATCACGCCTCTATGGCCGCACATGGCTCGATACAAGCGTGGTGTGCAAACTCCCCAGATTCTAACTAACTATTCCTCTCCCTGGGAGACGAACACACCGAGCAATTTTCAGACTCCTTGCGCAAAATTGCCTCTCGAAACATGATAATTCATCGAAGCCGCTAAACTATTCCTCTCTTTGCAAGGCGAATGATCCGAGCATCACATGTACTTCTCGTGCAAAATCAACCAAGGAGTACCCCCATTTTGTGAGCACATCTAAGTCATCACTCCTCTACCCAGAAGCAAGGACTTGGGGGGCTCATATTCTTGATTGGCCCAATAGCCTAAATTGGACCAATTCGCTTATACAATTTACAAAGCTCAATAACATTGGGCCGACATCCCTGACCGACCATGCCCAAGTAACGCGACCAGCATTTCTTGGTACACACCCCTGACCAAGCCCGTAGCTATATCTCCGTCTGGCCGACACGAGTCAAGTGGATAACCAAGAACTGTCAAGAACGCCACTCCGCCCGTAATCCTCCTCCTACTCAGAACAAACAGTTAGTTACGGGCATGTCTTCCTATTTTGACTGAGTCCTGGAAGTTACCTATTTTTGCGGACCGCATATCTAGTCCCAAAAATAGGAACCAATGTGTAACATGGTGGGGGAACTGACTTGGGTGTTTTGCGTTTGATCGCAACTTTTGCGGATAGAAAGAGTCTCCATTGACTGTTCTTTTATCCAATGAGGAAAGGTTGAAAATAATAGGAAATACCTTTCAAGATTATTTCTTGAGTTCGGGGGGTAGGTTATGAAAAGGGAAGGTATTAGCACCCTTTTCCTCCGTAGTTATCTACGAGCTCTTAGTTGCTTGCTAGATCACTTGATTTTGTTTGAAAATGTTCTTGTGGTGTAGGTTTTGAAAGTATTTCGAATATGTCATTGTAATGGTTCTCGTTTCTATAAGAACGTGTATAAAGTGTTATTTTGAAAATAGTTCAAAGAGGTGTTTGTGGAATGTGTTTTTGAAAGTGATTTTGAAAAGGTGTCTTTGTAATGGTTCTCGTTTCTATAAGAACGTGTACAAAGTGTTTTAACTTTTGAAAATGTTTTAAATGAAAGTGTTGGTGTATAAAATGTTTTTGTTGTGAGCAAGCGAGCAACTAGGAGAAACTTACCGACTCAAAAGGTCTTAAATGTTCTTTTCCTACTCCTTTAGACGTTCCTATCTTACCATTGATTTAGTAAGAAGCCCCATCATTGGATGTGAAGGGACAGACATGGGAGGTTTGTATAATCATAGAAGGCAATCTATGGGACATTTTAGCAATGTTGTTTAGGGACTAGATCGTTTACCAAAGGAAACATTGAGGGTCATCGAGGGACTACGATCTTTTATTGAGGGTCTTTGCTAAAATGCTCATATTTGAGGGACATGACTATTTTTCCGAGGCAACAAGTGAGATTAGCCTAAGGGTGCATGTGTGAATAGTGTGTTTGATTTGCATGCATTTATTCTTTGAACTTTTGGTTATCTACTTGTTGTTTTTATCTTGCCATACATCCTAGTTACTAGCATTTATACAAAAAGCAATAAAAATGCAGAAAGATAAAATCCTACACTATTACAACCATATTTAATAGCATGAAAATATAAAGGAAAAATAAAATAAAATCAAGAAAAATGGGTCTTTCTATTTAGGCAGAAACATCCATCGATTCTGCACTTTTTTACCTCCTTCGATTTAGGGTCTGGAGTCAGTGGAGTCATGCCCTTCGATTTTCCTTTCTGCCTCCTTCGATTGGGGGGTTCGAAATAATGTAGGAGTGTGTTGTACCACAAAATTTGCCCTCCCTTTTTACTCAACACATGCCCATTGAGGTCCCTAACATGCCCAAGGATGACCAATAATTGACCAGACAAATTCTCTTCCTAAGGCAATGAACCTCTAACTAGGGTTTCAATTTTCATCAAGATGTGTGAGCTCCAATGGTCTAAAATGCTTTCCATGGTCCTAATATGTCCTCAAGATTATCCATGCCAAATTTCATGCCTTGCACAACAAGTTTGTAAGTCAATTGCTCAAATGCTTGAAAATCAACTATGTTAGGTCAAAAGTCAATTGTAGCCCATGTACAGTCAAACTTCAAGATTTTTGGTCAACATCAACATTTTGATGTGATATCCATCATCTGATCAATGGTTGATCATGATTCCTTATGAAATGCTCCTAATTCATCAAAAGTCAAGAATTTCTAAATTAGGGTTTCTATAGGAAAAATCAACCAAACTATTACCAGGCATAACTTTCTTGTACTTTATCAAAAAATTTCCCACCAAAACTAATTTTAAAGAGAATCCAATCCCCTACAACTTCTCTTCAGGACACAAGTTCAAGAGATTCAACATTTTAAATATATGAGCTCAGACATTACAAGTCATTTTCAAAAAGTCAACAAAAGACACTTTTTGCCAAGACCTTTTATATCAAGATAAAATCTTCAAATGCGAAATTGATCAAAAGAAAGATTGAAGCATACATCTTGGGAATTTCAAAAAGTAAAAGTTCATCATCATGAGATAAAACTAGATCAAGTTAAGACTTACCCAAGTTGGGAAAATTTTGGAAATTTCAAGAATGGTGCATTGAGCAAATTTGGAATTTTGAACCAATGGCTTAAATTTTTAAGGTTCAAATATTTTCCTAAGCTTAAAGAGGACCGTTAATCTCATTTTGCACGGCCTTACCATTTTTACCTATTTTTTTACATATTTATTTTGATTTATTTCAAATAAATATTAAATAAATGGTACAAAATAATTGGAAATGGGCCTTGACCCTTGGGCTCGTGTTTTGTCTTTGCATGAGGTCCACAAATTCGTGCAAGAAGTGACCAGATTCATTCAGCATCAAACATGGTATGAAAACACAAAAAATGGCAATTATTCAAATTTTGATTTTGCTCTTAAAATGCATAGTTATGGCTTTGATTCTTAACATGTTTCCTTGTCCCCTTCTTCTACACTATAAATACATCACATGTGCAAGCCAAACTCACGCCTACACACGGTACAAGAGCTCTACCAAATTTGCAAAGAATTGTCCAAATCATGAAAATTTAAAGTCACACTTCCAGGCCTTTTTAATCCAATCCAGGACTCCATCAACATCCCAAGACCTCCAGGAGTTGAATCCAGTCCATATCCATGCCTAAGATACCCTAAAATTGACCAACCAGGTCACTCATTTTTTGGTAAATTTCTTGAATTCGTATCTTTGATTTCTTATTGAATTAACCTTCATTGGCCAGTCAAAGCAGCATACGCATTTTTTGAATTTCAAATAATAGCGCTGATTTTATAATATAATAATTTTGTTTTATTATAAGTAATTAATGATCAGATGGCTCAGCTGGCAATGAAGCGTGTGTGTACGGGAGAAGAACTGGGTTCGAGTCCCAAGTCCAGTGTTTTTAATTTTTCTAACATATTACATGTAGATCCAGTGCCCCTCGTGACCAATTGATCATCATACATCATCAGTCTAGGTCATCAGATGTACATCTGATCAGGACCAACGCATCCAACATGCAAGCACACCTTGTGCCATCAAGGCTGCTCCTCACTGAATCCCATACAACTTCTGGGCTCCCTCTGGATTGGGCCTAGCGGATTTTCAATAACACCCCCCCATTTGCTTTTGATAGCCAGGCCCATATCTTTTGTTTATTATTTTCTTTTTTCCTTTTTTTAGTTATTATTTATTTGTTTTCAAAAATCAATTTTTTTAATAATAAAAAATAAAAAATAAAAAATAAATAGATTTAGGTTTTCTAAAATTATTTTATTTAATTATTTTAATTTTATTTTATCAACTTAAAATCAATTAGACTTAGGGTCATTTCAATTTAAATTATTTTCTTAAATAGGAGTTATTTTATTCAAAATTTATTTTCTTAATTAAAATTAAATTTAGAGTTAATTGTTTTTCTTAACAAAACCAAAAAAAGATTTTTTGTTTACTTAAAACCTTTTTTTAGGTTTTTTAGACGTAATACTTATTTCGCGCGCGTTTATTTTTATTCTATAATTTTATTTAAATATTGTAATTGCCTATGGATGTAATAGTTTTAGATTTAAAATTCCGCACTTTATTTCATGCACTTTTTTATGTAACTATCCCAAAGCCGTATAATAGTTTAGGATTTATTTTTCTGCATTTTATTACCCGCACATTTACTGCTTTATTATTTTGCTATATTATTGTTAGTAAATAGGCGTGTATGAGAAGAATGTAAATTAAAACGTTAGCTCACCTAATAAAAAGACAAAAGTAACTAAATCTTAACACATATGCACATACACACCTCTAGGGTATCCCCACTTCAGTTTCCTTCAGTAAAACAATCATGTCCCTCGAGAATGGGGATGCTTTATCAAAGACCCTTAAAAGTCAAAAGATCACATTCCCTCGATGACCCTACGGTGTTTCCTTTCGGTAAAGGATCTCGTCCCTTAAAAGAAAATGCTAAAGTGTCTCCACATGTTGCCTTTATGATTGTAAAACGTCCCTTCGATTGACCCTCAACATCCAACGATAAGGCTACCTACTCACTAATAATAGGATATAATTTTCTAAAGGAAAAGAGGAAAAGAATGACCCCTTTCGAGTAATAAAGTAGATAAATGTTACAAGTTTGCTCAAACATTTTGCACTTACACAAAAACTACTTGTCAAAAACAATTTCAAAACACTTTGTATACTTTCTCCACTATCACGAGAAACATTACAAAGTCCTCCGTACTAAGGTGTTTTCAAAACATTTTCAAGCATACAAAGCACAAAGGTATTTCAAAATGAGAAAACCTCTAAGAGCCCGTGGAAAACCACAGATGGAAAGGGTGCTAACATCCTCTCTTTCCATAATTTACGCCCTTACTCAGAAAACTCTCGAAAAGGTATTTTTCTGTTCTTTTCACCATTTTCTTTTTTGGATAAAAGAAAAGACGGCGGTGAATCTTGATTACCGCAAATTTGAAAGTACAAAATATAAACCAGTATAAACAGTCGGTTTTGCCACCGTATCACAGAACTGGTGACTCTGTTGGAGATTTACCAAAGTGGGGTTTACCTTAGAGTTTGTTCATTTTTAAACTTCTTTTTATGCTTTGTTTGCTTTACTTTTGAGGGTTTGTTTGGGTTTTTACTAAAAGATCCTACACCCGGATCTGGGGCACCTTATTAGGTAAGTAGCAATAAATCATGGAGGTTGTACGGTGTAGACCGATACGGACGAAGTGATGGCTACATTAGCGCGATACTTTGGATTGTACTAATGTTCCTTGAGTAAGTTAAGGATAACATTAGGCTTCCTCATAGTGTCACTAAGTGCTAACTTACCTTTAGAACCTTTAATCGACTCATCCTAGCCATTAGGAAGTAGTGAGATAACCAGATTTGGTTTCGACCGAAGATTAGGTGATACTCGATACTACACTCATTGAGGCTGGACTTTCGAGATTTTTTGGCCACAATACTTCAGTGCAGAGCTGAAACAATTTCTGAAGGGAAGGTCAGTGATATTGAGACTCCTTAGAACCCGGTTACTATTATTAGGACATGTTGAACCAACTGAACATTCAAGAGGGTACTTACCTTAAAACCTCATGCAAGCCTTTGAACCTAAGGTCTATTGTGTGATTTGCTTGTGTTTATTTGAGATTTTTAGCATAATCATGACATCATAAACATCATGAAATTCATATGTACTAATCATTTCAAGGACCTGTTGGATATACCTCTTTGCTATTTTGTAGGATATGAATTCAGGTCGCAGAAAAACCATTCAGATTCACTTCACAGAAGTTCCTCCTAAGCTCAAGGAATTAGTCTTAAAAGTCCTCGAGGACTCATCATTCCACAAAAGACATGGTCACTTGCTCAATTTGGTTACCATCGGGTTTGACGAAGGTTTGATGATTGTCTTATTCCAGTTCTTCGACCCTAAGCACCATTGCTTCACATTCCCCGATTATCAAGTGGTGCCTACCCTGGAGGAATTATCTAAGTTACTTGGTTTACCTATATTGGAGCGAGTACCTTTCACTGGTTTAGAACAAGACCCAAATTTTGAAGATGTTGCCATAGCTTTTCACTTGAAGCCATCTGACATTGAGTCCAATTGGGAAAAAAAGTGAAGTTAAGGGTCTCCTTGCAAATTTCCTGATGAAGAAAGCTCAGTTTTTCCTAGATTCTATGAGTTATCATGCCTTCAAAGATGTCTTAGCCCTTTTTATCTATGGGTTGGTCCTGTTTCCTAATTCAGATCAACTTATAGATATGAATTCCATCAACATCTTTCTTGCTCACAATCCGGTTCCTACATTTCTTGGGGACATCCTACATTCTCTCTATACCCGTACTCTAAAGAAGCGAGGAACTCTCATGTGTTGCACCCCTCTGTTATATAGGTGGTTCATTTCGCACCTTCCTCGGTCAATAATGCATAATGATTTTGGCTTAAGGTGGAGTCAAAGACTAATGTCTCTCTCTCACTCCGACATCCATTGGTGTCATAGCTCTCAAGAGGACATTTCTTTTATTGATCGATGCGGAGAATCTCCTAATGTGCAACTCCTTGGCATTACGGAAGGCACCACCTACAATCCTTCTTTAGCACTACGTCAGTTTGGCTATGCACAGAGATATGGTCCACCAGATATGCTCATCCAGGGTATTATGTTCAACTACTCATATGATTTGCAAAATTATCGTCAGAAGTTCATCCGTGCTTGGGGCATTGTTAAGAAGACTGATAGTAGGACTTTGGGGCACAAGAACTCCATCCATTTGGAACCTTACCTCAAATGGGTGCTTGCTCGAACCCAAGGTCTTATGATGCCATACCATTCCATCTTACCGGTAATCTTAGAACCTATTGTTCAAGGGGGAGAGTCCCGTATTATTCTCCATCCTGATATGCCAACCAACTTTGAAGAGTTGCAAAAGTCTTGGATCCAACTCAAGGGAGAATGGGATACTTTTGAGGCTCAATTCTATGCAAGCGAGAAGAAGGTGCTGGAATTAACAAAGCAACTTCATAAAGAGAGGAACCTCAAAACCTACCTCAACACCAAGAGGAACCACCCATGGGATACTTGGGAATTTCCTTTCATTATTATCCCTTTGTAATCTTTTGTTTCTTTAAAAACTTGCTAATAAAAGGTTTTGTTTCTTGTTTTGTTTAAAAGAGATTAAATCCAATAAGGTCCTTGAAAACATTGCATAAGCATATCATGCATCTCATTGCATAAGCAAGTCTCAAATAAGGGTTCTTATCTTCTTCGCTGTTTATTTTAGCAATTAAAGAAATGGATCTTGAACAAAACATCAAGGATCTCCAGGCGCAAAATGCCTAGTTCCAGCAAATGATTGTGGCTCTAGCTAAAGGGCAGGAAGTTCTAAAAGCCCTCGTACTGAAATATAAAAAGAAGAAGCCAAAGAAACCAGCTGGGGTAGTGAGTTTGGGAAGAAGGATCAGAGGACCAGTGCGGAGAGCTTCTGAGCTGGTAACTTCATCAAAGGAAGGAGACAATCAAGAAGAGCAAACAAGAGAGGAAGACTTCAGTCCAAAGGAATCCAATGATGAATCTGACTATAATGAGGAGCAGTATCCTCCTGCTGATGAAAAATACAAATAGCCGGAGGATCGTCTGAATGCAATGGAAATCCAGAAGGTACCGGGTCTGGATTTTGAAGAACTGGGTTTGGTTTCTAGGGTTGTCATCCCGCAGAAGTTCAAGGTTCCGGTGTTCTCAAAATATGATGGGGTCTCATGTCCCAAAATGCATCTTTGATCTTATGTGAGGAAGATTCAGCCTCACACTGCAGACAAGGACTTATGGGTCCACTTCTTTCAAGACAGTTTATCGGGGACTCAGCTAGAGTGGTGCTACCAGCTGGAGGGGACCAATATTCGTAACTGGGAAGACCTGGCTGCTGCTTTCTACAAGCAGTATCAGTATAATGCAGACCTTTCTCCCACCTGTACACAACTCCAAAGTATGTCTATGGGTTCAAGCGAGGGTTTTAAAGACTATAATCAAAAGTGGAGGGCTTAGTAGGAAAAGTATACCCCCCTGGTCTGATAGGGAGTTGGTGGATATGTTTCTAGGTACTCTATCTGGTCCGTTTTTCAACCATTTTATTGGAAGCTCCTCAGCTGGTTTTACTGAGTTGATCCTAACCGAAGAAAGAGTGGAAGCTGGTATTAGAAGTGGCAAGATTCAGAAGGATGCCTCTTCAAGTGCGGGAAAGAGACCTTTCATAGGAAATAAATAGGTCAATCCTGCTTACAGTCAAAGAAATTAGGGCAGAACCGAACATCATCCAACGGTAGGGGCTGTAATGATATCCAAGCCTTCAGTTACTCGACAGCGGAACAACCAGCCTAGAGCAGAAAGGCCTATGAGGCAGTTCACCCAGATAAATATGACTTTGTCTCAAGTATTTCCTCATCTACTGAAATCCAATCTGATTACCTTGAGGGAAGCTCCCAAGAATCCCAACACTGCCTCTCCTCGCTACAACCTAAATGCTCGCTATGCTTACCATTCAGAAAGTATGGCCCATGTTACCAAAGACTGATGGGCTTTAAAAAAACAAAGTGCAATACCTTATTTAAGCGAAGGAGATTGAATTTAACGCTCCTGAGATTCCCAATGTTATAACGGTTCCCATGCCCAAGCCTGGTTGTGGTGTTAATGTTGTTGACGATGATACATTTGTTACTTCTATTGAGGAACTTGTTACTCCTCTCATGACCGTTAAGTGGAATTTGTTGCAAGCCGATTTATTTCTGGGTTGTGGTGAAAATTGCCATTTGTGTTCATCTCTACCGACTGGTTGCTATTTGTTGAAAGAAGGTGTTCAGCGTCTGATGGATGATAAAGAGATCTTATTTGAAAACAGTCCCATCACAACTTTTTCTTGTGAGGTTGTTTCAATCATATCCATTTCCGCCAATACTCCCAGGGTCTCCACCAAAAGACCCGTCAGGATTGCATCTACTCCGAAGTTGGCTCCTCTGATCATTATTATGCCAGGGCCAATCCCATACTCCTCAGACAAGGCTGTTCCTTGGAACTATGGGGATGACATCTATTACCATGGTGTCAAGCAAGACCTGTTGGCTGCTGAAGACCAAGTCTCTAGAAATACTGATCCCGACATTGGCAACATCGTTGGGACCAGCAAAATAACTAGAAATGGAGAGTGTTCTCCCAAGAGATTTCTCCTCCAAAATCCGTTATAGTTCCTGTGATCATTCCTATTATTGTTTATGCTGATACTACCACGGCAATTCCTGTGGTTACCCCTGTTGCTACCTCTATCACTGAGTCGGACGAGAATCGGGGCAAAGACATATTGATTGAGCCTGTCCAGACGAAGGCGCATTCAGAATATATTCCAGAGGCTTCCATGAAGGAAATGGAAGAAATCTTGAAGATAATAAAAAAGAGCGACTATAATATGGTCGAACAGCTGGGGCAAACCCCTTCTAAGATTTCTATGTTAGCCTTACTATTATGCTCCGAAGCTCATGCAAAAGCTTTGGTGAAATTCCTCAAGACCGCCCATGTGCCACAAGAAACCTCCGCTGACCAATTTGAAGATTGTGTGGCCAGTTTGACAGCTGATAATGGGTTGGGTTTTTCTGATGCTGATCTGACACCCAGAGGAAGAAAACACAATGATGTGCTACATGTCTCCATTTAATAAAGGGGCACTACTTTGGCCCATGTTCTAGTAGATAACAGTTCATCGTTGAAGGTGCTGCCCAAGAAGGCTATGGACAAATTAGACTGTGAAGGTTTGACTCTGAAGCCCAGTAAAATTATAGTGAGGGCTTTCGATGGTTCAAAAAGAATGGTGCACGGGGAGGTGGACATCCCTGTCAAAGTTGGTTCTCAGACCTTTGACTCCACCTTCTATGTGATGGATATCAGACCATCTTATTCTTGTTTGTTGGGTCGCCCTTGGATCCACGGGGCTTAAGTTGTCACGTCCACTCTACATCAGATAACGAAGTACCCGATGAAAGGAAAGATTGTCACGGTGCATGGTGAAGAGGAGTACATGGTAAGCCACCTGAAATCTTTCAGGTATGTGGAAATGGATGGAGAGTTCATCGAGACTCCTTGCCAGAACTTCGAAGAGGTGCCCCATACCATAACTGCAACTAAGACTGTTACCAATCCTCCAAAGATCACCAGACCTCCCTTGAAAATGGCTTCTCTCAAGGACACCAAAGCAGTTATTGAAGAAGGTGGGTGTACCATTTGGGGCCAACTCCCTAACATTCCATACAAATCTAAGAAGTTTGGTTTAGGTTTCTCTTCAGGGGCTCAAAGGGCTGTTCGTCGTGCTCGTGCTGGAGGACCTCCCCTTTGTATCAGTAACCATGGGGTCAATGCTTTAGAAGACAGTGATGGTAAATATGACATGAATAGTTGGATCTTCCCTACTACCAACGGTGGACCCAATAACTGGACGTCTAAAGACTTTGTACCAATTACTTTTACTCAGAAGTAATTATCTTTTGTTTTCAGATATGTAATAATTAAACAATATAAACTCTATGGCCACGTGTCTTACCCGGGGCACAATGGTTTATTTATTAAGGTTATCATGTTTTAATCTCATATGTCATTAATAAAGCATTGGACTTTTTGCATACAAATTTTTCGCTCTCTGTCTTTCTTTTCTTCTTTTTACTTTGTCAATACAGCTATGATCTTACACACACTCACATATCAAACTTCAGATCCGTATGCACTCTGGATCCCATTGGTAACAATTCTGCTATTGTCGGTTATGACTTTGAAAATTCGATCAACCAATCTGAGGACGAAGGTGAGGAAGATTGTGAGGTACCTAGAAAACATGCCAAACTGTAACAACAGGAAGAAAGGGCTATAAAGCCTCATGAAGAGCCAGTTGAGACAGTGAATTTGGGAATAGAAGAAGACAGAAAAGAAGTCAAGATAGGTGGAAATTTGGAGCTTAGTGTCAAACAACGGTTGATAAAGTTGTTGCATGAGTATGTCGAGACCTTTACCTGGTCATATGAAGACATGCCGGGGCTAAACACTAATATTGTAGTTCATCGTCTGCCAACTAAAGAAGATTGTCCTCTAGTAAAGCAGAAGGTTCGTCGTATGCGCCCTGAAATGTCAGAGAAGATCAAAGCAGAGTTCTGAAACAGTTCAACATTGGGTTCTTAGCTGTCACCTCTTATCCATAGTGGGTTGCTAACGCAGTTCCGGTGCCTAAGAAGGACGACAAAGTACAGATGTGTGTGTATTACAGAGATTTAAACAGGGCAAGCCCCAAGGATGACTTCCTGCTTCCCTATATTGACGTTTTGGTTGACAACACCGCACAACATAAGATCTTTTCCTTCATGGACGGTTTCTCTTGTTACAATCAGATCAAGATGGCACTTGAAGACATGGAGAAGACAACGTTCATCACACAATGGGGAACTTTCTATTACAAAGTGATTCCATTTTGGTTGAAGAACACTAGGGCAACCAATCAGCGGGCTATGGTAGCTTTGTTCCATTCCATGATTCACCATGAGATAGAGGTCTATGTTGATGACATGATAGCTAGGTCTCAAACTGAAGAAGAGCACCTTTACCACTTGCAAAAACTGTTTGATAGACTTAATACGTACAAGTTGAGACTGAATCCAAACAAGTGCACCTTTGGGGTAAGGTCTGGTAAACTCTTAGGTTTCATTGTCAGTGACAAGGGTATTCAGGTTGACCCTACAAAGGTAAAAGCTATACAAGAGATGCTAGCTCCTCGCACTAAGAAGGAAGTTAAAGGTTTCTTGGGAAGCCTAAATTACATTTCCATGTACATTTCCTATCTAACTGCTACTTGTGAGCCAATCTTCAAACTCCTGAAGAAAGATCAAGTTGTAAAGTGGAATGACGAATGCTAGAATGCCTTCGATAGAATCAAGGAATACCTTTAAGAGCTTCTGATTCTGATGCCTCCGATTGAAGGAAGACCTTTCATAATGTACTTAGCAGTGTTAGATAATTCAATGGGGTGTGTGCTGGGGCAGCATGACGAGTCCGGTCGAAAATAGCATGCAATATACTACCTTAGCAAAAAGTTTACCGACAGTGAAACAAGATATTCATTGTTCGAGAAAAGTTGTTGCGTTTTGGCATGGGTTGCTAACGGACTAAGACAATATATGTTGACCCACACTACTTTGTTGATATTTAAGATGGATCTGATCAAGTACATCTTCGATAAGCTCGCTCTCTCCGGAAGAATAGCAAGATGGAAAATGATCTTGACCGAATACGTTATCCAATACACGACCAAAAAAGCAATCAAGGGAAGTGTATTAGCTTATTATTTGGCTCATCAGGCCGTGGATGACTACCAAGCAATGAACTTTGAATTCCCGGATGATAATGTTATGTTTGTGACTGACTATGAAGAACCTCAACCGGATGAAGGACCTGAGGAAGGATCCCGATGGACTATGGTTTTTGATGGGGCCTCCAATGCACTCGGAAATGGCATCAGTGCTGTAATCATATCTCCCGAAGGTTGTCATACTCCTTTCACCGTAAAATTAAGTTTCAACTGCACCAACAATATGGCTGAGTATGAAGCATGCATCATGGGTCTCAAAGCTGCTATTGACCAAAGGATCAAGTTCTAGAGCATTTTTGGGGATTTAGCCTACATAATAAGTCAAATCAAAGGGGAGTGGGACACAAAACACCCTAATCTCATCCCTTACAAAGAACATGTGTTGACATTGCTCCCACACTTTGAAAAAGTCACCTTTGAACATTTTCCACGAGAAGAGAATCAGTTAGCGGACGCGCTAGCTACCATGTCATCTATGTTCAAGGTCAGATGGGATAACGAAGCTCCTCAGATCACTATTGAGAGATTGGATGAACCAGCATACTGCTATGAGATTGATACTGAAGAGGTAGCAGATAAACCTTGGTTCCATGAAGTGAAAAGGTATCTCGAGGCTCAAGAATATCCTGAGGGGGCATCTATCAATGATAAAAAGTTTTTGAGAAGGTTCTCCGTAATGTTCTTCCTCAGTAATGGAATCCTCTACAAGCGCAATCATGACTCTACTTTACTTCGATGTGTAGACAAGAACGAAGCAGAGAGGATTATGGAATATTTACACGAAGGTACCTTTGGCACCCATTCTAGTGGACATACCATGGCTAAAAAGATCCTACGGGAAGGATATTATTGGTCCAGTATGGAAGCAGACTGTTATCAGCATTCCCGAACTTATCACAAATGCCAGATCTATGCTGATAAAGTTCATATACCTCTGGTTCCCTTGAACGTCTTGACGGCTCCCTGGCTCTTTGCAATGTGGGGCATTGACATGATCGGAGAGATTAGACCTACTACTTCAAATGGGCATCGCTTCATCCTAGTTGCCATTGATTACTTCACAAAGTGGGTTGAGGTTGCCTCTTTTGCTACTGTTACCAGGAATGTTGTGGCGCAGTTCATCAAGCATAACCTTATATGTCAAACATCTTCTTTAATGCATCAATATAATATTTGTAAGATTATAAACAACAACAGTTGTTTCAAACGGCAACTCCAAGCAAATAATCAACAAACCTGCAACAGAAGAAACACAACACTTATATTCCAAATTGTTAAAATAAGAACTTTTAGAAAAAGAGGAAGGAATTAAAGAGCATACCTCTAGTTTTCTTTACTATTTGGTCGCCGGTATCAAGATCCTTGGACTAGCTCCGAGCATGTGAGTTTTCTCTTCCTTTCCTCAAATATATTGGTTGTTGCCTTGTTGTAGTGATGTTGACATATATAACTAGGCCATAAAACAGAGATGTGAGAGAGCGTTAGGTCGTTGTTGTTGTTTCAGTGAGGTTGATAAATGAAAAAACGAGGGAGTGAGAACCTGGGATTAAAAAAAAATAAAAAATAGGGTTTGTTAAACCGTGGAACAGGGCCATAAGAAAATTGAACCGTGAACAAGTAACAACCAAATATTTCACGAAAAAAAAGTTTCTACCTTAACTTCCTCAACCTCACTGCTACTTGGCTCTGTAATTACAATAATCCATTATTCAAAAACTCAATCATTCAGAACAACAAATATAAATCATAAGTCAGATTCAAGTTAGACCTAACACTCTAAAAACTTATCAAACAACATCATGGTGACAAGAAAAAGATTCACAGAGAACTCACTGAAAGTGTCCGAAGTTTTCTCTAAACTTTCTCTACCCCACATCTTAATCCATCGTTCTAGTTGACGACAACGTCAAATCCGCGGCTTTATCTTGTTAGTTTTTCTGCAGACCGTCATCATCAATCTTCACCACTACAACTTTCATCAAACATTACACAGCACCAACACCGATATATGTTCGTAATATGTAGAACCAATTTGAAAACCAGTACAGAGTTTTGATGCTAAGACAAAGAAGCTTGAGAAAACCCAAAGTTCGAGAAGGGCGGTGGAGGACGACCGGGAGCCGCATTTGTTGTTGTTCGTTTTTAATCTGAGTAGTTGATTTCGCGGCAGAATCAAAGAAATAGGAGGACACAGCAGCAAAGAGGTATAGGCGGATGATAGTGTTTCATTGAAGGTAAAACAAAGAAGATGATCAGCGAGGGCGATGACGTTCACGATGGTGGTTTGAGGTAAGAGAGAGGAAATCTGGAGTGGCTGCCGCATAAGAGAAAGGGAGTTCGTGTTTCATGTATGATCTGAAGAGGAAATAGCTAAACCTAACCCATTTTCTTGTTTTCTTAATTTATTAAATTCTTTTCAATAAAATATGAAAATATAGTAGACTTATTGGCTCTGCTGGACCAGATCACCCTCCACTAAGCCCACTTTTTTTTCGAAGCCTCATTGTCTTTTGCATATAAATAAAAAAATTTCTCCTGGGCTCAACCTTGGTGGGCCTCAGCGCCCAATTTTCTACATCACACTCTATGTTTCCTTCTTGCACCTCTCCAAGCTTCTTTATTATATTTTCTTAATTTTTGTTATTATTTACACACTTTCTTTATATTTAAAATGGCAAAAAAAAAACAAAAAATATATAATCTTGTCTTCCTTTATTCTTGATTAATTATGTGATGTTCCCTTGTTCCCTTAGGGAATACATGAAACGATTAATTCATAATTGATCGTTTTGTGTTGATTAGACCTTAGGATTTAATATTTTTAAAACATTAGGGTAGACTTTCCCTGTTAAACTCTTTTTCTTTTGTAATTAAAACTTAACATTCACAAATCAAAAATACAAAAACACTTCTAACCATTACTTGAGTTTATTTTAAAACCCGCAAAACACTCAACCAATCAAAACTCCCCCAAAGGGCATGTTATCTCCGTTCTACCGTGATATTGGCCTTGCCTATTGCTAGAATGTGTGTGTTAACATTGCCCACTAAAAAACACAAACAAACCAACCATTTTCTAGAGGAATTACGGTGTTCTGATTCCTTCATTGGATACGTAGGAAAAGGGTCACGAAACCCTCACGAACGCAATAATAAAAACCATTCATTTCCCCTTAAGCAAGTATTGTTGTAGATAAATACACCCTTTAAGACAAGCAAACAAAACAGATCCCGTTGAGTACAACAGATATGAGGGGTGCTAATACCTTCCCCTCGCATAACTGACTCCCTTACCCTTTCTCTTGGTCGCAGACCATCTTATCCATTCCATTGTGGTTTTATCGATATTTCCCCTTCCTTCGGGATAACTAAAGTTCGGTGGCGGATCTGTGTTTTTTGCCGGTGGCTTCAGCTGGCAACTCTGCTGGGGACCTTTTGTGAGTCTCTCCTAGTTTTGTTTATTTGTATTTTTGGGTGTTTATTTATTTGCTTTGTTTTTCTTTAATGTTTTATTATTGCTTTATTCTTTTGTATATATTGCATATATTGTTGCTACTCACATATTATGGATACATTATGATGTTGGGTTTGGTGATTACATTTGATAAGTCCTATACCCGGACTTGGGTTACACATAGGATTAGGACGGGCGGTACAATCATGTTAACTTTGAGGGAGTAATCCCGAAGAAGGAGGCATGAAAATCCCCCACTCAGTGGAGGTCCCCTTGAAATTAGTGATGTTTACTGAGTAATCGGGAAAACATCGTAGCTTTCGACTTGGGATCCCGAGAAGCTGAGGGCCGTAAAACCATTAACCCATCCTGGCCTTTTAGGTGCAGTGTGGAGACTATAACAGAGTAATCCAGAAGTAGTTGTCACGCGATATTGCACTCGGACGAGTTTTTCCTGCGAATATTACTGATTACCAAGTAATTAGGACGTCGGTAATATCCAAAGGAAGAGCGTAGACTTCGAGAACTCCTTATAACCTTGTTCGGCAGGTGATAAACCCTAGTACATACCTCACAGGTGGTTACTTTGACTCCATGCCCGTGACGTCAGACTTTTGATCCTGTTACTTTCAGCCTGTGTAACAGACTACGCATTGGTTATCCAGAATATGTGGAGCTGAGACTTCATGCCATAGCATACCATGACATCATATTATCATGTATATATATCTCATATCTAGGGAAATCCAAAGACAAGTCTCGTTGATGTAGCTTTTTAAAAATGGAAAATTTTAAAAGATAGACGAGTCTTTGGGTTTCCTCAGAAATGAAGATAAAGCATTCATTTATACTATCATGCATTTACTTTTCACAACAAAAACTTATTGGGGTCCCCTTTCCAACAGACTTTAGTGAACAGCAAATACGGCTTCTCCACATCCTTATCGTACAAGAGGCAACCAGCAAAGACTTATGGATATTTTTGAAGAGAATCAGAATGCACTCTGCCGAGATATGGACACCATGGGCACTCGCATGGATCAGCTTATGGAAACCCTTCATGCCGTGATCAAGGGTCAAGAAGAACTACATCAAAGTGTTGTCAAGCTTAATACTACTGCTCCTTCCACTTCTGCTAATGGGAGGAATGACAATGCAAATGTTGAAACCCCTAATGGAGCTCCTAGGAATGATGTCGATGATCATCATAATGTTATTGATCTTGATGAACCCCAAGTGAACCTTGCCGCTGGATTTTCCGAAATTGGGAAAATGTACCATGCTCCCGAAGAGTGTCTTAAAACCATGGAGGGTCTCAAGGCTTCTGGATTCAATACTGCTGCAATGTGCCTTTTGCCTGGGGTAGTTATTCCTCCCAAGTTTAAAGGTCTAGATTTTGACAAATACAAAGGCACTTCTTGAACAGAGACTCATCTCCGTCCTACTATCGCAAAATGGATGGCTATGCTGAGAATGAACCGCTACACATGCAATTATTCCAAGATAGCTTGATCGGGGCACCATTGGATTGGAATATGCAATTGGGAAGATCTCACGTCAGTACTTGGGGAGATCTTGCTGAAGCCTTTTTGAAACATTACCATTATAATACTACCATGGCTCCTAGACGTACTCAGCTCCAAGGGATGGTTCAAAAATCTGAAGAGTCATTCAAAGAGTATGCTCAGAGGTGGCGTGAACTGGCTGCAAGGGTCCAACCTTCACTCTTGGATCATGAATTGATTGATCTGTTTATGGGTACTCTACGAGGCCCTTATCTCTAACATATGCTTAGTAGTACTTCTACTTTTTTCTCTGATATGGTCATTATTGGTGAATGCGTTGAGACTTGCATTAAAGCTGGAACGATCTAAGGTGTTCCTAACCATACTAACAACAATGCGGGCATTAGTAGAAAGTCTTTTTCTGGTTTTGTCAAGAAGAAAGAAGGCGAGACTAGTGCCATCACCATCAACCAAGGAAGAGCTCCTGCATTTCCTCAAGTCCTATTTCCTTATTTTCCTACACCTGCTGTTGTTTCCAAACTGTTTGTTCCTCATATATATGCTGCTAAAACTCCAGCTCCCTGGATGGACCAACAACGTCCTTTCACTCCGCAACCACATTACGTTCCACAACAATAATTTTCACCTCTTCCAATTTATCAATAACCGAATCAACAACCTCAAGGTCCGAGAGCTCCTCAAAGACAAAGAGCGCCTGAAAGAAGATTTGATCTCATTTCTATGTCTTATGCTCAGCTTCGCTCACAGTTACTTGCTAGTCAATTGGTTCAATTACGTGAACTTGGTCCACCGCCAAATCCTCTCCCTAGGGGGTATGACATTAATGCTCATTGTGAATTTCATTCTGGTGCCAAGGCCATACAATTTAGAATTGTAGAGCATTCAAATGTAAAGTTCAAGACCTCATTGATGCAAACGCCATCAACTTCAACCCTGTTGGTCCGAATATTCAGAATAATCCCATGCCTCCTCAACCAGGGACAACTATTAATGCTATTGAAGAAGGTAGTGAACGGATTCTGGTAACCAAGGTTGATGAGATCAAGATATCATTAAGGACTGTTAGAGAACATTTGTTGGAGCATGAGGTGCTACAAGAACTTCATGATTTCTGCTTAACATGTTTCTCTAAACTTGAAGAGTGTACCGGTTTGAAGACGGCTATCCAACAATTGATCGATGAAGGTGTCCTACAGATAGAGAAGATATTCCTAGAAGAAAAGATTGATGTCCTGGAAATCCCCTACTATCCGAGAAGCTTTTTAGCAACCCCAAGTATTCCATTAACAATTCAGGTTCCTACTACCCCATTAATGATTCAAGCTCCCGCTACCCCCACAATGATTTAAGCTCTTATTCCTCCTACAAGTAAAGACTCGAAGGAGGTTCCATGGGAGTATAATGTGGTCTATATTCATGGAAAGAAGTATGAGTGTCCTTCAGTTGTTAACAAGAATGTTACCAACATTTTAGGAACCAGTAACATGACTCGCAGTGGTCGGATCTTTTCTCCTCCACCACCGCCTCCTAAAGAAACTAACAGTGAAGCTCTAGCTAAGGCCAGGGGAAAGCAAGTGATGGATAATCAACCTGAACCTTCTATGGTACAAGAAGCGGAGCAGCTTTTGAGAATTCTTAAGCGGAGTGATTACCAAGTAGTGGATCAACTCAACCAGACGCCATCCAAGATTTCCATCTTGTCTCTCCTTTTGTATTCAGAGACCCACTGCAATGCCTTATTGAAGATTTTATGTTCCACTCATGTTACCTAAGACATCTCTGTGGCCCAGTTTGAAGGAATCGTCACCAATATTGCTGTGGGAAATTGTCTGGGTTTCTGTGATGATGAACTCCCAGTTGAAGGCAGAGCCCACAACAAAGTGTTGCATGTTTCTATGAAGCGTCTGGACACTGTTTTATCTCGAGTTTTGGTTGATACGGGTTCTTCACTCAATGTGATCCCTAAGGCTACTTTATTTAAGCTGAATATGGATGGAGTAATGATGAGGCCTTCCACTATAAATGTTCGAGCGTTTGATGGTTCGAGAAGACATGTGGATGGAGAAGTGGACTTACCTGTCAATATTGGTCCCCACACTTTCTATTTGTCATTCTATGTTATGGACATCCGTCCATCCTATACTTGCCTTTTGGTTCGTCCATGGATCCACGTTGCAAGAGCTGTGACATCTACTCTTCATTAACTCTTGAAGTTCATTGTGAATGACCAAGTTGTCATCGTTTGTGGAGAAGAAGACATAGTGACTAATATTCTGACTACCTACCGTTATGTGGAAGTGGAAAGCGAGGTGCAGGAGTTGCCCTTTCAAGCTCTAGAGATTGTTACTGTTGACAAGTTCCCAGTCGTGGAAGGTATGAAGTCTGAGACACCCCTGGCCTCTTTGAAGAATGCCAAAGCCCCCATAGAAGCTATACCTCCCCATGACAGTTGGGGTAAATTGATTGAAGTGCCAGAGAATAAAAATCATTTTGGTCTTGGGTATCAGCCATCATCCTCCGTGCAATCTGGTTGGGTTCCTCTAAGAGGAAAGCAGGTTCCTCCAATTTCTGAAGTGTTCGTCAGTGCTGGTGTAGGAAAAGAAGGACAAGTGCTCTCCACAGATGCAGAAGGTGACGATGAAGATGTTTCAAGATTTATCTTTCAAGTTGCGCCAGACCAGGAGCTCAGCAATTGGACTGCTGTGGACATCCCCGAAGTTGTTTTCCTTGATGTGTAATTTTTTGTTTCCATTTAAGTCATATGTCCTGCCCAAGGCATACTGACAACTTCTACAAGGGGCCCCTTATGTTTCAATCTTCGTTTAATATTGAATAAAAAATCTCACTTTCGCATACAATTTTGTTCCCTGTATTTTCTTTTACTTTTACTTTTTCATAATAAAAATGGCAATACTTTTCTTTTCATATTCTAAATATTCTTTTGCACTTTCTAAAAATAAAACATAAAATCATCGATCATGTAGATCCGTCTCGGACTCCGTTGGAAATGATAGTGCTACGGTTCCTTATATCCTTGAGAATTTAGTTGATCATGCTAACAAAGATAGTGAGGAATATTGTGAAGTCCCTGAAGAACTAGCCAGGCTCTTGAGACAGGAAGAGAAGGTCATTCATCCATATCAGGAAGAAACAGAAGTCGTCAATCTCGGTACTGAAGAGGTGACGAGAGAAGTCAAGATAGGTGTTGCCTTGCAAAGCGAAGAAAAGAAGGGGTTGATTGATTTGCTTCGAGAGTATGCTGACATATTCGCTTGGTCGTATGAAGACATTCCCGGTTTAGACACTGATATAGTGATGCACAGATTGCCACTCAAGCTCGAAAGTCCTCCTGTAAAGCAGAAGCCGAGAAGAACCAGACCCGACATGGCTTTGAAGATCAAAGAAGAACTTCAGAAACAGCTTGAGGCAGGTTTCCTATCTATGATAAATTATCTGCCTTGGATTTCTAACATTGTGCCTATACCTAAGAAGGATGGTAAGGTACGCATGTGTGTTGACTACCAAGACTTGAATAGAGAAAGCCCGAAGGATGACTTCCCGTTGCCTCATATTGATGTGTTGGTTGATAAAATTTCTTAGTCTTCAGTGTTCTCCTTTATGGATGGGTTCTCGGGCTACAATCAGATAAAGATGGCTTCGGAAGACATGGATAAAACAACTTTCACAACTCCGTGGGGTACCTTTTGCTATAGAGTCATGCATTTTGGTCTTAAAAATGCTGGTGTGACATATCAGCGACCTATCGTGACTCTCTTTCACGACACAATTCATAAAGAGATCTAGGTGTATGTGGAAGATATGATTGTGAAATCACAGACTAAGGAAGAACATTTGGTCCATTTGCAGAAGTTGTTTGATCGTTTACGAAAGTTCAGGTTAAGGCTTAATCCCAACAAATGCACCTTTGGGGTTCGATCGGGCAAGTTACTTGGTTTTATTATGAGTCAACGGGGAAGTGAGGTAGATCCAGACAAAGTGAGAGAAATACAGGATATGCCAGCACCAAAAAAATAAAAGGAGGTACGAGGTTTCCTTGGAAGGTTGAATTACATAGCCAGGTTCATTTCTCACCTTACTGCTACCTGTGAACCCATCTTTAAATTGTTGCGCAAGAATCAAGATGTATGTTGGGATGAAAGTTGTCAAGAAGCTTTCGAGAATATTAAGAAGTATCTTTAAGAACCACCAATACTCATACCACCAGTTCCAGGGAGACCTCTCATTATGTATTTGTCTGTGCTTAAAGGATCTATGGGTTGTGTGCTCGGACAACATGACAATACTGGACGAAAAGAACACGCCATTTATTACCTGAGCAAGAAGTTCACTAATTGTGAATCAAGGTATTCCTTACTTGAGAAGACTTGTTGTGCCCTTACGTGGGAAGCTCGACATTTGAGGCAGTGTATGTTGACACATTCTACACTTCTGATATCTAAGATGGATCCGATAAAGTACATCTTCGAGAAACCAGCAATTACAGGTAGATTGGCTCGTGGCAATTTCTTTTGTCTGAGTATGACATCCAGTACGTCACACAAAAGGCTATCAAAGGTAGCATTCTTTCTGATCATCTCGCTCACCATCCATTGGAAGAATATCAGCCCATAAAGTTCGATTTTCCAGACGAGGATGTTATGAAACTTGATGATAATGAAGGACCCAAACCAGAGGAGCGATGGACTCTCACATTCGACGGTGCATCAAATTCTATGGGCCACGTCATTGGGGCAGTTATGTCCTCTCCGTGCAATACTCACATACCTTTCACTGCCAGATTATATTTAATTGTACGAATAATGTCGCTGAATATGAATCTTGTGTGATGGGTCTTGAAGCAACTATTGATTTGAAGATCAATATTCTTAAAGTTTATGGGGATTCTGCCTTAGTGATACATCAAATACGAGGTGATTGGGATACACGACAGCCTAATTTAGTTCCATATCGGGATTACATATTAGAGTTGTTGCCCGCTTTCGATGAAGTTACCTTTGAGCACATTCCTAGAGAAGCCAATCAACTGGCAGATGCTCTGGTCACTTTAGCAACAATTTTCAAAGTCAGCTACCCGAGTCATGCCCCAATATAAGGATTTGTCGTTACAAGGAGCCAACGCATATTTTCCCTGCTCATTTTCTCACAATTGAAGATGTATCGGGAGAAAAGTCATGGTACTTTGACATGAAAAGATATCTTGAAAAGCAAGAGTACCCCGAAGGAGCTACAATTTGTGATAAGCGGACTCTTAGAAGGTTGGCGTCTAAGTTTTTACTGTCAGGAGACGTTCTGTACAAGAGAAACTATGATTCAGTTCTGCTCAGATGCATGGATAGACACAAAGCATAATCCATTATACGAGAGATACACGAGGGCTCTTTTGGGACTCATGCCAGTGGACATTCCATGGCCAAGAAGATCCTACGAGCAGGTTATTTTTGGATGACGATGGAAAGCGACTGTTGTGTATATGTAAAGATAAGTAACAAATGTCAGGTTTATGCAGACCGGATACATGTTCCTCCCACTCCTTTAAATATGATGACTTCACCATGGCCCTTTGCAATGTGGGGGATCGATATGTTTGGACGCATCGAGCCAAAAGCTTCAAATGAACATAGGTTTATCCTTTTTTCTATTGATTACTTCACCAAGTGGGTGGAAGCGGCTTCGTACAGGAATGTGACCAAGGAAGTTATTACCCGCTTCATTAAAAGAGAAATCATATGCCGGTATGGAACTCCTAACAAAATCATCACCGATAACGGGTCGAATCTCAACAACGATATGATAAAGGAAATGTGTGAAGAATTCAAGATTGAGCACCATAATTCATCACCTTATCGGCCGATGATGAATGGGGCAGTCGAAGCTGCTAACAAGAATATAAAGAAGATCGTCCAGAAAATGGTCAGAACATAGAAAGATTGGCATGGGATGTTTCCTTTTTCCCTGCATGGCTATCGAACTTCGGTGCGTACTTCCACGGGGTCAACTCTGTTTTCACTAGTATATGGTATGGATACGATACTCCCGGTCGAAGTGGAGATTCCTTCCTTAAGGGTTATGATGGATACTAAACTTAATGAAGTTGAATGGATTCAAACAAAACTCGACCAACTCAATCTCATCGAAGAAAAATGCCTAGCAGCCATTTGCCACGGTTAGTTATATCAACAGCGTCTCAAGAGAGCATTTGACAAGAAAATTCGGCCTCGAGAGTTCCACACAGGTGATCTGGTCTTAAGGAAGATTCTGCCAATCCACATTGATCCAAGAGGCAAGTGGACTCCCAACTATGAGGGACCGTACATCGTGAAGAAAGCTTTCTGAGGAGGTGCTCTAATCCTGACAAACATTGATGGGGAAGACGTTCCGCTTCTAGTCAATTCAGACTCAGTCAAAAAATACTACGCATAAAAGGACCCGCTAAGTCGAAAACCCGAATAGGCGGCTTAGGCAAAAGTAAGGGCTAAAAAGGAAAAAACTGATAATAACCTGCTAAGTTGAAAACTCGAAAGGACGGCTTAGGCAAAAATGGGTGTCCTGGTGGATTGAAAACCCAAAAAGGCGATCCAGGAAAAAATTAGGGACAAAAAGCGAGAGACTGCAGTCTAAAGACTCTTCACATACACCCTCCTAATACGGGATGGATCAATTCAGCTATTATCCTTTGGAAGCACGACACTAGGACGACCCAGGATACGGGAACCATAGCAATATCAGTTTTAATAGAAGTTCGAGATTTTCTTGTTGCCATTTTACTCGTTGTATTTTGTATTTTTCTTTGCAACTTCCTCATTTAGGAGTTGTTTCCATGTACGAATGCCTATTCACATGCCAAACTCGTTAATAAAATTTTTCCCTTCCACCAAAAAGTTTTTGCCCTTTCTACTTTATTCTCGTATGCAAATTGTGATTTAAATTCTTTGTTAAGCATTACATTGAAAACAATAAGTCAATAATAATCACAAGCTAATATGTGAAACAATACATTACATGGATATGAAGGCATCCCAAGGGAATGCCACGGTGTTCAAGTGTTTGTTTTTCCTGTGCAGGTAGTAAGTTATAACGGTCACCTTGACCAAATCTTCATCCTCGTCGCCTCCTTTCAGTCGACCGAGCGTCCGATTCTCTAACACCGAGAAACTTGGGGCATTTGATAAGATCCGCGTCTCTTTTCAGTTATTCACAAGAAGTCCAACACATTAAGGAAGTCAGATCAAGTTACTTCTCTTCAGCAAGATTCAATCCCCGATGAACTCGACAAGGCTAACACTTTTCTCTCAAATTTCAAGCATCAATCCATATGGGTACCTCAAGACGACGAGCAAAATATCCCAATAAGATTTTGGCCCTTTGCATACAGTAATCATCACCACATATTGCATTGCATCCTCAAACACATAGCATATCCATGGATCATCATGCCACACTTCAAATGCATATGAGGCATGAGTCAGATTTGGTACCTCGCTCGAAAACCCCAAATCAGTCCCAAATCAACAAAGCATTCCCACAAATAATATCATCCTCATAATTCCTAGTTAACATTTTTTATTACACTACCAACTAAAATAAACCATGGTGTCAGTACATCGTACTCCCCAACTCTCAATACTCACGTTATCTTTTCCTACAGTCGTAGATCGTCCGTAGATCTTACCCTCGTTTTACATTTCCTAAGGTTGTAGATCGTCCGTAGATCTTACCTTCACTTTATCATTTTAGGGTCGTAGGTCGTCCATAGATCTTACCTTCGCTTTATCTCTCTAAGGGTCGTAGGTCATCCGTAGACTTTACCCTCTCCTCATCTTGTTTTTAGGGTTGTAGATCATTCGTAGATCTTACCATTGCGTTATCTATCTAAGTTCGTATGTCGTCCACAGATCTTACCTTCGCTTTATCTCTCTTAGGGTCGTAGGTCGTCCGTAGACTTTACCCTCTCCTCATCTTGTTTTTAGGGTCGTAGATTGTCCATAGATCTTACCATCACGCTATATTTTCTAAGGTCGTAGGTCGTCCATAGATCTTACCATCGTGTTATCGCTCTTAGGGTCGTAGGTCGTCCGTAGACCTTACCCTCTCCTCATCTTGTTTTTAGGGTCGTATATCGACCGTAGATCTTACCATAGTGCTATCTTTTTTAGGTTCGTAGATCGTCCATAGATCTTACCTTCGTTGTATCTCCCTTAGGTCGTAGGTCGTCCGTAGACTTTATCCTCTCATCACCTTGTTTCTAGGGTCGTAGGTCGCAGGTCTTACCCTCGTGTTACTTTTCTTGGGTAATAAATCATACGCCGATCTTTACCCATTGTCTTTACCTTTCTTTTTGGGGCCGTAAATCCCGCATGATATATTCTCTGTTGTCGTCAAATTCTACCTGTCATCTTTAAGTTATCATGTTGTTAGTAATCCTACCTTCAGTTGCCACGACATCGTCAACTATATCCTTTCGGTCACTTTACTGTCCACGCCCTCAAGAACCTTGTATTGGCACCATTACCCCAGTACGAGCTTCCATTATTCAACCATGTTTATCCATCATGACCAGTTCACCAGAAGACCAATTTGTGTTTGCCCAGCAGACACTCGCACCATCTCTCTAGGGAAAAATCGGGGTCCTGTTAATTAATCATCTTCTACCTTGAACTTTCGAAAGGCTGGCGCCAATCTCACCTTCATGTTTAAGACAATTAAATAGGGGCAGCTGTCATACCCCAAATTTTCCCTACCACTTTTTACTTTTGTCTGGCTTTGAACTTTGCATCCCATTTGCACTATTTTCACTAAGTCATCTGCATATCCCGCATCTCATGGAATCAGGCACCTTGGATTAGGGTATTAGGGTTGTGCCCTCTTTATGTCTATTTTTTTTTAAGTTCTCTTATCAGGTAAAAGGGAAATGCATCTGGTTCTCGATTAGTGGATCATGGGATGGATTTTTGAGGTATCATGAATTTCTTTGTCATCAACTTACAAGGTTGTTTCTCGCTCGAATTCATCAGAGCCTGGATTAGGGTTTATTCCCCTATTTGTTGGTCAAGATGCTAGGGTTTTGGGTCCTTGTTTTTTGTGAATATGTTTCTTTCGCCTGCCCCAAAGATGACTCAAATCTCAGTGCATTAGGTCAAGGATTTCATCTCCTCGCATTTCAAGATTTATTCTTAAAGTCTCTAAGTCACTGAGCCAGGAGTTTGAAGTTTAAATTGATGAACATGAAATCCAGGTATAAGAAATAAGGTTAGAGGTTCATGACGATCAAGGCGTGTTTTGGTTGCTTCAGTTACAAATTACTTGCGGTTTGGATATCAAAGTTAAAGTTCTGTTTGAGAGTGTAAATTTTGTTCAGGCATGATATGAAGATTAAGGTTTAAATATCCATTATTTTGGGTTCGAGTTAACCAGGTGGAGTTAAATTCTTAGGCATTTATTTTATTTGAGAGTTTGATTGGAGTTTGAAATATAAGGTGCGAGGTTCTTGGAATACAAGTTACAAAAGTTGTTTGTAATTTCTTGAAATTCAAGTTACAAAGGATAGATGTGCTTTCAATTCATTCAAGTTGGAATTTCAAAGTTTTACCAAGTCAAAGAGTTGTTTAATTTCTATACAACAAAGTTTATCAATAATAAAATTTATTCAAGTTTGTGCTCATTACATTTTTGGGACCAGTTACAAAGCATGTTACAAATATGAAATCACAAGTTACAATTGTTGTTTACAAAACTAACAAAAAATAATTAAATGTTTCTTCTTCAAGTTTTTGTTGCTTCCTCTTCAAGAAAATCGTCCACACTCTTTGCTAGCCATGGCCTTTTCATCTCTCAATTTCGCTTGACGTCCACTCTTCGTGCTCATGAAACAAGAAAGGAAAAATTAGCAAGAAATTAACATATGAAAATTTCCAAACAATTATTTGTTAAGAGAAAATGCTCATCATGAGGGTTTGTATTTAGAATCAGATTAAAAGGGATTTGTTTTTAATCATGGGCCATTTTCTCCCAATTGCAAATCACAAAAAGTTTGTCCTTTTTGGTTCACAAAAAAGAAAAATAAATTTGCAAACATTTTCTACCACAAAAGCAAAGTGCAAGCAAAGCAGGCTACTAAAGCAGCCAACAACAGTAACAAAAACCAGCGCATAAAAACAGGCCTGCAACGAAGCAAATAATGCAGCAAGCTAAACAACCAAACAATAGCTGTAATCAAAAGAAAAACAGCAACCCAAAACTAGCAAAAGCAGCATAGGAAAAATATAGCACAACAACAATTCAAAACATAGCACTAGTTCATGGCCAAAACCCTATTGTAACATCATTTCCCTAAATTGCAAACCCTTCAGAAATTATTGAATAAAAGCAAGTTTATTTTACATCATTGAAAGGTGAAAGAGGAAAAGATATCACCCGCACTGCTTCCCCAAATCTTCCAAAACTTGTTGCATAAACAACCAAACATAACATGCCAAGACCTGCACCTCATGTGTGTCACACCTGCTCTAAACAGTCTAAACATTGCACAAAAATCAGTAAGACAGAAAACCTACACTCAAATGTTCAAAGTCAGCTTGCCAATTATGTTCGAAATTCACTAATTTCCCCCTAATTTCCACCTCTATTTCACTATAAAAAGGGGCCACTGTTTCATTGAAAAGGGGGATCCTTTGGGAGATAGGCACACAGAAGAGAGAAGACACCCAAGTTTCCCAGAAAAAAAAAGAAAAAACAGATAAAAATGCTACCAAGTTCAAAATTTCTTCCTCCAATTTAACACTCTAAAAAAAACAGATCTTCCTTCATCAACCATAATACCATTGTAAACCCAAACTTCAACCTTCTTTATTCACTTAAGCAAATCAGTACCCTCTCCGCGCAGAGCCTGCCAAACATCTTCTTCAACGCATCAATACAATAACTGTAAGATTATGAACAACAACAGTTGTTTCAAACGGCAGCTCCAAGCAAATAATCAACAAACCTGCAACAGAAGAAACACGACACTTATATTCCAAATTGTTAAAATAAGAACTTTTAGGAAAAGTGGAAGTAATTAAAGAGCATAACTCTAGTTTTCTTTACTATTTGGTCGTCGGTATCAAGATCCTCGGACTAGCTCCGAGCATGTGAGTTTTCTCTTCCTTTCCTCAAATATATTGGTTGTTGCCTTGCTGTAGTGATGTTGACATATATTACTAGTCCATAAAACAGAGATGTGAGAGAGCGTTAGGTCGCTATTGTTGTTTCAGTGAGGTTGATAAATGAAAAAATGAGGGAGTGAGAACCTGGGATAAAAAAAAATAAAAAAACAGGGTTTGTTAAACTGTGGAACAAGGCTATAAGAAAATTGAACCGTGAACAAGTAACAACCAAATATTTCACGAAAAAATAAATTTCTACCTTAACTTCCTCAACCTCACTGCAACTTGGATCTGTAATCACAACAATCCATTATTCAAAAACTCAATCATTCAGAACAACCAATCTAAATCATAAGTTAGATTCAAGTTGGACCTAACACTTTAAAAACTTATCAAACAACATCACGGGGACAAGAAGAAGATTCACAGAGAACTCACTGAAAGTGTCTGAAGTTTTATCTAAACTTTCTCTGCCCCACATCTTCATCCATCATTCTAGTTGACGACAACGTCAAATCCGCGGCTTTATCTTCTTAGTTTTTCTGCAGACCGTCATCATCAATCTTCACCACTACAACTTACATCAAACGTTACACAACACCAACACCAACATATGTCCGCAATATGTAGAACCAATTTAAAAACTACTACAGAGTTTTGAGGCTAAGACAAAGAAGCTTGAGCAAACCCAAAGTTGGAGAAGGGCGGTGGAGGACGACCGGGAGCCGCATTTGTTGTTGTTCATTTTTAATCGCAGTAGTTGATTTCGCGGCAGAATTAAAGAAATAGGAGGACAAAAAGGAAAAGAGGTATAGGTGGATGATAGTGTTTCATTGGAGGTAAAACAAAGAAGATGATCGGTGAGGGCGATGACGTTCACGATGGTGGTTTGAGGTAGGAGAGAGGAAGTCTGGAGTGGCCTCTGCATAAGAGAAAGGTAGTTCATGTTTCATGTATGATCTGAAGAGGAAATAGCTATACCTAACCCCTTTTATTATTTTCTTAATTTATTTAATTATTTTCAATAAAATTCTGAAAATATAGTAGACTTATTGGCTTTGCTGGACCGGATCACCCTCTACTAAGCCCGCTTTTTTTTCGAAGCCTCATTGTCTTTTGGATATAAATAAAAAAATTTCTCCTGGGCTCAACCTTGGTGGGCCTCAGTGCCCAGTTTTCTACATCACACTCCATGTTTCCTTCTTGCACCTCTCTAGGCTTCGCTATTATATTCTCTTAATTTTTGTTATTATTTACACACTTTCTTTATATTTAAAATGGAAAAAAAAATAATCTTATATTCCTTTATTCTTGATCATTTGTGTGATATTCCCTTGTCCCCTTAGGGAATCCATGAAATGATTAATTCATAGTTGATCGTTTTGTGTTGATTAGACCTTAGGATTTAATATTTTCACAATATTAGGGTAGACTTTCCCTCTTAAACTCTTTTTATTTTGTAATTAAAACTTAACATTTACAAATAAAAAATACAAAAACACTTCTAACCATTACTTGAATTTATTTTAAAACCTACAAAACACTCAACCAATCAAAACTCCACCAAAGGGCATGTTATCTTCGTTCTACCGCGATATCGGTCCTGCCTATTGCTAGAATGCGTGTGTTAACATTGCCCACTAAAAAACACAAACAAACCAACCATTTTCTAGAGGAACCACGGTGTTCTGATTCCTTCATTAGATACGTAGACAAAGGGTCGCGAAACCCTCACGAACGCAATAATACAAACCATTCATTTCCCCTTAAGCAAGTATAATTGTAGATAAATACACCATTTAAGACAAGAAAACAAAACGGATCCCATTGAGTACAATGGATGTGAGGGGTGCTAATACCTTCCCCTTGCATAACTGACTCCCTTACCCATTCTCTTGGTCGCAAGACGATCTTATCCATTCCCTTGTGGTTTTATCGATATTTACCCTTCCTTCGGGATAAATAAAGTTCGGTGGCGGCTCTGTGTTTTCTGCCGGTGGCTTCAGTAGTCAGGGATTTACTTTCCCAGACTAGGAGATATCACAACAAAATTCCATATTTATAAATCATGGCATGCGCATACACATCGAATACAAGATAATCTCATTTATTTTGAGACTATCATCATAATTCATTTCATACATCATGACATTGCATACGACTAACTCTTTACCTTTTTCAGGAAAGATCAAATAAACAAACACCATTGACTACTTACGTATCCTGGTAGTCTTCTCAAAAGCTACGTCTGATGAAGGGCTATTTCAGCATTTTCCTCAGAAAGATGTTCTTAAAAGACCTTCTCTGGTTCAGTTAGATCGATACTAAGATCTCTCAAATTTCTATTCCAGTTGAAGATAATCCAAGACTTTTGTCTAGTTCAGTTAAATCGATACTAAGATTTTTGTGATTTCCATTCCAGTCAAAGTTTATTCAAGACCTTCTCTGGTTCAGTTAGATCGATATTAAGATCTCTCTGATTTCTATTCCAGTTGAAGATGATCCAAGACTTTTGTATGGTTAAATTAAATCGATACTAAGATTTTTCTGATTTCCATTCCAGTCAAAGTTAATTCAAGACCTTCTCTGGTTCAGTTTGACCGATACTAAGATCTATCTGATTTCTATTCTAGTTGAAGATAATCTAAGACTTTTGTCTGGTTCATTTAAATCGATACTAAGATTTTTCTTATTTCAATTCCAGTCAAAGTTAATTCAAGACCTTCGCGGGTTCAGTTAGATCGATACAAAGATCTATCTAATTTCTATTCCAGTTGAAGATGATCCAAGACTTTTGTTTGGTTCAGTTAAATCGATACTAACATTTTTCTGATTTCCATTCCAGTCAAAGTTAATTCAAGACTTTCTCTGGTTCAATTAGATCGACACTAAGATTTTCCTAATTTCTATTCCAATTGAAGACAATCCAAGACCTTTTTTTGGTTCAATTAAATCGACATAAAGATTTTTATGATTCTTATCCAGTCAAAGATAAATTTGTAAAATAAAGCTTCACAAATAAGCTTTTGTTTTGATGAAGACAAACCAAGGCTAATAAAGAAGGCAAAGATTTATGATCAAGCATCTAAGTATCTAAGGATAATATCTTCATTCAAAGCTCTCAACAACTTTAAAGGTATAATAATATTATCTACTTTGATCTTAAGATATAGATGCTCAAAAATGAAAAAGAAATGTTTAAGAATCATTACTCAAGCTTTTCAAAGATAAAATTTCATTTTTCTTCTGCATGCAATCGATTTACATCTTAGTGCAATCGATTGCACACTTCAAAATTTCAATTTTTTTGCTTCTGTTTCTATGTGCAATCGATTTACATTACCTATGCAATCGATTGCATACTTATTTTTTTCAAAATGTTTGCTTCTGTTTCTCATGCAATCGATTGCACTCAGTTATTTTTTGCTACTGACTTTGCATGCAATCGATTACATTGTTAGTACAATCAATTTCACTCTTAAAGATTTTGAAAAAATAGCTGTTAAAAACCTTATGCAATCGATTTACATCAAGGGTGCAATCGATTGCATACCGCACGAATTTGAAAAATAGCAGCTTTTTTCATGCCTTTTCATCATGCATTTTCATTACATCTTTTCACTCAAACTTGGCATTTGTTCATAATACATTTCCAGATCTTCATGATGTTTCAAAAGGGTGTTATGAACATATAAATATTCAATTTCAAAGCAAGATCCCATAACTTCTTTCATAAATAATTTCTGAAATTTCAAAATACAAACTCAAGCATTCTTCATTTTCATGCATAAGTTTTCTGCACATTTTCATACATTAACAAACAGAAAATTTTGAGTAAATATATCTTGAGTCTTTGTATAATATTATTATTGAAAGAAGAAGATTATACATTGTCAAATCACTCTAAGTGATCAATATTACTCTACTCACTCAAACTCACAAATTGATATTTACTTACTTATTTTCCAGGATTGTTGGAATTAAGTTTAAGTGTGTTTGTTGAAATCTTGTCTTTCCAAGTTGTTGGATACAAGTGTAGTTACATTGAGAGGATTGTTCTCATAGGTAACTTAGTGAAAATCCAAGAGGATTGTTCTTGGTCCAAGAGGATTGTTCTTGGTTTGGTTGGTAGTTTTTGTTTAAGTTTTCCACAATAAGGAAATCTCTTTCATGTTGAAAGGGGACTGGATACTCTCAGACTGTGAGAGGAACCATGATATATCGCCCGTGTCTCTTTATTTTTCTGCATTTTTAAGCTTTCCTAAACTCACTTATAACCATAAAAATAAGAACCATCATCACTAAAAGCCATAATTTTTTAAAGTACCTAATTCACCCCCCCCCCCCTCTTAGGCGCACTTCATACTTACAATTGGTATCAGAGCAGGTTATAAGTAACCTGCTCCTAAAAGATCCAGAATGGCTTCCGTAAATCATAATCCCGTTTTCAGAGATGGTGGTAGTAACAACAAGCCTCCTCTATTTTGTGGTGAATATTTTGACTTCTGGAAAATACGCATGAAGGCGCATCTAGAAGCACAAGGAGAAGAAATATGGGATGCCGTCGAAAATGGTCCATTTATCCCTATAACGGTAATCTATGGTGTCGGCTCATCAAAGCCTAAAACTGCATGGGACGATGATGATAAGAAGAAAGTTCTCTATGACAAAAAGGTAATAAACTTTCTTCAAGGTGCACTTAGCATGGATACCTTTGTACAAACTCATGAAGGAACAGTTGAAGTAAAAAGATCAAGACTAAATACCCTAAGTCAAGAATACAAATTATTTCGAATGTAGCCCGGAGAAACCATTCTTGACTTACAAAAGAGATTTGTGCACTTGACAAATCATCTAAGTGCTCTTGGTAAAACTTTGACGAATGATGAATTGAATCTGAAAGTACTTAGGTCCTTAACGAGGGAATGACAACCAAAGGTAACGGCAATATCAGAAAAGAAAAGTCTATCCAACATGACATCCTCAACATTATTTGGAAAACTTCAATAATACGAAACATAACTCGGAAGACTCAAAAAGCATGAAAATCAAGAGAAGAAATCCAAGAATATTACTTTGAAGATAGACTCCAAGGAAGTTGAAAAGGAAAACAATCCAGAAGAAGATGAAAACTTCATGCTTCTTGTTAAAAGGCTTGGTAAGTTCTTCGGTATAAATGACAAACCTTTTTCTCATTCAAAAGGAAAGTGTTAGAACAAAGTTTGAATCTACTACCCTATGTTTAAGTTTTGATGATAACAAAATGAAAAGATATATTATTTATGTGATTCATGTAAGAACTACTTGCTACCTAAAATATTACTTTCTGATTTGCAGAAACTCTGATAGGTATCAGCAAGAGCACACTTAATCAGCATCAGAATATTGGTCTTTAACATCAGCATTAGAAGATGCTATATCAGAATACCAGAATCAGAAGAATAATTCACGTGTACGCTGAAGCTTGATGAACAGAACTGCGCTCAACACTCTGATAAAGACAACAACAGTTCATCAGCACTTAAGCAGAGTCAGAATGAGGCTAAGCCAGAACACGCTTTAAGTAGCAACGGTATTGTGCATTGAAAGCGTATTATTACCAACGGCATCATTCCAAACAAGATCTTCTCAATAAGGAAAGTTTGTTATTGGCATTGAATCAAGATTATTGCTCCAACGTTCAACAATCTCAGTGCTATATAAACAAGACAATGAAAATTGAATTGGCTAATGCTCTACATCATATTACACGCCTAAAAGCTATTCTACATCTTCTTATTCTCAGTTTGCTAAAAAGCTCCATAATTCCTTACTCAATCATTGTTTAGCAATCTAGTTTCATAAGCTTAAATTGTGTAACATCACAGTTGTGATACAGTTTTGTAGAAAACATTCACACACCTAGATTTATCTTCTTTATAAGAAAGTGTTTCCTTGACAAACCGGGCTGTGGTTTGCATCAAGAAGGCTTTAGCAGTTGTTAAAGCAGTTTGTAATATTCAGTTGAATATAGTGGATTAAGACCCCGTTGGAGAGAGGAAAAATCACCTTGACGGGTGGACTGGAGTAGTTTGAGATCAAACGAACCAGGATAAAAATATCTTGTTCATTGCATTGTTTTTCAGTTTTACAATTCAACCCCCCTTCTTGTGTTTTTCACTTCTTCAATTGGCATCAGAGCGCCTGGTTCTGAGCTAAAACACTTAACCGTGTCAGTACAAGATCCAGCGTCAGAAAAACACAATGGCAGGAAATTACTCTCACACCAGCAATGACAACCATGAGGACAGATTCAGCGGGAAACCTCCAGTCTTTGATGGAGAAAACTTTGATTACTGGAAAGACATAATTGAAAGCTTCTTTCTGGCACATGATGCTGAACTGTGGGATATGGTGACAGATGGATACACGCACCCTGTAAATGCAAGTGGTTAGAAGATTGATAGAAAAACAATGACTGACCAACAAAAGCGTGACTTCAAGAATCACCACAAGGCCAGAACCATCCTTCTCAGCGCCATCTCGTATGCTGAATATGAAAAGATCTCCAACAGAGACACAACAAAGAACATGTTTGACTCACTCAGAATGACGCATGAGGGAAACGTTCAGGTCAAAGAAACTAAAGCTCTGGCGCTCATTCAGAAGTATGAGGCGTTCAAAATGGAAGAAAGTGAATCCATTGAAACAATGTTCTCAAGATTCCAGATTATGGTAGCTGGTCTCAAGGTTCTGGACAAAGGTTACTCCACTGCTGATCACGTCAAGAAAATCATCAGAAGTTTACCCAAGCAGTGGAGGCCAATGGTTACAGCTATGAAGCTAGCAAAAGATCTCAACAAAATTTCTCTGGAGGAACTTATCAGCTCCCTCAGAAGTCATGAGATAGAGCTAGAAGCTGATGAACCCCAGAAGCAAGGTAAGCCTTTAGCATTAAAATATAACAAAAAATCTGAGTCTAAAGTTTTGCAGGCAGTTGAAGAAACATCTGATGGATCCTCATCAGAAGAAGACGAACTCTCCCTCCTCTCCAGAAGAGTGAATCAACTGTGGAAGCAGAGGCAAAAGAAGTTCAGGAATCCCAGAAGATCTGATCAGAACGAGTCTTCTTCCAGATACAGAAGGATAGATTCTTCCTCTGGATACAGAAGATCTGAAGGCTCCTCAGGAAGCAGAAAGCCAAACACCAAGGACATCATCTGCTCTGAGTGCAATGAGCAAGGACACTACAAGAGTGACTGCCCAAAGCTTCAGAGGGAAAAGCCCAAAAAGAAGTTTGGAAGAGAAAAGAAGAAAATTCTCATGGCTACATGGGATGACTCTGACTCGTCTGAAGCTGACTCAGAATCAGATGATGAGAGGGCAAACATAGCTCTCATGGCTAACATTTAAGATAGTGAAGCTTCTGAATCAGACTCAGAATCAGATACTAAAGAGGTATTTCCTAACTTTGTTGTTAACTTTACCAAGGTTGAACTTGCTGAAAGCCTTAATGAAATCCTGGAAAGGTATCAGCAGATTAGAGTTAAATTCAGAGACCTGAAAAGGAATCTTGAATCTGACTCTAATAAGACTGAGAGTCTTAAATTGGAGAATTCTGAGTTGAGAATTAAAATTTCAAAATTAGAAAATACTTTACAAAACTCTCAGAAGGAACCAATTTCTGAAACTCCCAGCAACGCTGATGAGATCATCAAGGAGTATGATCACAGTTTCCAGAAGTTACTTGCTAAAAGCATAGATAGAAGCAAAATGGCTTCAATGATCTATGGAGTTAGCAGAAACGGAAGGAAGGGAATAGGATACCAAGGTAAGGTTCCTACACCAAAGAATGTCATGGACTTAACCATTAAACACACTCCTCTGAATTCACAGTTCGTGTATGGTCACACACATGATATTAAATACACTAGCAGTAAGTACTCTGTGAAACCAAAATTCAACCAGAGTTTTGGTGAATCTAACAAATCAGGACCCAAGAAAATCTGGGTACCTAAGGATAAAATAATACATGTTGCAGATATCTTTAGCAGCAAGTCAGAAACACCAGTCATGGTACCTGGACTCTGGCTGCTCGCGACACATGACGAGAAGAAGGCATATGTTCCAAAGCCTGGAACTTAAGCCTGGAGGCCACGTTGGCTTTGGAGGCAATCAGAGGGGAAAGATAATTGGCTCTGGAACTGTAGGTAATGGAAATCTTCCCTCTATTAATAATGTTCTGCTAGTAGATGGATTAATGCATAATCTGTTATCCATAAGTCAATTAAGTGATAACGGTTATGATATAATCTTTAATAAAAAATCATGTAAAGCTGTTAGTTAGAAAGATGGGACTATCCTGTTTAATGGAAAGAGGAAAAACAACATTTACAAAATCAAACTTTCTGAACTGAAAAGTCAGAATGTAAAGTGCTTTCTGTCTGTTAACAACGAGCAGTGGATCTGGCACAGAAGATTGGGGCATGCTAGTATGAGAAGAATATCTCAGATTAACAAACTCAATCTGGTCAGAGGACTTCCTAATTTGAAGTTCAATTCAGATGCTCTGTGTGAAGCATGTCAGAAAGGCAAGTTTGCAAAACCTTCTTTTAAATCTAAAAATGTTGTTTCTACCTCTAAGCCATTAGAACTTCTGCACATTGACTTATTTGGACCAGTTAAAACTGCTTCAGTCAGTGGCAAGATGTATGGGTTAGTAATCGTAGATGACTATAGCAGATGGACATGGGTAAAGTTCTTAAGACACAAGGACGAGTCACACTCTGTGTTTGTTACCTTCTATAACCAAGTTCAGAATGAAAAGGATCTTAGAATCGTTAAAGTCATAAGTGATCATGGTGGAGAATTTGAAAACAAAGATTTTGAGTCATTCTTTAATGACAGAGGCATTCTGCATGATTTCTCTTGTCCTAGAACTCCCCAACAAAATGGAGTTGTAGAACGAAAGAACAGAACATTGCAAGAAATGGCCAGAACCATGATCAATGAGACAAACGTTGCTAAGATCTTCTGGGCAGAGGCAATAAACACAGCGTGCTACATTCAGAATAGAATCTCAATAAGACCTATTCTGGAAAAGACTCCATATGAATTGTGGAAGAACAGAAAGCCCAACATTTCATATTTTCATCCATTTGGATGTACCTGTTTTATGTTAAATACAAAGAATTATTTGAACAAGTTTGACTCTAAAGCACATAAGTGTATTATGTTAGGATACTCTGAACGCTCAAGAGGGTACAGAGTATACAATACAAAAACACAGATTGTGGAAGAATCAATCAGTGTTCGTTTTGATGACAAGCTTGACTCTAAAAAGTCAAAGCAGAATGAAGTTTTTGCAGGTATGGAAATTTAATTTACAGGTTCTGAAGAAAAGTCATCAGAAGCTCTCAACACAGACACTCCTTCAACGTCTGAAAGGAGCACTGCTAACAATCCTACAACAGCTGCTGATGAACCTCAGAAGAGATTACCCAGAAGCAGCTTGGATCACCCAGAAGAGACTATCTTAGGAAGAAAGGAAGATCCAATCAGAACAAGAGCAAGCTTCAGAAACTCTGAAGAAACCCTCATGGGACTTGTGTCTCTGATTGAACCTTCTTCTATTGATGAAGCACTTCTGGATAATGACTGGATTCTGGCAATGCAAGAAGAGCTGAATCAATTCACCAGAAATGACGTATGGGATCTTGTTCCCAGACCAAAAGGATTCAACGTCATTGGAACGAGATGGGTCTTCAGAAACAAGCTAAATGAACAAGGCAAAGTCATCAGAAACAAAGCACGACTGGTTGCACAAGGTTATAGTCAGCAAGAGGGGATAGACTATACAAAAACCTTTGCTCCAGTCGCCAGGTTAGAATCTATCAGACTTTTAATTTCATTTGCTATTAATAGAGGCATCACTCTGTATCAGATGGATGTCAAGAGTGCATTCTTAAATGGTTATATAGAAGAAGAGGTTTATGTGCACCAACCCCCTGGTTTTGAAAATACAAAACATCCAGAACATGTTTTCAAACTAAAGAAGTCACTATATGGTCTGAAACAAGCTCCCAGAGCTTGGTATGAAAGGCTAAGTAACTTTCTGTTAGAAAATGAATTCACCAGAGGGAAGGTGGACACTACCTTATTCTGTAAATCAGTTAAGAATGACATCTTAGTCTGTCAAATTTATGTTGATGATATTATCTTTGGTTCTACTAATCCTTCTCTTGGAAGAAAATTTGCTAAGTGTATGCAGGCAGAATTTGAGATGAGCCTCATGGGGGAACTGAAATTCTTTCTAGGAATTCAGATCAATCAAACTCCAGAGGGAACTTACATTCGTCAGAGAAAATACATCAGAGATCTTCTGAATAAATTTGACCTCTCAGAATGTAAGCCATCAAAGATTCCAATGCATCCCACATGCATTCTGGAAAGAGAAGAGGTAAGCAAAAACGTAGAACAGAAAGTCTACAGAGGTATGATTGGTTCTCTCCTTTATCTGACAGCTTCAAGACCTGATATATTATTCAGCGTTTGTATTTGTGCTAGATTCCAATCAGATCCTAGAGAATCTCACTTAACAGCTGTTAAGCAAATTTTCAAGTATCTGAAAGGTACTACTAATCTGGGTTTGTTTTATAGAAAATCTAGTGATTACAGTTTAGTAGGCTACTGCGATGCTGACTTTGCTGGAGATAGAGTAGAGCGTAAAAGTACTTCTGGAAGCTGCCAGTTTCTGGGAGAAAATCTGATCTCTTGGTCCAGCAAAAGGCAATCAACAATTGCGCTATCAACAGTAAAAGCTGAGTACATAGCAACAGCAGGATGTAGCACACAAATGCTCTGGATGAAAAGTCAGCTTGAAGACTTCCAGATTTTTGAGAGTAACATTCCTATACTCTGTGATAATACTTCTGCTATTTGCTTAAGTAAGAATCCTATTTTACATTCTAGAGCTAAGCATATAGAAATAAAACATCACTTTATTAGGGACTATATTCAGAAAGGAATTTTGAATTTAAAATTTATAGATACAGACCATCAATGGGCTGATATCTTCACTAAACCCCTTTCTGAAGATAGGTTCAATTTCATTCTGAAACATCTCAGCATGAAAATCTGCCCAGAGTGAAAATGTTTTAATTCCATATATTTATCTTCAGAATGTATTTGTTTTTTTTGTGAACTTCTGATCAATCTCCTTTCAGAAAGATAGAACATGCAGATTGCATCAGATGCTAGTCTTAAAGATCTGAGAGTCTAAGCTCAAAGATAGACGTGCTGATCACTACATCAAACAAGTGCCATCCAATCATCAGCATATCTCTGAAGCAGAACGCGTGCACGCTTCTGAGAAAGCAAAACGCTGATTGGGTGCATTGAGACACATGTCTGGTAACCGTTTTAAGTATCTTTCTCAAATCCCCCAAAATCAGCAAGCATTAAATGAAAGTAATCATGTTTTTAAAACGTAATCATGATTTTATTTCTCTTTCTTGAAAAAGTTTATACTTTCAAAATATTCTGAAGCCTATTTAAGAACGTTAACCTCTCACTTTAATCTTTTACAGTTTCTCATTATTTCTCAAGTATTCTCTGCATTTTTCTGTGTTCATCTCTCTCAAACCCATTTTCTCAGTTTTTCTCAAAATCCCTAAGTGTGAACATGGCAACCTCTAGCAGTGCTTCTGCAGGTTCTCAGAAGAAAGCATCATCTGAACAGTATCAAGTTCCATTCAGAACACTCCTCACTCCAGTGAAGAATCTTGAAGTGTTATCTGAATTGATTATTGATTTTGGTAGTCTGAAGGAGAATGGCTTTGATTTAACAGAAGAAGTTAGGGCACAGAAATGGGAAAGGTATTTTGACAGGTTGGTTGGACCAACATTCCCAATGTTAGTCAAGGAGTTCTGGATTCATGCAACTGCTTCAACGCATCAAGTCACCTCCTACATAATGGGGAAGAAGATTGTGATCACTGAGGATCACATAGCAAGGTTAATTGGTTACAGTGGCGGTGGCGTCTGCTGTATTGATATGGCTGAGAGATGTGCTGACATGGGCGTCATAGCAGAAAGGATTTTCACCCATGGGGTGCCCAGCAGCAAGATCAGAGATCTGAAGGATCACCACAGAGTTTGGGCGAAGATAATTCTGGGGTGTTTTAATCATAGGAAGCCAACTAGTTCCCCTGATTACATAAATATAGATCAGCAGTTTCTGATCTATTTTATCAATCAGAAGGTAAAAATCAACTTGGCTCATCTTCTGTTTAATCACCTCAGAACAAGCGTGAAGGAAACCAGGGAAGAAGAAAGAACAAAGAGGGATTGGATACCCTTTGGAAGGTTGATATCAGATATTCTGACTGAGAATAGGCTGATAGAGCACCTGATAGAAGCTCAAGAGTTAAGCACCATTGAACCAACGGTTGGGAAGCCTCTGAACGTGAAGAATCTGAAGAAAATGAAGTTAATAGAGAATATCAAAAAGGAACCCAGCGCTACTCCTATTGCTGATATCACCAGCAGAAGAGTCCCACTGAGTGACTTTCCTTTATTTTCTGAGATAGAATCCAAGCCAGTGGTGGTTCTCAGATATCTGGACGCGTGCAAAGCTGATGGTACAGATCCAAATCTGAATATCAAAGATCTGCACCAACCTCAACCAGAAGTTACACTGAAGAAGACGAAGAAAAGGAAGGCCCCTTCGGAAGGAACAACCCAGCAGACACCCAAGAAAAGAGGTCATTTATCTGCTGCTTCTGTTTTAAATTCTTCTGCTAGGCCAACATCTATCCCAACTCCAACTTCTCAAGAAATCCCAATCCCCATCCCAACAATAGATGAAACCGAACCAGAAGATGACCCTTCTGAGGCACTACAACTCAGAAGACCCCGAACCAAACATCCCAAACCAACAATTTCAACAACATCAGCAATTGACAAAGTGTTGTCTGACATTGATCAACACACCTCTGATCACCCCTCCAATAATCCAAACTCTGAACCACAAATTGTCCACTCTCCACAACCAGAACAACCTCTCTCACCCATTCCAGAAGAACCTCTTATCCCTGAACAACCAGAAATTCCTCCTCCTTCTCCACAACCAGCAATTCCTTCTCCCTCTCCTCAACCAGAAATTCATCCACCATTACCTCAACCTGAGTTTCATCACTCTGAGACTCCAACTCCTCCACCTTCTGAACCTCACTCTCCTCAATCCTCTGAACCACAACCTCTGGAAATCCAGCTGCCATGTGGAACAACAGTCACCATGGCCCAGCTGCCATCCTCGCCAGAATCCACACCACCAAATACTCCCAAAACCCCAAACAGTCCAATCATTATTTCTGATTCTCCCACTCCATCTCCCAAACAAACAAATCCCAAGCAAACCACCGAAAACCCCAGCAGGACCTTCATAGATTTAACAATCCTTGACCGTCTTGCTGATCTGAAAAATAAAATAGCCATTCCAAAACCAAAACAGCCAGATGTTGGCTCTGGTATTATGAATTTTGAAACAGGTTTGCAGCAGTGGATTGCTTCTCTGAAGCAAGTCTGTCCTAGAATGATTGACCCAGCTGCCTTTGACCAGCTCTGGTCACAATTCAGAATTTGGGTACGTGCTGAAGCCCTCAAGTTGCAGGATATCAACTATGAGCAGGCACAACAGAACTTCAGCAAACTGCTGAAGGAAGTTGAAAGTCAGCTGCCACAGGAAGACGTGCTCCTTCTGGATAGTGAGCCGTGGTCTGAGAAGCGTCCAACGCCAATCGTGCAACCAGAAGAAGACAAGACTATTCAAGCTGAAGCCAGTCAAGCTGAAGATGTTGCAGAAAGCTCTCAGAAGCTCCCTGCTTCTGATGTTTCTCAAGCTGCCTTGGACAGGCAGACTCTGGAAGAGCTGAAGCTGAATGACATGCGTCTGCAGCAAAGGATGGATGAAAATGACCAGAAGATGAAAGAAAGGATGGATGTGCAGGATAGCAAGATAGACACAGTTGTCAGCATGGTGCACAAGCAGAATGAGACTGCTGATCAGATCAAAGCCATGCTGGAGAACCTGTTCACACGCCTTCCTCCCCAACCTTAGATTTTCATTCATGACATTTTCATGTTTTCTTTGCTTATCTGCTGTACTAATCTGTTTGATTCTGAATATTTTAATATGATAAGTTTTTCTGCTCTAAATGTTTTAGCACATCACTTACACTTTTTTGATTGCTGACAAAAAGGGGGAGAACAGGAATGATATTTTAAATAATAACGTATTACTAAGACAGAAACTCTCAAACATTCTAACTCTGATATACTTGAATATGTTTTCTACTTTTGCTTAATTCTACAGGTACAAGAATGCTCCATGATATTCTGAAGACTAAAGCTCTGATACTCTGACCCAAAGCAAAGCTCTGACTCTGATCTGAAGCTCTGCTCTAACATTCTGATCCAAAGCTTCTGATAGTCAAAACTCTGATATTCTGATGCTCAAAGAAAGGCAATAAAGATCTAATCTTGAAGAACTCTTGGAATTAAAAAGGGAAGTAATAAATTCAGGGGGAGTATCTCTCAACTCTTAAATCTCTTTATCCCTTATCTTTGATAACCTCTTACTCTGATACATCTTATCATTTAGTTATCTCTGATACTTTTTCATGTTATTTTCAATTAAAAATATCTAGTTTTTGTCATCATCAAAAAGGGGGAGATTGTTAGAACAAAGTTTGAATCTACTACCCTATGTTTAAGTTTTGATGATAACAAAATGAAAAGATATATTATTTATGTGATTCATGTAAGAACTACTTGCTACCTAAAATATTACTTTCTGATTTGCAGAAACTCTGATAGGTATCAGCAAGAGCACACTTAATCAGCATCAGAATATTAGTCTTTAACATCAGCATCAGAAGATGCTATATCAGAATACCAGAATCAGAAGAATAATTCACGTGTACGCTGAAGCTTGATGAACAGAACTGCGCTCAACACTCTGATAAAGACAATAACAGTTCATCAGCACTTAAGCAGAGTCAGAATGAGGCCAAGCCAGAACACGCTTTAAGTAGCAACGGTAATGTGCATTGAAAGCGTATTATTACCAACGGCATCACTCCAGACAAGATCTGCTCAATAAGGAAAGTTTGTTATTGGCATTGAATCAAGATTATTGCTCCAACGTTCAACAATCTCAGTGCTATATAAACAAGACAATGAAGATTGAATTGGCTAATGCTCTACATCATATTACACGCCTAAAAGCTATTCTACATCTTCTTATTCTCAGTTTGCTAAAAAGCTCCATAATTCCTTACTCAATCATTGTTTAGCAATCTAGTTTCATAAGCTTAAATTGTGTAGCATCACAGTTGTGATACAGTTTTGTAGAAAACATTCACACACCTAGATTTATCTTCTTTGTAAGAAAGTGTTTCCTTGACAAACCGGGCTGTGGTTTGCATCAAGAAGGCTTTAGCAGTTGTTAAAGCAGTTTGTAATATTCAGTTGAATATAGTGGATTAAGACCTGGTTGGAGAGAGGCGAAATCACCTTTTCGGGTGGACTGGAGTAGTTTGAGATCAAACGAACCAGGATAAAAATATCTTGTTCATTGCATTGTTTTTCAGTTTTACAATTCAACCCCCCCTTCTTGTGTTTTTCACTTCTTCAGAAAGAAACCTTTTCAGAAAAATGAAAGCTCCACATCAACACAAGAAATCACATGTTATGAATGTGGTAAGCAATGCCATATCAAACCGGATTGTCCAAAACTTTCCAAGAAAGGTGGCTTCAAAAGCAAGAAGGGATTCAAGAACAAAAAGGCTTATGTCGCATGGGAGGACAATGAAATAAGTTCCTCATCTGATTCCGATAGTGATGAAAGTGCAAATCAAACATTGATGGCCTCACACCATTCCGATGATGAAGAAAATGAGGTTAGTAATGAATTTTCTCTTTTTGATAGTGATGCACAAGGTGCTATAGATTAATTATTTAATGAATGCAAAATTCTGTATAAAACCATTTCATCACAAAAGAAACAAATCTCATCCTTAGAAGAAAAATATGTTTCAATGGAAAAAGATGTCAAAGAAGAAAAACAAAAATCAAGTGATGAACAAAAACAAAATTTTGTATGCAAAAATTGTGATTCACTCTCTTTCCAAATTGTCCAATTAAAAAGTGTCATTGAAAGATATGAAAAGGGGAAAATTTGATTGGAAGGTGTTCTTAGCCAACAAAGATACTCCAATGATAAAAGTGGACTTGGATATTCAAAGTTTTCATAACCAAGTTCTAATAAAACTATCTTTGTTAAGGCAAGTGATCAACCCTCCAAAGAGAAAGTGAACAAACCTGAAATAGTTCGTCACTATCCGAAAAAGAAAACATTTTCTAAGAAGAAATCTTATCCTTCTAGATATAGAAGTAACTTTGAACCTACTTGTTTTTATTGTGGTATTAAAGGCCATACACCTAATGCTTGCTATGTTAGAAACTTCAGTGTATTCATGATTTCCCTTGATGATCCATCTTTGAAGGTTAAATGTCTCATGGAAAATAACGATGATTCATGGCTTTGGCACAAAAGAATTGCTCATATTCATATGTAACACTTGAATAAATTAATCAAGCATGATCTTGTCATTGGATTGCCTGAGAGAAATTTCGTCAAAGATAGACTATGCGATGCTTGTCAGAAAGGGAAACAAACTAGACCAACTTTCAAATCTAAGAATATGGTGTCCACTACAAGGCCACTACAATTGTTACATATGAATCTATTTGTTCCATCGAGAACAAGGAGTATCAGAGGTAATGTATATGCTTTGGTTATTGTTGACGATTTCTCTAGATATACTTGGACTTTCTTTTTTGTGCAAAAAAGTGATGCATTCAAGGCATTCAAGAAGTATGCTAAACAAATTCAGAATGAGAAGTCTCTAACAATTGCCTCAATAAGAACTGACCACGGAAGAGAATTCCAAAATGCTCTATTTGAAGAATCCTGTGGAGAACACGAAATATCTCACAACTTCTCGGCACCGAGGACTCCACAACAAAATGGAGTGGTTGAAAGAAAGAATAGGTCTCTTGTGGAACTTGCTAGAACCATGCTTAGCGACTCAAACCTTCCAAAATACTTTTGGGAGGATGCGGTGAGAACGATATGTTTTCTTAGCAATAGAGTTAACATTAGACCAATCTTAAAGAAAACTCCATATGAACTTTTCAAAGTGAGAAAACCAAACATTGCTTTCTTTCATATCTTCGGGTTCAAATGCTTTGTCCTAAACAATGACAAAGATAATTTGGGTAAGTTTGATGAGAAATCCGATGAAGGTATATTTCTTGGTTACTCACTCTCTAGTAAAGCATATAGAATATACAACAAAAGAACTTTGACTATTGAAGAATATATGCATGTTTCTTTTGATGAAACTAACACCTCCAAGGAGGATAATATTGTTTGTGATAATGATGATGAAATTTTAGAAGGTCCTCAAGAAAATTCTCCCAAGGATCAACCCATTCAACTAGAAGAATCACCTTAACAAGAATTGAATCTCAATGATCTACCAAAAGACTGGAGAACTCATAGAGATCATCTTATTGATAAAGTGATTGGTGATATAAGTCAAGGTGTGTCTACAAGATTAAATCTAAAGGATGCTTTCCTAAACATGGCGTTTGTCTCTCAAATTGAACCTTCCAAAGTTGATGAAGCTTTAGGCGATGACCAATGGATCATAGCTATGCAAGAAGAATTGAATCAATTTGAAAGGAATCAAGTTTGGGAACTCGTTCCTAGGCCAAGCAACAAACACATTATTGTAACAAGATGGGTGTTCAAAAACAAACTTGACGAGAATGGAATAATTGTTCGCAACAAAGAAAGATTGGTAACACAAGGCTATAATCAAGAAGAAGGAATAAACTTTGAAGAAACTTTCGCTCTAGTTGCAAGGTTAGAAGCTATTCGTCTCTTACTTGCCTATGCTTGTTCATTAAATTTTCAGCTTTTCCAAATGGATGTCAAAAGCGCATTCTTGAATGGATATATCACTGAAGAAGTATACGTTAAGCAACCCCCGGGTTTCGAAGACTTCAAGAATCCATCTCATGTATTTAAATTAAGAAAAACTCTCTATGGACTGAAACAAGCACCAAGGGCGTGGTATGATCGTTTAAGCAACTTCTTATGCGAAAAAGGTTTCAAAAAAGGAAAAGTTGATAAGACTCTATTTATCAAGAAAATCAAAGATGACACTTTGCTAGCACAAGTCTATGTTGATGACATCATCTTCAGTTCTTCAAATCAAGAAATGTGTGAAGAATTCTCATCAATGATGCAAGGAGAATTTGAAATGTCCATGATGGGTAAAATGAACTATTTTCTTGGACTTCAAATCAAATAACTAAAAGATGGCATCTTCATCAACCAATCCAAATATTGCAAGGAACTCTTGAAAAGGTTTAACATGGATAACTGTAAGAAAATGTCTACACCAATGGGTTCTGGTTCTTATGTTAATCAAGATGAATCAGGTGTTTCCATCGACATCACTAAATATCGAGGTATGATTGGCTCCTTATTATATTTGATGGCAATCCGTCCTGACATAATGTTTAGTGTTTGTCTCTGTGCCCGCTTTCAAGCTAACCCAAAGGAATCTCATCTCACGGCGGTAAAAAGGATCATGAAGTATCTCAAAGGAACAACAAATGTCAGATTATGGTATCCTAAAGGTAGTGTCTGCAACTTAATTGGTTATTTTGACGCGGATTATGCAGGATGTAAAACAGATAGAAAGAGCACAAGTGGCACTTGTCACATTCTTGGTAATGCATTAGTATCATGGGCCTGCAAGAAACAAGAATGTGTTGCTCTAAGCACGGCCAAAGTTGAATATATTGCATCCGGCAGTAGTTGCGCTCAAATTTTGTCGCTAAAATAATAAGTTCTTGACTACGGACTCGATCTAGGGTGCATTCCTCTAAGATACGACAACACCAGTGCAATTAACATTACAAAGAATCCCATCATGCATTCAAGGACTAAACATATATACATTCGACATCATTTTCTCCGTGATCATGTTCTTCAAGGAGATGTCGAGGTAACCTTTGTAGATACTCATAATCAGCTTACCGATATCTTCACCAAACTTTTGGCAAAAGAACCTTTCTACAAAATTCGTCGAGAGCTCGACATACTTGACGAACGCGACTTATAAGGTACATTCTACCCTTGATATATCTTTTATATGATTTATACATACTATATATGAATCTATGATATGTGATATTTAAATTTTCAAAATTTGGTTTTGGACAATTTTTGCTGATGCAAATCGATTGCACAAAGAGTGTGAATCGATTGCACAAAGAGTTTTTTCAATTCTGTCCTTTCTGTTTCATGTGCAAATTGATTGCAACTTTAATGCAATTGATTGCACTATGTTCATTTTTGCTTAATTTTTTATTTTGTTTGTGTGCAAATGGATTGCACATGGTATGTCAATCGATTACACGTACTGAAATTAGCTTTTATGATAGAAAATTAATGTTGGTCAGAATTCCTCTCTCATATTCCCAAGCCAAATACACTTCAATTCTAATAACTCATTCCCTATCTACCCAAATAACTTCCAAATCTCTCTCACAAAACCTTTCTTTCTCACAAAACCTAAAACCCCAAAACTCTAAAACTCCATATCCATGGCTTTAAGAACTAAGAGAAAGGCTTCAGTTTCAGATAAAGGGAAAAAGAAGGTTGATTCAACATACAATCCACATCCAACCCCAAGTATGGTATACTCTCCTCCTTTCCTCAAGAATGTTTTTCATTTCAGAACGATCTAGCTGCTTATGGTTTGGAACCCTTGATTTCTTCGTCCGATCCATACTACCTGGATTTGGTAAGAATATTTTTCAGTAATCTATCACCCTACAAAGAAAAAATAGTCACATATGTGCTGGGCACTCGTATCTCTCTAACTCCTCAGGTTGTTGGTGAGATCTTGAATATTCCTTTCACTGGAAGCTCCCTATATGATCCTGAAAACGAGATATGGGATGGCTATCAGAAAAAGGGATTCTTTTACAGCATTAGGCGGTTAAGTGAAGCTGAATTTCGCGCCAAACGGATTTGTGGTCTTGGCGGAGTAATTCCATCCAGAGACTCTTGGAGTGCAGGTAACCTCCATACGGACGATCGCTTATATCATTATTTTTTGGTCTATATACTCTTTCCAAGAGCTGGAAACCATTGCACGGTTACTGACTTTGAGATGCAGCTTATTTATGCAAGGAAGAAAGGAGTAAATTTAAACTGGGCAAGAATGATCATGATGCATATGCTGAGAGTGGATGAAAAGTCTAAATTCCTTCCATATGCTTATTTTGTCACTTTGATTATGGAGGAATTTGGTGTCGATTTTCGTGGTTTTGAAAAGGTGAATATGGATCCTAATCTAAACAAAATTTCAAGACAAAGACCATCACCTACATTGGTGAAGATGTTGTTGGAAATGAAGATAATGACCAAGAAGTTGAAGGCGGTGAAGATGTGCCTCCTCCTCCTACTGATCCCTATGGTCCAAGTAATCAAGAGCTCATGGACTACATGTCTCAACAGTTTGCTTCTATGAACACCAACATCAACAATCAATGGATTGCAGTCAATGACTCCACTACAGCCCGGATAAATGATTTTTGCTCGGATGTGAACCAACAATTCTCGTACCTTTATTCTCACCTTCATATCCCACCATACGACCCAAATAACCCAGTTGCACCTCCTCCACATTATATAGAACCTCCACTTCAACAACAATTCCTGAACCAAGGCTCATGGTCTTACAACCATCCAGACATACATCACCCTTAATGTTCTGGCTGACTGTTTTTTTCTGTTATGTTATTGTCTTGCTATGTCAATGTTTCGTTTGTTCAATTTTCTGTGTAACTCTTAAACAATTTGTGTTACTGTTTTAAGTTTTATAATTTTTGTCAATATATTGCTCTATTATTATTTGCTTTAGGCATCTTTTCCATCTTTTTGATAATGTCAAAGGGGGGAGAAAGATGTATGGTACTTTATGCTTGTATTTCCTGTGTCTTAACTTTCAAGGTACTCCCCAATCAAGATGAAGAATTGCAAAGGACTCCAACCCTCTCCTGCATAGGGGGAGTTTTTCATCTTAGGGGGAGAAGCTCTTCCGAAAAGTACATCGCATAAAGCAAGATTGTTTGTCATCATCAAAAAGGGGGAGACTGTAAAATCAAGCTTCACAAATAAGCTTTTGTTTTGATGAAGACAAACCATGGCTAACAAAGAAAGCAAAGATTTATGATCAAGCATCTAAGCAACTAAGGATAATATCTTCATTCAAAGCTCTCAACAACTTTAAAGGTATAATAATATTATCTACTTTGATATTAAGATATTGATGCTCAAAAATGAAAAAGAAATGTTTAAGAATCATTACTCAAGCTTTTCAAAGATAAAATTTCATTTTTCTTCTGCATGCAATCGATTTACATCTTAGTGCAATCGATTGCACACTTCAAAATTTCAGTTTTTTTGCTTCTGTTTCTATGTGCAATCGATTTATATTACCTATGCAATCGATTGCATACTTAATTTTTTCAAAACGTTTTCTTTTGTTTCTCATGTAACCGATTTACATTGCAAGTGCAATCGGTTGCACTCAGTTATTTTTTGCTACTGACTTTGCATGCAATCGATTACATTGTTAGTGCAATCGATTTCACTCTTAAAGATTTTGAAAAAATAGTTGTTAAAAACCTTGTGCAATTGATTTACACCAAGGGTGCAATCGATTGCATACTGCACGAATTTGAAAAATAGCATCTTTGTTCATGCCTTTTCATCATGCCTTTTCATTACATCTTTTCACTCAAACTTGGCATTTGTTCATAATACACTTCCAGATATTCATGATGTTTCAAAAGGGTGTTATGAACATATACATATACAATTTCAAATCCATATCCAATACCTTCTTTCATAAATAATTTCTGAAATTTCAAAATACAAACTCAAGCATTCTTCATTTTCATGCATACGTTTTCTGCACATTTTCATACATTAACAAACAGAAAACTTTGAGAAAATATATCTTAGGTCTTTGTACAATATTATTATTGAAAGAAGAAGATTATACATTGTCAAATCACTCTAAGTGATCAATATCACTCTACTCACTCAAACTCACAAATTGATATTTACTTACTTATTTTCCAGGATTGTTGGAATTAAGTTTAAGTGTTTTTGTTGAAATCTTGTCTTTCCAAGTTGTTGGATACACATGTAGTTACATTGAGAGGATTGTTCTCATAGGTAACTTAGTGAAAATCCAAGAGGATTGTTCTTGGTTTGGTTGGTAGTTCTTGTTTAAGTTTGCCACAATAAGGAAATCTTTTTCATGTTGAAAGGGGACTGGAGTACTCTCGGACTGTGAGGGGAACCAGGATATATCGCTTGTGTCTCTTTATTTTTCTGCATTTTTAAGCTTTCCTAAACTCACTTATAACCAGAAAAATAAGAACCATCATCGCTAAAAACCAGAATTTTTAAAGTACCTAATTCACCCCCCTCTTTGGTGCACTTCGTACTTACAAAATCAAGACCTTTGTTGGTTCAGTTCAAATCAACCATGGATTTATTACTAATTCTTTTCTGGTAGATTCTTTCTCTGGTTCAGTTTAATCGACCCTAAGATTTTATGATTCTTATCTAGTTAAAGATCTGTAAAGCCTGTAGTGCGACCAAATAGTAGTTTATTAATTACTATGAATCCTGGACCCGACCAGATGATATTATAACCTACGGCACTGAAGCCTGGACTCGACCACATAACGGTATACCTCAGATTCAAGTTGAATCCTGGACCCGACCAGATAACAGCTTAATTTTTTAAAACCGATGAAGCCTGGATACGACCAGATAACTGTTTAATATAATTACTGCGAAGCCTGGAATCGACTAGGTAGCTGTTAGTTTCATATTCCCCAATAGGTCGCTATGAAGCCTAGAATACAACCAGATAGCAGTCAGTCTTATTGTCCTCAACAAGTCGCCGTGAAGCCTGGATCCCGACCAGATAAAAGTTCGCATTCAAGATATAACTCCCCAATAGAGTAATGGACAACCAAAGCTCCTAGACACTATTCCCCGAAAACATTCCCCAGCGGACTCCTCCTTAGACAGCAGGAACATGATTCCACACAAAGAGATTTCTTATGAAGTCAGCATCTACTTTGGATGGCATCTCTAAGCCCATCATCGATGACTCTCTGACATGTTCTGTGGATGGAATATTTAAGCCCATCTCCGACAGTCTTCTATCATCTTTTCCAAATGGCATATGTAAGCCCATTCCCGATATTATTCACCAATAGTATCACTTCCGACGAGATGAAATTTATGGGCACTCTAGTGTTCAATCATCTTCTACCTTCAGATCACGAAAGGCAGACAAGCCAATCTACATCCTCAGGTCCAAGAAGATTGAACAGGGGAAGTTGTTGTACCCTAAAAATTTCCCTCCCTTTTTACTCAACACATGCCCATTGAGGTCCCCAACTTGCCCAAGGATGACCAAGAATTGACCAGACAAATTCTCTTCCTAAGGCAATGAACCTCTAACTAGGGTTTCAATTTTCATCAAGATGTGTGAGCTCCAATGGTCTAAAATGTTTTCCATGGTCCTAATATGTCCTCAATATTATCCATGCCAAATTTCATGCCTTGCACAATAAGTTTGCTCAGTCAATTGCTCAAATGCTTGAAAATTAACTATGCTAGGTCAAAATTCAACTATAGCCCATGTACAATCAAACTTCAAGATATTTGGCCAACATTAACATTTTAAGGTGATATCCATCATTTGATCAATGGTTGATCATGATTCCTCATGAAATGCTCCTAATTCATCAAAAGTTAAGAATTGCTAAATTAGGGTTTCTATAGGAAAAGTCAACCGAACTTTGACCAGGCATAACGTTCTCATACTTTATCAGAAATTTTCCCTCCAAAGCTCATTTTAAAGAGAATCCAATCCCCTACAACTTCACTTCATCCCAAAAGTTCAAGAGATTCAACATTTGAAAGATATGAGCTCAGACATTACAGGTCATTTTTAGAAAGTCAACAAAAGACACTTTTTGCCAAGACCTTTTACATCAAGATAAAATCTTGAAATGAAAAATTGATAAATAAAGAGATTGAAGTAGACATCTTGGGCTTTCTAAAAAGCATCAGATCATCATCATGAGATGAAAATTGAGAAAGTTATGGCTTTCCCAAGTTGGGAAAATGTTGGATATTTCAAGAATGGTGCATTGAGAAAATTTGAACTTTTGAACAATGGCTTAACTTTTTAAGGTTCAAATATTTTCCTAAGCTTATAGCGGACCCTTAATCTCATTTTTCATGCCTTACCATTTTTACCTATTTTTTTACATATTTATTTTGATATATTTCAAATAAATATAAAATAAATGGTACAAAATAATTGGAAATCGGCCTTGACCCTTGGGATTGTGTTTTGTCTTGGCATGAGGTCCGCAAATTCATGCAAGAAGTGACCAGATTCATTCAGCAACAAACATGGCATGAAAACACCAAAAATGGCAATTATTCAAATTTTGATTTTGCTCTTAAAATGCATAGTTATGACTTTGATTCTTGCCATGTTTCCTTGTCCCCTCCTTCTACACTATAAATACATCACATGTGCAAGCCAAACTCACGCCTACACACGATATAAGAGCTCTACCAAATTTGCAAAGAATTGTCAAAATCGTGAAAATTTAAAATCACACTTCCAGCCCTTTTTAATCCAATCCAAGGACTCCATCAACATCCCAAGACCTCCAGGAGTTAAATCCAGTCTATGATACGGTGGCCAGAATCGGGATCATGGTTTCCCTATTTTGTTAAGGAAATTTTGTTGCTTTGCGTTTTGTGTTTGTTTTTGCAAAATGTCGCGGTAAGCAAGAGTCGCCACCATCTTTTATTTTATCCAACAAGGAAAGGAAAAAAGCACAGAAAAATTCCTTTTTCGAGATACTTCTGAGTACGGGGGAAGGTATTAGCACCCTTTCTATCTGTAGTTATCTACGGGCTCTTAGGTACTTGCTCATCATTTTCAAAATTGTTTTCTTTGTGTTTGTGGGTGTTGAAAAAGTTTTTGTTTTAACTTCGATTTAACTCTTGCCTCTGTCTTCAAGAGTGTAATGAAGTTTTTTTGAAAACTTTGTTTGTAAAGGAGTGTAAATGTGAAAAATTTGTTTGGAATGAGCAAGTACTTAAGAACTAATCTACCTACTCGAAAAAAGAATCGTTCTGTATTCGTTTCCTTTAGACAACGCTATCCCACTATTAGTGAGTAGGTAGCACCATCGTTGGAGTTTGAGGGTCAATTCGAAAGGGACGCACAGTCACTAGAGCAATGTTAGGACGTCTTAGTAATAACCCTAATGTCTTAGATCAATTATTCGAGGCAACAATTCCGAGGCAACCATTCCGAGGCAACTTTTCCTAATCAGGACTTTGATCTTTGTTTAGATAAAAGGACGACCACTAAAGCATCCTATACTCAATGACTATTTACCAAAGGCAACCAAGTGGGAGTGTAACCTAGGAGTGCGCATGTTCGAATGATTCAATTTCAGTTTATTTATCTTTGCACATTTAGGGTGATCTAACTATTTTAAAATTAATCATACATTTTTGTCATGCATCCCTATATCATACATCTAACAGTTAATATTTGCAGAAATTAAAGTGCAGAACTTAAACTAAGCTATTACAAGGCTACAGGTATTTACATAGCCAAAAACAAACCCTTTGAAATTAAAAAGCGGCAAAAATAGAATAAATGTCCTAATTAAATTATTACAAACCGGGAGCAGATACAATAATTGGGCAAAATAATAATAAAACGCGCGCGAAAATTAGAATCAAATGTGAAACTAGGGTTTTGACCCTTCTATCTTAATTAAAAAGAAAAATTGTTTTTTTTTTGTTTTTGATAAAAGAAATAAGTTTTTCTAATTTAAATGCTAAATTAATTAGTTATTAAATTAATTAATGAAAATAATTAAGTGACATATTTTTGGTTTTTGGTTATTTTAGAAAAAAAATAATAAAATAATAAAGTTAGTAATAAAAACCTATTAATTCTAATTAATTTAAATTATTTGCAAAATAAATTAAAGTTATCTAAAAAATTAATGACCTAATTAAATTAATTAATTTATTGCTAAAAATAATATTCTAATTTTAATTGGACATAAAAATATTTTTTTGGTGATTTTTTTTATAAAAAGAAAATTAATTTTTGGTTACTAATTAAATAAAATAAAATAAGATAAATAAATGAAAAAAGAGAAAAATATAAAGAAAGATAGAGATTGGGCCTGATTAAAGGGTTTGCCAATAGCATGAATCTGGGCCCATTAGTGGAAGTCCATGTTGAATTTGAGGATCCAATGCATTGCGTTTGACTGGACTCATGATGCACCTTCAATGGTGGCCATCAGATTTGGCCATCTGGCCATCTGGCGCATTGATGATGAAGACCCATGGTGGATCTCCTAGCATCACACGCACTAAATTGCCTGAAAATAAACAGAAAAATAGAAAATGCTGGAGGCAGGGATCGAACCCCTGACCTCCAGCCTCTAAAGCCTTAAGCACTCAAGTGGCCACCACTACGCCACTTTGTCTTTGTTATACAGTAATGAAATAATAATCATAATATGTAAAAACAAGTGTTAGTGGGGAATTAAAGAAAAACGTGCGCCAACGTTTAAACAAGCCAATGGAAGCTGGCCACGTCTTCATCCCTGTTCTTGCACCGTCGCTAAAAGTTTTTTAGCATATACCTACGGATAAATGTCTGTTGCTACAGATTATGCGTTCTCAAAACCTTCCACAGGCCATAGAAATAACATCCAATGCCATGGTTGTGTTCGTTTCGTCCTCTTGATCACAACCATACCACTTACGAAGGCCAATTTTTCCTGAAAATAAAAACCCTAAAACCAAGCTCGAAAACCTAGCAATGGTGATTTACCGTATAGGCCATATAAATGAAATCAAATAATGCAGAAAGTTTGAAAATGTCTCATAGATCAACAATATGCCATTAATTCATGTTAACAATGCTTAAATTACAAGATGCGAATTCAAGAACAGGGGTATGCCGTGAACGACTTACAGAGCGATTGGGGACTCGAACAGCTTATTTCTTGATTGCTTTAGATTGCTGAGAGTTCCAGGAAGCCATTGGGATAGATAACGAGCCTTGACGATGCCTCTAAGTGGGATTTTGATCTCACGCTTTTTACTTGATTTTTCAGATTTGGTTCTCTCTTATGCGCCTGTTTCTAGCCTTTCTTTTGGTCTGGCCTCATTCCTTATGTATGAGTGAAGGCATTAGGGTTGATAATTGCACCCAAATCCTTCTCCATCAATGATTTTGGATTTGATTTGATTTGCTTTTAAAATATTTCCAAACATGGCCTTTTCCAATCTTTTTGTTCTCTCTAATGCTTTGCACAAATTTGAATGATGCTAGCTATAATTGGAACCTGAAACAATCACAAAATCTCTTGTTATCAATGTTTTTGGATTTTATTTGATTTTATTTGATTTAAATCAAATTAATTCAAATAAAAATCAAAATAAATAATAAAAATAAGATATTGACAAGTGGCAAAGGCTATAGAACGTGGGATATGTTGCCAACTCAAAACAAATGAAAAAGAATGGGCCCATTTGGCAAAATTTGAAGTTTTAGGCATAGTTAACTTTTGGCAATTTTGAAAAAAAGGTCAACTTCACCAATGCATAACTTCCTCAATTTTGACTCTTTGTATGTGTTCTTGGACTTTTTAGAAATCTTGAGATATCCTATAATTAAGCCTTTTGTTCTCATCTCATTTTGATATTCCATGCTCATGTATGAAGATTTGACAAAAAAGGTGTTTTTGTTGACTTTTCAAAATGACCTATAATGCCCAAATTCATAACTTTTTTTAGTGCATATTTTGAACTTGGGAGATGAAGATGGATTGTAGGAAATTTCATTCTCTTCAAAATGAGCTTTGTATGGGTCATTTCTCATAAAGTATGAGAAAGTTATCCTTGGTCAAAATTGAGTTAACTTTTCCTGCAAAACCCTAATTTAGCAACTTTTGAGTCTTGATGAATTATAAGCAATCCTTGATGAATCATGATCAACCCGTGATCAAATGATGAAATATACTTTAAAATGAGGATGTTGACCAAAAATCTTGAAGTTTGACTGTATGTGGGTCACAGTTGACTTTTGCCCTAGCACAGTCGATTTTTGGACCTTTGAGCAATTGACTGAGCAAGCTTCCTCTGCAAGGCTTGAGACTTGACATGGATGGTCTTGAGATAATATTAGTACAATGTTGATAATTTGGTACAACTTGGACTCAAGTATCTTGATGCAACATGAAACCCTAATTTGGGGTAGACTGCTTTAGGAGAGAGCTTGTCTGGCCAACCCTTGGAATACCTTGAGCAACTTGGGGATCTTTCTTGACATGTTTTGAGAAATATGGGAGTGCAAATTTTGGGGTACAACACAGTCCATATCCATGCCTAAGATACCCTAAAATTTACAAACCAGATCACTCATTTTTTGGTAAATTTCTTGAATTCGTATTCACGACGATATATAGAGCAGGACCAACGTAATACATGTAAAAAAAAGGGGCTATAACAAGATCGTGCCATTTCTAGGGCACGATCTGTGTTCTTCACTATATCTCATGTTACAGGCCATTCCAGAGTGAATAGACCCCATAATCATATTTAGGAGGAAATTTCGTGTGGGGTTGAGATCTTTGCATCCATTTATACTCACATTTGTTGACTTTTACAGGTTTAAGTGACCGGAGAAGACGACCGGAGTTTCACTCCGGCGTCCCTCCGGTTGAACATGTAGTCATTCCTCCATTGGCCAGTCAAAGTAGCCTGTGCGTTTTTTGAATTTCAAATAATAGCGCTGATTTTCTAATATAATAATTTTTTTTTGTTATAAGTAATGAATGATCATATGGCTTGACTAGCAATAATGCATGTGTGTAAGGGAGAGGACCTGGGTTCGAGTCCCAGGTCTAGTGTTTTGAATTTTTCTAACATATTACATGCAGATCCAGTGCCCCTCATGACCAATTGATCATCATACACCATCAGTATAGGCTATCAGATGTACATCTGATCAGGACCAACACATCCAACGTGCAAGTGCACCATGTTCCATCAAGGTTGATCCTCACTGAATCCCAGTACAACTTATGGGCTCCCTCTAGATTGGGCCTAGCAGATTTTCAACACCCCCCCCCCCCATTTGCTTTTGACAGCCAGGCCTATATCTTTTGTTTATTATTTTATTTTTTTATTTTTTTAGTTATTATTTATTTGTTTTCAAAAATCATTTTTTTTAATAATAAAAAATAATAAAAAATTAATAAATAGATTTAGGTTTTCTAAAATTATTTTAATTAATTAATTAATTATTTTAACTTTATTTTATCAACTTAAAATCAATTAGACTTAGGGTCATTTTTATTTAAATTATTTTCTTAATAAAAAAATATAAAAAAATTATTAGAATTAGGATTTATTTCATTCAACATTTATTTTCTTAATTAAAATTGAATTTAGAGTTAATTGTTTTTCTTAACAAAACCAAAAAAAATATTATTTTGTTTACTTAGAACCTTTTTGTAGGTTTTTTAGACGTAATACTTTTTTCGCGCGCATTTATTTTTATTCTAGCATTTTATGTAAATATTGTAACTGCCTATGGATGTAATTATTTTAGATTTAAAATTACGCACTTTATTTCATGCACTTTTATGTAACTATCCCAAAGCCGTGTAATAGTTTAGGATTTATTTTTCTGCATTTTATTTCTTGCACATTTACTGCTTTACTATTTTTCTACATTACTGTTAGTAAATAGGAGTCTATGAGAAGACTGTAAATTAAAACATTGGCTCACCTAACAAAAAGACAAAAATAACTGAATCTTAACACTAATGCACATATGCACCTCTAGGGTATCCCCGCTTTGGTTGCCTTCGATAAAACAATCATGTCCCTCAGGAATGGGAATGCTTTAGCAAAGACCCGTAAAAATCAAAAGATCATAGTCCCTCGATGACCCTACGGTGTTACCTTTTGGTAAATGATCATGTCCCTTAAACGAAATTGTTAAAGCGTCTCCATATGTTTCCTTTATGACTGTAAAACGTCCCTTCGATTGTCCCTCAACATCCAACGATGAGGCTACATACTCACTAATAGTTGTTGCACTTACACAAAAACTACTTGTCAAAAACAATTTCAAAACACTTTGTATACTTTCTCCACTATCCTGAGAAACATTACAAAGTTCACCGTACTAAGGCGTTTTCAAAACATTTTCGAACACACAAAGAAAAAATGTATTTCAAAATGAGCAAACCTCTAAGAGCCCTTGGAAAACCACAGATGGAAAGGGTGCTAACACCTTCCCTTTCCATAATCTACCCACCTTACTCAGAAAAATCTCGAAAATGTCTTTTTCTGTTCTTTTCACCCTTTCCTTTGTTGGATAAAAGAAAAGACGGTGGCAACACTTGCTTACCGCATATTTGCCAATACAAAATGCAAACCAGTATAAACAGTCGGTTCTGCCACCGTATCACAGCATGCCATTCGGTTGGGGCCTGGAGGCCAGTATGTTGTGCCTTTCGACTAGGCCTGGAATTAGCGTAACATGTAATCTTCCTTTCTGCCTCCTTCGGTTGGGGGTTGAAAGAAGTGAGGGAGTGCCTTTCGAGTGGGCCTAGAATCAGTGAGGAAGCCCGAGGCTTCGTTTCATACTTCTATCTCCTGTTTATTTCGTTTGAGATATTAAATAGCAACCTGGCCTAAGGCCATGCTGGCATTACCTTAGGGCCAAGTTAGTTCTTAAAGCATTTGTAACAAACCAAAGAACAAAACAAAAAGGAGAGGAAATAAAAACAAAATAAAAGGGTGTAAACAAAAGGGAAACAAATACTATGTACATGTTTGAATTGAAAAGGAAAATTGTTTACATGTTATGCTAGAAACGAAGGATCCAAGGTTAAGAATGACTTACCTTGCTTGAGGTTGGGATGTGTTTTGGGCCTTTAAGTGGTTGCCTTGAGCACTTCTAGATTTGAAAGGAGGGACCAGGGGTTAGTCCTTTGATACTGGATTCGAAAGAGAAGAAAAATATGAGGTTCATCCTACTGGATTCGAAGGGTAATAAGGTACAGGGATGCTTCAGATTTGAAGGGAACAAGTGTTTGGATTCTAGATTTGTGTTTGATGAATGTTTAAGTGTTTGAGAGCTTTATGGTGTTTGATAAATTTTTGAAGATTTGTACCTCTGGCCAAAGAGTCCCCCCTTCAAACATGTTGTGAAGCCTTTTATTTATAGGAAAAGCTGGCTGAAGCTTTTGGAGGGAAAACAAAAAGTTTGAACAATTTGAGTAACCTTCTCTTTGTAGCTTTCGAGAGACAATACCTTGTATGCTATTTTGGTGCAAGAATGAGGAAGTGTTTCAGGACTACTGTGCAACAGTTTTGGCCTGTGTACTAGGCCTGAACTTGGCAGCAAGCATCTTTGAATATTTCCCCCTTTCATTTTGACCCTACTTCGACCGGATTCTTCTCCCAACAATATTATTTGATTTTCCTCCAACAAGTGTCCTTCGAATGGGCTACTTTTGTGCATCCTTCATAGGAGCCAAAAGTGTGACCCTTGGATGGGTCACCAAAACATGCCTTAAATTGGGCTTTGTAAATACTTCGAATGGACCATCAAGCATGTTCTTTGAATGGGATACCCGGAGTTGGGTTCGAAAGATGCTGATTCGATGGGAATCAAAGTTACAATCGAAACCTTGTGAAGTTGGTTCTGTCCAGTCAAAGGCTTGCCTGAAAAAGGTCCATGTGGCCAAACAAAAGAGTGTATGTAGTGGGTCCCTGCTTTGTGACTTCATGCAAACATGCAAAAGATCTTTGTTCAAATGAAGGCTTGCATGAAGGGAACCACATGCCCAAATGAAAGGTGTGACCAAAAGCATATACTGAAAGATTCATACGGCCAAACGAAGAAAGAATGAAGGGAATCAAATACCCAAATGAAGCTTGCAACAAGGGGCCACATGCCCAAACGAAAGAGACATGCTAGGCTTGCAAATATGCCCAAACGAAAGAGGCATGCAGGAAGCAAATTTGAGCAATTGAAGGATTCCAAAAGGAGGCTTTGTGCCTTGTGCACGCTAGCATGGGGGAAGCCTTTTATGCGTAAGAAAGAAGTTATGGCTCAAACTAAAGCTTGTACGCAGATATTCATCGACTTGTGAATCAAAGCAAGTATTGGGGAATATTTATCCAGTTAACACAAGCATCCAAGCATCAAACATCCAATCAAAACAGTCACATAGGCAACCATTGCATTGTGAACCATGTGAGGCAACAGATGCAATCGAAGGTTGCATGCACAAAATGCCTGCCTTATGAACCAAAACCAACGCGTTAGAGGCCCATGCCCAGTCGAAGAATACAAGCCAAGCTTGCACCGAAAGAGGCCAAAAGGCTAATCGAAAGAGCTGAATTGAAAGACTTGTTTTTTCTCCAATTTTGTCAAAAATATTATTTTTATCTGTTTTCCTCTTTTTTTTTACAGTTTCCTTTTTAACTTTGTATTTCAAGATTCAAATGTAATTGTGCAAGCTTAAACCTTGAGAATCCTTGTGATAAATTCCTTAAAAAATGAGAGGGAAAATTTTGGGGTACAACAGCTGCCCCCGTTCAATTTTCTTAAACTTGGAGAGTTAGATTGGAGAGCCTGCCATTCGTGACTTGACGGTGGAAGATGATAGAACACTAGAGTGCCCAGAAATTTGCACTCGATGATGTGGTGGTTGATTGTGTAGGGAATGGGCTTATAGATTCCATTTGGAGAGATGATGGAAAGTTGTTAGAGATGGGCTTACAGATGCCATCCAAAAGTGATTGTTGGCAGAAATGGAAGAATTATCAAAATAAATCTCTGGTTGATTTATACTGAAATAGTGGATGTAGTGAGATGAGTACCAGAATAATATCCATAAATGGATTGTATCTGACTCGTATCTGAAAGATGTACTGGATGAGTGTCAGAATGACATCCGTATTTAGATCGTATCTTGGACTGTATCTGAAAGCTGAATCTAAATGATTATCAGAATTGCATCTATATCTGGAGCGTATTTGAACTGTATCAGAAAGCTGAATCTGAATGAATATCATAATGGAGTCCATATCTGGAGCGTATCTAAATTATATCTGAAAGCTTAATCTGAATGAGTATCAAAATTGCATCCCTATCTGGAGCATATCTGAATTTTATCTGAAAGCTAAATCTGAATGAGTATCAAAGTGACATCTGTATCTGGAGTGTATCTGAACTGTATCTGAAAGTTGAATCTAAATGAGTATCAGAATGGCGTCCGTATCTAGAGCATATCTGAACTGTATCTGAAAGCTGAATCTGAATGAGTATCAGAATGGCGTCCGTATCTGGAGCGTATTTGAATTGTATCTGAAAGCTAAATCTGAATGAGTATCAGAATGGCGTCCGTATCTGGAGCATATCTGAATTGTATCTAAAAGATGAATCTGAATGAGTATCAGAATAGCTTCCATATCTGAAGTGTATCTGAACTGTATCTAAAAGCTGAATTTGAATTAGTATCAGAATGGCGTTCGTATCTAGAGCGTATTTGAACTATATCTGAAAGCTGAATATGAATGAGTATTAGAATGGCATCAATATCTGGAGCATATATGAATTGTATTTGAAGAGTGCATGAGAAGGAGCCTGTGTAGGATTGCTTCATGATGATTTTGTGTCAAATCACATCTAGAAATGTATGAGAAGGAGCCTGGGTAGGGTTACTTCTAGATGAGCCCTTGTCAGACCACACCTGGAAATGTATGAGAAGGAACCTGGGTAGGGTTACTTCAAGATGAGTCTGTGTAAAACTTAATCTGGAATTGTATGAGAAGGAACCTGGGTAGGATTACTTTAAGATGAGTCTGTGTTAAACTTCATCTGGAAATGAGAAGGAATCTGGGTAGGGTTACTTCATGATGGTCGTGTAGATAGTTGTTTTGTCTAGTTTCAGGTATTAATTTTTGTCCTGAGAAAGAGAGATAGTTTCTGGATTGTTATGGGTGTTAATCTTCAATCTCTTCATGTAGATAGTTTTCATGGCTTGTTACAGGTATTAATCTACAATCAGTCGTCCACAGATAGTTTTCCTGGCTAGTTACAAGTATTAATCTGGAACTTGAAAAGGTTGGTCATTTGTGATAGTTGTCCTGTTTGGTTTTGAGTATTAATCTCTGACTTTTTGAAGATTATTGACGATAGCCATCTATTGATTTGATCTTTCTTGAAAATGTAAAGAGTTAGTTACATGCAATGTCATGATGTATGAAATTCATGGTGCAATGATGTTCTCAAAATAAATGAGATTGTGTCGTATACACTTGTCATGTATGTAATATGATGCATGAAATGCGAAATGTTATTTGAATGTATTTTTGTCTTAGAAAATAAATTCTTGACAAATGTTGGGGAGTTTTGGGGAGTTGATTCTTGGACTACTGTTGGGGATGAAGAGTATGCCCATCTTCAAACCTTGCTTAGAATATTTCCACTGGGGATTCCTGTTTTTGTTGTTTGAGGAGAAATTTGTTGGGGGATGTTGATTTTGCTTGAGAAAAAAACTCTGGAGAGTGTTGATTTCCGTTTTGGGGAAAAAAGTTCAGGAGTCTTAGTTGTTAGTTTCTCTACTTGAGAGTTATCTCTTGATGGAAGATAAAGGAAGTTAAAAACTTGTTGGGAATAAAGAAGTTAATTGTTATCTGGTTGTCTCCCAGGCTTTGCAACATCCTACAAGGGATTATGGAAAAGTCTACTGGGTAAGAGGGGTTGTGGTCCCTTGATTTGTGATCGTTTGTGGGGAAAATTCAAGCTGGGGAATCTTGTCGTTTGTTGGGGAAATAAACCATATTTCCAATCTATTGGAGAGGCTTTTTATTTTGGCAGAACTCTTCGAGGATTCTTCTTGAGACCAAACTTAGCTGAGAAGAAAGGTTTTCCAGAGATTGAAACTCTGGCTGGGAATTTCCTAGATCCAACTTTGTGGGGACTTGACTGAGTATCACCTTATGAAGGGGATTTCGTGGAGATTTGTCACTTCCCCTAGTAGCAAGTGTTGTAGCACGACCATAAAAACATTTGCTTGACCCTTTGCTGGAATTCAAGCTTAATTCCCCAAGTGATTAAGATGCAGACTTGACCCTGGTTATTCAGCACCTCTCAAGAGATTTACTGTAATGTTGACTCGACTGCCCCAGGTGAATTTGGACAATGGCGTGCCATGCCCCCTTCCTTATAGGATATCTGTTGTTGGAAGTGTCATTCCATTTGAAGTGATTTTGTTCACTGAGAGAGCTTTTGTTCGCTGGACATTCATCGTGTGAATTTCTCCGCTTTCAAACAGTTAGCCATATGCAAACAACGATATTCAAATAATTCAGCTGTTGGCAAAAGGGTTGGTAAGGTGTAGCAAACATAATGGGCTGAAAAGAACAACTTTTGTAAAGCCCAAAAATTTTATCAAAAAGATTTATGACATAAAACCAAAAAACCCAATAAGATATACCAAAAAAACATGTTGGGTCGGACCGGGTCAGCATGATTCGGACCCAGCCTCCATCTCATACATGACGGGTTGAAAACCCCAGCCGCAACCTACAACGCCTCTGTTCTCATCATCTTCTATGTTCATATTTTCAGTTCTCACACTAATGCCTCACCAACCACCACTCTCTTATTCACGATCCTCTCAAGACCGTAACCTTCCCCTTCTATCCTATTCACGTTGATGCCTCAATCGCTACTCTCTTAATCACTGTGAAAATAGAACCCTCCTCTTTCTCGCGATCCTAAACCCTAACCTAATAGTACCCTAAATCTCCAATTACTAAGTTCATTAGAATTACAAGCAGTTCAAGCAATCGTGCAAAAATATGGTATCATAAAATTAGAACCAAACCTCTTAAAAAAGGGGAAGCATTTCTCAGTTACCACTAGAGATTTCGATTGGAGCCCAGGTACGATTGTTGCCCTCTATCTTTTTTGATAGAGATTTCCTATTCTTCTTTACTGATTCATGTTAAAAATCCGAATCAGGGATACATACTGTATTGTGGAGGAGCCTTGGAATTTCTTACAATTTGATAGGTTGAACGTGTGCTGGGAATACACGATTTAGAGAAGGATAGAACAAGTTTTTCTGATCTTCTTCTCTATTTGTAGGTTTTCTGCTGGTTGTTGAAATTCTGTCATTATTGTTGCAATAGTTGGGAGAGCGAAGATTATTGAAGATGAGGCTCTCATGAGATTTCTTTACTGGTTTGTGTTGAGAAGTTGTGATGTTACAGTTGCGAGAGTTTACCGTAATATGATGTCGATGATTGAAGATTGTGGAAAAGAATTGTGATGGTGATGAAAAACAAATGATAAACTAATGGAGAGAGATTTCAGAGAGAGTAAAGGTTTTTTTGGGTGAGTTTCTTGAATTTTTTTCCTGTGATTGTTTCTGTTTTTTAATATTTTCTTGTTGTTATGTGAGTTGAAGGTCAGTGATTCCAAGGTTGGGAGGAAGGGAGTATTTTTGTGTTCTCCCTTTTCGGTTTCCTTGGCTCTTCTTGTGTGTTGATGGTTTTTTTCTGTATTCTCGGTTTTGTCTTGGTAAAAATCTCCCTTTTGGTTTTTGGCTGTGTAAAATCTCTCTCTCTCTCTCTCTCTCTCTCTCTCTCTCTCTCTCTCTCTCTCTCTCTCTCTCTCTCTCTCTCTCTCTCGGTTTGCTAGTTGTGTAAAAATCTCCTTTTTGGTTTGCTAGTTGTGTGAAATCTCTTCCCCTCTCAATGGAACATTGTCCCTTCTTATAACGAGAGAAGGGTGGAAAATTAGAGGGACTTGGTAAAGTTTTTGAACATTTTTAGTATGCGGACTTTAGGCTTTTGAGTACAAGTTCAGTTTCCCTATTTTGATATCATTTTCAGGCTGTTTGGAGCAGGTGTGGCAGAGATGAAGTGCTTGCTTTGCAGGCTGTTTGGATTTTTGTATGGGCTAGGTGATATCTTTTGAAGCTTATTCTTTTTCTCTTTATCTTTCAATGGTGCAAACTATTTTGCCTTTTTGAAATTTCAGAAGGGTTTGCAAAATTAGGAAAATGATGATGCAGGGTGTAGCAATTGGTTTTTAAATCAAGAGTCGCCACTATTAGTTTTTATCCTAGGGAAGGGAATCTAACAGAAAACCCTAATTCGCAGACAAAGATTCTTGGTTTCAGACTTCTTTAGAAGAAAGGAAGGTGTTAGGCACCTTTTATCCACCTTGTTCATAAGGATATTAGGTTTTAGGTTTAGGTTCAGGTAAAAACAGGATTTAAATTTTATTAGGGGAAAGGGTTTAAATATTTTTATAGGGCAACTCACTACGATTTTTGATTGTATGCCTACGTATCCTCTTAAGAGGAATCAGAGTCCCAATTCATAGTTCGTATGGGGTTGGTGTTTTTTAGGGGTCGCAAACGTATTTTGAATCACCTCGCATTTTGACCGGGAGTAGTGATTGCGAAGATTTTTACTAAATGTGCGGTAAGTCAAAATCTATTTGAAACCCTTTTGCAAAAACAATTGATTAGATTAGTTTATTATGAAAAATAGTTTGAGATTTGTTAGTATTTTTTATAGTGTTAATTGCGAATAAATCTTGATTAATGCATGGTAAAAATATATTTAATGCAAATATATAAAAATAATGAATGAGTTCTTAAATAAAATTTATTTAAAGGATAATGATAAATAATATAAAATTAATGTTAACAATAACAATTATTAATATAAAAATATATAATAATGATAATAATAAGAAAATAATAAGAATAATAAGAAATAATAATAATAATAAGAAAATAATAAAAAAAATAGGAAAAATGTTGAAATTAAAACAGGGCGTGCATTCTAAGTTGAGTAGTAAAAGGATAGCTGGTACCGAAAGTCATGGCTTAGGCCCAATATGCAATTTTGATGAGGAGGTGTATTGTTGTTCGCATTTCAGAAATTCCGGCAAAGGAGGGTGTAAAAAGTGATTGGGCTTAGGCACAATTCATTTTGAAGGAAAGGCCGGTGTACTCTAGTGTGGCGAGGGAGTATGGCCTACGGTGCAGACTTTTCCAGATGGTCGTTTGATCTATATCGCGCGATCAAGATTGAGGGAGCATGCTAACTAATACTAGGTGCATCGCACGGGATCATAACAGATATAATAGGTTGTTTTTTTCCCTAAATTCATTTTTATTCTTTTGTTTTAGTTTACAGTTCCTTCATCTTCTCATCTTCCTCTCTCTCTCGTAACCCTTTCAAACCCTAACCTACCCCTTAAAACCTAACCGCGGTGGCCACGAAATCAAACTCTCCCCACGGAAATCCAATCACCCTCGATCAATCCCTAGACCCAAAATGACAAAAGATAAGAAATTTACCCTTGTACGATTGTTCCGATTCTGATTCTTTTCCCGATCCATTTTTTTTAATCCCTTCTTCTTCTTCGTTTTGCAGGTTACAATGAGTTTTAGTGATGGTGACGGTGGTGAGAGCGGCGGCTGGAGACGATGGTGACGAAAGGCCCATTAGGAGTCCGACAGCGGAAGTGATAGCAACGATGATTGTGGTTTCAGATAATGAAACACCAGTCGTCCTTCTCTTCTTCAATGACGACACTGGTTCTTTGAGTTCTTAGGTTTCTTTTATGTGGTCTTCTGATTTCCACAATCTTCTCTTCTGTCTATCTCTTATGTATCTTTTTTTAGCCTCCCTTTATATTGTTGTTGTTCTGTATTTATAGGCTTTTTTAGATTTTAGGGTTTATGAAATTTGTTAGCGTAGATTAGGAATTAAAGATAGAAATTAGGGATTTGATTCACTGTAATTGATATGTGAGATTTTTCAATGTATACCGGGATTGATTCAGATTGTATTGTTTGAATATATTTGATTTTGGTTAATTGGATATGTAAATGATTCAGCTCATTGATATGTAATAGATTGGATTTAGTTTTGTAAGATTTTGTTCTGTGACAAATTTGTTTCCTGCATATCTGCATATTTGTTTTAATTGATATATGCAGATTTGATTTAGCCTTCGATTTAGATTTCTACAGTAATTGTTAGTGAGAAAAAAAACGTGCGTGAATTTTGTTTGATGGGCACATCGTATGTTAATTGGGCCAACATTTGTATTTGGCCTGCAACATATTACTATTTTTGTAATTTGCAACAACATTATTCCTTTTGTTTTTTTTACTACAGCAAAAAGGTTTTTTTTAATAACCAGGCCCAATTGGCCTTTTCCATAACCCCATGTTAATTGCCTTAAACAAACTTTTTTTATAAAAACAATTTATAAATAACATTTAATACAATGTTGTGAAATAAACAATTAACAGTAACCACAATACTTTATCTTATCTATTCGTTTTATTAAAATAAAAACAACAATTTTAATAATAATTTCTTAAAACAATAAATAAACAAATGGGTTGTTCGATTTCTTTGGGCCTGCAACTTGAAATTACACCCCCTCTTTTGTTGTTTGAAAAACAAAGAAGTGGGCCAATGCAAATAGAAAATAAGTGTATAATTGCAACTTCACCTCCTCTTTTATTAACAACCATTCTTAACTGGACCTTAATTTTAATTTTAACTAATAACAACTTGAACTTAAGTTTGTTTTAAGAATTAAGGACATAACAATTATTTGAATAATGTTCCATTTTTGAATTGCATGGGCCATTGGCCAATATTCTTTGTAAATGGGCCTACGGATACATGAGCCTTTATGATTTAGAAAGCCCCACTCTGCTGAATTAAAATACACCCCCTAGTCTTTGGATAAAGATGGGCCATCAGATACTAATGTACCATCTTTAATTAAATAGTTCTTCTATTTTAATCTTTGAAATAATAAAATCATCGAGGTAGGACAAATTTGGGGTACGACAACTGCCACTATTCAATTGTCTTCCAATCGAATAGCGTGAGAATGCACGAGTCTTGCGAATTATGATTGGGAGTTTATTGAATACATTGAATGCCCAAAATTTGTCCGAGGAACATAAAGTTACACTAATATAGCATACCCTTACGAGTCTTGAGGAAGTAGGAAAATTTGATGATATATCGCTTACCAGGGTTTAATACCGAGGAAGATGGTCTTAAGCTCGAGAGAGAGATCTTGTATGTCTTGGTGTGCTTTTGTTTATTTATCCCTCTTGGAGGGGTGAATGAAACAGTAATTGGTGATGCATGGCTACTTGGAGGCTGAGGCCATGGGTGATATCTGTGAATTGTTGCGTGGTGTCTTACGTGATAGGTTAGGTCTGGTTTTCGCACATCGCTGCATGTCATCTTAGGAGACGGGCTAGATTTTATATTTTTTCGAGCATCGTTGCATGAAGTCTGAGGCGATGATATGTGTTACGGAATAAAGAAACACATTGCTGCATGAAGTCATAGGCAATGGTCTTTATTACCGAGCTAGGAACTGTACTGCTGCACGATGTCTTAGGCAGTGGGTTAGATGAGGGGAGTACATTGAGGCTTAGGGGAAATGTACCAAGTTTTGTGAATACATTGAGGCTTAGTGGCAATGTACCGAGTTTGTAGAGTACATTAAGGCTTAGAGGCAATGTACTGAGCTAGAAGAATACGTTGAGGCTTAGAGGTATTGTACCGAGCTAGGAGAATATATTGAGGCTTAGAGGAAATGTACCGAGTTTAGAGAGTACATTGAGGCTTAGAGGCAATGTTCCGAGTTTGGAGAGTACATTGAGGCTTAGAGGAAATGCACCAAGTTTGGAGAGTACATTGAAGCTTAGAGGCAATGTATCGAGTTTGGAGAGTATATTGAGGCATGGAGGCAATGTACCGAGCTAGGAGAATACATTGAGGCTTAGAGGAAATGTACCGAGCTTCGTTCATTACTGCATGGAGACTTAGGTAATGGACTACTTTGTTAGGAACTCATCACAGCATGGAGACTTAGGTGATGGGTTGAATGCGTCACGACATGGAGACATAGGTGACAGGTTGAATCGCAGGAGAAGTGTTTTGTTGATTGACCCTTAGATGATTGAATCGAGGGTAAGATGGTTTGTTTGATGTATGATATAGGCGTATGATATTTGGTATTGTGATGGAACCCTGAGTGTGTGTATTGAATGTTTGTATATATATATATATATATATATATATATATATATATATATATATATATATATATATATATATATATATATATATATATATATATATATATATATATATATATATATATATATATATATATATATATATATATATATATATATATATATATATATATATATATATATATATATATATATATATATATATATATATATATATATATATATATATATATATATATATATATATATATATATATATATATATATATATATATATATATGATGTTTAACACTGATATGGAACCCTGAATATATGCGTATTGTATGCAAAAATTTATAGTGTATGTATCCTTTGGATATGCAAAATGTATGTATGAAATGTGTGTAAAATACGCGTATGCCTTGAAATGTTATGAAAACTATTTCTGACATCCTCTCCATTAAACCAGAGGTTTCGGGTTACCAATTTCCTAGCATTGTATGTTGTGTCATCGTAGCTTTGTTGAATTTGAATGCAGTGAACCATGTTAGCAAAGATTTGAACATTGATTTTTTGTATTGTAAGTGCAGGTGTAGACGTAGACGTAGGTATTGGCATATGCGTGGACTTTTATGTTGCAAGCGCAGGCGTAGACATGGACATGTGTATAGAATTTGTATTGTTGGTGCAGGAGTAGACAGGTGCGTGCATGTAGTCATGGATTTTCTTTCTATATTTTTCTAACCAAAATTTTTTTTTGATGTTTTATCAAAAGCTTTTATTTGTTAATTTCCCCGAAATGATTTCAAGACAATATTCACAAGTAATAATCGTATTATTTTGTAAATAAGTCAGAGAAAAGAAAGACACAATTTTGAAAGATGCAAAGAAAGCAAATGTTTTATTGATATGCCTTTGAATACGAGAGAGTACAAGATGTAATTCCTAGAAAGAGGTAATTACAAAAAAAAAATTTAACTGTAAATGGCAATGTAAAATGATAATTGTTGCTGCTGTTCCCCCAATATCCTTTTAATAGCCCTTATCTCCTTTACTTCTGATTCGTATGATTCAAATCCATCTCTCCCTTCGTTGTTCATAGTCTTAGTTCTTAGATCGCAGTCTTTTTTTTCTTTATTTTTCTGTATGAAATCCATAATTTTTGCCTGGATTTCCCTTTCGGGTTTTCAATCCAACGGGATAATTTTTTATTTTTACATGCCCCTAATTTTTGCCCAGATCTCCCTTTAGGGTTTTCAATCCACAGGGACGCTCCTTTCTGCCTAAGTCTCCCATTTAGGATTCAATCTTAGCGAGCTTCATATACATAGTATTTTTTGACTGCGTCTGAGTTTTCCAGATCCGGTAGTTCTTCCCCATCCATTATTGTGAGGATAAGGCCACCTCCAAAGAATGTTGTTTTGCTTTTGTATGAACCTTCATAGTTAGGTGTCCATTTACCACGTGAATCGAGGTGAGGCAGTAGAATCTTCTTGAGCACTAGATCCCCTTATTTGAATATTCGAGGACGGACTTTCTTGTCGAAGGCTATCTTTATCTGCTTCTGATGTAGCTGACTATGGCAAAAAGTTGTCAATCGTTTTTCTTCAATAAGGTTGAGATGACCAAGTCGTGTCTGCACCCATTCTGCTTCTTCCAATTTGTTTCCATTAGAACCCGAAGTGATGGTATCTCGATTTCAAATGGAAGTACTGCCTCCATTCCATATACCAGTGAGAAAGGAGTCACGCCTGTTGATGTGCGTACAGAAGTGTGATAGCCATGTAGAGCGAATGGAAGAATTTCGTGCCAATCTTTGTATGTCTTCACCAACTTCAGGATGATTTTCTTGATATTTTTGTTGGCTGCTTTGACGGCCCCATTCATCTTTAGTCTGTATGGTGAGGAATTACGATGCTCAATTTTGAAGTTATCGCACAGTTCCTTCATCATTGTGTTGTTTAAATTTGACCCATTATCTGTAATTATCCGGCTTGGGACACGGTATCTGCAGATGATATTTTGCTTGATGAAGTGTGTAACCACTTGTTTTGTCACGTTGGCGTAGGACGCCACTTCTAACCATTTGGTAAAGTAGCCGATGGATACTTATAGCAGTAGAAATGTTTAAGACTAAGCCATTGGATTTACTAGACTTATACAGATCAAAAATAAAAATTGCCACCTTGCTTTATTGTTTCCAAAGGAATGGGAAAGCGAATGACCCAAAAAGAGGGGGAAAGATTCAAGGTAAGGCGGTTGGTTATGCAAAGGGAAGGTATTAGCATCCTAAACATCCGCGGTACTCCGCAAGAACCTCTTTGTAAAATCTGTATATTTTGGCTATAAAATGTAGTATAAAAAAGAGATGGTGGAGGTGAGAAAAGAAGTATTTTTTTATGATTTTTTGCACCCGCCACAGTTGTGAACATTTAGTGCCAACGTACCACCTTTCACGCAATAGGGGACCAGGGTACACGTAGTTCACCTTTAAAAAATTTTAAAATAGAAGTGTGTTGATTGATTTTAAGATATAAGACATCATCCTCATTGTCCGTGTGGAAAATATACTTACTACCCACAATCATGAGAAAGGAGAATTTGCATCATCTCAAAGTGGAGGATATAGCTTGGAATTTAAAATCAACAATGCCTCACTCAACACCCAAGTGGAAAATATCTCACTTCACTACATATTGTAGAAGTATAGTTGTTTGCATCACTACAAGGATTGACAAGAGTCTAATCTTTTGAGAAAAGTTTAAAGTAAAATACAAAGTGGCAAAATGATTTGAAATGAGTTTGATTAACTTTTAGTCTTCTCACAAAAATGTCAAGGTATTATTAAATTTATTGGAGTTTATTTATGAAAATGTTTTGAAAATGCATGGACATAAGTCCAAGTTTATTATTAAAATGGTTCAAGTTTCAAAACAAGAAGAGTTTTCAAAAGGAGAGAGAGGATTTTTGAAATTAAAGAAGATGGGATGAGAAGAAGAGACTATCCTAAAGCATAAGGTAAAAGATAGGGATAAGAACCATATAACCAACAAGAAGCCAATACTTGACATTATGAGTCAAGATAGAATTCTCATTCTTTGGATTGAAACCAAGCAAGCAAAAATACTAGACCTCTTGAGAGAACCAAAACTTCAAGTGTATTAAGTATTAACAAAAATTGGGTAGAGTAACGGTTGTATACGGGTGAATTCCATATTACAAACAAAGAATGTAATCACAATAACCTGCACACAAAGCAAACAAACAACCCAATGTCTTGAGGTAAACCTCAAGAACTCCAGACAAAATATCAATTAGGTTTACAAGGTTTCTAACATAGGCCAAGGTCTCTAATCCTAAGTCCAAGAAGTCCAATACTCCATAATGTCAAGGATAGTAACCAAATAGTCCAATTATCATTAAAGCTTTTTATGGTTCATGTTGATTATTAGGTGTCTTAAAAAGAAAAGCTCAAGTGAGAAAAATAAAAATGACAAGAAAGTAAATGCTAAAGTGAGCAAAGATGAAAATAGCATGAAATGTAAATGCTAAAGAAAATGATGCATGAAATAAAAGAGCATAAAATAAATTAAAAAACACAAAATAAAGTCAATTATTAGTGGTTAGTTGGATGACCATCTTGAAACTTGCATTTGGAACTCATTAGAAGATTGGTAGAACCAAAGCCTCCACACAACTAGTTGCATTTGCTTTTTGTAAAGTATATCATCCATTTTTGAATCCTTAAAAAGTAAAATTTAATGATCAATGATGTTTAAGTGATCCGCGTTGACAAAAATTGATGAAGATCCATTAGAGGATTGGTAGAACCAAAGCCTCCACACAATGAATCTCAAGGTATTGGATCAAAGAGATAAAATTAACACACTTGGGCTTGCAAACATAGGTTTGGGCAAAGAATGATCATTTATTCAAATCGGGACAAAATTTACCGTTATGTTAAGCAATCATAAGTGGACTTATATAGAAGTCGCACCTATTTTGAGGTTGGTCAATAGCAATCTATGCACCATTTTTTTTGAGACATGATATAGAGATCATGCTCCAATAACACTTAGTGCAATAAGAAGGGGATGATATGAAGAGGGGTGGGAGAGAATATACAAACCATATTTGAATTAAAATTTAATCAAACTATTATTAAAATCATTCATCCATTTTTATGGAGTTAGACTCAACACCATGGATCCAATGATGTTAACAAAGTTCATGATCAAAAATTCAACCCAAGATCAGCCAGAAAATAATCACAAAATAATATTGCATTTAATATATATATATATATATATATATATATATATATATATATATATATATATATATATATATATATATATATATATATATATATATATATATATATATATATATATATATATATATATATATATATATATATATATATATATATATATATATATATATATATATATATATATATATATATATATATATATATATATATATATATATATATATATATATATATATATATATATATATATATATATATATATATATATATATATATATATATATATATATATATATATATATATATATATATATATATATATATATATTTAAAAAGGGTTTTAAAGTGTTTTAAAATAGAAATAAAAGAGAAAAATATCAACTATGTTCAAATTAATCAAGAAATATTAAGTAAGATCATAGAAAAATCAGAAAGGGACTCAAATATTTTTATAAAAATTTTGGTGATTTTTTAAAGTCAGAAACTATTTTTAAAAATTAAAAGAAATGATTAAAATAAACAAAAATGGTAAAAAGTAATAAAGTTATAAATAAAAAACAAACGAGGTCATCAATATTTGTCACAATATCATTGGATCATTCCATATTTTTTTCAGAATTTAAAAATGCATAAAAGTATTTTTAAACATTTAAAACAATTCAAATAAAGTGAAAATTTATAACAAATATCAAAATACAAAATAAAATTGTAAAAAAATAAAATAGAAAATAGAAAAATCAAAAATATTTTTCCTAATTTTTTCAGATTTTTTGGACTTAAAATGAATTTTCTATGATTTTTTGAAAGTTAAATCAATTAAAATAAAAATCAGAAAATAAAATATCAAACCAAAAAAATGTGGGCCATCTGATCAATGTCAAAGTGCGTTAGTAAACTGATCAAGTGGACTTGGCGCGCTGTGCATGTTATAGACTTTAGTGAATAAAACACAAAATCACTAATTAAATCAAAAATTCCAAAAGAACAAATGACACGCCATCATTGGTTGGAAGATGACACATTGGTCATCTTCAACCTCCAGCCAACGTGAATTGCAAGTCTCTCAAACTATAAAATCAGAAGCTCGGACCTATGTCATTCGCTTTGTCACTTCAAGTCGAAGACAACCACAACTTCGTGACAAATTTATATAAATTGTAGCTCAAGCAATTTGGAAGGAAAGTTTTGAAAAGGAATTTGAAATTTCATGGTCAAAACGTATTTCCAGTTAAAAGCAAGTGTTGCAACTAGAACCAGGGCAATGAGTGCTTCACAATGATATCAAAGTTTGGAAGAATTGATGGAGAAATCTACCTATTGAAGTTGAGTTGCAGAGCTTTGAAACTGGACTTCTGTGGATCAATATAGGTCATGATTCTTGAAGGTAACTGTATGGTTAGCTTCAGGGAAGATCAAGGAAGGTGAATTGATAGAAAAAATGGATTGAAAAAGGCTTGAACACTAATTTCGAAGTTGCAAAAAAGTGAGTTATGGAATGAGTTTGGCAACGTGATTTTGGTTGTTCAAGCTTGAGAAAATGAATGGGATAGCTCATCTATTTATAGGAGAAAAAATGGGATTAAAAAGAATGGTGAATGATTCATTTTGGAGGGAATTCGTGTGTAGTTGCAAACAAGAAAAGTGTGACTTATATTTTGATCAAAACTCATCCAAACTTTGTATTTTAATGTGCTAATCACTTCTGGAGGTTCACTAAACATGTTTAGAAGCAAAAGCAAGCAGAAAAAATGTGTTTAGAAGCTGAATCAAGGATTTCAAATTCTGACTTTTGAAGAAACTTCAGTTTCAAGTTACCAAGTTCAAATCAATGGCATTTTCAGCTCAAGGGGTCTTAGGACATGATTCTTGATGCTTTTGAAAGATGAGATTACAAGCTTTGCAATGTGAAAAGAATAATGAAATGGATGTTTGAGCTGAAAGTTGCAATGAGTCAAAATTGGGAAAAAGAAGTTGACTTTCCATAGAAATATTTCAAGTTTTTCTTCAAAAGTGACCTATAATATTTTGCATCCAAACATATCCTTCCTCTTGGAATTTACTCCTGACCAAAAAATATGGCATGAAATAGACCTCTTGAATGACATTTTGAAACTTGAACCTTTCAAAATCTCCAAAAATTGAGAGAGTTATGAATTGTTGAAGTTGGAAAAAAATCATGAAATGACCTATAATATTTTGTATCCTTAGGGCATCTTCCATCCATTTTCTCACTTTGCACATAAAAGAAGGAATAAAGTTCACATCCTCAAGATCATTGTGGGGAAATAGTAGGCTCAAGGTGATAAGAATTGACCAAGTTATGATCATTTCAAGTCACATGAAGAGATTTGAGGGTTCATCTAGAGGACTTGTAATCTTTCTTCATCGTCAAGTTTATTCCACATGAGACCTCCTTGAAAATTTTGAAGTGATTTGTTGATAACCATTTGAAGAGAAGGATGTTTTTGGAGTCACTCAAAAATACCAAAAGATCATAAAGATATACTTCTTTGAAGTTCAAAACCCTAGCTCCTAGATCAAGAAAATGCTTTGAGGAACTTTGACAATTTTGAACAACCTTCTTGTACCAACACTTTTGCTTTGTAAATAGAAGTTGTTGAGGATGATAATGAGAACTAATAGCAACCAAAACCACTTCCATATCTTGAGAAATGAGAGAAATATTAACTTGTAACCAATGGGAACAAGGCCTTGTCCAATCATGACAACTTCCTCAATCAACCCCTTGTACTTTTGAATCAATCTTGATAACTTTGAAATGTGGTGAACCAAAATAAACCTTTCCATGCCATTTCTTCCCAAACAACTTCAATGGTGAGGTTAGAATTTCTCAAGCTTCGTTAACTAGGGCATGGAAATAAACTCATGAACCCATGGATCAACTTGCCAAGCCACATTGCCTTTACCTACATTATTAACAAGTAAGACAAAGCAACATTGCATTTTATTAATTAAAAGGAAAGTCAAAACAAAACATGCATAATCACAAAAGAAAAACAATTCAAGGCGCTTGGTGATTCCTCAAAGAGAAAAGCTAAAAATAGGGAAGAAAACCAAAAGCCTTAATGTGATCTTGTTGTGATTGGATCAATATGGTATGATAAAGGGATCTTAAGGGCAAAATTTGGGGTACAATAACTGCCCTTATTAAACTTTCTTCTATCTGGAGATACGAAGGTTAAAAATCTTCGTGTCGACGTGATCGGAGATACTTAAATATAAAACAAACCCTATTTTTGGCCATAAGATGCCATGCGATTCTTATGAGTATGAATGCATATGAACGACTTCAAAGAGACACAAAACATCACTGGGGATGCAGCAAAGGAAATAAGGATCAAAAGAGAAACCCGACCAGGAAAATAAATCATTGGTGAATCAAAAAGACCCGACTCATAGAGGATGGTAAAATTTCAAAGAATACACCAACTTTTACTGAAGGAGAAACTACCAACGTTCACTTAAGGTAGAAAGAGAAAATAATAACAACATTGACGTTCACTGATGGTGAGCTACAAACGTTCACTGAAGGTATAGAGAAAAGAAATATCATAGCATCGATGTTCACTGACGGTGAACTACCAACATTCACTGAAGGTAGAAAAAAGATAACAATCACCAACGTTTACTGAGGGTGACCTACTAACTTTCACTGAAGGTAGAAGGAAAATAAATATCATAGCACCAAAGTTCACTGACGGTGAACTACCAGCGTTCACTGAGGGTAGCAAAAAGATGACAATCACCAACTTTAACTGATGGTGAACTATCAACTTTAACTGAAGGTAGTAAGAGAAAATATCATCTACGCTCACTTACGATGAACTACCAACTTTCAGTGAAGGTAGAGAGAAAATATCATAGCACCTATGTTCACTGACGGTGAACTACCAACGTTCACTGAAGGTAGGTAAAAGATAACAACCACCAACTTTCACTGATGGTGACCTACCAACTTTCACTGAAGGTAGAGAGAAAATATCATAGCACCGATGTTCACTGACGGTGAACTACCAACGTTCACTGAAGGTAGAAAAAATATAACAGTCACCAACGTTCATTGATGGTGACCTACCAACTTTCACTGAAGGTAGAGAGAAAATATCATAGCACCAACGTTCATTGTCGGTGAACTACCAACGTTCACTGAAGGTAGCAAAAAGATAACAATCACCAACGTTCACTGATAGTGAACTACCAACTTTCATTGAAGGTAGAGAGAAAAGAGATATCACAGCACCGACGTCCACTGACGGTGAACTACCAACATTCACTAAAGGTAGCAAAAAGATAACAATCACCAACGTTTACTGAGGGTGACCTACCAACTTTCACTGAAGGTAGAGAGAAAATATCATAGCACCGATGTTCACTAACAATGAACTACCAACTTTCACTGAAGGTAGCAAAAAGATAACAAGTTTTTCCCAAAACTTCAGGGTTTCGCCTAGAACGGGTCTCAACTTCTTCTTTAATCGAGGAACTCCGCCTTGAAAGGGTAATATATAAGTTTTATCAAATAAAGAGACTACCACTTGCAAATATTTCACAATGAATTATCTCTGTCATGTTGAAAGACTTTCCATCTACTGGAGTAATTTGACAACGAACTGCAAACTATCCACTCATAGAGAAGATAACAAAAAAGTAACGTCGACCTTTACAGGGAAGTATTAGTTGCTCAAATAAAGAGACTTGGTACTTGCTGTTATGAAGGGTTGTAAAAATGACTTCCTGGGGAAATAAAGATGGCTTCTTGGGAAAGAAATACAACTTCCTGGGGAATGAATCATGACTTCCTGGGGAATGAATCATGACTTCCTGGGGAAATGCCAATATATTTCTGCTGAGGAGATAAAGTCTTCTCGTGCCAAAATAAATGCACATTCTCAAACCAAGGTTCGAAGCTTGCACAAATCCAAAGTAATAATATTACTGGGAACCAAAGATTCAAACCAGAAATAAACTGGAGTGAAACAGTCAACCAAAATACATCCTTTAAGAAATAAACTCAAGAGGGAAACCCAACCTAACCAGAAAAAAAGTTGTACAGGAAGGCCAAAGAAAAATTCTTCCATGAGGGATAACTCAGTGGGGAAATTGAAAGAATATACACTTTCTGCTTAAGGCCTACACTCTATTGAGAGAGGACAACATAACTCTATAAAACAGGGTAATATGTCAAAAAAATATTAACGAATGTGAATGAGCAATGATTTGCTAAATTTAACTATATATGATGTATGTATGAATGTATGAGTGTTATCATGTATATGCTGAAAAAACAGACATATAACACTGGGGATAAACAAACAAAACCAACTCGGGCACAAACAACACTCGGCTAAATCACATCCAAGATGAATATTTCATAAGAAAATAAGCACCAAACGAGGAAACAAAATCTTATTTCGAGGCTTAACTTCACTGGGATGCAACATAATCCGGAGATAATAAAATCATAGAGACAAAATAGTACAGATACAAAGGTATAACATCCTTCTCTAGGCTTCACCGGAGAATAGCACAAAGACTTCAATGGGGAAACAAATGTTTTCACGGTCCGCACTCCTACTAGGGATTGCAATACTAACTTCAAATAAGGCAAATGGAAACCATATCGGCAAAACATCAACTGAGGATTTCGTACTGACTTCAATGGGAAATATCATACAGACTTCACTAGAGGAGATAACGCCTCATCATCGAGACATCAACTGGGGACCTCATGCTGACTTCATTGGGGAGGCCAACACCACATCTAAGAGGGAAAACCAAGATACGTTCTTCACTGGGGAAACCAGATATACGTTCTTCAATATTTAGAGTAAGTATTGCACCAACTTCTCTGGGAAAAAGTATGAAACCTCATGGGGATAACAACTTGGGGAGTTAAGAAGTCAAGCATAACAGCAAGAAATCAAAATCATGGGGATTTTAAATCAAACCCAGCACCTGGCGGGAGAAAACCCAAAATGTTGATAATCATTTCAACACTTCTTAAATAAAACATTGCCCTTGTCTGATTATCGGGCAATCAAACAAAATGCACGTACTGTCGAAAGGGAGATGTTTCGTAAATGAGTCCAACTCGTCATGCACGGGGATAAAAGACTTTTATCAAATGGTGAAGCCTTCACTGGGTAATCTTGGATTGAGTCTTCATATCATGCAAACTTATTCTAACAAAAGATGCCCTGGGATAGCCTTCCAGGGGAATTAGGAAGTCAGCATTATAAAAAAAGGTCAAACTTCTGGGGATTTTAAATCAAACCCAGCACTTGGCGAGTGAAAACACAAAAGTTGACAACTGTCTCAACACTTCTTAGAAAACATATTTCCATGGTCTAGTTTCTTGGGAAATCAATACCAACAATAATGCCAATACTGCAGAAAGAGCGACATTTTGCAAATAGTTCCATCTTAGTATGCCAAGGGAACAAGACCTTTCATCTTACAAGGGAAGACTTCGCTGGGGAATCTGGGATAGAGGCCTCAGACCATGCAAACCCAAAATCAAAAATGAACCAAGACTTGATTGGGGACAATGGGATCACAAACTCTATAATGAACCTTACGACAATTGGTATCGTCTTCAATATACAACAATCATGCACATACCAACGAAAATGACTTGAAAAAACCTTCCCGGGGGAAACAAAATTTCCCAAAATTACTGGAGTTCGTCCATTCCTAGGATCACTACTTTTGTTTACCTATTAAATCACGAAATCTAAAGTAAAAGTAAGTTGTAAATTCTTTTTGAAAAATAATTTTGTTATTTAATCTTTTTGCTTTGAAAACTATTATCAATAATAAATGGAGTCTTTGTAAGCTAAGTAAAATAAGAATTACAAAGAATTGGGTAAACTGCTCAAATGTTATTGATAGAATGGTAGTCTGCGAATGGCGAGACTCCAAGGATGATTTCAAAGTTCGGAAAATGGTAATATATAATGGAAAAGATACATTTAGATACAATGACCACTATTCCCTCTAACAATTTTGAAATCCTGAGCAGCAGCTTCTGTTGAAGTATGGTGAGGACCCAAGAAGATTTTTGCTTCAACGATCAAGTCTTGTCTGATGCAGTTACTTGCCAAGAAAGTCCCTATATTTTGCCTAAGCTTCCCTTGCGGGATTTTAACTTAGCGGGAAATTTTATTCAGTTTATGTCTCTAATTTTTTACTAGACCGCCCTTTCAGGTTTTTGGCCTACCGAGACGCTCCTTTTTTCCAAAGTCGCCCTTTCGAGTTTTCAAATTAGCGAGTTGTTATTTTATTTCTTTAGGAGAAGTATTTCATGAGTGCATCAGCATTCATGGGACGTGGGAACTCCTCGCCATCCATAGTTTCAAGAATTAATGCACCGCCAGAGAAGGCTTTCTTGACAACATATAGGCCTTCAAAATTGGGAGTCCACTTGCCCCTAGAATCAGCGTTAAAAGACACGATCTTCTTGAGCACAAAGTTGCCTTCTCTAAATTCACGAGTGTTGTACCCCGAAATTTTCCCTCCCATAATCTTCAAAGTTTTGACAAGCATCACCTCAAATGGTTCAAGGTCTACTCAAGGGCTACACAGTCAACCATCCTCCTAAGCCAGTCAAATTAGGGTTTTGGTTCTTGCAAGGAAGTTGAGGTTTTCAAGGGCTCAATCAAGTCCCATATGCTCATATACATTGTCAAGCACTTACATGCCAAGTTTCAAGGTTCACAAGGTCAAGTTGCACAGTCAAAAACCGTAATTGCTTCACAATCAACTGTAGGGGCAAAATGGTTATTTGGCAGTCAAAAGTCAAAAATTTTGGTCAACATCTTATTTTGAAGCCACAATCATCATTTGGTCAAGTCTTGACCATGATTTCACAAGAATGGCTCAAAAATCATCAAGGTGTCAAAAGTTTCTATTTTTGGACAGCTGAAAAGTCAACTGTAACTTGACCAAGGCATAACTTTTTCATGGTTCATCAGAAAAATCCCATCCAGTGCTCATCTAGAAGGGGAGGACATTTCCTACAACTCATCTTCACATTCCAAGTCCAAGAAATGCTCTCACAAAAAGTTATCAATTTCAACATTATAGGTCATTTTCAAAAGTCAACAAAAAGGGACTTTAAGTCAAAGACTATAACATGAGATTGGTAAATCAAAATGACATGGGACCAAAGACATTGGTTAGAGGACTTCAAGACCTTTCCAAAATGTCAAAGAACATGTTCATAGCTTCAAAATTGAACAAGATATGCATTGGAGAAGTTGGGAAATTTTTGTGAAATGGCCAAAGTCAATTATCCTTGAAACTTCATTTTTTACAAAAGGGGCCCACTTTTTCCACTTGATTCAGCTTGGCCATGCCTCCCACGTATCCCACAATTTACTTCAAGATTTAAAATTAATTTTTCCATTTTTATTTAATTTTATTTGATTTAATTCATTTTAAATCTTTTAAAATCAAATAAAAATCAAAGAAATTAATGGAGGGGTATATTTTGTGTTGAATGGCTTTGATGCACCTTGAAACACATTCCAAATTCGTGCAAGGCTAATTATGGGCATAAAAATTCAAAATTTCACAAATATGGCAAATGGTTCAATGTTGGTTATGGAGGAAATCAAGAACATAATTGCATAAGCTTAATGACCGTAATTTTGATTGATTCTCATTCATTACTATATATACAAGCTTTCCCAACCTCATTCAAAAAAAAAGTGTGTGCAGAAACGGCCAAGAGCAAAACCAAAAATTATTCAAAAAGTGAGAGTTCTAAAACATAGTTGTGAGCATCTTCAGATCAAAACAAGCACGTGGTTCTATTCCTTGCCACACCCTGAAGCTAAAGCAACCTTTGCCAAGTCCTGAGGCTCATACCGCGCTGTAAGTTCTTCCCAGGTCCCTTTATAATTTCCACACTATTTTTTGTATTGCTTTCATATGCAGATTCTCAAAAGAGGAACACTATAGACCTCATATCCCAACAAGCCAAGTGTCATCCAAGGCAGATCCAAGGAACAAAAAGAAAGGAACACCATGGTCTGAAGTCAAGCATGCCGTAGGCGATCAAAAAAGTCATACAGGCCTTGTTCAAATGGGCCACAATTCTCAATTCAACACCTCCAAATTTCAGCCCACACCACCCTTTTGGTTTTACTTCCTTTTTTTTTATTTTGTTTTGTTTTTCTATTATTTTAATTTTTAACCTTTTTTATTTTTATTATTATTATTAACAAATTAACTTAATTAACATATTTTCGTAAAAAATAAAAAAAAATAGAATTACATCATTATTATTATTATTATTATTATTATTTTATTTTGTAAATAAATATTAACCAAAATAGTTTAATTAGGCAAGTTTAATTCCTTTTCTTAAATAATTAAAATAAATCTAGAATTAGGTAAAAATTAACTTTTAATTTATTTTTCATTTCTTTTATTTCATAAAAACATAAAAAACAAAAAAAATATTTTCTTTTAATTAGTCATTAATTAGCTTTAATTTCATTTTAATTACAAAAAAGACCAAAAAAAAAAATCAATTCCTTTTCTTAAAAGGGTCAACACCCTTAGCACTTTCCGATTTAATTTTTATTCGCGCACAGTTTATTATTATGTAATTGCTCCGGACATGTAATAGTAACTAGGACTTTTACTGTTTTTATTTACTTTCCGTACTTATTTACCAAAAAAACGGGTCTTTGTAATTTTTGGCGATGTATAGACCCGCGCCTTGTAATAGCGTAGGATTTACGTTTCCGCAATTTACTTTCCGCACCCCTTAACTGTTAACTTGCATGAAAGAATGTATGTAAATAAAAACAACTCGTAGCTCACTAATTAACAAGACAAACATTAACTGAATACAACACACAAATACACACACCACTTCTAGGGTACGCCTCACTTGTTGCCTTCGAAACGTGGTCGTCAAGTATAGGACGTCTTAGCGGTCCTTATGTCCATGATCCAGTTGCCTCGAAACAGTTGCCTCGGAACAGTTGCCTCGAAACAGTTGCCTCAGAACAGTTGCCTCGAAACGGTTGCCTCGGATTAAAAAAGGATCAAGGATATAAGGGTAGCTTCTAAGGTGTCCTATTGTTGCTTCGGTGACCACACTGTCCCTACAATCGAATTGACCCGAACACCTCCAACGGTGGTGCTACCTACCTCTCAATGGTGGGATGGCACTACCTTAAGGACTCTTACACAGCCGAATTCCTTAGGGTAGGTAGATGACTCATGGATACTTGCTCTTTTCAAAAACAAACAAAATACTTTTCACACCTCACACTTTCAAAAGCTTTCAAAACAAATTTTTCAAACACTCTTGAGGACAGATACAAGAGTTATTCAGAAATCTTTCAAAGAAACTTTTTTTCAAACCCACTCACATTTTGAAAAGCAAACACTTTGAAAACATAAGAGCAAGTATCTAAGAGCCCATGGATAACCATGGATAGAAAGGGTGCTAACACCTTCCCTTTCTATAAATCTACCTCCCGAACCGAGAAACTATCTCATAAGGAATTTTGCTGTGCTTTTATCCTGTCCATGTTGGAGAAAATAAAAGACGGTGGTGACTCTTGCTTCCGTGACATTTCGCGAACCAGCTTAAAAAACAGTCAGTTCTAAATCCACCGATCACAAAACTGGCGACTCTGCTGGGGACCCTTAAAGTGAGTTGTACCTTAGGATAGCTCATACTTGTGTTTTCAATTGCTGTGTTTTGTTTGCTTTATTATTATGGGCATTTGTATTGGAGTTTCATAGATCCTAACCCGGATCTGGGGATACCTTGTTAGGTAGCATAAGCTGTGAGGGACCTGTCCGGCGTAGACCGACACGGGTGAAGCAGTGGCTACATTGGTGTGGCACCTTGGTCTGTACCGATATTCCTTGTGTCGCAACGAGGAGAATATGGGTCTTCTGAGGAGTCATTAAGCACCAACCGACCTTAGAACCCTAATTTGACCCAACTTGGCCATAGAACAGTAGCAGTATGCTACACCCATTGAAGCTAAACTCTCGCGATGGTTCTGGCCGCAAGAAAAGATTGCGATGCTGGAGTTATGACCGATTGAGGGTAGTCAGTGATATTGGGATCCTCTAGAACCCGGTTACTTTTGATAGGACAGGTCTTAACCAACGAAACTGAAAGAGGGTAGTACCTGAACTTCATGCTGGCCTAAACTCTAAGGGCTCTTTGTGTGACTTGTGTGCTTTCAAACTTGACTATTTGCATGCTTGTTATCTGACACAAGTTTCTTGCAGGTTTGTTTACAGTCCTTAATCTGGACTCATAACAGGGTTTATCCATATTACTCCATGCATAGCATAACATCATACCATTGCATGCATCCGGCATAAAGACTAATCCATTTCAAGGATCTCAAGGGTTTGTGATGCAGGTCATGATGAACCAACTGTCTAGCAAGGGGCAAAGGGGATTTATTTTCCTCTAGCCGTGGTTGATAACTTGAGTCAGGGGCTATGACCCACTCGATATGGTGAGCCTTGACTCTTGAAGAAGGACTCTCAACAACATGAAGTTCCTTCAATCAAGCTACCGGATTCAAATTCTTACAATTTTCTTGTCTACCCCGCGAGATCCTTGAAAACATTGCATGCATACATACATATCATTGCATTACAGGTACCCTTGGTACAGGTCTCTTACCTTCTCCGCTGTTTATTTCAGCAATGGCTTCCCAACAAGACAACCAGGATCTTCATGCTCAAGAGACTCAGTTCGGGGGAGATCCTCCTAAATCTATCCAAAGGACAAGAAGAGCTGAGAACACTCCTCATGGGGACTTTGGTCAGGAACAGTCCTGAAGACGACAAGTACGAACGACTGAAACATCTGCAAGCTGAGGTGGATGTAATGAGAACCCAGATGTTGGGGCAGATGGCTCTTATCCAAGACTTATCTCAAAGACAAGGAGAGCTCAGAGTTCTCGTCAACCAACTGCTTCGGGATAACCAACTGGGGAAAACATCTAACGTTGAAGAGCAAGCCATCATTCAACCACCTGTGGGGCAAGAAGACAAGGGAAAAGCTCCTCAGTTTGCTTCGGGGTCACAAGCCCAGCATCAACCTCACCAGTATCAACAGGGTAATCGGCGTAAGCGAAATACGTCTGGAAGACATTTCTCGGAGACTGGTGTGCCATCTTCACTAATAATGAAATGCCTGTTGGAGGTCAAGCTGATTGCTTTAAAGGATCCTCCTAAGAAGCTCAACATAACCTCCCTAAAGTACAATCCTGATGAAAGGTGTGCCTACCATTCTGACAGTCCTGGACATGACACCGACGACTGTTGGAGCTTGAAGAACAAGATCCAGAACTTGATCGACGGAAGGGTGCTGGAGTTCATGCCGGGTGGCCAAATGAAAATATTCTACTGAGAATCTTCCATCTGAGATGACTAGTTCAAACCAGAAAAACTTTTGTTCATTCGAATGTTCAATTTGTATTTCTTTGATTGTTCAAACAATTATCATGTCAAACGCTGTTATTTCATTAATGCATCGCATATGTCTGTTTTGAATCAATATATTCGCATTCTCTATATTCAAACTGCTTTCATTTTTTGATGTCAACTCTCAATTAATAATTCTAAAGCCTCTTGAGGGAGGATGACGAAAACGATACCACGACATTTACAGTATGCTTTTGAATGAACCCCGCTGATGAGGTACAGGCATTGTTTCAATTCCTAAACACTGGAGTTATAAGGAAGATAATCCCTCGTCAACCCCTTTGAGCCAAAGAAGTAGGAGTTTTTCTTTTCGAAAATTAAAACCCTTAATCATAACCTAGGGCAGGGTAGTTCTCTCAGCTGATCCAAGTGCACAACGAATGGCACCAAAGGAATACTTACAAAATAAAAGACAGTGATGGTCCTGAATAATCATAAAGACATGCAGTCATTACCAAAAAAAACTAAAGCCCAATAAGTCAAAACCTATGAAGGAGACTTACAAAACTGGGGCATACCGCTGACTGTAATTCCAAAAAAGAAACAGTTCAGGCAAAAATAGGGATAACAAAATCAAAAAAGAAAGAGGTCCTACAAACCCTCAACACAAAAGGAAATGACTGCCTATCCAAAATAAATTTTCAATATCCGAACCATCACTGGTATATCAAAGCAAAGACTCAAACAAGGTCTAACGTACGATCACCTGAGTTTAGGTTTGAAGAACATCACGAAGAGCGGGTGGGTACAAATAAAATTTGAGCCTTTATCCTTTGTTTCTTAAACCGTGAACCAAGCCACATTACAACCCTTAAAAGTCCTAGCTGAAGCATGGGTTAGTTCGAAAGCATACTGTTACCAAAGGTATCCTGACTCCTTAAGGCTTGCGATAAAATAACGAGTTGACATCACAGTTTACAAAAAAAAATCATTTATTTTTATGAAATAACTGGATTTTCAAAAAAAAACTTCAAGACAGACATAAGCTTTGCATTTTTAACATAACTTTGTTTGCATATGACTTTTTGTCTGAACAGCATAGAAGTTCGCACGACGAATGTCTAATGAACAAAAGCACCTACAAGCAAGGGGCATGGCATGATCATTGTCCATCATCTGGGGCAGTTAAGTCAAGATTCGGAGAATCTCTCAAAAGGCCAATCAACATGGGGCAAATATCTACCTGGATCACTTGGGGCATTGCCCGATCAAACATCTTCTGGTCACATGGCACCACAACATCAGGGGCACCCCCCCTACATCCTGAGAGCGCGGACATAGTCGAAAAATACTGCGCATAATCAAAGACCCGCTAGGTTGACACACCTAGGCAAAATTAAGGGCTTTCCGGCGAATCAAAAGGGTTCGGGAAAAAATAAGGGATAAAATGAAAAAATATGTACACCCGGCAAGTCGAAAACCTGAAAAGGCGGCTTGGGCAAAAATGGGTATCCCGGTGGACTGAAAACCCGAAAGGGGCGGTCTAGGCAAAAATTAGGGATCAAAAGCGTACGACTATGTCCCGTCATCTCATCACTCGCCTACCAAAAGAAGATTTGTCGAATCGGCAGTCGTCTAACACCTCACAAGATATCTTCTTCTCTCACATCAGAAACAGGGGCAATAATGAGTTGTCCAAACAATCTAGTTGCTCTGTCCACCAAGGTACCAAGGCAGGTTCGGCTGAAAAACGTAACCAAGATACCTCCACTCCCCAAGAGTAAGACCAGATTCATCCATACTCTCCCCCGAGCAGAGTTGATCTCCCAGCAGCCCTGACAAGGCACAATATCTCTAGCAAGTCAGCAACACTCTCCCCAAGCAGAGTTAGCCTACTGTCAGCCTTAAGGAAGATGGGTATCCCTAGAAAATATCAACATTCCCCAGCAGAGTATACAGATGTTCCCAAGCAAGCATCCCCGGAAGTCTTAATATAAGATTGTTCCCCGGAGGAATGCCAGACACCCCAGTGGAGCCACTTCCCCAGTACAGTTCAAAAGTTTCCCCAGGAGAGTTGAATCAATCCCCCCCAGCAGGAAGCTTATCCCCAGTAGATTCTGGAAGCTTATCATCCGCAGAGCACGAACACTCTCCCCCGGTTTTATTCAGAAGGTTATTTCCCCACCAGGATATAACTGGGTTATCCTTAGCCAATAACCACGGAAAGATCGTCCCCGATGAAGTCTTCCTATCCCCCAACGGAGTTCATCAAATCTTCCAACAGAGCTCAACAACGGTATCCCCAGCGGAGTTATCACCAAATCTCAGCAAAGTGCCTCTCTTTCCCCACAGAGTTATCCCCCCGCAGAGTAATCCATTCGCCAAGTTTATTCCCCAACAGAGTCATCCTCTCCTACCGGTATTCTTGCAACTACCATCCCCAGTGGAAACCCGAAGAACTCTGTTCTTCAACATCATCCCAGGATTCAACTTCCCGGCATTCGTCAAGGATTTATTTTCCTAGACGAAAATACATTCATAAACATATCACCTTTCATACATCTTGCTTACATACACAATGCATGCACATACGCATCATATCACACAATCTCATTTCTCCCTGAGAACATCATGACATCATGCATTGCACAACTGACGTTTTGCCTTTTTCAGGAAAAAGGTCAATCCAAAGACGATTACTATCAACTGTTGCAATTCCAGATTCGATACCTGCATCTAGCCAGGGCATATCTGTGAGCGATTGATTGTGGATTCGATACATGTATCTAGCCAGGGCATATCTACCTTAAAGAGATTAAAGAGATAGCTGGGAAATGCTCCAGATATGGATGTTGTTCTTTTGCTTATTCAGATTTTCTCTTCAGAGATGGCTTAGAAATGCTCCGGAGATGGACGATATTATGTTGCTTATTCAGAGTTACTTGTTCAGAAATAGTTCAGAGATGCTCCAGATGGACGCTATTCTGTTGCTTATTCAGGGCTTCTTTTCAGAGATAGCTTAGAGATGCTCCAGATATGGATGTTGTTCTTTTGCTTATTCAAGACTCCTTCTAGATATAGTTCAGATGTAACCCAGGCATGGCGATGTTCTGATACTTATTCCAGATTTCCTTTCAGAGATAGCTTGGAAATGCTCCAGATATGGATGCTGTTCTTTTGCTTATTCAAGACTCCTTCTAGATATAGTTCAGATGCGACCCAGGCATGGCGACGTTCTGATACTTATTCCATATTTCCTTTCAGAGATAGCTTGGAAATGCTACAGATATGGATGTTGTTCTTTTGCTTATTCAAGACTCCTTCTAGATATAGTTAAGATGTGACCCAGGCATGGCGACGTTCTGATACTTATTCCAGATTTCCTTTCAGAGATAGCTTGGAAATGCTCCAGATATGGATGCTGTTCTTTTGCTTATTCAAGACTCCTTCTAGATATAGTTCAGATGTGACCCAGGCATGGCGACATTCTGATACTTATTCCAGATTTCCTTTCAGAGATAGCTTGGAAATGCTCCAGATATGGATGTTGTTCTTTTGCTTATTCAAGACTCCTTCTAGATATAGTTCAGATGTGACCCAGGCATGGCGACATTCTGATACTCATTCCAGATTTCCTTTCAGAGATAGCTTGGAAATGCTCTAGATATGGATGTTGTTCTTTTGCTTATTCAAGACTCCTTCTAGATATAGTTCAGATGTGACCCAGGCATGGCGATGTTCTGATACTCATTCCAGATTTCCTTTCAGAGATAGCTTGGAAATGCTCCAGATATGGATGCTGTTCTTTTGCTTATTCAAGACTCCTTCTAGATATAGTTCAGATGTGACCCAGGCATGGCGACGTTCTGAAACTCATTCCAGATTTCCTTTCAGAGATAGCTTGGAAATGCTCCAGATATGGATGTTGTTCTTTTGCTTATTCAGAGATTCCTTCTAGATATAGTTCAGATGTGACCCAGGCATGGCGACGTTCTGATACTTATTCCAGATTTCCTTTCAGAGATAGCTTAGACATGCTCCAGATATGGATGTTGTTCTTTTGCTTATTCAAGACTCCTTCTAGATATAGTTCAGATGTGAACCAGGCATGGCGACGTTCTGATACTTATTCAGATTCCTTTTCAGATATAGCCTAGAGATGCTCCAGATCTGGACGCCGTTCTATTGCTTATTCAGATTCAAATTTCTAAAAGACAACTTAGAGTTGCTCCATCCCGGATGCTATTCTATTGTTCCGTCCAGATACGATCCAAATTCGGATGACATTCTGTTACTCATGCAGTATGGATATACCCCAGACATGGCGGTCATTCTACCTTTTATTCAGACGTCAGCAGTCAGACACAGACTAGATATGCTCCAGACACGGGAGCTATTCTATTTCTTATTCAGATTCACCTATCCACCATCTTTCCAAATGGCATCTATAAGCCCATTCCCGACAAGGTTCTGTCACATCCCCAGATGGCATCTATAAGCCCATCCTCCTGTCCACTATCCCTTCAAATGGCATCTGTAAGCCCATTCCCGCTGTCACACTGCTGATACTCAATTATGTGAGTGCAAATTTCTGGGCACTCTAGTGTTCAATCATCTTCCACCTTCGGATCACGAAAGGCACACAAGCCAATCTACATCCTCAGGTCTAAGAAGATTGAACAGGGGCAACTGTTGTACCCCAAAATTTGCCCTCCCATAATCTTCAAAGTTTTGATAAGCATCACCTCAAATGGTTCAAGGTCTACTCAAGGGCTACACAGTCAACCATCCTCCTAAGCCAGTCAAATTAGGGTTTTGGTTCTTGCAAGGAAGTTGGGGTTTTCAAGGGCTCAATCAAGTCCCATATGCTCATATACATTGTCAAGCACTTACATGCCAAGTTTCAAGGTTCACAAGATCAAGTTGCACAGTCAAAAACCCTAATTGCTTCACAATCAATTGTAGGGGCAAAATGGTCATTTGGCAGTCAAAAGTCAAAAATTTTGGTCAACATCTTATTTTGAAGCCACAATCATCATTTGGTCAAGTCTTGACCATGATTTCACAAGAATGGCTCAAAAATCATCAAGGTGTCAAAAGTTTCTATTTTTGGACAGCTGAAAAGTCAACTATAACTTGACCAAGGCATAACTTTTTCATGGTTCATCAGAAAAATCCCATCCAATGCTCATCTTGAAGGGGAGGACATTTCCTACAACTCATCTTCACATTCCAAGTCCAAGAAATGCTCTCACAAAAAGTTATCAATTTCAATATTATAGGTCATTTTCAAAAGTCAACAAAAAGGGACTTTAAGTCAAAGACCATAACTTGAGATTGGTAAATCAAAATGACATGGGACCAAAGACATTGGTTAGAGGACTTCAAGACCTTTCAAAAATGTCCAAGAACATGTTCATAGCTTCAAAATTGAGCAAGATATGCATTGGAGAAGTTGGGAAATTTTTGTGAAATGGTCAAAGTCAATTATCCTTGAAACTTCATTTTTGACAAAAGGGGCCCACTTTTTCCACTTGATTCAGCTTGGCCATGCCTCCCACGTGTCCCACAATTTATTTCAAGATTTAAAATTAATTTTTCCATTTTTATTTAATTTTATTTGATTTAATTCATTTTAAATCTTTTAAAATCAAATAAAAATCAAAGAAATTAATGGAGGGGTATATTTTGTGTTGAATGGCTTTGATGCACCTTGAAACACATTCCAAATTCGTGCAAGGCCAATTATGGGCATAAAAATTCAAAATTTCACAAATATGGCAAATGGTTCAATGTTGGTTATGGAGGAAATCAAGAACATAATTGCATAAGCTTAATGACCATAATTTTGATTGATTCTCATTCATTACTATATATACAAGCCTTCCCAACCTCATTCAAAAAAAAGTGTGTGCAGAAACGGCCAAGAGCAAAACCAAAAATTATTCAAAAAGTGAGAGTTCTAAAACATACTTGTGAGCATCTTCAGATCAAAACAAGCACGTGGTTCTATTCCTTTCCACACCCTGAAGCTAAAGCAACCTTTGCCAAGTCCTGAGGCTCATACCGCGCTGTAAGTTCTTCCCAGGTCCCTTTATAATTTCCACACTATTTTTTTTATTGCTTTCATATGCAGATTCTCAAAAGAGGAACACTATAGACCTCATATCCCAACAAGCCAAGTGTCATCCAAGGCAGATCTAGGGAACAAAAAGAAAGGAACACCATGGTCTGGAGTCAAGTATGCTGTAGGCGATCAAAAAAGTCATACCGGCCTTGTTCAAATGGGCCACAATTCTCAATTCAACACCTCCAAATTTCAGCCCACACCCCCCTTTTGGTTTTACTTCCTTTTTTTATTTTGTTTTGTTTTTCTATTATTTTAATTTTTAACCTTTTTTATTTTTATTATTATTATTAACAAATTAACTTAATTAACATATTTTCATAAAAACTCAAAAAAAATAGAATTACATCATTATTATTATTATTATTTTATTTTGTAAATAAATATTAACCAAAATAGTTTAATTAGGCAAGTTTAATTCCTTTTCTTAAATAATTAAAATAAATCTAGAATTAGGTAAAAATTAACTTTTAATTTTATTTCATTTCTTTTATTTCATAAAAACATAAAAAACAAAAAAAATATTTTCTTTTAATTAAATTAATTAATTAGTCATTAATTAGCTTTAATTTCATTTTAATTACAAAAAAGACCAAAAAAAAATCAATTCCTTTTCTTAAAAGGGTCAACACCCTTAGCACTTTCCGATTTAATTTTTATTCGCGCACAGTTTATTATTATGTAATTGCTCCGGACATGTAATAGTAACTAGGACTTTTACTGTTTTTATTTACTTTCTGTACTTATTTACCAAAAAAACAGGTCTTTGTAATTTTTGGCGATGTATAGACCCGCGCCTTGTAATAGCGTAGGATTTACGTTTCCGCAATTTACTTTCTGCACCCCTTAACTGTTAACTTGCATGAAAGAATGTATGTAAATAAAAACAACTCGTAGCTCACTAATTTACAAGACAAACATTAACTGAATACAACACACAAATACACACACCACTTCTAGGGTACGCCTCACTTGTTGCCTTCGAAACGTGGTCGTCAAGTATAGGACGTCTTAGCGGTCCTTATGTCCATGATCCAGTTGCCTCGAAACAGTTGCCTCGGAACAGTTGCCTCGAAACAGTTGCCTCAGAACAGTTGCCTCGAAACGGTTGCCTCGGATTAAAAAAGGATCAAGGACATAAGGGTAGCTTCTAAGGTGTCCTACTGTTGCTTCGGTGACCACATTGTCCCTACAATCGAATTGACCCGAACACCTCCAACGGTGGTGCTACCTACCTCTCAATGGTGGGATGGCACTACCTTAAGGATTCTTACACAGCCGAATTCCTTAGGGTAGGTAGATGACTCATGGATACTTGCTCTTTTCAAAAACAAACAAAATACTTTTCACACCTCACACTTTCAAAAGCTTTCAAAACAAATTTTTCAAACACTCTTGAGTACAGATACAAGAGTTATTCAGAAATCTTTCAAAGAAACTTTTTTTCAAACCCACTCACATTTTGAAAAGCAAACACTTTGAAAACATAAGAGCAAGTATCTAAGAGCCCATGGATAACCATGGATAGAAAGGGTGCTAACACCTTCCCTTTCTATAAATCTACCTCCCGAACCATGAAACTATCTCATAAGGAATTTTGCTGTGCTTTTGTCCTGTCCATGTTGGAGAAAATAAAAGACGGTGGCGACTCTTGCTTCCGCGACATTTCGCGAACCAGCTTAAAAAACAGTCAGTTCTAAATCCACCGATCACAACGAGGTTTGACATTCTTATCAAAAGCTTTCTTCATTCTTTTATGATATAACTGCCCATGACACAAAGCCGTCATTCTCTTCTCTTCAATCAAATTCAATTAGTAAAACCTGCCTCTGACAACTTGGTTTCAATTATCACACGCAAAGAGGGAATATCAACCTCGATTGGGAGCACCATTTCCATTCTTTACACAAGGGAGAACGGGGTTGCTCCTGTTGAAGTGTGGACAAATGTTCGATATCCATGTAAAGAAAAAGGGAGCATTTCATGCCAATCTTTATAAGTAACAACCATCTTCTAGATGATCTTCTGGATAATCTTATTAGCAAATTCAACAGCCCCTTCATCTTCGGCCTGTATGGAGATGAGTTGTGATGGACAATCTTGAATTCTTCACAAAGTTATGCCATCATGTTGTTGTTCAGATTCGAGACATTATCAGTTATAATTCTTCTTGTCACACCATACCGACATATTAGATTATTCTTAATGAAGCGCACTACCACCTGCTTAGTAACATTAGCATATGAAGCAGCTTCCACCCATTTGGTGAAGTAATCAATTGCTACCTAGATAAAATGGTGTCCGTTTAAAGGTTTGGGTTCTATCATTCTAATCATGTCAATACCCCACATAGAGAAAGGCCATGGATAATAAATAACATTGATAAGTGTCGGAGGCACTTGAATCTTATTCGCATAAATCAGGCATTTATGGCACTTCTTTGCAAATTTGTAACAGTCAGATTCCATTGTCAGCCAGTAGTAACCTGCCCTTAGCATCTTTTTAGCCATCGAATGTCCATTGGCATGACTGCCAAATGAACCTTCATAAATCTAATGCATCAACATGTCTTCTTCGTGTCTATTCACGCATCTGAGCAAGACCGTGTCATAATTTCTCTTGTACAACACATTTTCACTGAGGAAGAAACTGCCAACCAATCTTCTCAATGTCTTTCTATCTTTATTCGAAGCACCAATCAGGTATTCCTGAGTCTAAAGAAAATTCTTGATATCATAATACCAAGGTTTCTTATCTACTACCTCTTCTGTTGTAAACACATGAGAGGGCCTATCCAGTCGCCGAACCATAGTTCGAGGTATATCATTCCAAGTATTCACTTGATACATAGAAGCCAGAGTTTCCAGAGCATCCTCCATTTGATTTTCGTCTCTAGGGATGTGATGGAATTCAACTTTATTAAAGAAAGGTAATAATCTTCTAGCATATTCTTTGTAAGGGATCAAGCCGGGGTGACGAGTATCCCAATCTCCTTTAATCTGATTTATTACCAAAGCTGAATTACCATACACATCAAGAATTTTAATTCTGAGATCAATAGCTTCCTCGAGACCCATGAAGTAAGCCTAATATTCAGTTATATTATTAGTACAATCAAATGTCAACCTTGCAGTAAAGGGAATGTGTGATCCATGTGGAGTGAAAATCACAACACCAATTCCTTTACCATAAGCATTCACAGCTTCATCAAATATCTTGCCCCAGCGAGATTCAGGATCAGGACCTTCCTCAGGCAATGGTTCATCACAATTGTTCACTTTCAGAAATATCACATCCTCATCGGGGAAATCATACATCACAGACTAATAATCATCAATTGGTTGGTGAGAAAGATAATTTGCCAACACGCTGCTTTTAATAGCTTTTTGGGTGCGGTGTTCGATGTCATATTCAGATAACAGCATCTGCCAGCGGGCAATTCTCCCAGTACGAGCAGGCTTTTCAAAAATGTACTTGATTGAATCCATTTTGAAGATCAACCAAGTTGTGTGATTCAACATATACTACCGCAAATATTTTGCCTCCCAGGCCAGAGCACAACATGTATTTTCCAGCATGAAATACCACGACTCACAATCAGTAAAAACTTTACTAAGTTAATAAATGGCGTACTCTTTCTTCCCCGTTTCATCTTGTTGTCCCAGAATACAACCTATGGAATTATCTAACATTGTCAGATACATAATCAACGGTCTTCCTTCAATAGGAGGGAGCACGATAGGAAGTTTAAGTAGATATTCTTTAATACTTTCAAATGCCCTTTGGAAGTCACCTGTCCACACACAACCTTGATCTTTCTTTAACAATTTAAAGATTGGTTCACATAATGCAGTCATGTGGGAAATGAATCTAGAAATATAATTCAAACGCCCAAGAAACCCTCTGACTTTCTTTTCAGTTCTCGGTGCCGAAATTTCTTGAATTGCTTTGACTTTATCAGGGTCAACTTCAATCCTTTTCTGGCTAACAATGAAACCCAACAATTTCCCTGACTGAACACCGAAGGTACATTTATTTGGATTCAAGCGGAGATGATACTTCCTCAAACGCTGAAACAACTTCAACAAATCTTCTACATGCCCTTCTTCGGTTTGGGATTTAGCAATCATATCATCAACATATACCTCAATTTCCTTGTGCATCAGATCATGGAATAAGGTTTTCATAGCCCTCTGGTACATTACACCAGCGTTCTTCAACCTGAAAGGCATCACTCTGTAACAGAATGTTCCCCAGGGTGTGATAAATGTTATTTTTTCCATGTCCTTAGGAGCCATCCTTATTTGATTATACCTAGAAAATCCTTCCATGAACGAGAAAACTTTGAATTTTGTTGTGCTATCCACTAACATATCTATGTGTGGCAATGGAAAATCATATTTTGGACTAGCTTTATTTAGATCTCTGTAATCTACGCACATGCGAACTTTTCCGTCTTTCTTCTGTATTGGGACAATATTGGCAATCCACTGAGGGTACACTGATGTCACAAGAAAACCGACATTAATCCGCTTTAGAACTTCTTCTTTGATCTTCTCTACCATATCTGGGTGAGTTCTTTGCAACTTCTGTTTGATGGGCGGGCACTCTGGCTTCAGCGGAAAACGGTGTTCTACAATATCTATATCTAGACCATGCATATCTTGGTAAGACCAAGCAAAAATATCCACATACTCTTTCAACATCTCAATCAACGTCATCTTAACATCAGGATGCAGTAATGCTCCAATCTTGACTTCCTTCAGATCTTTTTCTGAACCCAAATTGATTACTTCCAATGGCTCTTTATATGGCTGAATGGAATTCTCCTCGAGCTCAAGAAACCGTGAGACCTCTTCTGGAATCTCATCATAGTCTTCTTCGTCGGCCCCATACGTAGGACATTCAAAGTTGGGAGAGGGTGCAGGGTCATTGTATTCAACAAGTTTTTTAATTAATCTGCACACATGATTTATGATTGCTTTTAGAAACTGACACATATAACAAGTGATCATGCAGATTGAATTTCAGTTATTATTTATTTTGAAAGGTTTTTTATGGTTACCATTTTCCAAGAAAAAGAAAGAATAAAAACACAATTTGGGAAGCAAAGACAACTTTTATTATTGATTTTAAAAATCAAAGTAAACGATGAGCCCATACAATATCAATACTTTCACCTTAGGAAGAGTGAAAGCTTTTCAAAAAGATTAACAAAACAAATTACTTTGAAACATGTATGCAAGAGGGAACATCAATGGTGATCCAGTTTTGAACCCTGACTCCGTGCGTCATATAATTTGGTATTTCTTGCTCTGCTTCATCTTCAACAATGGCATTAATCCCGGAAACAGTTGGATGAAGATAACCCCCGCTATAAAACATGTATTGATACTTGCCTGCAGCAGACTTCGTCTTCATGCTCTTACCTTCATCATTCCTCACTAAGAACCCCAAGCCAGCTATATTCTTGTTTACAGGTGGATCAACAATTTGTCCCCATACATCACTATGGCCATTACGCACGACCTGTTGCGCATCCTTAAACGAAGCCATAGAATTCTCATTTCCTCTTATATTATCAATGGATAAAGCTTGGAACTGGGTTCCAACAGCAGCTTCATCTGCCTCCACAATGTTGAAAGAGGACAAATGAGATATCAATAATGCATGTTCTCCATTTATAATCACCACTTTTCCTTCACGCACAAACTTCAACTTCTGGTGTAAAGTCGAAGTGACAACCCATGCCTCATGTATCCACGACCATCCCAACAAGCAGCTATAAACGGGTACAATATCCATTACCTAGAAAGTAATCTGAAATAAATGTGGGCCTATATGAATAGGCAATTCCACATCACCAATAACAGATTTCCTTGATCCATCAAACAATTTCACAATAATACCACTTGGGCGCATGGGCGTTCCCTGATATTTCAACTTCATAAGTGTGCTCCTTGGTATAACATTCAATGTGGATCCATTATCAATTAGCACATTGGATAATGAATCATTCTTGCAGTTTACAGAAATGTGGAGGGCCATATTGTGATTCCTTCCTTCATCCGGCAGTTCATCGCTACAGAAACTCAGGTTATTACATGATGTAGTGTTCCCTACCACACTGCTGAATTGGTCTACAGGCATATCACTTTCCATGAAAGCTTGGTCCAATACCATCATCAAAGATTCTCTGTGAGCAGAGGAGTTCATTAATAAAGCCAAGATAGATATTTTTGAAGGAGTCTCCAGTAGCTGATCTACAATTCTGTAGTCGCTCATCTTGATTATCTTCAAAATATCATCCCCCTCTTTTTCTAGCGTAGCTCCACTAGATTCACCCACTTCCTTCTTGGGTTCAACATATTCAACAATTTTCTTTCCAGTACTAACATCTCCATGAACAACTGGTGCAAATACACGACCATTGCGGGTCACTCTGCTAGTCTCAGCAATATTCCCAACATTAGGAATTGGATGGATGGTAACTTCCACACCATCATCTAAAAGTGTAGCATTATATTTGTAGGGTACAACCTTGTCTGATTTGTAGGGGACAAGACCTGTAAACTAATCACCAATGGAGTAATAGTTGGCTTGCTATGATATTCAACTTCAAAATGGGTGGGTGCACCAAAACAAGGCACAATAACATTTACTCTCTCTTTAACACATTCAGTCATTACAGATTCATCTCTGGAAAACATATCTTCATCTGAGGAGAAGAACTCATCCATAGAGGCATACTCATCATCTGACTCTTCTTCAGCCAAATAAACCTCAATCTCATTAACCTTATGGTAATCATCCCTTTGGTATGTAACCATGATAGTTCCATTATCCAATAACAATTGAATACCTTTCCTTACAATTGAACATCCTCGGGAATCCCGGAAGAAAATTCGGCAAGATCCTTATTGATGTTCTACCTAACCAGCCAAGTGGTAGAAAGTAGCATGCAATTATACAAGATCCTCATTCATATATTCCACATAAAATATTGTGAACTCTCTAGGACATCCATAAACCATGTTTACTTCCTCTTCATACTCTGCCCTAGGCCTGATTATGTGGATGAGGCCCTCATCCATCATCTCCTGCAAATCAGCCTTTATCTTGTCACAACCCTGTATATCCGTATTGCAAATAGCACAACCAGCATGGTCATGTGTATGGTAGCTAAATTCACAGAGGTTTGCATGCATTTTTTACTAAATCTCCTCTAACTAATTTAATATCAAAAATCCGGAAGTCTCCTGGACAATCGGCCACCATGTTCACGTCATTTTTTCCTCCATGCTTGGGCAAAGGATTATCTTTCACATTAGGGCCAACATCTTTGAAGGATAAGATGCCAGACTTCACCAATTTTTGTACTTCATTTTTCAAAGGATAGCAGTTCTCAACATTGTGCCCTGGTGCTCCCTAATGAAAAGCACATGTTTGGCCTACCTTATAATACCAAGGCAACTGTGATGGTGCAGCGGGAGGTGGTCTGGTCTGAACCAACTTCTTTTGAATTAACGTCGGGAGTAGTTCTGTATAGCTCATAGGAATAGGGTCATAAATCTCCCTTCTCTTATTATACCCTTCATTCCCCTGATGGGATGGTCTCTGATAAGCAATGGTGGTTGGAGCTACACCAACAACTGGAGTTACTGATGCGACTTATTGATGACGCTGATAATTTATTCTAGGAGGATTAACCATCCTCTCTTATATAACAGCATATGTATCTCCTTCCGTCTTTTTGGAAAACCCAAAGGATGGATTCTTCGTACTTCTGGAACCTTCACCTTTTGTTAAACGACCCTCTCTTACAGCCTCTTTTAAGAGGATACCCATGCCTACCATTTCAGTAAAGTTGCTTGGCGCACTCGCTACCATCTTCTCGTAGTAGAAAGCACCCAGAGTCTTCAGGAAAATCTTAGTCATCTCCTTCTCTTCCATGGGAGGAATCACTTGGGAGACTACCTCACGCCATCTTTGTGCATATTCTTTGAATTATTCCCTATCCTTTTGGACCATGGCCCTAAGTTGATCACGATCAGGCACCATGTCCATGTTGTACTTGTATTGTCTGATAAATGCTTCTCCCAAGTCATTGAAAGTATGGATATTAACGCTGTCCAAACTCATATACCACTTCAACGCAGCACTGGTCAAACTATCCTGAAAAAAGTGAATCAACATACGTTTATCATCAATATGGGTAGACATTCTTCTCACATACATCACAAGATGAGCACGAGGATAATATTTTCCCTTTTACTTCTCGAATTCAGGGACTTTAAACTTTGCAGGTATCTTGACATTCGGGACCAATCATAAATCATACATATTCTGCCCGAACTGTTTGTTTCCCCTGAGGGCCCTCATCTTCCTCTGCATCTTGTCAAAATGTTCTTGAAAATCATCCATTTTATTATAGAGACCCAAGTCTTGACTTGGTGGAGGAAAAGAAAGATACATATCATCATTAGCAAATGGGACCATATTCACCGAAGGAGGTGCATCAGGAGCAACATGCACCACAGGAGGTGCTGGAGTAAAAGTAGTTTGAACAACTGGAGTAACTTGAGGATCAAGATTGAAACCTTCAGGCACAAATTTCTCTGGCATTCCCCATGGATAACCTTAAGGCATGCGATTCTGAACAACAGTTGGAGTAGCAGAAACAGGAACAGTCGGAGCTTCAGTAGTAACCTTTGTTTGTTGAGGTTGAACACTGGGTGGTTGATTCTGAGCAGCCACCAGAGATTTCATCAAAGAAGTGAGATTGGCCATGCCGGCCTTCAGAGCAGAAACATCCTCGCACAGCTCGTGATTCTCTTGTTCTAAGTTGTCTATCTTCCTTCTGAGATTAGCTCGAGTATTGTAGTGGTGAGATAGCATGCTGAACGAAGTAAAAAAGCTTGGGTAAGACACCTAGATATGCATAACAAATGCAAGAAATATGTGTAATATGATACATGATATGCAACGCACATGATTTATTTTATCATTAATATTTCAAGGGACTTAAAGACTTATAGACACATTGCAAATATCAAAGTAATAACACATTTGAAATACTGAAAACATTTATTATAATAACTTCAAAATGGATGACAAGCTTCAATAATCAAGAGTACAAGATGAAAGTAAAGTCTAAAACCTTAAGAAGTAAAGCTGATGGAGATCACTCTATACGTTGGCGCTTCCCTGTAAGCTTGGAAATCTGAGCCTTCAACCTCTGGTTTTCTTCCGCATATCTGGTAGCAACCTCCTTCCAATCTCCTGAATCATGAAGTGAGCAACTAGCACATGACTGAGGATTAGGAGAAAATAAATCCCCTTGCCTCTCCATGTCCTCTACAGCCCGACTCTCAAGAATATCAATCAAGTCGTCTTTCTTCTTCAAGTCTAATCTATAGGAAATCTCTAAAGTTTGGAACTTACTCTTCCAAGCATCCTTTTCCTGCAACATCCTGACCAAAGTAAGTTGTAGCTCTTCCACATCATCCAATAAGGGAGGAGTGGTCTTCATAAACGAATCAGGCATAGGTGCTTCCCGGGAATATGGCATCTTCAATTGAATAGCTCTCGTTTGGTCCCACTAAAGATAAGGCTCCAAAGAAACAGCCCCCCTAGTTCCCAAATCTTTCCTACTCTTTCTATGAATGTGATGACAGGCCTTCACAATCTTCTCCCTAGCTTCCTTATGGTCTTCTCCCTCCTTCAGGAAGAAACCACTCAAATGAATACTAATTGGTTTATCCCTCATTAGATTACCAAGTTGTCGTCGTGCAAGAACGGGGTTATAGTTAATTCCTCCCTTTGCACCAAGAAGAGGTACATTAGGGAAACTACCACAACTGTCAGCTATCTCTACATCATGGTAAGCCCGATGATAACAATCAATATCCGAGTGAGTAAGTGCCATGATCTTAGGAGCCCAACGGGGTTCTTTTGTGACATCCTAGAAAACATCAGACTGAGGCATATGAGAAATAAACCACCAGTACAACAGAGGCTTGCAATAGATAATCATCCCCCCATGATAAGAATTTCGAAGATGAATAGGGTAATAAGCATCACCCAACAATGTGGGAACTGAGTTTCCAATAATGAAGACCCTGATAGCATTAATGTCAACAAACTTGTCCACATTAGGAAATAAAAACAACCTGTAAGAAAGTAGAGCAAAGATGGCCTCAAAAGCGATTGTACTCTTCGTCCTTGCAAAGTAATGAGCCTTTTCCAATAAGAACTGAGTTGGTAATCCTTTAATTCCTCCTTTAGTACTCATATGGGCTTCAACCTCAGACTTGCCTAGATGAATCAAAGCAGCAATCTCGTGTGGTTTTGGCTCACCCTCCAAACCAGTAAAAGGAACACGATCGATAATAGGTAAATCCAACAAATAAGAATACTCTCCTGGTGTAGGCATCCACTAATAATCAGGGAAAGTAAAGCAATGATACATCAAATCTAGAATTGGACCAAGGTCGAGAGAATACCCTCCTTCATCTTAAGCTTCATGAGAGGAATGATGGATCCATACTTCTTCCAAAAATCTGCAGAACACTCAATCTCGGGAATTAGACTGATCAACTCATCTATCTTGGGATCTTTGAAACTGTATTTTCCGGTCTTTCTTTTTCCATAATCCATGGTCAAAAGGTACTTGAGATATTCACAAATGGTCAACTTTTAAGTCCCTTGGAATAAAACTTCATCAAGAGATGCTTATAAGTGCATGGATGCATGATGCCACAATCACACACAAGATCACAAACATAGGGTTCATAGGTTCAACGTTATGAGCATGAGGTTGAAGGTACTACCCATAAGGTATGTTCTAAAATTTATCACCTGCCGAACAAGGTTCTAGAGGTTCCCAGAGTCTACATACTTCCTTCGGATATTACCAACTTCCCAATTGACTAGGTAATTAGTAATATTCTCAAGAAAAACTCGTCCAAACGTAGTATCGCTTGACAACTATTTCCGGATTACTCCGTCATAGATTATGCACTACACCTAAAAAGACATGATAGGTTAGGTATTCTACGGTCCTCAGCTTCAGTAGGCTTCCAGGTCGAAAGTAGTACGTCTTTCCGATTACCCGGTAAACGACACTACAGTCAAAGGGGCCTCCACTGAGTGGGGGATCTCATGCCTCTTTATTTGGGATTACTCCCTCAAAGTTAACATGACTATACCGCTTGTCCTATCTTAAAGTTTGCCCAAGTCCGGGTATAGGACTTATAAGTAATCACCAAGCACCCTGAAAACCACAAAAATCCAGACAAACATATATACAACATATAACACATAAACAACAATAGCACATATATAGATATAAATAAAGATAGGTTTAACCCACTTGGGGATTGTTGTACCCCAAAATTTGCCCTCTCATTTCATCAACATTTTCTCACCACAAGACCCTTGGAGCTCAATATCAAGTTAGGGTTTGCTCTGTTCAAGACTCCTCCTTGCACTGTTGGCCCAAATTAGGGTTTGAGTTTGCACAAAGATGTTTTGACTTAAAATGCCCAAAGTGACTTTCATGCTTCATGTTGGACTCACAAGTTTATCCATACCAGGTTTCAAGCCTTGATTTCAATCTTTGCCCAGTCAATTGGACAGTTGATCTAGAAATCTGTTGTATTGGGGAAAAAGTCAATTGTGGCCAATTGACAGTCAAACCTCATGAAATTTGACCCACATCAACATAATGAACTCATATGAACCATTTTGTCAAGTTTGGATCACAATTTCACAAGAAATTTGATCAGATCACCAAAAGGGCAAAATGGTCATTTTTAGGGTTTTGACTGCACAAAGGCAACTTTTGACTGTTTGACCAAACCAATGGCAAACCAAGCTCACATATGGACTCAAGAACTCAATGGCATTGTCTTTACACATTCAACAAGTTCAAAAGATCTCAAATGCACAGGATTGACAGATGAATTTTCCAGTCAACTGATCAAAATTTGACTTTATACTGAAAAGTCAAACTTTGACTTTTTGGTCAAAATCAAGTGCCAAGATTCATTTTTCATCAAGACATGTCAAATTATGAAACTTGTTCATCAAGAAACCCAAAATTGCAAATTAGGGTTTAAAATGAAGAAATTTCATAACTTAGAAATTTTCTAAGTTATGAAATTTCCTTATTTTTTCCTAACTTTGTCCCATTTTTTCACCAAGATGAAAATGGATTCAAACAAAACTCAAAACTTGAAAGTTGTATTCCATTAAAAAATCTACAACTTTGATTCACAGAGTTTTCTCAAAGGAAGCTTGTAGCTCAAGTTATGATTTTTGGAACAAGGGTGCAAAACATTTTTAACTTAGAAAAATTTTGACCTATTCTAGGCAGGATTTTTGTCCAACTTCTTGGCTATTTTTCACATGCTTCCACTTGGAGTTTCAATTTTCATTACAAATATGGATTGTAGTACACATTCCAAGCTTTCCAAATTGTCCAAGAACTTCTCAAACACCCTTGTGGTTAGGGAGAATCGAATTTGCAAAGTTGGGCAAAATCCACTTTTGTTCTTGGCCAAGGCTTGTTCATAACATTGGCATTTTTCTAATTTGCTTGTACAAGCTAGCTTGCAGGCATCAAAACAAGTCTCACACACCATAATTAAATGCCTAACCATTGTGCTAAGGTGTTATTTTGTTCATTTGGTCTTTACATGCAAGATTAACCCTTAATTGGAAAAAGCATATTTGCCATTTTGATAAAGTAATGCTTTATGTCAAATAACAAATCCAAGAGGCATGGGCCAGATCTTTGAGGCTAGCATTTGTACACAAATCACTCTGATCAAGAATAAGAGGTGCAACATAGATAAAGAGGATATACACGCCTGCATAAGGACTTGAGTTTACTTACTTCAAAAACAAGCAAGATTGCAAAACAACTCCAATCTCTCATTCCTGTAACAACCAGCCAAAGCAAACTTTGCAAACATCTTTCACACACCCTAACTGACCTTAAGCACGACTGAACCACGTCCCAAACCTCCTCATTCACAAAAACACCCTCTTGCTGCAGAAACAGAGCAAGTTCTGCAACTTGAATTTCACAAACATTTCCACTCGTGCACTTTGGCCAAAAAGAGTTCAAACATATTCCATATCATCCATTGAAGCTATCCCAAGCATTGAACTCAAGCTGTAACATCCTTAACATTGTTTTACATTTTTTCTTTCAAGCTGTGCAGGTGGACTTCCATAGCACGATACAGGCAGTTTCAGAGCAAGCCAAGCATAGGAGAAGCATCCTTGGACTTCAGGCAAGCTGTACCAAAGCTCAAACTCCATTGAAGATACCTCCATTGTTGTACACGACTCAAGCTGAAACAGGTAAAACATGAACTTCTATCTCTCAATATAGGAAGAGTTAGGCTTAGGTTTGTGAATGAAACATGTTCTCCTCATATCCCTGAAGCCATCCATATATTCACTTTTCATTTATAATGAGTATGCTGTAAGAATTTTGGCCATGAACATTGAAGAAAAATCAGGTCAGAAATTGGGGATGAAGAAATTCTCCCCCGTTTCTTAGAGTTAGGTCAAGTTTTTTATATGTATGAATTCGTCTCTTGATGCTCTACATTGTTTGTGTTATGAGTTTTTGTTAAAAGTCAAAGAATCAGGAGTTTGAATGAAGCATGAAAAACGCGCGTTTTAGTTGTTCAAACATTGCTGGAGGTTGAAGAAGGTGGACTTCGGCTGGGCATGAGTTGTTCTTGCTGCTTGCACCCTCTCTTTCCATTTACACCCTCTGGCCCATTGTGTGATATTTTGATCATTTTTGGTTTTTTCTTTTTGATTCTGACTTATTATTTTTTGCTCAAATATAAAAAATATCAAAAATATTTTTCCATACATTTTTGCATTTATTTGGCATTTATTTGGTTTTGTTTAGCATATGTATATAAATAAATATAATACTTTTTATTTAAAACATTAAAAAATAATACAAAAATATATTGTTTCAGTTATTATTTTTCATTTACATTTTGAAAACATTTTTTAAAAATACACATATTTGTAAATAATTAATATTTTATTTTTTGTACATATTTAGCTTATAAAATATATATAAATATACTTATACATATTTCATTAAATATTTAGGACAAAAATATGAAAATAATACATTTTTATTTCTATTAATATTTGACATCAAAAATACTTTTTTTTACAATATACTTTTTTTTTGTATATAATTAACAAATATTGTATATAATAAATAAATAAATATTATTTATTTAGAAAACTAGGGTTTTGCCCTAAACCATAAAAATATCAAAAATTGACCTTTTTTATTTTTGTTTATATTTCACATGAAAAAATACTTTCACATACATAAAAAATCTTTTTGTGCATAATACATTTTTGCATATTTATTATATTTATTTAAATGTTGTACAATTAGATATTTGTATATTCAATATGGATGTAATAGTTTTAGATTTAATTTCTTGCTAAATATCCCCCCATTCAAACATTTGTACCCCCATCCCAATAATTATGTCGTAATAATTTAGGACTTTAAATTTCCGCATTTAAAAGCTTTCAAATTATGCCATGATAGACCTAGGGTTTGTATGCAAATCAAATAACAAATAGCTTGACTAATACAAAGACAAAAATGCATGAAAATGGACAACACCAAGCACACTTGCACCCTTAGGGTTACTCCACTTGTTGCCTTCAAAAATGGGCCATGTTGCATGTTGAGTGTCTTTGGCAAAACAAAAACAAATCTTATGATCATAGTCCCTCGATGACGCTTTCTCAAGTTGCCTAAAAAATGATTAAGTCCCTTGAAGGAAAAATTGCCAAAGACACTTGGCACCATTGCATTCATGGTCTAAACGATGACCCGCGCCCGTCCCGTTAACATTCTAACACTAGATTGTCCACCAAATACAATGGTGGAATAATACTGGTAAAAGGGTTAAAACATAGGAAAGATCTTTGAGAAATTTAGGGGTAGATAGCTCTTAGTTACTTGATCAAACTTGCAAATACACACTTGCCTACTTTCAAAACACACTCCACAACACAATTTTCAAAAACAACTTTCAAAACCTTGAAACATCTTTTCAAAAAGACAAACACCTTTTGTAAAACATTTGAGTAAAGAATTGTTACAAGGGTTGCCTAGACAAGGCATCTTTTTTCAAAACATTTTCCAAACCACACACAAAAAGCACAATTTCAAACAATTGAAAGCACCATTTCAAACAATTGAAAATGCAAGGCATCTAAGCAAGTAACTAAGAGCCCATGGATAACCATGGATAGAAAGGGTGCTAATACCTTCCCTTTCTATAATCTACTCCCCGAACCCAAGAAAACATCTCAAAGGTTTTTGTTGTGCTTTTTAACCTTTCCTTAGGATAAAATAAAAAGTCGGTGGCGACTCTTGCTAAACCGAAACATTTGCGAAGACAAACGCAAAACCTCAAGTCAGTTCTCCCACCGTATCACAGAACTGGCGACTCTGCTGGGGAAAAAATTAAAAGTGGAGTAACCTTAGGGCTTAGATCACCCTTTTGCATGACTAATTATTTGCTTTGAATGCTTTATATTTTGTTTCTCTTGTTTGGGCTTGAAATCCTACACCCGGATTTAGGAAACATTCATAGATAGCAATACGTTGTGGAAACTGTGTGGGGTATACCGACACGGTTGAAGTAATAGCTATATTAGTGCAACATATTTTTGAGTACCGATAACCCTTGAGTTCAATCAAGGAGAGTACGGGGCCGCTGAGTGATGTCACTAAGCACTAATTACCTAGAACCTTACTTGACCATCTTGGCCTTTTATTAGGGGTAGTGAGATGACCGGCTTTGGTGCAGTCCGAAGTTGGTAGATACTCGATACGACACTCATTGAGAGTTGTTTTCTTGGAATATTTTGGTCGCTAGTTAAGTGGCTAAACAAAAACAATGAACATAGAAAACAATCCAATGATATTGAGCTCCTTAGAACCCGGTTACTATTTATAGGACAGGTTTTTAAGCCAACTTCACTCAAGAGGGTACTTACCTATGAAACCTCATGCAAGCCTGAAACTAGGGTTTTATGTGACTTGCTTGTACATATGTTTGTGCATACATCATGAACATCATAAAGCATTATATGCATCCACTAACCATTTCAAGGGTTTGGATCTTCATCTTTGTTCTTGTTTTCTAGGTCATGGAAATTCTTCGCAGGAAAACTATCCAAGTCAACCTTGTGAGAATCCCTCCTCAACTCAAGGAGCTTACATCCAGAATTCCAGAAAGCTCTCTCTTCAGTGAAAGACATGGTAGACTGCTCAGCCTAGTCAACACCACCATTGAAGAAGACATGGTGAAAGTGTTGTTCCAATTCTTTGACCCCCTTCACCGCTGTTTCACATTTCTTGACTATCAATTGGTGCCTACTTTGGAGGAATTTTCTCAACTCCTGAGAATTCCTATTCTTAATCAACTACCTTTCAACGGTACGGAAAAAGAACCAAAGCCTGAAGATGTTGCTCAAGCACTACACTTGCAACCATCTGACATCAAGGGACATTGGGAAACTAGAAGTGGTGTCAAAGGCTTCTTGGCAAAATTCTTGTTGGAGAAAACACAAGAGTGTTGGAATTCCTTGGATCTACAAGCCTTTGAAGAGATTATGGCACTCCTCATTTATGGGTTGGTTTTGTTCCCCAATGCTGACTAACTTCTAGATGTAAATGCTGTCAAGATTTTCCTGTCCAGGAATCCCATACCTACATTGCTTGGGGACATCCTCCACTCATTTTACACACGAACAATGAGAAAGAGAGGTGTTCTCATGTGTTGTACTCCTCTCCTTTCTAGGTGGTTTATTTCTCACCTTCCATAATTTATTTTGAAGAATGAGCAAGGCTTAAGGTGGTCACAACGGTTGATGACCCTCGCACATTCCGATGTACATTAGTGTTCTCGGTCCAGAGAAAATGTCATCATCGTCGATCATTGTGGTGAGTTCCCTAATGTTCCCTTACTTGGCATTAGAGGGGGCATTACCTACAACCCTTGTCTAGCTTTGAGACAATTTGGATATGCACGGAGGGATGGCCCTCATGACATGCTGATTCCTGACCTAGTTTTTGACTTTGACAACGATGCGCAAGGACTTCGCCAAAGATTCATCAGAGCTTGGAGGATGCCTAACAAGGTAGATAGCAAGACACTGGGGCACAAGAACTCCATCCCTCTTGAGCCTTATCTCAAGTGGGTAAGAACCCGAGCCCAGAGTCTTATGATGCCTTACCCTCATATTCTCCCTTTGATTAAAGAGCCTGTTAAGGAAGGAGAGGTTCCTCACACCATCCTACATCCTGACATGCCAACATCATGGGAGGAGATGCAGAAGAGTTGGATCCAACTCAAGGAAGAAAGGGATACTTTTGAAACCAGCTTCTACGCCAGTGAGAAGAAGGTTTTGGAGCTTACCCGCCGACTCCACGAGGAGGAGACCCTCAACACTTACATCGCACTAAAGAGGATGTGCAACGTCTTTTTGCCTTAAGAAGTTTTTGTAATATTTGGCCCAATGGGCATTTATGTACTGACAAAATTTCTTCTTATTAATATAACGTGTGTTCTTTTTGTTTGCAACAATTTTGACTTTCTAAATCCTTGAATGCATTGCATGAATAAGCATATCATTCATCATATGCATAAGCATGTCTTCACACCAGGTTTCCTTATCTTTCTACTGTTTATTTCAGTAAGATGGATCTTGAACAGACGGTCAAAGATCTGCAGTCACAAAACTCACAGTTTCAACAGCTCCTAATGACCTTAGAGCACTGCTGGGGAATAAGGAACAAGAAAAAGGAAAAAAGAAGAAGAAAAGAGTCGGGGTAGCTACACTGGGAAGAAGATTTGAGAATGAAGCTAGGAGAGTTCTTGAATTCCCCTCCACATCTGATGAGGGGACCGGTAAAGGAAAAGGGGCTGCATTACCTTCTGAGTCCGAGGCTGAAGAGGAAGAGGTTGAGGAAGATGAAGACTACTCAGAGAAGCAATACCCGCCAGCAGACGACAAATACAAAAACCTGGAGGATAGATTGGCAGCTATGTAGCTGCAAAGGGTTCCCGGGTTAGACTTTGAAGAGTTAGGATTGATTGCTAGGATTGTGATCCCTCCAAAGTTTAAGGTGCCAATTTTTGCAAAATATGACGGGCTGTCTTGCCCGAAGATGCACCTGAGGTCATATGTCAGAAGAATTCAACCTCATACATCCGACATAAATCTTTGGGTACACTTCTTTCAGGACAGCTTGTCCGGTATGCAGCTAGACTGGTTTTACCAGCTTGAGAGGTCAGAAGTGCATAACTGGGAAGACTTGGCAGCTGCCTTTTATCTCCAGTATCAATATAACGCTGACTTGGCGCCAACCTGTACTCAGCTACAGAGTATGGGAATGGCCTCAAATGAGGGATTCAAAGAATACGCCCAGAGTGGCGTGACTTGGCCGGAAGAGTACAGCCACCTCTTTCAGATAGGGAGCTAGTCGATATGTTCTTGGGGACCCTATCTGGCCCGTTCTTCAACCATTTGACCGGGAGCTCTTCCGCAGGGTTTACTGAACTGATTCTGACTAGTGAACAGGTGGAAGCTGGTATTAAGAATGGGAAGATTCAAAGGGATGCCTCCGCATCCACAACTGTTAAGAAATCATTTTCGGCCAAGAAGGAAGCAGCTGTTGTGTACTCTCAGAAAAGATCGGGAAGAACTGAGCGTCGGCCGACTGTAGGGGTCGTGATGATTCAAAATTCATCAAATGATCAGCCTCGTAACAATCAGTCCAGACCTAAACAGCAATGGGGAGAACGGCCACAACGGCAGTTCACCCACATCAATATGACACCCACACAAGTTCTTCCCCATTTGTTGAAGCTAAATCTCACCATTATCAAAGAGGCACCAAAAAATGTGAATACAACTTCCCCGCATTATCATCCCAATGCTAAATGTGCCTGTCACTCTGACAGCGTCGGGCACGACACCAACGATTGTTGGATGCTTAAGCATAAAATTCAAGACATAATAGATGCAAAAGAGGTTGAGTTCGATGCTCCAGAGAAGCCGAATGTAATATCCGCTCCAATGCCGAAGCATGGTCGCAATGTCCATGCTATTGAAGAAGATCTGTATGTTGCTACTGTTGATGATCTGGTAACTCCACTACTAACAATCAAGTTGAATCTGTTAAAGGCTGGGATTTTTCCAGGATGTAAAGAAGACTTCTACTGTTGTTCCTCCCTACCAATCGACTGTCCATTGCTGAAGATAGGCATCCAAGGCCTAATGGACAGCCAACAAATTCTTTTCGAAAAGATTCCTGCTACTCCAACCCCTAGCAAAGATGTTTCAATAATCACCATTTCCACCAATCTTTCCAAGGTCCCTAAAAAGCCTGTTAAGATTACATCCGCTACGAAGATTGTTCCTCTGAAAATAACCATGCCTGGGCCTGTCCCCTACAATTCTGACAAATCAATACCATGGAATTATGGTGGAGAAATCTACTACCATGGTGTTAAACAAGTTGAGATAACATAAGAAAGCTCTGACGAAGAAGATGCTGACATTGGAAACATTTCCGGTACGAGCAAGATTACCCGAAGTGGGAGAATTTTCTCTCCAGATATTGCCCCTCCAAAGGCAATCTTTGGACCCTCAGTTGCTGCCAAAGTTACTCTTGCACCGATAAAACTTTCTGCAAGAACTCCGTTGATTGAAGAAGCTGTTACTCCTGTAGTTGTCCCTCCTACTTCTGCTGATAAGGGGAAAGGGATCCAAGATGAGCTCGTCAGGACGAGGGCTCAACCATTGGTCATCCCCGAAACCTCTAAGAAAGAAATGGAGGAGATTCTGAAAATAATAAAGAAAAGTGATTATGACGTTGTAGAGCAACTGGGGCAAACCCCCTCGAAGATCTCCATGTTGGCTTTGCTGCTTTGTTCGGAGGCTCATGCCAAAGCATTGATAAGATTTCTGAAGACAGCCCATGTTCCCCAGGAAACCTCAGTCGATCAATTCCAAGATTGTGTAGCCAGCCTTACCGCCGACAACGGCCTGGGTTTCTCTGATGCTGACCTGACTTCGAAAGGAAGAAAGCACAATGACGCATTGCATGTGTCAGTCGAATGCCAAGGAACTACTCTTTCCCATGTTTTGGTTGACATTGTTTCTTCTCTGAACGTGCTGCCTAAGAAAGCTCTGGATCGACTGGATTGTGAAGGCTTGGAGCTGAAACCAAGTAATATCATTGTCAAGGCCTTTGACGGGTCTAAAAGAATGGTGCATGGGGAGGTCGACATTCCCATCAAGGTAGGCACTGAGGTGTTCCACTCAACTTTCTATGTGATGGACATCCGCCCGTCATACTCTTGCTTGCTAGGGAGGCCATGGATACATAATGCAGGGGCAATCACTTCCTCCCTACATCAGATGTTGAAATACCCTGTCAAAGGAAAAATCATAACTGTACACGGTGAAGAGGAATATATGATCAGTCACCTGAACTCCTTTTGGTATGTGGAAGTATATGGCGAATTCATTGAAACACCCTTTCAACACTTTGAGGAAGTTGCTCCCGAGGTTGCAGTGGCAAAGGCAGTAGCTGAGGTACCCAAGCAGGTGGCCAGGATGGCATCTCTGAAAGACGCAAAGGCTGCAATGAAGGAGGGGAAGAGCTTAACATGGGGTCAATTGCCTGACTTTCCCCACAAGACAGACAAGTTTGGGTTGGGATTTACCGCTGCAGGGCAAAAAGCTATGCGATGCTCAAAAATTGAAAGGACACCCATCAAGATTTCTCCTCATGGAGTCAATGCTTTGGAAGACGAAGACGAAGAGGGTAACATTGAAGACTGGATCTTCCCAACCATCGAAGGGGGACTGCACAACTGGGAGGCGAAAGACTTCGTCCCCATTACTTTCATTAATCAGTAACTTATCTTTCGAACATTTCCTGTTGGTCTGTAATAATTACTTTTAAACCATCTGCACACTACTTTTTCACCTCATGCCTTGCCCGGGGCATGTAGGTCCATTTGTAAGGGTTTTGATTCTCTTTATATTCATATGCCATGTTTAATGAATCATTGGACGTTTTTCATTTATAAACTGCTGTGTTCATTTTCCTTCCTTTTGCATTTTTGTTTGTTTAAGGATGGATATCCCTTACACACACCCACACTCACAAATGCAGGTACCCATCCACTCTGGATTCTATGGGTGACTATTTTGTTGTATCCTTCAATAACTCTGAAGATTTGGTCAACAAGGCTGAATACGAAGATGACGAAGATTGTGAAGTACCAGGGGAGCTAGCCAGACTTCTACAACAAGAAGAAAGGGCCATCTTGCCTCATGAAGAGTTGTTGGAAACTGTCAACTTAGGAACATAGGAAGACAGGAAAGAAGTACAAGTGGGTGCCAATCTGGAACCAAGTTTCAAGGAGCGCTTAATACAGCTGTTGAATGAATACGTTGAAATCTTCGCCTGGTCTTATGAAGATATGCCAGGTTTAGACACAGATATCGTGGTTCACTGTCTCCCTACAAGAGAGGATTGTCCACCGGTCAAGCAAAAAGTCCGCCGAATGAGGACCGACATGTCTGAGAAGATTAAAGCTGAAGTAACGAAGCAATTCAACGCTGGCTTTCTGGCTGTTACATCCTATCCATAATGGGTTGCTAACATTGTTCCAGTACCTAAAAAAGACGGCAAGGTCAGAATGTGTGTGGACTACCGGGATTTGAACAGGGCTAGCCCTAAAGATGATTTTCCGCTACCGCATATCGACATTTTGATTGACAACACAGCTCAACACAAGGTGTTTTCCTTCATGGACGGATTCTCGGGCTACAACCAGATTAAAATGGCCTCCGAGGACATGGAGAAAATAACCTTTGTTACACAATGGGGTACCTTCTGCTACAAAGTGATGTCGTTCGGACTGAAGAACGTAGGGGCAACTTATCAGCGTGCCATGGTAGATTTGTTTCATGATATGATACATCATGAGATCGAAGTTTACGTAGACGACATGATAGATCGATCACAAACAGAGGAGGAGCACCTTGAACATCTGCAGAAGCTGTTTGCCAAGTTGAAGGAGTACAAACCCAGGCTGAATCCAAGTAAGTGCACTTTTGGAGTTAGGTCTGGTAAACTTCTAGGATTCATTGTCAGCAACAAAGGCATTGAAGTCGATCCAGCAAAAGTGAAAGCTATACAAGAAATGTCGGCCCCCCGTACTGAAAAGGAGGTTAGAGGGTTATTGGGGCGCTTGAACTATATTGCCAGATTCATCTCTCATCTGACGTCTACCTGTGAGCCAATTTTCAAACTATTGAAGAAAGATCAGGTAGTCGAATGGAATGACGATTGCCAAGCTACTTTTGATAAGATCAAGGAGTATTTGCTAGAAACTCCTATTCTGATGCCACCCGTCGAAGGAAGACCATTGATCATGTATCTGACCGTGTTGGATAACTCAATGGGGTGCGTACTGGGCCAGCATGACGAGTCTGGTCGAAAAGAGCATGCCATATATTACCTTAGCAAAAAGTTTACCAACTGTGAGACTCGCTACTCACTGCTCGAGAAAACTTGCTGCGCTTTGGTATGGGCTGCTCGCCGGCTAAGGCAGTATATGTTGACTCATACCACTCTGTTGATTTCCAAAATGGATCCTATCAAGTATATCTTCGAGAAGCCTACTTTATCTGGAAGAATCGCTAGATGGAAGATGATCCTGACTGAGTATGACATCCAGTATACTACCCAAAAAGCTATAAAAGGGAGTGTACTAGCTGACCATCTAGCTCATCAAGCTATCGAAGATTATCAATCCATGAGATTCGACTTCCCAGACGAGGACATCATGAATTTGGACAACATTGAAGGTAACAGACCGTATGACGGACCTGAAAATGGATCCCGATGGACCCTGTACTTTGATGGTGCTTCAAATGCACTTGGAAACGGTATCGGTGCGGTACTCATTTCCTCAGAAGGTTGCCACACACCTTTCATGGCCCGACTTTGCTTCAGCTGTACCAACAACATGGCCGAATATGAAGCCTGCATTTTTGGTCTCAACGTTGCTATAGACCTGGGGATCAAATCTTTGATCGTATTCGGGGACTCGTCTTTGGTTATCAGTCAAATCAAAGGAGAGTGGGATACCAAGCATCCTAATCTTATCCCATACAAAGAATATGTCCTGACATTGTTACCTCATTTCGAGCAAATCACCTTAGAGCATTTCCCGCGAGAAGAGAATCAGCTAGCAGATGCTCTGGCTACAATGTCTTCCATGTTTAAACTCAACTGGGATAACGAGGCTCCCCAAATCACCATCGAGCGAATGGATGAACCTGCGCATTGTCATGAGATTAATACCGAAGAAGTAGTGGAACAACCTTGGTTTCACGAAATCAAAAGGTATCTCCAGACTAGAGAATATCCCGAAGGAGCTTCCGTAAATGACAAAAAGTTCCTAAGGAAATTTGCTGCCAAGTTCTTCCTGAGCAACGACATCCTCTATAAACGCAGCCATGATTGTGTTTTACTCCGATGTGTAGACAAATCTGAAGCAGAGTTAATCATGACTGAGATACACAGCGGTACGTTTGGCACCCACTTGAGCGAGCATATGATGGCTAAGAAGATTCTAAGGGCAGGCTATTACTGGTCTACCATGGAAGCAGATTGCCATCAACATTCCCGTACTTGCCACAAATGTCAAGTCTACGCTGACAAGATTCATATTCCTCATGTCCTCTCAACGTTCTGACAGCTCCTTGGCCATTCGCAATGTGGGGCATTGACATGATTGGAGAGATCAAGCCCACAGCGTCCAATGGACATCGCTTCATCCTGGTTGCTATTGACTATTTCACCAAATGGGTCGAAGCAGCTTCCTTCGCCTCTGTTACAAAGAATGTGGTTGCCCGCTTCATCAAGAAAAACCTCATATGCCGGTATGGTGTCCCCGACAGAATCATCACGGACAACGGTACAAATCTGAATAATACTATGATCACCGCTCTATGCAAACAGTTCAAGATTTATCATCACAATTCATCTCCCTATCGGCCGAAGATGAACAGTGCTGTTGAAGCTGCGAACAAAAACATTAAGAAGATCATTAAGAAAATGACAGTTACCTACAAGGACTGGCATGAGATGCTACCGTTTGCTCTGCATGGATACCGTACCACAACACGTACTTCAACAGGGGAAACCCCATTTTCTTTGGTATATGGCATGGAAGTTGTCCTGCCCATGGAAGTTCAGATTCCTTCTTTAAGGATTATGAAGGACGCTGGTTTAAATGAAGACGATTGGATTCAGACCCGACTTGATCAACTCAATTTGATCGACGAGAAACGACTCGCTGCTGTTTGCCATGGTCAGACAAATCAAAAACGGATGATCAAGGCTTTCAACAAGAAAGTCAGACGTCAAGTATATCAAGTCGAAGATCTCGTAATCAAGCGGATTATCTTGACGCAAAGTGATCCCAGGGGAAAATGGACTCCTACATACGAAGGACCATTTGTGATCAAGAGCATATTTTCTGGTGGTGCAATGATTCTGACCACCATGGACGGCGACGATTTGCCGCACCCTGCAAACGCAGACATAGTCAAAAGATACTACGCATAAAACAGCCCCACAAGTCGAAAACCCGAAAGGGCGGATTGGGCAAAAATGGGCATCCCGGTGAACCGAAAACCCGAAAGGGCGGTTCAGGCAAAAATTAGGGATAAAACAAAAAAAAATCTATACACCCGGCAAGTCGAAAACCTGAAAGGGAGGCTTGGGCAAAAAGGGGTTTCCCGGTGGATTGAAAACCCGAAAGGGCGGTCCAGGCAAAAGTTAGGGAATTAAAGCGTATGACTATGTCTCGTCGGATCACTTTAAAGAACAATCTCTTCATCAACAAGCTCTGAGCTTCTGATCAATCCAATCATCGGCGGACGAAGCATTGAATGGACATGATATTCAGAGTTGTGAAGGCTATAGCAGAATGGGGATCCCATGGAATTGTTTCACATAGCCATCTTTCTTTTTGTATAAATTTTTCAATTTTTACGACAACATCCTCTTACTAAGATGTCTGTCTCATTTGTACAAAGATACTCATAAAAAGTTAATACAAATACTTTTCCAAACACCACAAAGTTGCTTTGTCTTCCTTTTTGCTTTTCTACACTTATGTTTTATTGGAGAAACATCCAATGTTTTGTTAAATAGGCATATGCATTTGAACATAATCATCTCCTTACAAATCAAGAAAGATTATTACTGATAGGTTGAAGGTACATATAGATATCTTGATGCCCTTTCAGAAGGAATCCCCAACAGTTCTAAACTCCAAATTCCTCAACGAGGTTCAAATCCAGAACTTAATTCCCCAAACAGAGCTAAACTTCAGGATCCTCAGCAGAACAAAAGCTTTCTCAAAACACTGATTTCCCTAGCCAGAGAGCCTTCCAGAACTCAATTCTCCTCAGAGTTAAGTTTCAATATCCCCAGTGGAGCCTTAAAATCTGAAAATCCTATCCCCAGCGGAGCTAAAACTTCCAACTATCAATCCCCAGCGGAACCAGACTAGTGAACCTTCTCCCCACAGAGATACTTCCCATCAGATTGAAGATTCTCAATTTTACTTCTCCAGCTTAAGCCTACCAGGTTATGGACTCCCCAGTAGAGATCATCAGAATCCTCATTCCCTACAAATCACCAAGGAGTTCCAATCCCCATCAGTGGACCTAAGATCCCTCAGCAATTGAAATTCTTGCAATCCCCTGCAGCAGTCAAGGATTCACTTTCCCTGGCAGCAGTCAAGATTCTACTATCTTCGGCTATCCAGGATTCATCTATCCTCAGCAAGACAGCTCATCAGCTTACATGCGCATTCATTACATTCATATCATAAACATTGATATAACATGTATTGCATCATACATCTCATGCAACATAACTTTGTGTTTAGTTAACATTTTGTCCTTTTCAGGATAAGAATGAAAGGCTATCATTAACAATTATCCAAGATACAGTTCTACACAGACTCATCATGAGGCAACCCTACACCGGTTCCTTCTGAATTTCAGATGCAGTTTACACGGACTCATCATCAGGAAACCCTACACCGGTCCCTTCTCCATTTTAAGACTTCTGAAAATAGTTCACGGGTTCTACAGATACGGATGTTAACCTATCGCTTGTTCAGATTCTTCAAACTCTGAAAACAGTTTACGGGTTCTCCAAACACGGATGTTAATCTATCGCTTGTTCAGATTCTTCAAACTCTGAAAACAGTTTACGGATTCTCCAAACATGGATGTTAATCTATCACTTATTCAGACTCAACTTTTGAAAACAGTTTACGGACGCTTCCCAACATGGATGTTGATCTATTGCTTATTCAACTTCAAGACTTCTGAAAACAGTTCGCGGGTTCTCCAGATACGGATGTTAACCTATCGCTTGTTCAGATTCTTCAAACTCTGAAAACAGTTTACGGATTCTCCAAACACGGATGTTAATCTATCGCTTGTTCAGACTCAACTTTTGAAAACAATTTACGGAGGCTTCCCAACATGGATGCTGATCTATTTCTTATTCAACTTCAAGACTTCTGAAAACAGTTCACGGGTTCTCCAGATACGGATGTTAACCTATCGCTTGTTCAGATTCTTCAAACTCTGAAAACAGTTTACGGATTCTCCAAACACGGATGTTAATTTATCGCTTGTTCAGACTCAACTTTTGAAAATAGTTTACGGGTGCTTCCCAACATGGATGCTGATCTATTTCTTATTCAACTTCAAGACTTCTGAAAACAGTTCACGGGTTCTCCAGATACGGATGTTAACCTATCGCTTGTTCAGATTCTTCAAACTCTGAAAACAGTTTACGGATTCTCCAAACACGGATGTTAATCTATCGCTTGTTCAAACTCAACTTTTGAAAACAGTTTACGGACGCTTCCCAACATGGATGCTGATCTATTGCTTATTCAACTTTGAGACTTCTGAAAACAGTTTACGGGTTCTCCAGACACGGATGTTAACCTATCGCTTGTTCAGGTTCTTCAACTTCTGAAAACAGTTTACGGATTCTCCAAACACGGATGTTAATATATCGCTTGTTCAGACTCAACTTTTGAAAACAGTTTACGGGTTCTCCAGACACGGATGTTAACCTATCGCTTATTCAGGTTCTTCAACTTCTGAAAACAGTTTACGGATTCTCCAAACACGGATGTTAATCTATCGCTTGTTCAGACTCAACTTTTGAAAGCAGTTTACGGATTCTCCAAACACGGATGGCAATCCATTTCTTATTCAAGATCCCCAGTTCAGAGATATTCCAAACACGGATACCTTTCTGATACTCGCTCACTCATCAACAACATACAGTTCAACAAGCATTCCAGATGGCATCTCTAAGCCCATCCCTCGTTAATATTCGGTCGCATCTCCAAATGGCATCTTTAATCCCATTCCCGCATCCATGTCTTGACGAGTGCAAATTTAAGGGCACTCTAGTGTCCAATCTCCTTTTACCTTCGAGACGCGAAAGGCAAACCTGCCAATCTAACTCTTCAGGTTCAAGAAGATTGAACAGGGGAAACTGTTGTACCCCAAAATTTTCCCTCTCATTTCATTAACATTTTCTCACCACAAGACCCTTGGAGCTCAAGATCAAGTTAGGGTTTGCTCTGTTCAAGACTCCTCCTTGCACTGTTGACCCAAATTAGGGTTTGAGTTTGCACAAAGATGTTTTGACCTAAAATGCCCAAAGTGACTTTCATGCTTCATGTTGGACTCACAAGTTTATCCATACCAGGTTTCAAGCCTTGATTTCAATCTTTGCCCAGTCAATTGGACAGTTGATCTAGAAATCAGATGTATTGGGGAAAAAGTCAACTGTGGCCAATTGATAGTCAAACCTCATGAAATTTGACCCACATCAACATAATGAACTCATATGAACCATTTAGTCAAGTTTGGATAATAATTTCACAAGAAATTTGATCAGATCACCAAAAGGGCAAAATGGTCATTTTTAGGGTTTTGACTGCACAAAGGCAATTTTTGACTGTTTGACCAAACCAATGGCAAACCAAGCTCACATATGGACTCAAGAACTCAATGGCATTGTCTTTACACATTCAACAAGTTCAAAAGATCTCAAATGCACAGGATTGACAGATGAATTTTCCAGTCAACTGATTAAAATTTGACTGTATACTGAAAAGTCAAACTTTGACTTTTTGGTCAAAATCAAGTGCCAAGATTCATTTTTCATCAAGACATGTCAAATTATGAAACTTGTTCATCAAGAAACCCAAAATTGCAAATTAGGGTTTAAAATGAAGAAATTTCATAACTTAGAAATTTTCTAAGTTATGAAATTTCCTTATTTTTTCCTAACTTTGTCCCATTTTTTCACCAAGATGAAAATGGATTCAAACAAAACTCAAAACTTGAAAGTTGTAGTCCATTACAAAATCTACAACTTTGATTCACAGAGTTTTCTCAAAGGAAGCTTGTAGCTCAAGTTATGATTTTTGGAACAAGGGTGCAAAACATTTTTAACTTAGAAAATTTTTGACCTATTCTAGGCAGGATTTTTGTCCAACTTCTTGGCCATTTTTCACATGCTTCCACTTGGAGTTTCAATTTTCATTACAAAGATGGATTGTAGTAAACATTCCAAGCTTTCCAAATTATCCAATAACTTCTCAAACACCCTTGTGGTTAGGGAGAATCGAATTTGCAAAGTTGGGCAAAATCCACTTTTGTTCTTGGCCAAGGCTTGTTCATAACATTGCCATTTTTCAAATCAGCATGTACAAGCTAGCTTGCAGGCATCAAAACCAGTCTCACACACCATAATTAAATGCCTAACAATTGTGCTAAGGTGTTATTTTGTTCATTTGGTCTTTACATGCAAGATTAACCCTTAATTGGAAAAAGCATATTTGCCATTTTGATAACGTAATGCTTTATGTCAAATAACAAATCCAAGAGGCATGGGCCAGATCTTTGAGGCTAGCATTTGTACACAAATCACTCTGATCAAGAATAAGAGGTGAAACATAGATAAATAGGATATACAGGCCTGCATAAGGACTTGAGTTTACTTACTTCAAAAACAAGCAAGATTGCAAAACAACTCCAATCTCTCATTCCTGTAACAACCAGCCAAAGCAAACTTTGCAAACATCTTTCACACACCCTAACTGACCTTAAGCACGACTGAACCACATCCCAAACCTCCTCATTCACAAAAATACCCTCTTGCTGCAGAAACAGAGCAAGTTCTGCAAGTTGACTTTCACAAACATTTCCACTCGTGCACTTTGGCCAAAAAGAGTTCAAACATATTCCATATCATCCACTGAAGCTATCCCAAGCATTGAACTCAATCTGTAACATCCTTAACATCGTTTTCCATTTTTTCTTTCAAGCTGTGCAGGTGGACTTCCATAGCACGATACAGGTAGTTTCAGAGCAAGCCAAGCATAGGAGAAGCATCCTTGGACTTCAGGCAAGCTGTACCAAAGCTCAAACTCCATTGAAGATACCTCCATTGCTGTACACGACTCAAGCTGAAACAGGTAAAACATGAACTTCTATCTCTCAATATAGGAAGATTTAGGCTTAGGTTTGTGAATGAAACATGTTCTCCTCATAGCCCTGAAGCCATCCATATATTCACTTTTCATTTATATTGAGTATGCTGTAAGAATTTTGGCCATGAACATTGAAGAAAAATTAGGTCAGAAATTGGGGATGAAGAAATTCTCCCTCGTTTCTTAGAGTTAGGTCAAGTTTTTTATATGTATGAATTTGTCTCTTGATGCTCTACATTGTTTGTGTTATGAGTTTTTGTTAAAAGTCAAAGAATCAGGAGTTTGAATGAAGCATGAAAAATGTGCGTTTTAGTTGTTCAAACATTGCTGGAGGTTGAAGAAGGTGGACTTCGGCTGAGCCTGAGTTGTTCTTGCTGCTTGCACCCTCTCTTTCCATTTACACCCCCTGGCCCATTGTGTGATATTTTGATCATTTTTGGTTTTTTCTTTTTGATTCTGACTTATTATTTTTTGCTCAAATATAAAAAATATCAAAAATATTTTTCCATACATTTTTGCATTTATTTGGCATTTATTTGGTTTTATTTAGCATATGTATATAAATAAATATAATACTTTTTATTTAAAACATTAAAAAATAATACAAAAATATATTTTTTCAGTTATTATTTTTCATTTACATTTTGAAAACATTTTCTAAAAATACACATATTTGTAAATAATTAATATTTTATATTTTGTACATATTTATCTTATTAAATATATATAAATATACTTATACATATTTCATTAAATATTTAGGACAAAAATATGAAAATAATACATTTTTATTTCTATTAATATTTGACATCAAAAATACTTTTTTTTACAATATACTTCTTTCTTTTTTTTTGTATATAATTAACAAATATTGTATATAATTAATAAATAAATATTATTTATTTAGAAAACTAGGGTTTTGCCCTAAACCATAAAAATATCAAAAATTGACCTTTTTTATTTTTGTTTATATTTCACATGAAAAAATACTTTCACATAAATAAAAAATCTTTTTGTGCATAATACATTTTTGCATATTTATTATATTTATTTAAATATTGTACAATTAGATATTTGTATATTCAATATGGATGTAATAGTTTTAGATTTAATTTCTTGCTAAATATCCCCCCATTCAAACATTTGTACCCCCATCCCCATAATTATGTTGTAATAATTTAGGACTTTAAATTTCCGCATTTAAAAGCTTTCAAATTATGCCATGATAGACCTAGGGTTTGTATGCAAATCAAATAACAAATAGCTTGACTAATACAAAGACAAAAATGCATGAAAATGGACAACACCAAGCACACTTGCACCCTTAGGGTTACTCCACTTGTTTTCTTCAAAAATGGGCCATGTTGCATGTTGAGTGTCTTTGGCAAAACAAAAGCAAATCTTATGATCACAGTCCCTCGATGACGCTTTCTCAAGTTGCCTAAATAATGATCAAGTCCCTTGAAGGAAAAATTGCCAAAGACACTTGGCACCATTGCATTCATGGTCTAAACGATGACCCGCGCCCGTCCCGTTAACATCCTAACACAAGATTGTCCACCAAATACAATGGTGGAATAATACTGTTAAAAGGGTTAAAACATAGGAAAGATCTTTGAGAAATTTAGGGGTAGATAGCTCTTAGTTACTTGATCAAACTTGCAAATACACACTTGCCTACTTTCAAAACACACTCAACAACACAATTTCCAAAAACAACTTTCAAAACCTTGAAACATCTTTTCAAAAAGACAAACACCTTTTGTAAAACATTCGAGTAAAGAATTGTTACAAGGGTTTCCTAGACAAGGCATCTTTTTTCAAAACATTTTCCAAACCACACATACAAAGCACCATTTCAAACAATTGAAAGCACCATTTCAAACAATTGAAAATGCAAGGCATCCAAGCAAGTAACTAAGAGCCCATGGATAACCATGGATAAAAAGGGTGCTAATACCTTCCCTTTCTATAATCTACTCCCCGAACCCAAGAAAACATCTCAAAGGTTTTTGCTGTGCTTTTTAACCTTTCCTTAGGATAAAATAAAAAGTCGGTGGCGACTCTTGCTAAACCGAAACATTTGCGAAGACAAACGCAAAACCTCAAGTCAGTTCTCCCACCGTATCACAGGGATGGACCAGCAAGAGGTCAATATGTCCCCTGTGAAGTCATCATTTTTCTGTAGCGGTAGAAATGTTTAAGACTAAGCCATTGGATTGACTAGACTTATACAGATCAAAAATAAAAATCGCCACTAAGCTTTATTGTTTCCAAAGGGATGGGAAAAGAGAGAATAACCCAAAAAGAGGGGGAAATATTCAAGGTAAGGGGGTTGTTTATGCAAAGGGAAGGTATTAGCACCCTAAACATCTATGGTACTCCGCAGGAACCTCTTTGTAAAATATGTATATTTTGGCTATAAAATGTTGTATAAAAAATTGATGGTGGAGGTGAGAAAAGAAGTATTTTTTATGATTCTTGCACCCGCTGCGGTTGTGAACCTTTAGTGCCTACGTACCACCTTTCATGCAATAGGGGGTCAGGTTACACGTAGTTCACCTTTAAAAAAATTTAAAATAGAAGTGTGTTGATTTATTTTAAGAGATAAGACATCATCGTCATTGCCCGTGTGGAAAACATATTTACTACCCACAATCATGAGAAAGGAGAATTTGAATCATCTTAAAGTGGAGGATATGGCTATGATTTTAAAATCAACAATGCCTCACTCAACACCCAAGTGGAAAATATCTCACTTCACTACATATTGTAGAAGTATAGTTGTTTGCATCACTACAAGGATTGACAAGAGTCTAATCTTTTGAGAAAAGTTTAAAGTAAAAGCCAAAGTGGCAAAATGGTTTGAAATGAGATTGATTGACTTTTAGTCTTCTCACAAAAATGTCAAGGTATTATTAATTTGATTGGAGTTTATTTATGAAAATATTTTGAAAATGCATGGACATAAGTCCAAGTTTATTATGGAAATGGTTCAAGTTTCAAAACAAGAAGAGTTTTCAAAAGGAGAGAAACAATTTTTAAAATTAAAGAAGATGGGAGGAGAAGGAGAGACTATCCTAAAGCATAAGGTAAAAGATAGGGATAAGAACCATTTAACCAACAAGAAGCCAATACTTGACACTATGAGTCAAGATAGAACTCCCATTCTTTGGATTGAAACCAAGCAAGCAAAAATACTAGACCTCTTGAGTAACCAAAACTTTAAGTGTATTAGGTCTTCATAAAAATTGGGCAGAGTAACAGCTGTATACGGGTGAATTCTTGATTACAAACAAAGAATGTAATCAAAATTAGCTGCACACAAAACAAGTAAACAACCCAATGTCTTGAGGTAAACCTTAAGAACTCCAGACAAAATATCAATTAGGGTCACAAGGTTTCTAACATAGGCCAAGGTCTCTAATCCTAAGTCCAAGAATTCCAATTCTCCATAATGCCAAGGATAGTAACAAAATAGTCCAAGTATCACTAAAGCTTTTTATGGTTCATGTTGATTATTAGGTGTCTTAAAAAGAAAATCTCAAGTGAAAAAAATAAAAATGACAAGAAAGTAAATCCTCAAGTGAGCAAAGATGAAAATAGCATGAAATGTAAATGCTAAATTAAATGGTGCATAAAATAAAAGAGCATAAAATTAAAAAACACAAAATAAAGTCAATTATTAGTGGTTATTTGGATGATCATCTTGAAACTTGCATTTGGAACTCATTAGGGGATTGGTAGAACCAAACCCTCCACACAATAAGTTGCATTTTCTTTTTGTCAAGTATATCATCCATTTTTTAATCCTCAAAAAGTAAAATTTAATGATCAACGATGTTTAAGTGATCCGCGTTGACAAAAATTGATGAAGATCCATTAGAGGATTGGTAGAACCAAAGCCTTCACACAATGAATCTCAAGGTTATTGGATCAAAGAGATAAAATTAACACACTTGGACTTGCAAACATAGGTTTGGGCCAAGAATGATCATTTATTCAAATCGGGACAAAATTTACCACTATGTTAAGCAATCGTAAGTGGACTTATATAGAAGTCGCAACTATTTTGAGGTTGGTCAATAGCAATCTATGCACCATTTGTTTTGAGACATGATATAGAGATCATGCTCCAATAACACTTAGTGCAATAAGAAGGGGATGAGATGAAGAAGGGTTGGAGAGAATATACAAACCACATTTGAATTAAAATTTAATCAAACTATTATTAAAATCATTCATCCATTTTTATGGAGTTAGACTCAACACCATGGATCCAATGATGTTAACAAAGTTCATGATCAAAAATTCAACCCAAGATCAGCCAGAAAATAATCACAAAATAATATTGCATTTAATATATATATTAAAAAAAGGATTTTAAAATGTTTTAAAATAGAAATAGAAGATAAAAATATTAACCATGTCAAAATTAATCAAGAAATATTAAGTAAGACCATAGAAAAATCAGAAAGGGACTCAACTATTTTTATAAAAATTTTGGTGATTTTTTAAAGTCTGAAACTATTTTTAAAAATTAAAATAAATGAGTAAAATAAACCAAAAATGGTAAAAAATAACCAAGTCAGGAAAAAAAATGAGGTCACCAATATTTGTCACAATATCTTTGGATCATTCCATATTTTTTTCAGAATTTAAAAATGCATAAAAGTATTTTTAAACATTTAAAACAATTCAAATAAAGCAAAAATTTATAAAAAAACACAAAATAAAATTTTAAAAAAATAAAAATCAAAAAAAGAAAAATCAAAAATATTTTTCATTATTTTTTCATATTTTGTGGACTTATAATGAATTTTCTATGATTTTTTTGAAATTTAAATCAATTAAAATAAATATCAGAAAATAAAATATCAAACCAAAAAAATGTGGGTCATCTGATCATTGTCAAAACGCATTAGTAAATAAATCAAGTGGACCTAGCGCACTGTGCATGTTATGGATTTATTGAATAAAACACTAGATCACTAATTAAATTAGAAATTCAAAAAGAACAAATGGTACACCATCATTGGTTGGAATATGACACGTTGGTCATCTTTAACCTCCATCCAACGTGAATTACAGGTCTCTCAAACTATAAAATCAGAAGCTCATACATATGCCAATCGCTTCGTCTCTTCAAGACGAAGACAACCACACCTTCGCGACAAATTTATATAAACTGTAGCTCAAGGCATTTGGAAGAAAATTTTTGAAAAGGAATTTGAAATTTCATGGTCAAAACGTATTTCCAGTTAAAAGCAAGTGTTGTGACTAGAACCAAGGCAATGAGAAATTCACAATGATATCAAAGTTTAGAAGAATTGATGGAGAAATTTATCTATTGAAGTTGAGTTGTAGAGCTCTGAAACTGGACTTCAGTGGATCAATATAGGTCACGATTCTTGAAGGTAATTGTATGGTTAGCTTCAGGGAAGATCAAGGAAGCTGAATAGATAGAAAAAATAGATTGAAAAAGGCTTGAACACTGATTTTGAAGTTGCAGAAAAGTGAGTTATGGAATGAGTTTGGAAGGGTGATTTTGGTTGTTCAAGCTTGAGAAAATGAATGGGATAGCTCACCTATTTATAAGAGAAGAAAATGGGATTAAAAGGAAGAGTGAATGATGCATTTTGGAGGGAATTCGTGTGGAGTTGCAAACAAGAAAAGTGTGACTTCTATTTTGATCAAAACTCATCCAAACTTTGCGTTTTAATGTGCTAAACACTTCTGGAGATTCACTAAACATGTTTAGAATCAAAAGTGCGCAGAAAAAAAATGTGTTTAGAAGCAAAATCAAGGATTTCAAAATCTGACTATTGAAGATATTCCTGTTTCAAGTTACCAAGTTCAAATCAATGGAATTCTCAGCTCAAGGGGTCTTAGGACATGATTCTTAATGCTTTAGAAAGATGAGATTACAAGCTTTGAAATGTTAAAAGAATGGAATCAAATGGATGTTTGAGCTGAAAGTTGCAATGAGTCAAAGTTGGGAAAAAGAAGTTGATATTCTATACTTAGAAATATTTCAAGTTTTTCTTCCAAAGTGACCTATAATCTTTTGCATCCAAACATGGCCTTCCTCTTGGAATTTGCTCTTGACCAAAAAAGATGGAATGAAATAGACCTCTTGAATGACATTTTGAAACATGACCATTCAAAATATCCAAAAATTGAGAGAGTTATGAATTGTTGAAGTTTTCAAAAAATCATGAAATGACCTATAATCCTTTCTATACTTAGGGCATCTTCCATCCATTTTCTCACTTTGCACATAAACTAAGGAATAAAGGTCACATCCTAAATATCATTATGGGAAAAGAGTGGGCTCAAGGTGATAAAAATTGACCAAGTTATGATTATTTTAAGTCACATGAAGAGATTTGAGGGTTCATCTAGAGGACTTGTAATATTTCTTCATCATCAAGTTTCTTACACATGAAAACTCCTTGAAACTTTTTAAGTGATTTGTTAATAACCCTTTAAAGAGAAGGATGTTTTTGGAATCACTCAAAAATACCAAAAGATGAGCAAGATATACTTCTTTGAAGTTCAAAACCTTAACTCTTAGATCAAGAAAATGCTTTGAGGAACTTTGACAATTTTGAACAACCTTCTTGTACCAACATGTTTGCTTTGTAAATAGAAATTGTTAAGGATGATAATAAGAACTCGTAGCAACCAAAACCACTTCCATATCTTGAGAAATGAGATAAATATTCACTTGTGACCAATGGGAACAAGGCCTTGTCCAATCATGACAACTTCCTCAATCAACCCCTTGTACTTTTGAATCAATATTGATAACTTTGAAATATGGTGAGCCAAAATAAACCTTTCCATGCCATTTCTTCCAAAACAACTTCAATGGTGAGGTTTGAATTTCTCAAGCTTCATTAACTAGGGCATGTAAATAAACTCATGAACCCATGGATCAACTTGCCAAGCCATATTGCCTTTACCTACATTATTAACAAGTAAGACAAAGCAACATTGCATTTTATTAATTAAAAGGAAAGTCAAAACAAAACATGCATGATCACAAAAGAAAAACAAGTCAAGGTGCTTGGTGATTCCTCAAAGAGCAAAGCTAAGAATAGGGAGGAGAACCAAAATCTCTAATGTGATCTTGTTGTGATTGAATCAATCTGGTATGATAAAGGGATCTTAAGGGCAAAAATTAGGGTACAACACTACCAATATAATATGGTGTCCGGTTGATGCTTTTGGCTCGATCATGCCAAACATATCGATTCCCCACATTGAGAATGGCCAAGGGAAGCTCATGATGTTCAGAGGAGTTGGTGGCACATTTATCTTATCGGCATAGATCTTACATTTATGACACATCTTCATGTAGTGATAACAATTAGCTTCCATTGTTAACCAATAATACCCTGCCCGTAGAAGCTTTCTAGCCATAGCATGCCCATTTGTATGAGTCCCGAAAGTACCCTCGTGGATTTCTCTCATAAGTGTATCTGCTTCTTTCTTCTCCACACACCTGAGTAGTACCATATCATAGTTTCTTTTGTATAACACCCCATTACTCATAAATAATTTTGAAGCTAACATTCACAGGGTTCGCTTGTCAATGATAGAGGCATTTTCTGGATATTCCTGCTTTTCTAGGTACTTCTTGATGTCGTAGAACCAGGGCTTATTTTATGGTCCTTCTTCAATAGCAAGACAGTGTACGGGCTCTTCGAAATGTCTAATTGTGATGTGTGGGTCATGATTCGGCCAGGTTACCTTGAACATAGCTGATAGAGTTGCCAGAGCATCTGTCATTTGATTTTCTTCTTGTGGGATATGGCTAAAAGTGATCTCGGAGAACTCCACGGCCAAATTCAAAACATGATCCTGATATGGAATCAGTTTTGGGTGTTTTGTATCCCATTCATCGTTAACCTAATATATGACTAATGCAGAGACCCCAAATACTTCGAGGTGCTTTATTCTCATATCGATGGCAACTTCCAGTCCTAGTATACAGGCTTCGTACTCGGAGATGTTGTTGGTGCAGTCAAAACACAACCTTGAAGTATAGGGCTTGTAATAATTCTTTGGAGAAGTCAAGACTGCCTATACGCCGTGACCTAGTGCATTTGAAGCCCCGTCGAACATGAGTGTCCAACGTTCCCCTAGTTTGGGTCTTTCACCGGGTCTTGGTATTTAGTAGTCACCTATAACCATGACATCCTCGTCCGGAAAGTCGAACTTCATAGGTTGATATTCTGGCAGCGGTTGGTGAGCTAGATGATCATCCAATAAACTACCCTAGATGGATTTTTAAGTGACATATTGGATGTTATATTCTGATAGTAGCATCTTCCATCAGGCAATTCTCCCTGTAAGAGCTAGTTTTTCAAACACGTACTTTAGAGGATCCATTCTTTCTATTAACCATGTAGTGTGGGTTAACATATATTGCCTCAACCTTTTGGTAGCCCAAGCCAATGCATAACAAGTTTTCTCGAGGAGTGAGTACCTGGTTTTGCAGTCAGTGAATTTCTTGATGAGGTAATAAATTGCATGCTCTTTTTTGCCTGTTTCATCCTGATTTCCCAAAACACAACCCATTGATCCTTCACGAACTGTCAGATACATGATGAGTGGTCTTCTGTAAACTGGAGGCATTAAGATCGGTGGCTCTTATAGATACTATTTTATTGTTTCGAAGGCTTTTTGGAGATCATCATTCCATACTACCGTCTGATATTTTCGTAAAAACTTAAATATTGGCTCACATGTAGCTGTAAGATGCGATATGAACCTTGAGATGTAATTTAATCTCCCTATGAAACCATGCACTTATTTTTCTATCCTCGGTGCTAGCATCCCTTGTATAGCTTTTACTTTGTCGGGGTCTACCTCGATACCCCGCTGGCTTACAACAAAACCTAACAATTTGCCTGATCTGACGCCAAATGTACACTTATTCGGATTTAACTTCAGTCTGAACTTGTGCACCCGCTCGAATAACTTTTGTAAATGTATGATGTGTTCCTCCTTCGTATGGGATTTGGCGATCATATCATCTACTTACACTTCAACCTCTTTGTGGATCATATCATGGAATAATGTGACCATTGCCCTCTGATAGGTTGCCCCTGCATTCTTGAGACCGAATGGCATTACTTTGTAGCAGAAAGTTCCCCAAGGTGTCATGAAGGTCGTCTTTTCCATGTCTTCGGGTGCCATTTTGATTTGATTATAGCCTGAGAAGCCGTCCATGAATAAGAATACTAAGGCTTGAGCTGTGTTATCCACCAGAATATCTATGTGAGGTAACGGGAAGTCGTCCTTGGGGCTTGCTTTGTTCAGATATTATAATCCACACACGTGCGTACCTTGCCATATTTCTTGGGTACTGAAACAATGTTAGCTATCCAGGGTGGATAATCTACCACTGCTAAGAAACCTGCGTCAAACTGTTTAAGAACCTCTTCTTTGATTTTGCTGGACATATCTGGACGAGTTCTTCTAAGTTTTTTCCTAACTGGGGAAAACCCTTTTTGAGATGTAGTCTGTGCACCAAAATGTCTGTATCTAACCCTGGCATGCCCATGTAGGACCAAGCGAATATATCCATGTACTCATGAAATAACTTGATCAGCCTGTCTTTGAAGCTTTTCTACAACATTGCCCCTAGCTTGATTTCTTTCGGATCTTCCCATGTGCCCAGATTAATGGTCTCAATAGCCTCTTGGTATGGTTGTATGTTGTCAGCCTTCCGTTCTATTTCCCTCTCCATTTCCTCAGAGAGTTCAAGATCTTCATCATCTTCCTCTTCGGCTTGGTTGGTAGGAGTATCAAAATTGTATAGGGTCGTAGCAGTAACATTATCGGTGGTTTTGGGCATGGATCTGCACATTTATCATGTTTTGGTGCATATATGAGATTCTGAAAATGCATATGCAGAGAAAGTATTGCCATTTTAAATTTAAAGAATAAATGCAAGAGAAAGACAAGGATCTTAATTGAAAACAAAATATAACTTTATTGATTATAAATATCGTCTAAAACAAAACAGGAAATCCTTACAAGCAACCCCTATGCCTCGGGCTTGACATAGGTTCCTTTTTTTTTAAATAAGAAAAATTACTTAGGAAAGAAAAAGATTTTGGGAATCTCCACGGCAGTCCAGCTTTTGAGTTCCTCTCCTGGGGCGCGTTCCCAGATGAAGTCAGTTTCCTTTCTAGTGTTGACCTTACTGGATATCATTTCCACATGTCCTCCATGCTCTGTTCCTTTGTTGACAAAAGTCTCTTGGATCGGAAGGAAACATGCTTTGCCTTTTAGAGTAGCTTTCGATGATTCATAGCCCAAACCAAAGCGATTCTTCTTCTCATAAATTTCTAGGAGCTTCCCCCATCCTTTTAAGGCATCACATCCCATAGTTGGTTGCATATCCCTCCAGGATGTCACGTTAGTCTTATTACCCTACTCGACTAGTAAAGTCACCATTGATAAATTTCCAAGGCTTGGAACGGGGTAGCTATACAGTCTTCGTCAGAACTGATATATCTATATTACTTAATGTGGATTACGAAGATGTATTCCTTGCCGTCGATTATGATTAATGTCGCTTCCACTAGGAACTTCAATTTTTGATACAGGGTCGAGGTGACTGCCCATGCTGCATGGATCCAAGGTCTCCCCAGTAAGCAAGTGTATGTCCGTTCTATATCCATGACCTGGAAAGTGATATTGAATATATGCGGCCCAATTTTAACTGGAAGATCCATCTTTCCTAACACCGAGCTTCGAGAATCGTCAAATGCTTTCACTATTGTAGAACTTGGTCTAATCACAACATCATTTATTCTTAACTTTATCAGACTTAACTTTTGAAACACATTGAGGGCAGAGCCGGTATCAGTGAGAACCCTAGATAAATGGGTAGTACTTATTTTCATAGTAATATGGAGTGCCTTGTTATGAGCTCGGCCCTGTGGCGGTAATTCATTGTTGATAAAACCCAGGTATGATTCAGATGTTAGATTTGCTACGACATTGTCAAATTGATTTACAGAAATCTGCTCCACGACGTGAGCTGAACTTAGTACCTTCATCAAAGAGTCTCAGCGTGCTTCAGAGTTGATGAGTAGTGAGAGTATGGAGATTTTCGCTGGAGTTTGGTGAAGTTGATCCACCACTCTATAGTCACTTCTTTTGATTATTTTCAGAAACTCTTCTGCCTCTTGATCAGTGAAGTTTTTGCTTGGAGGTTCTGTTTCTTGACTTGTATCAATCACTGTTTTCCCTTTTCATTTGTTGGAGTGTCATCTTTCTTCTTTGATGGTTCAGCTCCAAAAATTCAACCACTTCGGGTCATACCCCCTGTCCCTGCTATATTTGAAATTGCAAGTCCCTAACTTGGTGAGGGCTTATTTCCTTGCTTCACTCCATTAATGTACACGGCTGAGTCATAACTCCATGGCACTGCGTTGTTATTTTCATAAGGTAAAGGTGACGGTCCCTTAATTACCATTTATGGCCTTTGGAATCGCTGATATCAAGAGAGCCTTCTTGGGTGCCACTCATGTGGTCTCTGTTGATTCTTCCCATAAGATCACTAGAGTTTTCTTTTTAAGATTTGGGCCTTGGCAGGGGATTACTAATGGCTTCTTTCCTTCAATCGTGGCTACATATTTTTATTCAGGGTATGGTCCGAATTGGACTATCCCCTGGTCCACTAGCTTTTGCAGAGTTCTTTCAAAGGCTTCATTATGCTCTAACAAGAATCCACATTCGAACAAATATTCCTTCAACACGTTAATTAGGGTTTTTGCTTGTCTGATTGCCCTAAGGTCAGTGACTACTTCAATTGCATTTATTGTTGGCCCACCATGCGGAGGCATAGAGTTTGATTTAATGTTATTTTTCTCAAAAGTGATGTCTTGAGATTCCAAAAAATCTTGCACATTGTGTTTGAATATCCAACATTTCTCTATGGTGTGCTCTGGAGAGTTAGCATGGTATTCACATCTGGCATCGGCGTTGTATCTTCGTGGGAGTGGCCCGACTGGAGGAGCTAGAGGCTTGATTTCCACCAATGATGCCTTAACCAAGTGTTGTAATAACCGGCTAGGTGGCATAGGGAGTGAATCAAAATTTCTTGGTGGCCTTCTAAACTTGTCTTGTTGTTGCCCTTTTGGGATCATTAATGGTTGTGGTGCCCTTGGTTGTGAAGCTACAACATTGATTTCTCCCTCTTTTCTCTGTGGGAAGTTTGAAGCAGGCTTTTTTGAATTATAGGGAGCATTTGATGGTCCCCCTGATATCTTCCCATTTTTTATTCCAGTCTCAATTCTTTCTCCAATAGTCACTAGATCTGAGAATCCCGGCGAGATACTTACCACCATTTTCTCATAATACACCCCTTGCAAAGTTCCCATGAACATGTCTACTAACTCCTTTTCCAACAGCGGTGGTTGCACACGGGATGCCATTTCTCTCCATCCCTGAGCATACTCTTTGAAGGACTCTTCTTTCTTCTGGGACAAATTTTGGAGTGTAATACGGGTACGCGCCATGTACAGGTTATATTTGTAATGCTTTAATAAAGCATTAGAAAGATCTTCCCATGTTCGAATATGTGTTCGTTCCAGTTGCATATACCAGTCTGAAGACGCCCCACTCAGGCTATCTTGAAAATAGTGAATCATTAGCTTCTGATCATGGGCATGGGCATGCATCTTCCTACAATACATGCGCAAATTATTTCTTGGACATGTGAGCCCTTTGTATTTTTCAAAGTCAGGTACTTTGAATTTTTCTGTAATTACCACATCAGAAACTAGACCCATTTCGAGATCGTCTACTTCAAAGGCGTCAAAACCCTCTACAACTTTTAATTTTTCCTCCAAATCTATGTACTGATTCATTACCAGTGCATTATCAACATCATGAATACCAATCATATTTAATGGTGCTTGGTTGGCATCCTCTGGGTCGTGGTCTCTGTATTGCATGTCTAAGTAGTTGTCTGCATTATTAGTAGGAATCTATAAGGTATGTGATGCCCCTGCTTTTGGTGGTTGTGGGACAAACCCTTCAGTTTCAACTTCTTGTTGGGCCATGACGGACTTTTGGAGTCCTGCTTCCGGCTCTTTCCTTAGTTGGTGACCGCTTGATGCACCAATCGTTTGGGCTACTTCTTCGAAATCTATCATGGTAATTTAGTCTTGCCTATCAGTGATATTCTTCAAAGCTAGGAGAACTTGACTCAGATCTCCTTTCATTGAAGTTACATCCCCCTTTACTTGGTCGAGATCCTTTTTGAATGCAGCTTGAGTTTCCTCGATTTGCTCCATTGCTTTTTGTTGATAGGCCCTTGTTTGATATGTATGCCAAGGAGGTGCAGATCTTCTTCTACCAATGGCTTAACTGGAGATATTTTTTTTAGAGAGAGAGAGAAAAAAAGGAGATAAGTCTTGATATGATATGCGGGTGTTTATGAATGTATGCGTGCGAATGAATATGTATGAATACGAAATGGTTACTTGTTTCAAATGTCTTATTCATTTGGGTATGTATTTGTCTTTTGCTTACGATTTTTCTTGGTGACTATCTTTTAAAATAGATACGCAAATGAGATGTGGAAACAAAATGCCTTTATCGAAGGTAACATGATTCAGATATTGAAAAATATTAAAATCTTAAAACAAAACTTTTTTGCATAATTATAAAGGGAAATAAATCTCCTAGGCACGCTTGCGGATGTGTGCTCTGAAACCATCAACTATTGTTCAGGAAAGCTGGAGAAAGTCTTCAACATCCTTTGGAAGAGGGACCATTACACTTTCTGCGTCTCTCAAACTTCGAGGGATATCCTCAATGAGATTGTTGGCTAAGAAGGCAAGCTCTTCATGTGTGTCTTTTATAATACCGATATTCTTGATAAAGATGTGGGATTATCCTATGGTTATCTCTCCATGCTTGGGCAATCTTGGTATACTCCTCTTCCCAATACATCTTTTCACCCCTCATTTCCGTATAAATTCTCCGCTGAATAAGGAAATCCTTTTGGAGGCCCTGTAGCTCTAGACACACATGCTCATATTCTTGAGTTCTCCGAGTCAGGAGTCTTTTTTCCTCTATCCTTTCAATGCGTTCTTTGACCTATGATTCTTGGTTGTCTTGAAGTTCAGTGGTGAGGTACTTTTGTTGTTCTTCTTGATCTAAGGAATCTTGCGCCAAACTTTAGATCTAGGCTCTTAGATTTTCCTCTAGCACCTTTTTCCCATGTGTTGCCTTTTCATACCATCTGGTTAACCTTCCGATTTCAATAGCAGCCTCTTCTAACTTTTAGTTGTGGGAATCTAGGTTGAATGTCGCACTTAACATCCCTTCAGTTGTACGCTTCCATTTGAGACTCTCTTTCTCCAATTCCTTTTTATCTCTCTCAATTTGTTGGTCCTTCGACTCTAGTATGAGCTGCATCTTCTTCTTATCTTTTGTCAGATTGCGAAGGTTGAGTTTTAGCTCTTCTTTTTCCCTTTGAGATTGCTTTAGGGTTCTCTCCAGATTGTCGACTTCTTCCAAGGATATAAGCATAATCTCTGGTACCTCTGACTTATATTCTGGATCTATGTCGAATGGCAGCTTGATAATTGTGCCCTATCTTGGACCCATCTGGTGTAGGGTTCTCTCACTATGGAATTATTTCTTTCGGATTTCCTTTTGTTAACCTTGTTCCAAGCCCGGATAACCTTGTTGAGAAACCCTTGGTCTTCTATACCCATGTCATGTATGATCAATTGTTGGATTTGTTCGTCCGATAGTCTGTCTTCCAAAGGATACCCTAACTGTTGTATGGCCAAAGTAGGGTTGTAATTAATACAACCTTGAGATCCAATCAACGGGACATTAGGAAACTCCCCATCACTAATAGTGATGTCCACAATATCAAGCTTCTTAGCATACTGTTGTACCCCAAAATTTTCCCTCTCATTTATCAAGTAATTTCTAACAAGATCTCCTTTGGTTCAAGACTGCACAAGGGTTGATCAGCTCAAGACACCTCCTTAAGCACTGATGACTGAAAATTAGGGTTTGAGATTGCACAAGGACAAATGAAATTTTAATGCCTCATATGACATTCATGGATCATTTTGGACTCTCAAGATTGCTCATGTCAAGTTTCAAGTCTTGGATCACATTTTTGCTCAGTCAATTAATCAGTTGACCTAAAAATCAACTGTATTGGGGAAAAAGTAAACTGTGGAGAATTTAGAGTAAAACTTCATAATGTTTTATCCATGTAAACATTATGAACTCATATATGTCATTTGATCAAGTTTGGACCACAATTCCTCAAGAAATTTGATCAGATCATCAAAAGGGCAAAATGGTCAAAATTAGGGTTTTGACTGAGAAAGGGCAATTCCTGATTTTTGACCTAGCAAATGGTTAATTGGTTTGAGACATGATCTCAAGGTTTCAAATGCATCATTTTTACCTAATGGTATGACTGAAAACTTCCCTAAAGATCAATTGATTGATAGTTGATTTTCAGTCAACTGTACACTGAAAAGTCAAACTTTGACTTTTTGGTCAAAATCAAGTGTCAACGATCACAATTCATCAAAACATGTCAAAATATGAAACTTGTGATCAATAAATCAAAAATTTGATAACATCAAAGTTGTAGATCTCAATGAGATCTAAAACATGAAGCCAACTTTGAGCCAATTTTTCACCATGATGCAAGATGATTCAAAGGAAACTTTCAACATCAAAGTTGTAGATCTCAATGAGATCTAAAACATTTCTGAACACAACTCCTCCTATAAATGTATGGATTTCAAGTTATGATTTTGTGAATACACGTTCATGAAACTTAAAAACTTAGTGAAATTTTGCCCTAGTTTAAGCAGGATTTTGACCTACGTTCATGGCAATTTTTCACATGGTTCCAAGGGGAATTTTCAAAAGTGAACAACATAGGGGTTGTAGAGGATGTTACAAGCTTTCAAAAATGTCCAAGAACTTATTGAGATCATGTTTAAGAAAAGATAATCTAAGAGATGAAGTTAGGGTTTCATTCTTGATTTACAAGCCATTTCCATGATGAACAAGAATTCAAATCCAAGCCTAGGCTGCATAATCTTTGCTTTGCAGGCCTCAAACTTGTTTGGCACTCTATAATTAAATGTTTTCATAGCTGTTAGAAGCTTTAATCCAAGCATTCAATGCATTGCCCATGCTTAATACCATTTTAGGAAGAAAGGCAACATTGTCATTTTGGAAAAGTGATTTTTTTTCACAAAGTCAATTCTTGAGCTTTGCACTTGTTTTCTTCTGATCACACACAATCTAAAAGTCATGAGAAAATTATCAAAAGCCTCTAACAACTCAGGCCATGCTTGTACTTTGCCTTGAAACTATATTTCCACTTTTCTTCAAAATCAAGTAACATAGCCATAAGTCTATATCTTGTGTTTCTGACCCTCTCAAGTGCTACAATCTTTTCCATACATATGCATAAGTTGTTTGCAAGCTAACACACGAATACATAAGCCCTCAAACTCCCTAGAACTCAGGATCACATATAAAAACTCCATTGTTGCACAATCTGACCAAAAACTTGAAACTTACATTTCCCTCGTGTGTTTCCAAGCCTTTTGGTTCCCAAAGCTTCTAAACATCAAATACAAACCATCCAAAGTCCTTTTGCCCAAATATAACACCTCCATCATCAAGTTCCATTTTCAAAAACAGGGGTCTACAACTTGACTTCTCCAGAACTCCTCAGCCACTTTCATCTCAAGCCAAGCATCACATTAGCTTCCTGGGAACTTGAGGAAGCTAACCCAATTACTAGAACTCATTGAAAGCAGCTCAAACTCCATACACGGTTTCCAGTTTTGAGGTAAGTTTTCTCAACTTGGAACTTTTCATACACGCATCATTAATGTTTACTTTGTGAAGAGAAAATGTAGACCTCATTGCTACGAAGCTGTACATATCCATAGTTTGCATTTATAAGGTTTGAGCTTAGAGAATTTTAAAGTTGAAGTTTCTTTTAGGGTTCAAATTAGGTCCAGAGAAATTCTCATTCATCTTTGACTTATAGCTTTAGTTATTTACATGGTTAGATTCGTGAGGAAAAATGCAACAACTTTCACGTTGTTATCTTCCATTTTTGTTGAGAAATGAGAAAGTTGCAGGTGGTCTGGCTAGGCGCGAGGTTGAAGATGAAGTTGTCTTCAGGAAGCAGTTTCTAATATATATATATATATATATATATATGCTTTTATTATGTGAACGGATGAAACAAGACACCCTAGTGGTACAAGAAGCGCGCGCGTATTGGAAGGTTCAGGGTTTGAGCCCCAGCGAGACCTTTTGCAATTTTCACAATTTTTGTTAAATCAGGAAGCACTTGGGCCTCAACCCCCTGAGCATTGCATTTTTTCTGAATATCACCCCCTCTGTTTGCTTATATACACGCATCCCAAACCCTTATTTTCTATTCTGATTTCAAAAAAATGCTAATGGGCCAGGCATAGTCAAAAACTGTTTTTTTACTTGAAAACACCACAAATTAATTTTTTCACCCCCTGACTTACCCTTTTATATTTTTATTTTTATTTTTACTTATCTTTTTATTTTTATTATTATTAATATTATCATAATATTTATTTTTATTAATAAAAAATCCCAAAAATATTTTATTTATTATTTAGGTAATAATATGCTTATATTTTATTTCTCTCAAGACTAAAAAGACAAAAAAACATTTTTCTTTAACAAATTAATTTATCTTTTAATTATTTAAGTAATAATAGACTTAGGTTTAATTATTTTTTTAATTTAGATTAATTTAGAAGCCCTCGTTCCTTTTATTTAATTAATACTAGTTCAATATTCAAAACCTTTTTCATAAAAACATAAAAAACTTTTCTTTTCTAATTAACTTAATTAAATTTTCTTATTTCTTTAGGTTAAATATTTCTTCTAGTTTATTTAGTTTAAAACAAACAAAACCTTTCTTAACAAAAATCCAAACAAATTCATACTCTTTCCAATTTATTCATGCTTGTACATTATTATTTCAATTCTTGAACATTGTTCAATATGGTTGTAATAGTTAATTAGATTTAAATTCTTGCAATCCCCATTTGTAAAAATGTATACCCCATCCCTCAAATAATGTAATAGCGTAGAATATTTATTTTCCGCAATTTAATGCTTTATATATAAATGCTAGTAAATTAGGGTTTGTATGGAAAGATTAAAATCAACAAGTTAGCAAACCCTAAATCAAGACAAAATAATGCATTTAAATCAACACACTTGCACACTTAAACGCTTAGGGTAAATCCACTTTGTTGCCTTGAGAAATAAATGGTCATAATATGCATGTGAGGTATCTTAGCAAAAGCAATAAAAAAATACAACATCATAGTCCCTCGATGACGCTATCAAAGTTGCCTTTTCAAAATGATCTTAGTCCCTCAAAGAGAAATTGCTAAGATATTTAACAACATTTCTATCATGGCTATACAATGACCCACGCCCGTCCCTTTACATCAAAAGATAAGGCTTCTTACCAAATCAATAGATAGCAATATCAAAGGAACGGAAGAAATGAACTAAGACTTTTGAGTAGATAGTTTGTTCCTAGTTGCTTGCTCATTTTCAAATCAAACATCCTTGCTATTTTCAAAACAAACACCAAAACTTTCAAAACATCTTTCAAACTTGAAATGTTTTCTAAAGATCAACACTTTGTATACGTTCTTACGAATGAGAACTATTAAAAAGTTTGCCTAAACGATTGCGCCTTTTCAAAATACTTTCAAGAAACCACACAAAGCACAGTTTCAAACAAAAGCAAGTAATCTAGCAAGCAACTAAGAGCCCATAGATAATTATGGATGAAAAGGGTGCTAATACCTTCCCTTTTCATAATCTACCCCCCGAACCCAAGAAACAATCTCAAAGGTCTTTCTTGTTATTTTCAGCCTTTCCTTTTGTATAAAAGAAAAGTCGGTGGCGAATCTTGCTAACCGCAACATTTGCGATAAAACGCAAAACAACCAAGTCAGTTCTCTCACCGTATCACAGAACTGGCGACTCTGCTGGGGAATAATTCTTAAAAGTGGGGTTACCTTAGGGCTAGATCATATTTACTTGCTTTCATTGTTTGATTTTTTTGCTTTACATTTTGGTTCTTTTGTTTGGGCTTAAATCCTCTATCCGGATTTGGGATACCCTATAGTTAAGTAGCAATACATTGTGGAAACTGTGCGGGGTATACTGACATGGTCTAAGAAATAGCTATGTTAGTGTGACATATTTGTGGGTATCGGTAGCCCTTGAGTAGTGATCGGATTACACTGAGGTATCTAATGATTCAGACTGCAAGTGAACAGTTTTATCGTGTAGTTTTAAAAGATATAGAACCACAAAGACTGATGAATCGAACTACCGTCTTCTATTGTTACTTTGCAAATCTAAAGCTAATGAACATTTGACTGGCTTGTAGGGAAACTAAATACTAAATTAAGTTTAATTTTAATTTTCAGTAAGCGGAACTACCAGTATGTAATGGTCGGACCTCGGGAACTAGCAACCGGTTGGGTGTCTTTGCATTTTCAAAACAACTTTCAGTAAAATCTATCTAGTTTAAAAGCCTTTGTCTCACACTATAGTTTTATTGATCTAGGCTATGCAATTAAGTCCTAACGTACGCTTCTTCCATCCCGCAGGAGTTAAACACACTTTTTTGAAAACGAAATAGAATCTTAATTAACTTTAAAGTACTTCCGCTGTATTTTAAGCCAATGCCTAATTACTACTGTCCAGTTGAAAGATCTCAAACTTTCGCTTTGTTGACCCTAACCTCTATCCGTTCTTTACTTTTGTAACAAAACAATTTATCGATTAAAAATAGTAACTTAGACCAAAAAAAGGTTTTGTAGTAAAAATTACCCAACTGAGTCACTCGATCCCTTTGTTATATGACCTTACATACTAGTATACAAATTCTAGCCTAGCATAATATCAGACCAAATCACAGAACAATTCCAAAGACAAAACAAAATAAACATGATTATATTAATTAAAAGCAATAACAAATCATAAAAATAAACCTAAGGATAATAATTCTGGGTACGGGTACAATTACTTCTAACTCTTGACTAGAAGCACTCCTCCACAAGCTAGTAGGCTTTGCTTCGATCAGGAATAGAGACAATCGTACAATAAATAAATGCTAGAGGAAATAGAAAATTTATGGAAAAAAATGCTCAAAGAAAAAAATGCTTAAGGAAAATGAATTCTCAAAATATAAAAGGTCACCCCCTGGTTTGTTGTGTCCAGGGTTCTATTTATAGTACTTTGTGTGATACGTAGGTTTGAGAAAATATAGGAACACCTCGAGTTCCTTTGAGAAAAAATAGGACCACGGAGTTGGTTACATCCTTCATATGTTGAATGAGTGGAGCTTAAAAATAGGGTGGCTGTTGGATTGGTGTTTGAACTTTCCTCTTTCATTGGATTTGTAGACTACGTGGTCAAAGAAGGAAAAGTTGGGCATGTGACGTTCGTCAAGTCCAAGTGACGTTGGTCACTTGTTTCATTATGCCCGTGACGACCGACAGCGTGCCTTGACGATTGTCAAGGTCCTTATGCTAGTGGGCCACGTGCTCACGCCTTGTGATGGGCTTATACTTTCTTCTTCTTTTTTTCTTTGGCCCTTTTACTATTTTTGCACCATTTTTATTCATTTCTTCCAAAGTCTTTTACTTAACATTTATCTGCAAAATAAGTGAATACCCGCGTAATACCTATATAAAATAATATAATTAAAATAAAATAAGGGAAATAATTTATGTAAATCAAGCTAAAAATATCATATATTTGTGTGTTATCAAACTTCCCCATACTTGAACTTTGCTTTTCCTCAAGCAAATGATCAGTACGATGTTTTCTAAACATGGTCAGATGCACATACATGACTCGAATCAACTCATATACGGTTGCGTTGTGTTTTTGTCAGAAAACTAAAAGCTTGATTCATGCTTTATTACTACGGTAATGACACTAGATAATCCCATTTTATGTAAACTAGTTACAGATGCTATCATAGCCTACCTCGAGTATTTGTCTCGTTTCGTCCCTTTCATTCTAGCATAATCATATTAAGCCCTTTATCCTTGCACGCACATAGCAGAACAGCCGGTTAGTGGTTATGATCCGTTTTTTAGCACTTAGGTTTCTAGCACAGTAATGTGGAAACCTTTTTCTATCCAATTTCAAGATCCGGGGGATCAGACTATAATCTGTCCTACCAAGTTCAGTGCCAGACGCTCCTGAACCATCTAACAAAGGATTTTTAATGTTACTTTGTAAGGCTTACATCCTTTGGACTAAACGATCGGGTAAGGATCGCCCAATTTAATTGGTGTATTACCTATCTTCTTAAAGCTTGTAACATTTTTCTGAAATAATAAATTAGATCATCCACTTATATTCATCGACTTTCTGCGTAGTTTGTGTTTAAGACGATGCTGACTGCTAATATAAACTACTCAGAGTTACTACAAAAACTAAAACTCAGGGTTTTGGAATAATAGGTACTTGAACTAGTCTATCATACTCTGGGGTTTTAGAATGTCTAGACGATAGTAATTTCTCTTAATCTTGCCACAATTCCTAACTATTAAAGATCTTGCAACCTATGTACTTGTCAAGTGAGTCAAGTTATGCATAAAACTCTATAAAAAAAATTTGATAGGCCTAAAAAAGATAGGGGAATCAGAAAAACAGCACAAATGCTTCAATAGATAACTTGATCATAAAAATCTTATTGAATTAGAAATGACAGAAGGGAAATTACAAAGAAAATAAAAATTACTAGGAAAGGGAAATACTTCCTCCCCCATACTTGAATCATACATTATCCTTAATGTATTGACAGAAGATGGAAAAGGGAAGTGGAAACTAGACAATTATTCTTTCTCCTCTTGCCTTCGAAATTTGCCACGTGTCCTTGCTCTTCTACGTGCTTGCTCACCGCTTTTGGAAGATTCGACTCCATTACCATGAGAAATAACATTATGCAAGTCTTCGACACGAAGTGTTAAAGCTCGCATATCTTTTGTCATTACTGCAGTGAATTCCAGCATACTTCGATTGTGCCTGTGAGCATAGTCACTTTGGTCTCTCTGCATTTGTTGCATGAGATTAAACATCTCAATTTGGCGCGTCTCGAGGCTTTGGTAGCGTTGAGGTGGACAGCTGGTTCTGCTGCATTATTGTGGCATAAATTGCATCAATGGTGGAAAGATTGTTAGCGTGTTGTGGTTATGGCTCTTGCTTCTCTAATTCTTCTTCAATTTCATCAACAACAGCATTGTTGGCCTCACCTTGATTTCCTTGCTCATTTACTCCAGATTTGGCTGCATTCAGGTTGTAAAGCCAATTATCAGGATTGCCCAAATTTGTACGACTGTGATTTGGCAAGATGACGCTACGAACTTCTGCATTCTTCACCATCAGATAGTAACCTCCAGCTTCTCTTACCTTGATCAGGCGGCCAGCTCTGCAGTTATCAATGTCCATATAAACTGCTGGCAGCGTAGGTAGAAGTTGAATCCTTTCCCCCCAATTCAGGTGAACTGCGATGGTGGTGATAATGCCTCCAATAAAAAAAGGCGTAGTCCCATCTCTCGTGACAAGGTTTTGAATATGGGCCATCATTAATGTAACAGGATTAAGACAGAGATCTTATGAAAAGGCACAGTGAAGAGCATACAACTCCTTAGTGTTGACTTTGTTGTTGTTTTCCCTTCCAAAAACCGTGTTGGCCATAATGCGGTGTAAGAAGCAAATATTGGGGTTGTGAATGTGAGAGGCGTAGCGTGCTTCAGGAATAACATTGGGCTCACCGGTTATTCTTTCCCATAATGCGTATGAACTTCCATTCTAATCTATCTCCGGGGGAATATGATATTGCACATCATTTCCACGGGGAAAACAAAACATTTCGCTCAAATTTTCATGGCTAAGCGTGTATTCTCCGTTGAACATCTGAAATTGAGCGGCTCCAGTTAGGTGTTCATCAGCATTGTCACGAGTGTGGTAGGCGTAGGAACTCAAGAATTCCAACGTCAAAGCCTCGTAGGTTGGTGTGTTCAACATGCTTATAAAGCTCAGGCTTGCTTTGTCGATCAAGCCTTGCATATTGTTTCGTAACCCCAATTCTTATGTATCGTTCTCTTTGAAGTTCGCCTATTTCCCCTTGCCGGAACACGAGATGGCTCATGTCGGGTTCTTCTTGGTTTGGTGGGATTCTTCCGCGAGGTGGATTCCTTCGGGCGGCCATGATTATGTCTTTTACAAAGAATAAAATGTAATGGTGATGAAGGAATGGAAGGAAGGTGGGAGGTAGTGGTGAAAACTAAAGAATGGAAGAAGGGTTTAAATAGATGGATTTTATGAGTGAGAAATGAATGAGGTTTATGAGAAATTTTGAATATGGAAGGTTATAACTGACAGTCGTCACGCATTTTCTGACGTTCGTCAAGGTCAAAGGGACATGCTTCCTGACGTTCGTCAGGGTCAAAGGCGCGTGTTGTGGTGGTCTGACCGCGTGCATGTTATCTTATTGGACGTGCAAATTAAATCATTTTTTATTTATTCATATAGTTTAAATAATGTTACATGGTTTATATATTTATATGAATAGTTACTGGCACACAATTTATAGGGTATATGATAGGAATTATTATTGATACATAATAATGTAACCCCCCCCCCCCCCATACTGAGAACAAACAGTGTCCTCACTGGGGAGGCATAGGAACAAAACTAGCGATCACGTGGGCCTCCTGAAGGTGGAGTAGTAGAGTGAAAATGCTGATAGATATGGTCGAACTTCTCAGTGACGACATCCATGAAATAAAAGAAATCACGGCGAAGTGTGCCGATGTCGTCTCTAACAGCGGTGAGCTCTCCTCGGAGCGCAGTAACATCAGAATGCAGTGTCTCGGTAGTATGTGCATGTTCTACCATTGGAACATCGACAACTTCAGTAACAGGGGAAGGTGTAGGGTCGTCTAGTGGAGTATACTAATGGTAACCAAGAGGTGTGGAAGGGTCGCTCTCCTCTCTCTAAAGGTCATGCTCATTTGTCTTCTCGAGGTTATACAAACAGTTTTTCTTGTTATGGACGCTCGTGTTCTCTGGGCTAGGCAAGGTAAGGTAGTAGACATGATCATTTTTCACTAGAAGCTGAAAGTGAGGTGGGTCTAGGTTACCTATGAGAGTAATGTTAAAATAGAATGGTATGTCCATGGTATGGTATCTGCCATATGGGGTAAGGCGTGATAATGATGATCTCAGGGATAATGCCTCGGCTATCATGGTGACTAGCCCGCCGACACAGATAGGTCCATGGGTACACTGGGCTATGGAAAACATATTGGTGATCATAAATGATGCACCAACTACGGGTCTAGACTGGAATGCACAGTATATAAGAAATAGCTCATCCCTAGAAACTGAGTGACGGTTTATAGGTTTTCCGAACAAGGTAAAATCTAAGATGTGGTGGAAATACCTAATGGTTGGGTTATGGATATTAGTCACATCCAAGCGGTCATGGTCCTCAGGGTATTGGCCAGCTATATCCCTCCAAAAATATTTTAGCCCAAAATCAAGGTAGTCATCTTCCTGGGTCTCCATGTAAGCATCTATGGATCTAGGAAATCCTAGCAGCTCAGCAAGACGACGAATGGTGAAATGGTGGGTAAAGCCGAATAGTCTGAAGGACATTTGTCCTCTACTACGCCCTAATCCTTGGGTAGGTTTATAATGGAGTGAGCTCATGAACTCTAGGGTAAGGTTTTGATAGGTGGGGTACTTACGGGAAAGGAATCCTTCCAAACCTATCTGGTTAAACAAAAAATCAACACTCTCCCTAATACCTAGAACTGTTAACATGGGATCATGCACATAAGTCGTCAAATTTATCTGGCGCTGAGCTAGTATCTCATAACGCCTCTGTTGGGCCCCAGTAGCGAAGGTGATAGTATCCATAAGTTAGTCTATCTAGTTAGTTCCTGTGAGTCGGTACTAAAATTAGTAAATAAAGAAAAGAAAACAAATAAAATATGAAATGATAATAATCTAGGAATCGTAATAATAATCAGAATAAAAAAAATAAAAAGAGATTTTAAAAGAAATTAAATAATAAATGAAAAACTTATGGGTTGCCTCCCACACAGCGCTTGTTTAATGTTGTTAGCTCGACATCATTTCATACGTGAATTAGTATCCTATTTCGGGCAGTATCTCTATAAGCGTTAAACTCCCAGCGTAGTCTTTGTTTTCAATGTTGTGATAGTGTTTTAAACGTTGGCCATTTACTATGAATGGGTTTGTGGACTTTCCTTTGATATCAATGGCTCCACTTGGAAATACTTTGGTCACTTAGAAGGGTCCATACCATCTTGAACGGAGTTTCTCGGGAAAGAGTTTTAAACGGGAGTTGAATAAGAGAACTACATCTCCTTCATTGAACTCCTTCCTAGAGATTCCTTTGTCATGCCACTTCTTCGTCTTTTCTTTGTAGATCCTCACATTCTCATATGCGTCTAACCTTAGCTCTTCCAGTTCATTTATTTCGAGGATCCTTTTCTCACCTGTTGCGGTGTAGCTTAGGTTTAGGGTTTTAATTTCCCAATAAGCTTTATGTTCTATCTCCACTGGCAGGTGACATGACTTACCATAGACGAGTTTAAAGGGTGTTGTTCCTATTGGCGTCTTGAATGTTGTCCTATAAGCCCATAGTGCTTTAGGTAACTTGCCGACCAGTCCTTCCTTGACGTGGCGACAATTTTTTCTAATATTTGTTTTATTTCCCGATTTGAGACTTCCACCTGCACGCTTGTTTGGGGGTGGTATGGTGTAGCTACACGGTGTTTCACCCCATATTTGGTTAGGAGTTTATCGAAGATTTTGGATATGAAGTGTGAGCCACCGTCGCTTATGACTTGTTTGGGTACACCAAATCTTTGGAAGATAATATTCTTGAAGAGTTTAGTCACTACTCGAGTGTAGTTTGTTAGAGAAGCTATTGCTTCGGTCCATTTTGAAACGTAATCTACAGCCACGAGTATGTATTTATTTCTGAATGATGACGAAAATGGTCCCATGAAGTCTATTCCCCACACACCAAAGACTTTGACTTTTAGAATGCCAGTATGAGGCATCTCATCGCGTCTGGATATGTTTCCAGTGCGTTGGCATCGATCGCAGTTAAGAATGGCTATGTGCACATCTTTCCATAGATTTGGCCAATAGAAACCAGACTGTAGAATTTTAGCGCATGTCTTAGATGTGCTTGCATGGCCTCCATAAGGGGCTTCATGACAATGAGAAATAATGTTTTCAATTTTGATCTCTGGGACGCATCTTCAGAAAATACCGTCGGAACTTCTCTTGAATAGTAAAGGTTCATCCCAAAAGTAATGTTTCAGATCGTGAAAGAATTTTTTCTTTTGTTGATAGGTCAGATCAGTGGGTGGGATTTTAGTGGCTAAGTAATTTTCTATATATGCATACCATGGTAAGGTTTGATTTGTTTGGACAATGTTCACAATTTCGTTCATATCATTATCTATTGTGTCTTGGCTTTCTTGTAAATCATGGCTAACGACATGTGTTTCAAGTTCTAAAAGTAATTGGTTTGGATTTAATTCAGCGTTTTCTACGTTGGCACCTCCTAAGTCCATCTGAGCTAATAGACGTTCATATGGGAAGTCATCGTTAATGGGAACCTCCTCTTGTTTCAGCCTCTCCATTCGAGATAAATGGTCGGCTACTACGTTCTCAGTACCTTTCTTGTCTTTAATCTCTAAATAGAACTCTTGTAGAAGTAGAATCCATATCAATAGTCTTGGTTTTGAATCTTGCTTGGTTAGAAGGTATCTAATAGCTGCCTGGTCTGTATAAACGATTATTTTCACGCCCACGAGGTAGGAGCGAAATTTGTCCAGCGCAAAGACTACAACTAAAAGTTCCTTTTCTGTGGTTGTGTAATTCATCAGTGCAGGGTCCAGGGTTCTACTTGCATAATATATCTCATGAAGCTTCTTATCTCTTCTTTGTCCCAGAACTGCACCTACATCGTAATCACTCGCGTCGCACATGATTTCAAATGGTAATCTCCAATCGGGTGGTTGAATGATTGGTGTGAATATAAGATCTGTTTTTAATTGATTAAATTCCCTTAGGAATTTGTCATCGAAATCTAATTCAACGTCTTTCATAAGGAGGATAGTTAGAGGTTTAGAAATTTGCGAGAAATCTTTTATGAATCGTTGGTAGAAACTAGCGTGTACTAAGAAACTACGTATTTCTCTTACTGTTTTAGGGGGTTGTAAGTTTTCTATGACTTCGATCTTTGCTTTATCAACTTCAATCCCCCTCTCAGACACGACGTGTCCTAGCATAATTCCTTGTTTGACCATAACGTGGCATTTTTCCCAATTCAGAACGAGGTTCACTTTCACGCATCTCTCCAAAACTTTCTCTAAATTTATTAGACAATCTTCAAAGCTCTCTCCATATACAGAGAAGTCATCCATAAAGACCTCCATGATATTGTCTATGAAATCAGCAAAAATTGACATCATGCATCTCTGAAATGTGGCGGGAGCGTTACATAATCCAAACGACATTCGTCTGTAGGCGAAAGTTCCATAAGGACATGTGAATGTTGTTTTCTCTTGGTCATCGGGGTGAATAGGAATTTGGAAAAATCCTGAGAAACCGTCTTGGTAACAGTAATGAGAGTTCTTAGCCAATCGCTCAAGCATTTGATCGATGAATGGTAGAGGAAAATGGTCTTTACGAGTGGCTTTATTTAGCTTCCTATAGTCAATGCACATTCTAGCTCTGCTTACGGTTCATTCTGCTATAGCTTCGCCTGCTTTATTTGTCATGACTGTTATACCTCCTTTCTTTGGTACACAGTGGACTGGGCTTACCCATTGACTATCAGAGATTGGGTATATGATTCCTGCGTTCAGAAGTCTTTTTACTTCGTCTTTAACTATGGTACTCCATATTGGGTTAATTCTTTGTTGATGTTCTCTAGAAGATTTGCAGTCGTTTTCCAACATAGTGCGATGCATACAAATGGAAGGACTTATTCCATTGAGATCCATAATGTTATATCCCAAGGCCGATGGGTATTTTCTTAAGACTTGTAATAATTTGTCTGTTTCTTGTTGTCCTAAGTCTGCATTGACAATTACTGATCGTTTAAGCTCGGTGTCGAGGAATTCATATCTAAGGGTCTTAGGTAATGGCTTAAGATCCAAGGCTGGTTTTCTCGGACAAGGCATGTGGTCAGGTGTCAGAGCTAAGCATTCACTTAGATTGTCGTCTCAGTATTTGGTACACCATTTGTTATCTTCGAATATTAGAGGTGTGGGAATCTTCATGGTTTCAGAACAAGGTATCAGTTCCCATTCAATTTACCTCACACATTCGTCCACGATGTCTACCAGATAACATGTGTCATCTATGGCAGGCACTTGTAGCAACTGTGTCAGAATAAATTCGACTTTCTCTTCACCTACTTCAAACTTTAGTTTGCCTTTCTTTACATCTATGATGGCTCCAGTGGTAGCTAAGAATGGTCTTCCTAAAATGATAGGTGTACTTTCGCCTTCTCTAATGTCCATGATTATTAAATCTGTAGGGATGTAGTACTGACCTATTCGAACAGGAACGTTCTCTAATATTCCTACTGGGTATTTAACAGAGCGGTCTACCAATTGAACGGACATCTTTGTTGGTCTTAGTTCTCCCTTTTCAAGTCTGTTGCACATGGAAAAAGGCATAACGCTAATACTAGCTCCTAAATCACACAGGGCTTTGTCTATGACAAACTTTCCTATATGACAGGGTATAGAGAAGCTTCCAGGATCTTTCAGCTTAGGAGGCATCTTGTTTTGGATAATTACACTACCCTTGGCAGTAAGTGTGACTGTTTCGTTATCTTCTAGCTTTTTCTTGTTAGATAAGATTTCCTTGAGGAATTTGGCATAGGAGGACATTTGAGTTATGGATTTTGTGAAAGGAATTGTTATATTAAGTTGTTTCAGAAGTTCAATGAATTTTTTAAATTACCCTACGTTCTTAGGTTTAGCTAGTCTTCCAGGAAATGGGATTTGGGGTTTATAAGGCGGTGGAGGCACATAAGGTTTTTCTTTTTCTTTGGCCTCTCCTCCTTTATCTTCTTTATCCTCCTCCTTCTTCTCGGTTTCATTCTCCTTCTCAGCTAGTGTTTCAGATCTTTGGTACATAGCTGGATTTATAAGTCTTGGGTCAGTCGGTCCGTCTAACTCAGTTCCACTTCTTAATATGATGGCATGAGCATGCCATTTCGGGTTAGGTTGTGGTTGACTAGGAAATGTATCAGCCGGTGCAGCTGTAGGTGCTTGTTCTTGAGCCACTTGAGAGATTTGGGTTTCTAACATTTTATTGTGGGTGGCCAAAGCATCTATTTTGTTCACTAATTGTTTTATCTGCTCGTTAGTGTGTATGTTTTGATTTTGGACGTCTTTGTTTGTTTGTGCTTGGGTAGCTATGAAGTTTCCCATCATCAATTCTTTTAATTTTCTAGGCACATTAGGAGCGTTTATATGAGGTTTCTGATATCCAGGTGGCACAACAGGTGTTTGGTTTGGAGCATACAACGCATTGGGGTTTTTATACGAGAAATTTGGATGATTTTTCCATCCAAGGTTGTATGTGTTCGAGTAAGGGTTTCCTTGAGCATAACTTACTTGGTCGGTTGGAGTTCCTTCCAAGATCTTACATTCGGTAACTGCATGTCCAGGCTCTCCGCATATCTCGCAATTTGGAGTTATAGCAGCCACGGTGGCTGGAGGTATTGCGGTCAAGTTATCTATCTTAAGGGTGAGAGCGTCTACCTTAGCATGGACACTGTCTAGACCGCTTATCTTGTACATGTCTCCTTTCGTAGGTGTTTTCTCTATGGTAGCTTTGTCTACTTGTCCTCTTTCACTTCCCCACTGATAGTGGTTTTGAGCCATACTTTCTATGATAGCATAAGCAGCGGTGTAGGATTTATCCATAAGTACGCCTCCTGCGGCAGCGTCTATCGTTAATCTTTTATTGTAAAGGAGACCATTATAGAAGGTATGGATAATTAACCATTCTTCCAAGCCATGATATGGGCAGAGTCTCATCATATCCCTGTATCATTCCCAAGCATCGAAAAGGGACTCGTTATCCTTTTGTCAAAAATCACTTATTTGAGATCTTAGCATAGCTGTTTTACTTGGCGGGAAATACCTTGCAAGAAAAACTTTCTTCAGCTCATCCCATGTGGTAACAGGGTTTGCGGGTAGAGATTGGAGCCAAGCTCGGGCTCTGTCTCTTAGACAAAAAGGGAAAATACTAAGTCTTATTGCCTCTTGACTGACCCCATTGTTCTTAATCATATCTGCGTACTGCAGAAATATTGATAAATGAATATTGGGGTCTTCCATTGACCCACCAGAAAATTGGTTATGTTGTAGAGCGGACAACAAAGAAGGTTTCAGTTCAAAGTTGTTAGCCTCAATTGGAGGAGCAGCAATACTATTATGCGGTTCATCTTACGAAGGAATAGCATAGGATTTGAGCGGACGTGGAGCAGGTTGTGCGGCCATTTCTTCGGTTGTTTGAGGAACAGGAGATTCGAGTAATTCATGAGGTGGAGGATTATGCAAGAGATGATACTCTTGAATGCGGTGTCAAAGTATGAGATACCGCTCGATATCGTTGATTTGTATTTATAATGGCTCGCCTTGAGAACGAGTGTTTGGCATAAAATAAGAAAAGAAATATAGAGGTTTTTCTCTAGTCTCTACTGCGTAACAAAAGAGTAGCGATATCGACTTAAATCAATCCCCGACAACGGTATTATCGTGTAGTTTTAAAAGATATCAAACCACAGAGACTGCAAGTGCACAGTCTTATCGTGTAGTTTTAAAAGATATCAAACCACAGAGACTGATGAATCGAACTACCGTCTTTTATTGTTACTTTTCAAATCTAAAGCTAATGAATGTTTGATTGGGTTGTAGGGAAACTAAATACTAAATTATGTTTAATTTTAATTATCAGTAAGCGGAACTACCAGTATGTAATGGTCGGGCCTCGGGAACTAGCAACCGGTTGGGTGTCTTTGCATTTTCAAAACAACTTTCAGTAAAATCTATTTAGTTTAAAAGCCCTCGTCTCACACTGTCGTTTTATTGATCTAGGCTATGTAGTTAAGTCCTAACGTATGCTTCCGCCATCCCACAGGAGTTAAAAACACTTTTTGGAAACGAAATAGAATCTTAATTAACTTTAAAGTGCTTCCGCTGTATTTTAAGCCAATGCCTAATTACTACTGTCCAGTTGAAAGATATCAAACTTCCTCTTTGTTGACCCTAACCTCTATCCGTTCTTTACTTTCGTAAAAAAACAATTTATCGATTAAAAATAGTAACTTAGACCAGAAAAAGGTTTTGTAGTAAAAATTACCCAACTGAGTCACTCGATCCCTTGGTTATGTGACCTTACATACCGGTATACGAATTCTAGCCTAGCATGATATCAGACCAAATCACAGAACAATTCCAAAGACAAAACAAAATAAACATGATAATATTAACTAAAAGCAATAACAATTCATAAAAATAAACCTGAGGATAATGATTCTGGATACGGGTACAATTATTTCTAACTCTTGACTAGAAGCACTCTTCCACAAGCTGGTAGGCTTTGCTTCGATCAGGAATAGAGACAATCGTACAGAAAACAAATGCTAGAGGAAATAGAAAATTGCAGGAAAAAAATTCTCAAAGAAAAAAATGATTAAGGAAAATGAATTCTAAAAATATAAAAGGTCACCCCCTGGTTTGTTGTGTCCAGGGTTCAATTTATAGTACTTTGTGCGATACGTAGGTTTGAGAAAATATAGGAACACTTCGAGTTCGTTTGAGAAAAAATAGGACCACGGAGTTGGTTACATCCTTCATGTGTTGACTGAGTGGAGCTTAAAAATACGATGGTTGTTGGATTGGTGTTTGAACTTTCCTCTTCCGTTGGATTTGCAGACTACGTGGTTAAAGAAGGAAAAGGTGGGCCTATGACGTTCTTCAAGTCCAAATGACGTTGGTCACTTGGTCCTTTATGCCCGTGACGACCGGCAGCATGCCTTGACGATCGTCAAGGTCCTTATGCTAGTGGGCCACGTGCTCACGCCTTGTGATGGGCTTATACTTTCTTCTTCTTTTATTCTTTGGCCCTTTTGCTATTTTTGCACCCTTTTTCTTCATTTCTTCCAAAGTCTTTAACTTAACATTTATCTGCAAAATAAGTGAATACCCGCATAATACCTAAATAAAATAATACAATTAAAATAAAATAAGGGAAATAATTTATGTAAATCAAGCTAAAAATATCATATATTTATGTGTTATCAAGTAGTCAAGGAGAATACGGGGCCGCTGAGTGATGTCATGAAGCACTAACTGACTTCTAGAACTTTTGCTTGACCAACTTGGCCATTAGGACGTAGTGAGATGACCAGCTTTGGTGCAGTACAAAGTTGGTAGATACTTGACACTACACTCATTTAGGTTTGGTTTTTGGGATATTTCAGTCGCCATTAAAGAGGCTTGAGCCAACTAAACTTCAAGAGGGTACTTACCTATGAGACTCCATGCAAGCCTAAACCTAAGGACTTGCTTGTTTTGTTTGTATATATTTACTTTTACATAACATCATAAACATCATAACATCATACTCATATCCACTAACCATTTCAAGGATTTTTGGGATTTATCTTTGTTCTGTTTTGTAGGACATGGATTCTATTCACAGGAAAACCATTCAAGTCAATCTCGTAAGAATCCCTCCTCAACTCAAAGAGTTAGCATCAAGGGTTCCAGAGAATTCTCCATTTACCAAAAGACATGGTCGCCTCCTAAACTTGGCTACCCCAACACTGATGAAGATATGATGAAGGTGCTCTTCCAATTCTTTGATCCTCTACACCATTGCTTCACATTTCCTGATTATCAACTTGTGCCAACTTTGGAAGAATTCTCTCAACTCTTGAGGATTCCCATTCTCAATCAACTACCCTTCAATGGTATGGAAAGAGATCCAAAACCAGAAGAGATTGCTCAAACACTACACTTGCAACAATCTGATGTCACAACTAATTGGGAAACAATGAGTGGTGTCAAAGGTTTCTTAGCCAAGTTCTTGTTTGAGAAAGCTCAAGATTATTTGAACTCCTTGGACTTATAATATTTTGAGGAAATTGTGGCCCTTCTTATTTATGGGATGGTTTTGTTTCCAAATCCTGGCCAACTCATAGATGTAAATGTCGTCAAGCTCTTCATGTCTCGTAACCCGATGCCTACTTTGTTAGGAGACATCCTACATTCTTTTAACTCTCGCACTATGAGGAAGAGAGGTATCCTCAAGTGTTGTAATCCTCTCTTGGCAAGATGGTTTATTTCGCATCTTCCCCAATTTTTATTAAAGAATGAGCAAGGTTCAAGGTGGTCCCATAGGTTGATGACGCTCAGAAATTCAGATATTCATTAGTGTTCCCAATCTTTAGAGAATGTTACTACCATCGACCGTTGTGGAGAATTACCTAATGTCCCCTTACTTGGCATTAGAGGAGGTATCACTTACAACCCATGCTTGGCCTTACGACAGTTTGGTTACGCCCGATGGGATGGTCCACATGAGATGCTTATCCAAGGAGCGGTATTTGACTACGAGAATGACGGTCAAGGTTACCGCCAGAGGTTTATTCAAGATTGGAGGATATTGAACAAGGTGGATAGTAAGACACTAGGACACACGAATTCCATTCCCCTCGATCCTTACCTTAAATGGGTGCGAGCTCGTGCTCAGAAAGTTGTGATGCCTTATCCTTCCATCCTACCAGTCATCATGGAGCCTGTGGATGAAGGAGATGTTCCCTACACTATCCTCCTTCTCGACATGGCTACCTCTCTCAAAGACTTGCAAAAAGGATGGATTCAGCTTAAGGAAGAAAGAGATACTTTCGAGGCTTAATTCTATGCTAGTGAGAAGATGGTCTTGGAGCTTAAGAAGCAGCTACAAGAGGAGAAAAGTGTGAACGCTTAGCTTGCACCGAAGAGGATGCGTTCTGCCTTTTTATCTTAGAAAGTTAATTTGTAAGCACAAGAGACATGATATGATCTTTCTTGTTTTGTTTAATGAAAATTGACGTTTGTTCATTTCTTTTGTCTATACAAACTTAAATCTCATTAATCCTTGAAATCATTTGCATATACATATTCCATGCATCATAACATGCCAGGTTTTCACATAACATGTTTCCTTATCCTTTTGCTGTTTATTTCAGCAAGATGGATCTAGAGAAAATTGTAAAGGATCTCCAGGGACAAAATTCTCAGTTTCAGGAAACTCTACTGGCCCTCGCCAAGGGGTAGCAAGATATGATGGCTTTGCTGGCCGTTAAGAAGAAGCCCAAGAAGAAAGCTCTACTCAACATGGGTAGAAGGTTCAAGGAGACAGTCCGTCAAATCCCAGTAGGAGGAGATTCATATGAAGAGGACGAGAACCAAATTGGTTAGGTCAAGAGTACTCAAGCCGGCTGTGTCAATGATCAAATATCTGATGATGCTTATTTCGACGAGAAGTATCCACCCCTGATATCTAATATAAGCAGTTAGAAGACAGATTGAAAGCTGTTGAAATCCAAGTCATCCCTGGTTTAGATTTTGACGATTTGGGTTTGATCTCTGGGGTAGTCATCCCCCACAAATTCAAAATACCAGTCTTTGCAAAGTACGATGGGGTTTCTTGTCTAAAACTTCATTTGAAATCTTATATGCGCAAGACTCAGTCGCACACTGTTGATAAGAAGCTTTGAGTTCACTTTTTCCAAGAGAGCTTGGCTGGAACTCAACTTGAATGGTTTTATCAATTGGATGGATCCCGTATCCATGTTTGGGAGGATTTAGCTACTACATTCTACCATCAGTATCAGTATAACACCGACTTGGCCCCAACGAGGGTTCAATTACAAGATATGACCATGGAAAAGAATGAAAGGTTTAAGGAATATGCGCAAAAGTGGAGAGACCTTGCTAGTAGGGTCCAACCACCCTTGACTGATAGGGAGCACATCGACATGTTCATGGGTAGTTTATCTGGTCCCTTCTTTAATATGTTGGTTGGCTTCTCTTCTTCTGGTTTCACCGAATTGATCTTAACCGGTGAAAGAGTTGAAAGTGGTATAAAAAGTGGGGAGATCTATGTGGCGTCTACCTCCACTTCCAATCCTATCAAGAAACTTTTTGTTAGAAATAAGGAAGTCAATGTTGTGTACGGGGAAAGGGCCCGTACCAAGAAGAATGATCATCCGTCTATAAATGTCGTCTGAATCTCCTATCCAACTCCTACTCCAAGACGATCTACAAATCATCAATGTTTTGAAACTCCAAGAAGACAGTTTACGAGGTTAGGCATGTCATTGTCTCAAGCCTTACAACATTTTCTCAAGGCTAATTTAGTTACATTGTGCGATAATCCCGCCAACCCTAATACCTCGTCACCGAAATATAATCCAAATGCTAAGTGTGCTTACCACTCGAGCAGCCCCGGGCACGAAACTGACCAGTGCTGGGCCTTGAAGAACAAAATCTAGGATTTGATTGACAACAAGACTACTGAGTTTGATCCTCCTCCAACACCGAATGTAATTACGGCTCTGATTCCAAAGTATGACAAGAGTGTTAATGTTGTTGAAGATAAAATTTTTGTTTCCTCTATTGAAGAATTGACTACTGCGCTGAATTTAATCAAGAACAATCTGTTGAAAGTTGGGATCTTCCCTGGTTGTGAAAAAGACAGTGTGTGTTGTACAAGACAACTCAATGGATGTGAAGGGCTGAAGAAAGGCATACAACGCCTGATGGATAGCCACGAAATTCTATTTGAGAAGACTCCTCTTGCCAAGAGTTAGATTAACAAATGTGAAGACCTCTCCATTATTACCATCTCAAACAAGCCTCTTAGGATCACCTCCAAAGGTCCTATTAGGATTTCAAATGAACCCATTGTTGCTCCCTTAATAATTACCAATCATGGACCGATTCCCTAATCTTCAAAAAAAGCGGTACCATGGAATTATGGTGCTGATGTGTTCTATCATGGGATTAAACAAGACGCCTGGAGCGAAGAAGGAAAAGATGACAATGTCGGTAACATAGCTGGCTCAAGCAAAGTAACTAGAACTGGGAGAATATTTTCACCCAATATCTCACCACCAGTTGTTACAAAGACGCCCATCTGCATTACTGTTGCCAAGCCATGTACCGAGTCAAGAGGGAAGGAGAAGGTTGTTGAGCCTGATGTGATTGAAGTACCCGCAAAGGATGTTGCTGATGGAGAGCCCTCTGCTTGCGAGATGGACGAGATCTTGAAGATCATAAAGAGAAGCGACTTCAAGATTGTAGAACAGTTGGGGAAAACCCCTTCTAAGTTTTCAATGTTATCATTGCTTCTTTGTTTCGATGCCCATGCTCGGACATTAATCAAGTTCCTGAAAAAGGCTCATGTCCCCCATGAGACAACAATAGACCAATTTGAGAATTGTGTGGCTAGCCTGACAACTGATAATGGTTTAGGATTTTTAGATGCTGACTTAACGCCTCTGGGGAAGAATCACAATAAAGCTTTACATATTTATGTCGAGTGCAAAGGGACTACCTTAGCGCATGTGCTAGTCGACATTGGTTCTTCTCTGAATGTATTACCCAAGGGTCATTAGACCGTCTAGACCATGAGGGTTTAGTCTTGAAGCCAGGCGATATCATCATAAGGGAATTTGACGGATCAAAGAGGATTGTTCATGGGGAAGTAGATCTCCTAATCAAAGATGGCTCCCAAATCTTTAACTCCACCTTCTATATTATGGATATTATTCCTGCCTATTCTTGTCAGTTAGGTCGCTCGTGGATCCATAAAGTTGGGGCAGTAACCTCAACTCTCCATCACAAACTCAAATATCCAGTCAAGGGAAGAATAGTCACTGTCTATGGAGAAGAAGAGTTTATGGTAAGTCACCTTAACTCGTTCAAATACGTAGAGATGGACGGGGAATTCATTGAAACCCCATGTCAAGCCTTTGAAGTCATGCCACCGATGATTGTTTCTACCAAATGTTCTTCTGATGAGTCTAAAGTTGTTAAGGCCACGCCGAATATGGTTTCAGTCAAGGATGCTTGTGCGACAATTGAAGAAGGAAATTGTGATACTTGGGGGTAACTCCTCGATATCCCATTTAAACCAGACAATTTTGGTTGGGCTACTTTGGAAAATCTCGGAAGGAAGTAAGGCATGCTCGTGCTGGAAAGCCACCTCTCCGCATTGGAAACCATGAAGTCAACGCCGTGGATGATTCTGACGAAGAAGCTGCATTTGAAGATTGGGTGTATCCAACTACAACAGAGCTGAAGAATTGGCATGCAAAGGACTTCGTGCCCATCTCCTTCGTTGAGGAGTAATCTACTCGTTTTTGTCTTTCTTTCAACTAAGATCATGTTGTCTGTAATATTCAAACAATGACTTTTAAGCCATGTGCCTGGCCCGGGGCACTTTGGTCCATTTGTCAAGGGTTTTATTTATATTCATCAAATCATATGATCATTCAGTACATTGGACTCTTTTGCATTCAAATATCTGTGTTCATTATCTTTCTTTTTCTTTCAAACACATGTTCAAAAATAGCCATGTATCTTACATGCACACATACATTCTTGCAGGTCCTCATCCACTCTGGATCATATTGCCAATGACTCTACTATTGTCGACTATGACTTTGAATGCCCAATTAACCAAGCCGGAGATGAAGGAGAGGAAGATTGTGACATACCGGGAGAATTAACCAAACTTCTATTACAAGAAGAAAAATCCATTCAGCCGCACGAAGAGTCAGTTGAAGTCATCAATCTGGGTACTGAGGCAGATAAAAAGGAAATCAAGATCGGCGCTAACTTAGAAGACAGTGTCAAGAACAGGTTGGTTTAGATTTTGCATGATTATATGGAGGTATTTGCTTGGTATTCTGAAGATATGTCTGGGTTGGATACCGATATCGTAGTTCATCGTCTTCTGAAAAAAGAGGATTATCCGCCTGTCAAACAAAAGGTTCATCACATGAGGCCTGATATGTCTGAGAAGATCGAAGCTTAAGTGATGAAATAGTTTTATGCAGGGTTCCTAGCTGTGACATCCTATCTCCAATGGGTTGCTAATGTGGTGCCAGTGCCGAAGAAAGATGGAAAGGTTCGCATGTGCGTAGACTATAGGGATCTGAGTAGGGCAAGTCCCAAGGATTACTTCCCTCTACCACACATTTATGTCTTGGTCGATAACACTGCTCAACATAAAGTCTTCTCATTCATGGATGGTTTCTTAGGCTATAATAAAATAAGGATGGCCCCCGAAGACATGGAGAAGACAACTTTCGTCACGCAGTGGGGAACCTTCTGCTTCAAGGTCATGCCGTTCGGATTGAAGAATGCAGAGGAAACATATCAAAGAGCTATGGTAGCTTTGTTTCATGATATGATTCATCATGAAATAGAAGTCTGTGTGGATGATATGATTGCTAGATCACAAATCGAAGAGGAACATCTCCATCACCTGTACAAATTATTCGAGAGGCTGAAGAAGTACAAGTTGAGGTTGAACCCTAACAAGTGCATGTTTGGAGTACGATCTGGAAAGCTTCTAGGTTTTGTTGTCAGCAATAAAGGCATTGAAGTTGATCCTACAAAGGTAAATGCCATCAAAGAAATTTTGGTCCCTCATTCTGAAAAGGAAGTTAGAGGATTCTTGGGTCGTCTCAGTTACATTTCCCGCTTCATATCACACATAACTGCTACTTGTGATACAATCTTCAAACTCTTGAAGAAAGATCAAGTAGTCAAATGGAATTATGAATGTCAAGCTGCATTCGACAAAATCAAAGAATTTCTATAACAACCTCCTATTCTCATGCCTCCAATTGAAGGAAGACCATTGATCATGTACTTGACAGTACTAGAGAACTCTACAGGGTGTGTTTTGGGCCAACATGACGAGTCTGGCCGAAAAGAGCATGCTATTTATTACCTGAGCAAAAAGTTTACCGACTGTGAAACTAAATATTCACTGCTCGAGAAAACTTGCTGGGCTCTGGCATGGGCTGCTCGCCGGCTAAGACAGTATATGTTGATTCATACCACTCTGTTGATTTCTAAGATGGACCCAATCAAGTACATTTTCGTGAAACCTGCCCTTTCTGGACGGATAGCCAGATGGCAAATGATCTTGTCTGAGTATGACATTCAGTACACAACACAAAAAAGCTATCAAAGGAAGTGTACTAGCAGATCATTTGGCCCATCAAACTGTGGATTATTATCAGTCAATGAACTTCGACTTCCTGGATGAAAACATCATGTTGGTAACCGATTGTACGAGACCTGCACCATATGACGGACCTGAAGAAGGATCCCGATGGACTATGGTCTTCGATGGGGCTTCCAATTCCTTAGGTAATGGAATTGGCGCTTGTCATACCCCAATTTTTGACCTAAGATCCCACCTCACATCTGCATCATTACATAGCAAGTGTTCACAAGCAATTCGATCTATTTTTTCCAATTCTCGAGTCAGATTTCAAAAATTCATAACTTCTTCAAATTTTGACCCTTTTGAGCGGTTTTTTTTTCCATATGATTTTCCTTGACATCATCTACAGTTTTTCTTTACAAGTCCAGAGATGATTATGTTTTGAAAAAGGCACGAAAAAATAGAAACGTTAGAAATTGTTGTGAATTAATGAAATTTAACTGGTTTTTCCCGACTTTACTAAATCATGAATTTTTGCACTTTTAGTCATCTTTCTTTTATTCTTATTTTCATAAAAAGAAAATCCAAAAAAATATATTTAGTTCATAGCAGTTTTACTTTATCCAAAATATAAAAAATTTATAGTTGTTAGTGTCATTTAATTTATATATTTAATTCATTCATAATTCAAAAAAAATTCAAAATACATATAAGTTCTTTTACTTTTTACATTTTAGAATATGTAAGTCTATTTTGTATTTCTTTAGTTGCAATTCAAAAATATAAAAATATATGGTTTGATTTTTCATTTATTTTTATTCCCTTTATGATTAATTTTGGTATTAATTTTGATTATAATTCCATTTGAAATATTTATAATTGAATTATTAATAGAATTAGAACCAATTTTAATATCTCTTTTATTTCACTTTTGTATTTTCAATTTAGTTTTTACTAATATTTTATTTTATTATTATTGGCATTACTATTATTATTAATATTATAATTATTATGTTGTGTCTATGTAAGTCTAAATATGCTGTCAAATACTACACTCCAAAGCCTCTATGTTGTCCACTTTAACCATATTGCTGCATTGTATCATAAACAGTCCAAAGACTTGCAACAGGAAACCAGCCAAACCTGCATAAAACATGCCAAAAAACAGTCCAAAACAAAGCTAAAAATGTTGATGTCCAAAACTGATATGTACCCTGCTATTGTCTTGCTGCTACAAACAATTCAAACAGTCCAAAATAGCCTGCAAAAACCTGCACCGAAACAGCCAAATATTACACTAATTTAGCAAGACCAAAACCTTTATTAGAAAGGCAATAAATCATGCTACCAAATCAGTTCAAGTCTCACTAGTTTTCCCCCCAATTTTATCATTTGCCTTACTATAAATGCATCCCTTCACAACACAGAAGGGAGGACCCGAAGAGAGTGAGGAAAAATTAAGAGAAAATTATTTTTAAAAAAACTATGTTCAAAAGTTGATTCAAAACTTCATCTATAAAATTTATTTCCAAGTTTTCAACCTGCAGTTTTCATCACAACAATTCCAACAACCCGAAAATCAACATAACACATCACTTCCACGTATCTTAATCTTCTTTCAAACCTGCAATCAGCGTCAAAAATTCAACCTGCATATTCAACAATAACAACAGTTTACGGCTTTCGCAGAAAAAAGAAAAAGTTTGTTCAATACAGTATCAAGTTTCAGATTAAAGGAGCATACCTCTGGTCTTCTTGATCTATTGCCAGATACGAAACCGTCGGACTAGCTCCGACCATGTGAGTCCTTCTTTTCTTACAAGTATGCTTTGTCGTGTTGTTGTTGCTTTGCCATGTTGTTGTTATTTGTTCTATAATTTTGTTGCTATTGCTCTATGCTGTAAACCACGAGAAATAGAGAAGAAACACATAAAATCACCAACCTCTCCTCAATCTCACAAACACCTACACCATAGAATTTTCATGAAAAGAAACCCTAGTCTGAAATTTCTGAGAAACTCGCATTTGGGGGAACAAGAGAACGAATCCAGAAGTTCAAATCGGCATCGAGATTTGAAGAAATCAAGAAAGAGAAATCTTGGGTTCATTTCAAAAATCTGAAATTTCTTTCGGGTACTACTAACCAATTACCTACAGTTTTTTCTTCTAAAATCTGACATTTTTATGAGAAAATGTCTCAACTGAAGCAAATGTTGCACGCCGACAACAGTGCTCCATCGATGCCAGGAAAGTTGAAGATGGATAAAGCTTCTCATTTCAACCATGTACGGTGGAACACTTCTCCAGCGAAGCTTACTCTTTGGACCCTTGTTTTCTCGCCTGCAATCTTGATCTTCTTTTTCTGATCCCCGACGATGTCATCTCTTCCGGCGGATCCTTCCTGGCGTTCTCTGAGAATCCTTTCCAACTGGGCGTGCTTGGCTTGTTGTTGACAATAAATATAAAACAAGAGGAAGATGATGGTGGTGAATCGGTAGCAAGAGAGAGAGGAGAGTCGTTGGTGGTGAGTTGTAAGAGCAGAAGAAGAATAAGGGTTAGAGGCAAGGATGAGGGATGAAGATTTGAATAGGGAAGAGAGAGTGTGAATTTTTGTTTTTTTTTCACGATAAAAACATAAGAAGAAGAGTTTATTAGGAATGATTAATCTGTTTTTTTTTCCTTTCCCATGTAGACAATAGCGGCACGCTTTTCTTTGCTTTAGGTTTCCATAAACCTTTCCTTATCTTCCCCAAACCGGGTCAACTCTATTGGGCCTGTTGAACTAATCACTTTATTTTTATCATCTTTTAATTCATTAAAACCATAGTTATAACAGTTAAATAGCACCGTTCAGCTGATAAAGCAAGTCTGCTATAATCTAAAAGACTCGGGTTCAACACCTTGTCAAGGCATTTCCATTTTATTTTGTTAACTCTTTAACTTTATTTCTCAAAAAATAATATTGGTAAATCTTATAATTAATTTAGTTTAGTCTTAAACTAGTATTTAATTTAGAATTCTTTAATTAGTTTAGATTTATTTTATAACATTAAAATGTTTAATTAGTTTATATTCATAATTAGTAATTTTAAAATTTTATTTGATTCAGATATAATTTTGTAATTATAGAATTTTACAATTTTTATTTGGTTTAGATTTTATTTGGTTTAAATTCTATTTGGTTTATATTTAATGAAGTAATTTTAGACTTTTAGAATTTTATTCATCTAGATTTAATTTAATAAATTTAGAATTTTTATTTGATTTAGATTTAGTTTAGTAATTTTAGAATTTTTTTTTATTTAGAATTCGTTTAATAACTTTAGAATTTTTATTTGATTTAGAATTAGTTTAATAACTTTAAAAATTTTATTTGATTTAGAATTAATTTAATAACTTTAAAATTTTTATTTGATTTAGAATTAGTAACTTTAGAATTTTCATTTGATTTAGATTTAATTTAATAGCTTTTGAATTTTTATTTGATTTAGATTTAGTTTAGTAACTTTTAAAATTTTTTTTGATTTAATTTAATAACTCTAAAAAATTTTATCAGTAACTTTAGAATTTCATTTGATTTAGATTTAATTTAATAATTTAATAATTTTTATTAGATTTAGATTTGGTTTAATAATTTTAGAATTTTTATTTGATTTATATTTAATTTAGTAAACTTAGAAATTTTAGTTAGTTTTGATTTAGTTTAAACTTTAGAATTTTGTTTATTTTAGATTTGATTTAGTAATTTTTTAGAACTTTTATTTGTCTTATATTTAATTTAATAAATTTGGATTTTTTAGTTAGTTTAGAAATATTCGGACGAATTTAGAATTTTGATTTAGTTTGGGTTCAATTTAATAGTTTAAGAACTTTAATTTAGTAACTTTGTAATTAATTTAGTTTATATTTGATTTAGTAATTTTAGAATTTTAATTTTGTCTTCCTTTTATTTTGTTTATTTAATTATTTAATCATTTAAATTGTTTATATCAAATCCGAGGGAAAGAATCCATTAGTCGACTTCATGTCATCGAATATCTAATACGATATTGCGAATACCCTCATTCATTTTTTGCTTGTTTACTATTTTGCTAAACTTAAGATAATTTTCCTAAAAACACAATTTTCAAACTAACAGCTTTTAAGTCAAAACTTCGATACTAGGTCGTCGTATCTTCAAAATATCGTCCAAATAAATCATTTTTAGCCAAACCAAACATTTTTACCAAACGAACCATTTTAACCAAACAAACAATTTTAAAAACAGATATTTCAAAAGGTTCCTGTGGAGTACCGCAGATGCATTGGGTGCTAATATCTTCCCATTGCATAATCAACCCCCGAACTCTAGATCTCTTTCAAAAACGCATTGTATTTTCATTACTTTTAAGTATTATTTTACATTGCATATTTTAGGGTTTTATTTCCCTCTTTTCCCTTTTCCCTTGGAAATAATAAAGCGTTGTGGCGACTCTTGCTTTTGCGAGTCGAGTTAGTTAATAGCCCGATCTCTTATTTTCACCGCTAGAGCGTTGTGATCATCTCTCTTGAAGGTTGCCACACTCCATTCACATCTAGGCTATGCTTCAATTGCACGAACAATATGGTTGAATATGAAGCGTGCATCTTGGGTCTGAAAGCTGCTATTGACTTGAGGATCAAGAATTTGAATGTGTTTGGGGATTCAGCTCTAGTGATTAGCCAAGTAAAAGGAGATTGAGACACTAAACATCCTAATCTTATCCCTTACAAGGAAGTTGTGCTATCCCTAATTCCTTACTTTGAAGAGATCACTTTCGAGCACTTCCCTAGGGAAGAAAATCAGTTGGCTGGCGCTTTGGCAACCATGTCTTGAATGTTCAAGGTCAGATGGGACAATGAAGCCCCTATGATAACAATTGAAAGATTTGATGAACCCGCACATTGCTGTGAGCTTGACACTGACGCGGAAAAGCCATGGTACCATGAGGTGATGAGATATCTTGAAGCACAAGAGTATCCAGAGGGAGCCTCCATCAATGACATAAATTTCTTACGAAGATTTTCAGCCAAATTCTTCCTAAGCAACGGAATATTGTACAAGCGCAACCATGACTCCACTCTACTCCGATGTGTGGACAAGAAGGAGGCAGAGGAAATCAAGAAAGACATGCACGATGGTATTTTTGGTACTCACTCAAGTGGACATACGATGGCTAAAAAAATCTTAAGAGCTGAATACTATAGGTCAACAATGGAGACTGATTGCTTGCAACATTAAAGGACTTGTCACAAATGCCAAATTTATGCTGACAAGGTCCATGTACCTCTTATCCCTCTGAACATCATGTCCGCTCTGTAGCCATTTGCAATGTGGGGCATTCATATGATTGGAGAAATCAAGCCAACCGCTTCCAATGGACATTGTTTCATTTTGGTCGCTATTGATTATTTCACCAAGTGGGTCGAAGCCTCATCTTTTTCCTTAGTCACCAAGAATGTGGTAGCCAGATTCATCAGACACAACCTCATCTTCCGATATGGTATCCCAGAAAGGATTATCACCGACAATGGGACCAACCTTAACAATGCTATGATTACTAAGCTTTGCACTCAGTTTAAGATCAAGCATCACAATTCTTCCACATATAGACCGAAAATGAATGGCGCAGTCGAAGCGGCCAACAAAAATATCAAGAAGATTGTGTAGAAAATGGTGGTAACCTATAAAGATTGGCATGAGATATTGTCATTTTCTCTACATGGCTACCACACTTCATCTAGAACGTCAACTGGGGCAACTCCCTTTTCTCTAGTCTATGGCATGAAAGTTGTTTTGCCAGTGGAAGTTCAGATTCCCTCGCTGAGGATTATGAATGAAGCAGACCTAGGCGAAAACGAGTGGATTCAAACGAGATTGGATCAGCTGAACTTGATCGACGAAAAACAATTGGCTACTGCTTGTCATGGTCAGACGTACCAAAAACGGATGATCAAGGCTTTCAACAAAAAGATCAAGCCTCGAGTATATCAAGCTGGTGACTTGGTGATAAAACGCGCCATTTTACCATAAGGCGACCCCAGAGGAAAATGGACTCCCACCTATGAAGGGTCATTTGTTGTCAAGAGAGTGTTCTTTGGCGGTGCCATGATGTTGACTACCATGGATGGTGAAGACTTCCCACATCCTATAAACGCGGAAATAGTTAAAAAATACTACGCATAAGAGACCCGCAAGGTTGACACACCTATGCAAAATAAGGGAATCCCGGCAAACCAAAAGGTTTGGGCAAAAATTAGGGATATATGCAAAAGATCGTACACCCGGCAAGTTGAAAACCCGAAAGGGCGACTTGGGCAAAAATGGGTATCCTGGTGGACTGAAAACCCGAAAGGGAGGTCCAGGCAAAAGTTAAGGATTAAAAGTGTATGATTATGTCCCGTGCAATCACCACAGTCAACTTCATCACCAAGGTCCGAGTTCAAACAGTCTAAGATCAATCCAATCAATTTCTGTTAGCGGCAAGGGGAATTCGAAGACATTGGGTCAATGGTAGAGTTAGAAGGAAATGAGATCATTTCACATGGCTATTTATTTTGTTTTCAATTTTGTTTTCCTTTCGACGATTTCCTCTTACTAGGATCTCCGTCTCTTTGTAAAAAAACGTCTATTCATGGGAAAAATATCAATACAAATATACTTTGAAGTGCAAACTTCTTGTCTTTGTTTTGAATGCAAACTTGTCCAATGAGTAAAATTGAATGAACATATGCATATGAACATAATTAAAAGTGTTTGGCACATATGAACTAAGCAGTAACAAGCATCTCTTTAATGTATATTGGAATATCCCCATACAGTAATTTCATTAACATTATTCCCCGCAGATCGGCTATAATAGACCAATCTCCAACCAGAGTCTTAATCTCTTGACAACTCTCTCTCCAGCTAAGTTGATCCTTCAAGTAGAAGCCCTATGAATCACTTCCTAAAAGGAATTCACCTTTTCAATATGGTTTATTTCCCCAACATGGTTTATTTCCCCAACATACAATGAATAGTATAACTCCCTAGCCAAGTACAAAATTCCCCAGCCGAGCCTGTTACCCCCAGCTGAATATACCTTACCAAGCTGAGTCTGTCCTCCCCGACTGAGTCTACACTCTTTAGCTTGAGTTTGCCTTTCAGATTATTACAAATCATATGAACACAACACCTGATCCCCAGTAAAGTCATCAACAAAACCTTTACTATCTACAAAAGCTACTATAAAGTCTGGACCCGACTAGATATTAGTTTGGTTCTATCAGTTGCTGAAACCTGGACCCAACCAGATAACAGTTTGAGTGTCTGAAACCTGGACCCAACAAGATACCAGTTAACCTCAAGTTCAAAATTGCTAAAGCCTGGACCCGACCAGATAAAAGTTTAATTCCTACAAAATCACTAGCAAACTCTTGTTCCCCAGTAGAGTTTGCCACTATTCCCAGTGAGTTGCTGAAACATGGACCCGACCAGATAACAGTTTGAGTTACTATAGCCTAGACCCGACCAGATAATGGTTTAACTCCGCAAAATATAGAAGAACTTGGACTCAACCAGGCTAAGGTTTAACTTCTTTTCCCTAGTAGAGTATGCCTCTCCACCAACAAGTTATTGTGAAGCCTGGATCTGACCAGATAGCAATTATCCTCAGAAAATCATTGTGAAACCTGGAACCCGACCAAATTACAATCAAATCCCCAAACAGTTTAGTGTGAAACCTGGACCCGACCAGATAACAATTAACCTCATCAACCTCAGAAATTTGCAAAGCCTAGACCCGGCCAGATGTCAGTTTTCAAGCAAGTTATTATGAAAACCTAGAGCCCGACCAGATAACAATCAATTGTGATCCCCAGAGAGACACCGTAAAGCCTGGATCGGACCAGATAATAGTACCACTTTCCAAAAACCATGCAACTTGGACCCGACCAGATAGTAGTTACCACTTCAGAGTTACTGCAAGCCCTGGATCCGACCAGATAATAGTTGACTTCCTTATCCCCAACAAGTTGTTGTGAAGCCTGGATCCGACCAGAAAATAATTCAATTCCAAGAAATGTTTTGCAAATCCTATAATCCGACCAGATAACAGTTAAACTGTCTCTTCCCTAGTAAGTTGCTATGAAGCCTATATTTGACCAGATAACAGTTGACTACTTCATCCTCAGCAAATTATGAAGCCTGGATCCGACCAGATAACAGCTAACATTCAAGAGAAATTCCCTAGTGGAAGAATCCTTTCAACAAAGTTTGGAGATAAGTATACTCTTCATCCTCAACAGAAATCCGGGAGTCAACTTCCCAAAACTCATCAACAACATTCATGGATTTATTTTCCCAGAGAAAAACATATATCTCACATTCATACATTGTAGCATAATACCACATCTGGTGAACATCATGCATACATCTGCATTTTACTAACTCTTTTTCTCACAGGTAAAACATCAAGTTTTAGTATAAATCAACAAGAGATTTGTGCTAGTACTCCTTCCAGTGTTTACCAACATTCCTCCAAATGGCATCTATAAGCTCCTTCACAATCCATCTTCGAGTGCTAATTTCTGAGCACTCTAGTGTTCAATCATCCTCCACAAATCTTACTCTTCAGGTTTAAGAAGATTGAAAAGGTGAATTTGTTGTACCCCAAAATTTTCCCTCTCATTTATCAAGTAATTTCTCACAATATCTCTTTTGGTTCAAGACTGCACAAGGGTTGATCAGCTCAAGACACCTCCTTAAGCACTGATGACTGAAAATTAGGGTTTGAGATTGCACAAGGACAAATGAACTTTTAATGTCTCATATTACTTTCATGGATCATTTTGGACTCTCAATATTGCTTATGTCAAGTTTCAAGTCTTGGATCACATTTTTGCTCAGTCAATTGATCAGTTGACCTAAAAATCAACTATATTAGGGAAAAAAGTCAATTGTGGTCAATTTAGAGTCAAACCTCATAATTTTTTATCCATTTCAACATTATGAACTCATATATGTAATTTTATCAATTTTGGACCACAATTCCTCAAGAAATTTGATCAGATCATCAAAAGGGCAAAATGGTCAAAATTAGGGTTTTGACTGAAAAAGGGCAATTTCTGATTTTTGACCTAGAAAATGGTTAATTGGTTTGAGACATGATCTCAAGGTTTCAAATGCATCATTTTGACCTAATTTTATGACCCAAAACTTCCCTCAAGATCAATTGATTGATAGTTGATTTTCAGTCAACTGATCAAAAGCCAACTTTATACTGAAAAGTCAAACTTTAACTTTTTGGTCAAAATCATGTGTCAAAGATCACAATTCATCAAAAAATGTCAAAATATAAAACTTGTTCATAAAGAAATCAAAAACTCAAGATTTCATTTTGAAAAGTTAAAATTTCCAAACTTAGAAACTTTTTTGTGTTGAGAACTTCATATTTTTTCACAACTTTGAGCCAATTTTTCACCATGATGCAAGATGATTCAAAGGAAACTTTCAACATGAAAGTTTTAGATCCCAATGAGTTCTAAAACATTTCTGAACACAACTCCTCCTAGAAATTTATGGATTTCAAGTTATGATTTTGTGAATACATGTTCATGAAACTTAGAAACTTAGTGAAACTTTGCCCTAGTTTAAGCAGGATTTTGACCTAGCTTCATGGAAATATTTCACATAGTTACAAGGGGAATTTTCAAAAGTGACCAATATAGGGGTTGTAGAGGATGTTACAAGATTTCCAAAATGTCCAAGAACTCATTGAGATCATGTTTGAGCAAAGATAATTGAAGGGATGAAGTTAGGGTTTCATTCATGATTTACAAGCCATTTCCATGATGAACAAGAATTCAAATCCAAGCCTATGCTGCATAATCTTTGTTTGTAGGCCTCAAACTTGTTTGGCACTCCATAATTAAATGTTTGCACAGCTGTTAGAAGCTTTAATCCAAGCATTCAATGCATTTCCCGTGCTTAATACCATTTTAGGAAGAAAGGCAACATTGCCATTTTGGAATAGTGGCTTTTTTGCACAAAGTCAATTCTTGAGCTTTGCACTTGTTTTCTTTTGATAACACTGTTGGCTCCTAAATTCGACACCTTTGTTTTGATTGATGGCAGCCATTAAAAGCTGAAAGATGCTTTCGACTGGCTAAGCCTGTCGAAGTGCCCGTCGAAAGATGGCAAAATACTTAGAAGATTTCTTCCAAGGAAGAAGGCTGATTGCCTTCGACGTCGAAGGAGTTTTCGTCGAAGACGTCTCTTGATGAAGGTGTTCGATGGTCCAGAGTGGAGTAGTTTGAAATTCAAAGCTTTGGAGGGAAAACGGTTTCCAGCAGTTACTACGTGCAAACGTGCAAGGATCTGGAGCGTCGAGCATGGAGAACGTGCCAAGTGGCTTAATCTCGAAGCAGTGTAACTGCCCGACGGTTACTTGGAATGTTTTAGTATAAATAGGAGTAGACATGTAGTTTCTCGCGGGTGTTCACAATAAAATACATAGTCACTCATTTAGATTCAAGTACCCAGTGTGAGCGAAAGAATTGTTGAGAAATGTATGTGTGAAACACCAATTTTATCAATTAAAGTCATTTACTTTTCCAGTATTTTACTTGCTTTTCTCCTTTAAATTCCTGTCGAACCTTTACTTTAAAGCCTTGTTTATTTTACCAAGCCTTTCCTTTATGCAATTTACTTGAAACATTTTACTTAAAGCCTTATCCACATTAATCAAACTTCAAAATCAACCTATGTCCATAGGATCAATCTGATCGATCCTGCGAGTAACCAAATAAGTAACCATTTGGAGGATCAGCGGTTGTTTACCAAAACCCAAGGTAAACAAATTGGCACACCTGGTGGGACAGTGTGTTGATTGTTGAAAAATAATCTCATCTTTTCGAGTTGTATGTTATTGAGGAGTGGTAGAATATACACCAACGATAAAAATACTGCCAGAAGAAGGGAAGAGATGGCGAATCCGCCAAACAATAATGAAATTCCACCACCAAGTGTGGGAGCAACGGTTAATATGACCGTAAGTGAAGCGACGAATGTTGGTTCGACACCAGCAGTGTCAGTCACAACCACGGGGCCAATAACTTCGTTTTCAGGCCCCAGAATACCTTTGGGAACTCCCCCTCCAAGGGGAAATATAGGCACAAGGCCTGTGGTTCCCCCAGGATTTATTCCATTCTATGGTATGCCAACTTCTGAAGTGGCAAGCCTGACGAATGCTGCGTCCACTTATTCAGACCCTTTCGTGAGTGCCTCTTCGCCACTCCAAGGCTCTGGAGTAGGCATGGCGAATAGAAATAGGACCCAACTCTTAGGAGGAACGTCCCAAGTAGCCCATGGTCTTACAAATGCCTCGACAGCAGTCTTGAGGCAACAGATGGACGAAAGCAACCATGATATGGTGCAAATGTTGGCACAAACTTTGAGTACAGTGCTAAATCCTCTAATACAAAATACTACTCAATCGAATCAGCAAGTTACAACGCAAATGACGCGTTTGGCTGACTTCTTTGGAGTACCCCCACCTATTCGACAGCCTCAAAGGGCGCAGATAAGAGGAAATCAGGGGATATTTGTAGAGGAAGAAACCACCATTAATCAGGCTCAACAGCCTGTAGAACAACCTGTCGAAGAACCTAGGGTAATAGCCCCAGAGGTAAGGTTAGTTAACAGAAACCAAAATGCTGACGAAGTGGTTCAGCATATCCAACACCAAAACATGGGCTTGGAAAATAATCTGGCAAACATGATCGAAAGAATCATGAATCAGAATGGGATGAACATGGGCCTTCGAAGGCCCAACTTTACATCTCCATTGTCAGAATATGTGTTACAAACTGACTTACCTCCTAGAAGCAAAGTCCCCAAATTTACTAAGTTCTCTGGGGACACGACAGAATCTACTGTCGAACATGTGGCGAGGTATTTGATCGAAGCAGGAGACATTTCAAATAACGAAAACCTAAGGATCAAATACTTCCCAAGTTCTTTAACCAAGAACGCTTTTACTTGGTTTACAACTCTCCCCCCCAATTCGATCCATCATTGGACCCAGTTGGAAAGATTGTTCCATGAACAATTCTACATGGGGCAAACCAAGATAAGCCTGAAAGAACTGGCGAGTGTGAAGAGACGTTTCACTGAACCTATAGACGAATATCTGAATAGGTTTAGGTTGCTTAAGGCGAGATGTTTTACACAAGTGCCAGAACATGAGCTGGTCGAAATGGCCGCAGGCGGTTTAGATTATTCCATTAGGAAGAAGCTAGACACCCAGTACCTAAGAGACATGGCCCAACTGGCCGATAGAGTTCGACAAGTCGAACGCCTCAAAGCTGAAAAAGCTAAGGCAACGAAAACTCACAAGAGAGAGAGAATAGCTTACGTTGAGATGGATGACGAAGATCTAGAATCCTTCGACGATACTTTAGCTGTCGAAGAAGGAGAAGTCGATTTAGCAGAACTAAAACAAGGGCCTCCATACTCTTGTAAACAGTTAGTCCCCTCAAATGGGAAAAATCCCATTGGTCCAGACAGGACCAACGATAGGTTCCCAAAAAAGACTTATAGTTTTGACATCACAAAATGTGATGAAATATTCGACTTGCTAGTTAAAGATGGCCAAATGATAGTACCCCCTGGGGTAAAAGTGCCTCCTCTTGATCAAAGAAAGAAGAGAGGTTTTTGCAAATATCATAATTTTCTGGGCCATAAAACTTCTCAATGTTTTCTTTTCAGGAATCTTGTGCAAGACGCTATTGAGGAAGGGAGATTAAAGTTTGCTGACAAATCCCCCATGGCTGTCGACTCCAATCCACTAAAGGCTGAAGCCCACTATGCAGAACCCTCTGAGGTGAACATGATAGAGGCAACCAGGATCCAGTCGAAGAAGCCAGGCATTACCATGGTCGAAGTCTCAAAGGACCACATCAACATGCCAATCTTTGGCAGTTTTTCTGGAAATTTATCCAGGAAGACAATTGAGGCTGTCCAGAAAGCGGTCGAAGACCCGAAGTCGAAGACTGCTGAACCACAAAAAGCTGGACCGAAGCCCAGTTCCCACTTGGCCACTGTACAAGGCCAGACGGAGAATCTGGAGACACAAATGAAGCAACTAACTCTTGCTAATAAGGATACAATGAATATCAACATGGTTGAACTTTCTGACCCTAAAACTTCAGAAGAAGCCATAAGGCAAGAGCAGGCAAATAAAACGGCTTTCCCTAAGGAAAACGACAACTTGGCAGATTTTCTACAAAGATGCCAGAAGAAGAAATCAGAGGTGATGCTGTGTCCAAGATGCAGTTCTATCTTTGATAAAAAAGCTGCTGAGCACATACAAGGTGTAAGAGCAGCGAACAAGAGAAGGGAGAACGCTGACCTTCGACATGATCCCAGGAGGGGTTCTCATCAAGACAAGAGGCCTTTGACTTTTAGGCCTCCAACAAATGTACCAGTAGACACTTGGTACAAAACATCTGGCCGGAAAAGGCCAAGTGAAGAGAAATGGCATTCTTTCGAAGTGCCAAGAGGTTCCTCTTTAATTCAGAAGAAAGATCCTCAAGTTGCTGCACCCAAGGTTGCTCGAGTGTCCAGCAACTACAAGGGAAAAAATCCTATGTCGAGATCCCAATGGAGGAGATATCAAAGAAGGCGAAAAGCTGAAAGGGAGGCTGCCAACGAACCTAAGGCAGAAACTAGTTCGAATGTGCCTCAAAGGAAACAAAGAAAGCCTCTTGAGAGAGAACCAGTTACCAACAGGCTAGTTTGGCCTAACCAAAGTGAAGTCGAAGACGAAGATGATGCTGAGTCCGACGATACTCTGGATATAATGGTGAATATTGTTTCAGTACTGCCTAGGGAATTCAATCGACAGGTAGAAGTCGAAGCCAGTGACTGGGAGGTGGAACAAGAAATGGCCAAACATAGGCCAGTGTGCTATTTTGTCATGGACAATGGCACTACAGAGGAACAAAATGGCTTCTTCGAGCCACCCACAGAGGCGATGAAGAATCACCTCAAACCTTTGTTCATAAGGGCTAAGCTCGAAGAGACCACTGTGAACAAAATATTGGTCGACTGTGGGGCCACTATCAATATTATCCCTCATTCTATGCTAAGGAAGATTGGCAAAAGGGATGAAGAAATCAAACCTCACAATATGGTCCTGTCCAACTATGAGGGAGGCATTGGGACCACCATGGGAGTGATCCAGCTCGACATAAAAGTTGGGTCGATCCTTCGACCAACAATGTTCATGGTTATATCGGCCAAACCTAACTACAACCTTTTGTTAGGCCGTGAGTGGATTCATGGTGTAGGTGTTGTGCCTTCATCGATGCATCAAAGGCTGCTTCTATGGCGTCCAGATGGGATGGTCGAAAACATAGAGGCGGATCAAAGTTACTACCTTGGCGAAGTCAATCACTTGGGTGTAACAGATTTCGACAAAAACTTGGCTCACATAGGGCCATGTCCAACTCCTGACTTCGACATGGCGCCAGCGCCAAACACCTTTTGTTCCCTATACCTGCATCCTGAGCATGGTTTCCAATGGGACAAAGAAGACTTGTCCCACATAGACTTCAGTGGGCTAACTGATATCCAACCAACTGGTTGGGGAAGTGAATTCAGTGATAATGACTGAGTCACAATCTCTGAAGCGAATTTCGGCTTATGTAGCCGAAACCAAGATGATTACGGCTCTCGAAGCCGAAGTAAAGTACATGGCCACACAGGCCAATGATCAACAATTATCTGCTGTTGGCCCAGGAAAGGATTTCGATCCAAGACCTCCTGATATCATGCCAGATGAAATGCAGGAACAGAGGCTCGACGCCATCTATGACGATGAGCCTTTGGGCTTCGAAAAGGACCCCTTGGCGAACAACATTAAGATGTTAGCACAAGACCCTTTAGAAGAAATCAACTTAGGCGAAGGATCAGAGAATAGGCCAACTTACATCAGCGCCAAAATTGATCCAGAACTTAGGTTGGAAGTAATCCAATTGCTGAAAGAGTTTAAAGACTGTTTTGCATGGGATTATGACGAAATGCCTGGTCTCGACAGAGGATTGGTAGAACTTCAGTTGCCAATCAAACCTGGAAAGAAGCCAATCAAGCAAAATCCAAGACGCTTCGCTCCAGAAATATTGTCGAAGATCAAAACGGAGGTCGAAAGACTTCTGAAATGCAAATTCATCCGTGTTACAAGGTATGTCGAATGGATTGCAAATATTGTGCCAGTAATTAAGAAAAATGGCACATTAAGGGTGTGCATAGATTTCAGAGATTTGAATGCTGCCACCCCCAAAGATGAATATCCTATGCCTGTGGCGGAAATGCTAGTCGATTCTGTCGCTGGCTACGAATACCTGAGTATGCTCGATGGTTATTCAGGATATAATCAAATATTCATTGCTGAAGAGGATGTGTCGAAAACAGCTTTTCGATGCCCTGGGGCCTTAGGCACTTACGAATGGGTAGTGATGCCTTTTGGCCTAAAAAACGCTGGGGCAACGTACCAGCGAGCAATGAATACTATCTTCCATGATTTTATTAACACTTTTATGCAAGTTTATATTGATGATATTGTTATAAAATCTGTTTCCAGGAAGAGTCACATTGACCACCTTCGACAATCATTCGAAAGAATGAGAGAACATGGTCTGAAGATGAACCCTTTGAAGTGTGCGTTCTGTGTAAAAGCTGGAGATTTCTTGGGTTTCGTTGTCCACAAGAAAGGAATCGAAATAAATCAGAACAAGACGAAGGCAATTTTGGAAGCGAAAGCGCCATCGAATAAGAAGGAATTGCAATCCCTCTTAGGCAAGATAAATTTCTTGAGAAGGTTTATATCTAACCTAAGTGGGAAAGCTCAGGCCTTTTCACCCTTACTTAGACTGAATAAAGAGGGGTTCGAATGGGGGCAAGAGCAGCAAGAAGCCTTCGACAAAATCAAAGGGTACCTCACTAAGCCACCTATTTTGGTGCCTCCTTGTAGCAATAGGAGTATGAGATTGTACATAGCTGCATCTGACAAAACTCTGGGAAGTATGTTAGCCCAAGAGGATGAGAATGGAGTCGAAAGACCCATTTATTATCTCAGTCGAGTTTTGAATGATGCAGAAACTAGATATAGCGAAGTTGAAAAATTGTGTCTATGTCTGTATTTCTCTTGTACAAAACTCAAACAATATATAAAACCAGTTGATGTTTATGTTTCGTCTCATTTTGATGTTTTCAAATATATGTTGTCGAAACCTATCTTGCATAGTCGAATTGGCAAGTGGGCATTAGCATTGACTGAATACTCCTTGACCTTTATGCCTCTTAAGGCAGTAAAAGGACAAGTGGTTGCAGACTTCATAGTCGACCACTCAATTCAAGTCGAGGATATTAATTACGTGGAGATAGAACCTTGGAAATTCTACTTCGATGGTTCCAGCCATAAAAATGGAACAGGAGTAGGAGTCTTGATTATTTCTCCAGATAAAATTCCAACAACGTTCAAGTACCAAATCAAAGGTTCTTGTTCGAACAACGAGGCTGAGTATGAAGCTCTAATTACTGGCCTTGAAATATTGTTGGAATTGGGGGCAACTCGAGTCGAAATAATGGGAGACTCAGAGTTAGTCATCAAGCAAGTCACAAAGGAGTATAAATGCATAAGAGAGAGTCTCATTATGTACTTTGTGATAGCAAATCGTTTATTGAAACAATTTGAAAGTGTCAATATTCGACACATACCCAGAGTCGAAAATCAAATAGCCAATGACTTGGCACAAATTGCATCAGGGTATAAGACTTCAAAAACGAGATTACAAAGAGCAATCGAAGTTCGAGAAAAGATAAAGGCAACTTGTCTATCACCATCAGACTTGGAATCGACGAGGCTAGGTTATGCTGATCACTCAAACTTCGAGATTTCGTTCATTGATAATTTGTCAGAGCAAGATTGGAGGAAACCCATTGTGGACTATCTTCAAAATCCAGGAGCTCCGACAGAACGAAAGACAAAATACAGGGCGTTGAGTTTTGTACTCATGGGTAATGACTTATTCAAGAAGACGCCTGAAGGGGTGTTGCTGAAATGTTTAAGTGAAACTGAAGCATACATAGCCCTTTCGACTACACATGCTGGGGCATGTGGGGCTCACCAAGCAGGCCATAAGATGAAATGGTTGTTGTTTCGACAAGGACTATATTGGCCCACTATGCTGAAAGATTGTGTTGAGTTCGCCAAAGGTTGCCAAGAGTGTCAAGTTCATACAGGCATCCAGCATGTACCAGCAAGCGAACTTCACTCGATAGTGAAGCCTTGGCCCTTTCGAGGATGGGCGTTGGATCTTATTGGAGAGATTCGACCAGCATCATCAAAGAGTCAGAAATACATATTGGTAGGCATTGATTATTTTACTAAGTGGATCGAAGCTGTCCCTTTAGTCAATGTAGACCAAGAAAATGTCATTGAATTCATTCAAAAGAACATTATCTTTAGGTATGGAATCCCTGAGACAATAACAACTGATCAAGGTTCAGTTTTCACTGGTCGAAAGATGCAGGAATTTGCTCAGGAAACAGGTTTCAAACTCCTAACATCCACGCCTTACTATGCACAGGCGAATGGTCAAGTCGAAGCAGCTAACAAAGTGGTGATTGGCTTGATAAAGAAACATGTTGGGAAGAAACCAAAGAATTGGCATAAGACGTTAGACCAGATTTTATGGGCTTGTCGAACGTCCCCAAAAGAAGCCACTGGTACAACACCATATAGGCTAACTTTTGGCCATGATGCAGTATTGCCAGCAGAAATTTGTCTTCAATCTGCAAGAGTTCAGAGGCATTATGATATTCCTTCTGAGGTTTATTGGAATATGATGTTAGATGAATTGGTGGATTTAGACGAAGAGAGATTACACGCTCTCGACTTACTCAGGCTTCAGAAGAAAAGAGTAGAAGACTCTTATAATAGAAAGGTAAAACCTAAGGTATTTTTGCCTGAAGATTTAGTTTGGAAGGTAATTCTTCCCATGGATCGACGGGATCGAAGCATGGGGAAATGGTCACCCAAATGGGAAGGACCCTTCAGAGTTATCCAAACTTTTTCTGGTGGAGCCTATGAAGTCGAAGAGATAAGTGGTGATAAAAGGCTCTTGAGAGTAAATGGTAAATATTTGAAAAAATATAAGCCTATACTTCAAGAGATAAAAATAAAATAATAAAAGAACAAGCTAAATTAACCATAAAAATGCCAAAATGGAAATTTTTATTAATTTCAGCCAAAATGGCAATTGTTGTCGAAAGCGATTACAGAAGATGGTTACAAAAGAGAATCAATCAAAAGGAAAGAGAATTCTTGAGTCGAAGATACTTGGCATGCTGCAGCTCCAACCTCTTCTTGCACCAAGATTTTTCTTGCACCAGTTTGGCAATTTGGGCGTCGAGGCTTTGAGCCCTCTCAGCGAATTCCAGGCCTTGCTTGATCTCAGTCTGGCTCTCAGCGTCTGGGATGGTCGAAAGAATTTCCTCCTGGAGTACAGTGTTGGCGTTTATCTTCGCCTCTATCTCTGCAATTTGTGCTCGGAAGGAGACATTCTCTCGCTCAATAGCATCGACCCTTTCCTGTGCAGACGCTTTCTGTTTCGACAACTCGGCAATTCGAGAAGTCGAATCTGAGACAGCAGTCCACGCAGATGAGCTTTTGCCATGCAGCACTTCGAGCTGACTGTTAAAAGTTCGTTGGCGCCGGTAATCCGCTGAGACTTGATCAATCATAGAATGTAATTCCATGATTAAGTCTGAGATTTCTGGGGCTACAGCTTCGAAGTCAACAGCATTCAAAACCTCTTTTAAGCATGATGGAGCAGTGGGGTCCCCCTCTAAAGCCTTCATTAAATCTCTCTTGAAGAACTGGGCCTTAACCTTCGCCAACGCATCATCAAGAGGAGAAGTCTCAGTAGATTTCCCCGACAGAGTAGGAATTTCCTGACTAGTGTCAGAAGAACTCTTACTCTCGACGATTGCATTAAGGTAGCTGACAGGATCAGTTTGTTTCAAGATTTCCAAGTCCTCTTTTGACTTGTGCTTTGAGGAGGTGACCCTAGCCACAGTATTATCTTGGGCTTGAGGCGGTTGAATGCTGAGTGCCTCGTTTGGTTGCTTTTCGACCTGGACTGAGGCGGTACTAGCGTCGACTTGTGGTTCTTTCTTTAACATCACCTTGGGGTCCTTCGCCAGCGTCATTTTGTGGCTCTTCGCTAGCGTCACCCTGGTGGTCTTCGCCAGTACCACCTTGGTGCTCTTCGTCAACAGCATCTTGATTCTCTTCGCCATTACCTTGGTCTCTTCCTTCAGGATTCTCTTCTGACAACAAGTCCACCACAGGAACCGTTTCTGGCTGTGTTTCCTCCACCATAGGTTCTTCTGTTGTCTTCTCCATTGTTTCAGCATTGGCCTCATTCTCAGTGTGGGCTTCGTCATTGCCCAAATCTTTTTCCCGAGGCCTGCTAAGGTCAGCAGATTCTAGAGTTTCTGAAGTCCTTGGTGGAGAACTTTCAGTAGTGTCCTGAAGAAAAGAAAGAAGACAAGTCTTCAGATGTCGAAAGAGACATAATCGAATACTGGTATCTATGCCTAAGTTATGAGAAGGGTCCAATAGATTACCTGTGGATTAACTTTAGCCCCAGGGCTGGAATTGTCACTTTCGACAGGCTTGGTAACAAGAGCGTTCAGTTCCTCCTCAGTTGGTTCCTCGATGACCACTGCAGGTGGCCTAGGCTTTCTCACAGCGACCTTTATTCTGACGGTTCGACCTTCAGGAGCAGGAGTAGGAACAGAAGCGTCCTTCGTTAACTTTCGCCTCTTTAAGGGAGAAGGAGGGGAATCACTGTCGTCATCACTCCCCGATTCGACCACCAATGCTGCCCTTTTCTTGGGCGAAGGGGCCTAGAAAACCAATAGGAATTCGATTGAATAATTACGTCGAAAATAAAAAATCGAAAGCCAGAATGAAAATGAAGAAAATCTGGTTACCGATGCAGGAGGCCTCCTCGAAGAGCCTTCCCCCTGTTGGTTGCCCGTTGTCTTCGCTGGCGCTATAGTCTTCGCCGGCGGTGGAGGTTTTGTCGAAGGGACTCTTCCTTGTGGGCCTTCTGTAGCCTTCTTGGCTAGGGGCTTTCGAACAACTGAAAGCGAAAAGGAAAGTTAACAGGCTAACAGTCGAAGAGAAAGATAAAAAGTAATGTGAGAGCATGAACTTACATTTCTTTACTTTGTCCAACACAAGGACAAAAGACTTCTGCAACTCTGCCATGAAGTCCTTCTCGTCGAAGAAGTACTCAGCATAATAGCTTCTCCACCACTCTTCAAAAGATGGTGAGCAAAGGAAGTTAAGCTGGTAGTTAAACAGCGAGAGGATTGTTCGACCAGCATATCTTCCGATATGCTTGGTGGCAGCTTCTTCTGTATAATCGTTGCAGAAGTACAACATTGACTTCTCTCTTTGAAAAATGGGAGAAGGAAGGGTTTGGATGATACCAAACTGGCGAGATACCAGATTTGGTTGATAGGCAAGCAGACTCAAATGAGTCTTAGAACTCTTAAATCGAAGAGGCATGATCCTGGGTGTCAGGAACGCCTCCCAAAGGACAGTGTGCTCATCGACATTGGGACCACTCGACTCCTTTGGGTGTGGCCTTGTGAACCATGCTGGCCCCACCTTCCGTTGAGCAAATGGAGCCATAGTTGAAACAAATTCCTTCCTTCGAGCGAACATCAGAACGAAGTTAGTGAAGGTTTGTTGGAACTCCAGCCCATCTTCCACAGGTGTCAGTAGAGCCAGCCTAATTCCTTCGATACGTCTATTAGCTATCGCTGGGGCTTGTTCATTTATCTGAATCTTCTTGGGTAAGAAAGATTCGAAAGTGGCGTTGAGCCACAGTTGAAGTAGCCAGAAAGGCCCAGCGAGTAGCAAACTGTTCCTATCTTCGACATGTTTCAAGAGAGTAACCCCATTGCTGATTGAGTCATAAAGACTGGCCAGAATTAGTTCTGCCAAACAGATGTTTTGGCGGTGATGCAGTTGGGTGGCAAGAGTGACCATCTTTTTGGTCACTTGTAGAGACTTCGAGCAAAACACAAAGCGAGTTAGCCATAAGGCTAGAAACGCTATGTGTTCGACATCCGACACTGAATCCGTCGACCTGTCGTGATAATGGTTGATAAAGGTGGTATATGTTGGCTTGGTCTCAGAAAAGCCAATTTGGTCCTCCGACATCTCCTCCGGGTCGAAGTAATCTCCGGTTGGTCGAAGGCCAGTAATGGCCGCTACGTCGAAGAGTGTGGGGGTTAACATCCCACATGGAAGGTGAAAGGTGAAGTGAGAGTTATCCCAGAACAACAGCGAAGCTATAAGCATCTCTGGGGAGTAGTTTAAGCCTGTCTTCGACAGCATTACTAGGTCAAAGATTCCCATTTCCTTCCAGACTGGAGTTTGATGTTTCTCCAACTTTGTTAGCCAAGCAACATAGTCAGAGGTCAGATTAGGGCAAGACCTGAAGACCCTAACACTTCTGTTGAAGAAACGAAGGTCGATCTTCTCGTGTGTAGGGTCTTCGTTGTCTTCTGCGTCCTTCTTGGCGCATGCTACTGGCTTGAGTTTCTCGACGATGGGGAAATAGCTCTTGATCTTCAGAGCTTCAGAGATGCTTGGGTTCATGGGTCCAGACATTGCGAAGATCTGGTTGGAGTACCCAACCGGGATCATCAAGTGACGCGAGTAAGCATCGCGAACGGAGATGTCAGAAGGTTCAGGGACCCTTCGTTTCCCTGTAGAGTTCACTACCGGAGCAGTAACAAAAACCTTGGGCTTAGCAAGTTGTTCAGTTGGTGCGTTAGTCTTGGGGGCAGTAGAAGCAGAGGCCATTGTTGAAGATGAAGATGGAGTGAAAAAGGAAGAGTTTTTCTGCAAAGAGAGCAAGTTTGTATGAAAGCAAGGGAGTTTGAGGGCTAGTTTGCGTAAAAAGTCCCACAATGGGATATTCACCACTATTTATAGTAGTGGGAGAAATTCCCAATAACGAGGACATTAAATGTCATTTAATGCTGCAGGAATTAGTGGGACGCGTGGCAGCATCCTGTTGTTTTGGCCGTTTCTGCAGAAACAGAGAGACGCAGCGTGCGTCCTTGTTTTTGGGATTTGTCATAATGACAAATTCTGAAGTGATGTTTGGTTCTGCACGCCGTACTGAAGGTGACGTCTTAGGATCAAATCAATGATGGTTTCTTGGGATTGCCAATAGTTGGTAAAAAGCAACAAAAAGTGCACAAGTTAACTTGTGACTAAGCGTGGAAAAAACAGGTGTCGAATGGCGTTTTCAAAGAATGCCTTTTTCTTTCAGAGTCGAAATAAGGCATTCTTGGGGGGCAATTTGTTGGCTCCTAAATTCGACACCTTTGTTTTGATTGATGGCAGCCATTAAAAGCTGAAAGATGCTTTCGACTGGCTAAGCCTGTCGAAGTGCCCGTCGAAAGATGGCAAAATACTTAGAAGATTTCTTCCAAGGAAGAAGGCTGATTGCCTTCGACGTCGAAGGAGTTTTCGTCGAAGACGTCTCTTGATGAAGGTGTTCGATGGTCCAGAGTGGAGCAGTTTGAAATTCAAAGCTTTGGAGGGAAAACGGTTTCCAGCAGTTACTACGTGCAAACGTGCAAGGATCTGGAGCGTCGAGCATGGAGAACGTGCCAAGTGGCTTAATCTCGAAGCAGTGTAACTGCCCGACGGTTACTTGGAATGTTTTAGTATAAATAGGAGTAGACATGTAGTTTCTCGCGGGTGTTCACAATAAAATACATAGTCACTCATTTAGATTCAAGTACCCAGTGTGAGCGAAAGAATTGTTGAGAAATGTATGTGTGAAACACCAATTTTATCAATTAAAGTCATTTACTTTTCCAGTATTTTACTTGCTTTTCTCCTTTAAATTCCTGTCGAACCTTTACTTTAAAGCCTTGTTTATTTTACCAAGCCTTTCCTTTATGCAATTTACTTGAAACATTTTACTTAAAGCCTTATCCACATTAATCAAACTTCAAAATCAACCTATGTCCATAGGATCAATCTGATCGATCCTGCGAGTAACCAAATAAGTAACCATTTGGAGGATCAGCGGTTGTTTACCAAAACCCAAGGTAAACAAACACACAATCTAAAAGTTATAAGAACCTTTTCAAAAGCCTCTAAAAACTCATGACATGCTTGTACTTTGCCTTGAAACTATATTTCCACTTTTCTTCAAAATCAAGTAACATAGCCATAAGTCTATATCTTGTGTTTCTAACCCTCTCAAGTGCTACAATCTTTCCATACATATGCACAAGTTGTTTGCAAGATAACACACAAATACATAAGCCCTCAAACTCCCTAGAACTCAGGATCACATACAAAAACTCCATTGTTGCACAATCTGACCAAAAACTTGAAACTTACATTTCCCTCGTGCGTTTCCAAGCCTTTTGGTTCCTAAAGCTTCTCAACATCAAATACAAACCATCCAGAGTCCTTTTGCCCAACTATAACACCTCCATCATCAAGTTCCATTTTCAAAACTAGGGGTCTGCAACTTGACTTCTCCAGAACTCCTCAGCCACTTTCAGCTCAAGCCAAGTATCACATTAGCTTTCTGGGAACTTGAGAAAGCTAACCCAATCACTAGAACTCATTGAAAGCAACTCAAACTCCTTACACAGTTTCCAGGTTTGAGGTAAGTTTTCTCAACTTGGTACTTTTCATACAAGCATCATTAATGTTTACTTTGTGAAGGTAAAATGTAGACCTTATTGTTACGAAGCTGTACATATCCATAGTTTGCATTTATAAGGTTTGAGCTTAGAGAATTTTAAAGTTGAAGTTTCTGAAATTTTAAGGGTTCAAATTAGGGTCAGAGAAATTCTCATTCATCTTTGACTTATAACTTTAGTTATTTACATGGTTAGATTCATGAGGAAAAATGCAACAACTTTCACGTTGTCATCTTCCATTTTTGTTGAGAAATGAGAAAGTTACAGGTGGTCTGGCTAGGCGCGAGGTTGAAGATGAAGTTGTCTTCACGAAGTAGTTTCTAATATAAATTTATGCTTTTATTATATGAACGGATGAAACAGGCCACCCTAGTTGTACAAGAAGCACACGCGTATTAGAAGGTCCTGGGTTCGAGCCCCAGCGAGACCTTTTGTAATTTTCAAAAAAAAATTCATTTCTTTTTTGTTAAATCAGGCAGCACTTGGGCCTCAACCCCCTGGACTTAGCATTTTTTCTGAATATCACCCCTTTGTTTTCTTATATACACGCAGCCCAAACCCTTTTTTCTATTTCTGATTTCAAAAAAATGCTAATGGGCCAGACTTAGTCAAAAACTGTTTTTTTTTACTTGAAAACACCACAAATTAATTTTTTCACCCGCTGACTTACCCTTTTGTATTTTTACTTTTATTTATCTTCTTATTTTTATTATTATTAATATTATCATAATATTTATTTTTATTAAGAAAAAATCCCAAAAAAATATTTTATTTATTATTTAGGTAATAATATGTTTATATTTTATTTCTCTCAAGACTAAAAAGACAAAAAAAAAATATTTTCATTAACAAATTAATTTCTCTTTTAATTATTTAAGTAATAATAGACTTAGGTTTAATTATTTTTTTTAATTAAGATTAATTTAGAATCCCTAGTTCCTTTTATTTAATTAATACTAGTTTAATATTCAAAACCTTTTTCATAAAAACCTAAAAAACTTTTCTTTTCTAATTAACTTAATTAAATTTTCTTATTTATTTAGGTTAAATATTTTCTTCTAGTTTATTTAGGTTAAAATAAACAAAACCTTTCTTAATAAAAATCCAAACAAATTCATATTCTTTCCCATTTATTCATGCTTATACATTATTATTATAATTCTTGTACATTATTTAATATGGTTCTAATAGTTAATTAGATTTAAATTCTTGAAATCCCCATTTGTAAAAATGTATACCCCATCCCCCAAATAATGTAATAGTATAGAATATTTATTTTCCGCAATTTAATGCTTTAGATATAAATGCTTGTAAATTAGGGTTTGTATGGAAATATTAAAATCAACAAGTTAGCAAACCCTAAATCAAGACAAAACAATGCATGTAAATCAACACACTTGCACACTTACACCCTTAGGGTAAATCCACTTTATTGCCTTGAAAAATAAATGGTCATAATACGCATGTGAGGTATCTTAGTAAAAGCAATCAAAAAATACAAGATCATAGTCCCTCGATGACGCTATCAAAGTTGCCTTTTCAAAATGATCTTAGTCCCTCAAAGAGAAATTGCTAAGATATTTCAAAACATTGCTATCATGAATATACGATGACCCATGTCCGTCCCTTTACATCCAATGATAAGGCTTCATACCAAATCGATGGTAAGATATCAATATCAAAGGAAAGGAAGAAATGAACTAAGACTTTTGAGTAGGTAGATTGTTCCTAGTTGCTTGCTCATTTTCAAATGAAATATCCTTGCTATTTTCAAAACAAACATTAACACTTTCAAAACATCTTTCAAACTTGAAATATTTTCAAAAGATCAACACTTTGTATACGATCTTACGAACGAGAACTATTACAAAGTTTGGCTAAACGATGGCGCCTTTTCAAAATACTTTCAAGAAACCACACAAAGCATATTTTCAAACAAAAGCAAGTGATCTAGCAAGCAACTAAGAGCCCATAGATAACTATGGATGAAAAGAGTGCTAACACATTCCCTTTTCATAATCTACCCCCCGAACCCAAGAAATAATCTCAAAGGTCTTTCCTGTTCTTTTCAGACTTTCCTTTTGGATAAAAGAAAAGTCCGTGGCGACTCTTGCTAACTGTAACATTTGCGATAAAACGCAAAACAACCAAGTCAATTCTCCCATCGTATCACACATACCATAATATCAAGTTTGCAGTGAGAGACCTTAATTTCTATGGCCACTCACGTCTGGTCAAGTTTGGAATCATATAGTCTTCTTTGTAAAGATGAGTCATGAACCAAGTATATAGAATTGGGATACAACAATTTATCGTGCCTTTTCTGTTTTTGTACATCGTATGCAAGGTGTAATAAATGTCAGCAAGCAAAGCGGGAGTTGGATCTGTATTAAAGACTTTCGCACCCCAGAATATGCTAATGGCCGCAAGGTCAATATAGTCCATAGTCCAAGGAAATAAAATTATACCAAATACCAGTAGCCCTAAACAATCGACACAAGATTTCCATTATTTATAATTAGAAAATTCGAGTGCCTTAGCTTCCAAGTATATCCTTTTGATTCCTTGTATCGGACCTTCGCTTTGGTAATTTTGTATTAACTCAGGGTAAGGGATCCCTAAGCCTTTTGCCAAAACTTTGAAATCAATAGTTTGTCTGATACCTACATAGACCTTCTCTTTGGAGAAATTCAGAATTCCTTCAAATTCTTCCAGAGCCGGTGCTAGCTGGAAGTCTTGGAAAGTAAAACATCTCAGTGGAGGGTCGTAAAATTGAATGAGGGAAGAAACAACATCTATTTGAACCTCTACTCTGGTCAAGTTAATGGTATCCCCATAACGGAGATCGTACATCTTCAGAGCTCTCTTAGATGATTTCCCCTTTATAGTTTTGATTTCAGAAATGTCAGGCTGGAAGGCATAGACGCAGACAAGCTGTTTCCCTCTGGTATCCATTTTTAAAGACAGACACCGAGATCTTGATTTTATTATTATTTTTTATACCCTGTAAATAAGACAAAGAAATGGGTGACAGATATATGAAATGTATGACAAATATATGAGATGTATGAATGCATATATGTAGGGTTGAGTTATGGGATTTTTGTGATAAGTACCCTTAGAAGGTAGGCTCCTTAATTTTTCCCTACGGTTGGTTTACCCTCCCAAAAGGTGGCTTCCTTAAGGGTGTCATGAATAACACCACAGGGAAAAGGCACAAGGGTCTCCCTTAGGTGAAGCCTCTTTACGGACCGAAACTTTCGTCTCAAAGTCGTGAAAGGTCTCGTCATGAGATTTTAGGTTAAGGCCGTTACAAAGAGTCATGGGTGACCTTCCAAAGTCCTACTCTTCAAGAGGATATCTCTCAATAAGTATTCCTTTTTCGGTAGTTCACCGACTCTAGGAGAAGTCGTCACATAAACTCGCAGGGATGATGTACCCCCAAAGCTAATAGACGAACCTTATTTCTAAGGGTTATTGAAAATATTTTGAGAAATAAAAAATCCTTCCACGCAGTATATATGATGATAGCCAATAGCCAATAATTAAATAAATGCAATGAATAAATGAAAGCAATAAATAAATAAAGCAATAAAAAAATAAATAAAAAACACCCAAAGTAAAAACCCTAAAACCTAAAGTTGAAGTCCCCAGCAGAGTCGCCAGCTGTAGCAACTGGTTTTTAAATCAAGAGTCGCCACTATTAGTTTTTATCCCAGGGAAGGGAATCTAATAGAAAACCCTAATTCGCAGGTAGAGATTCTAGTTTTCGGACTTCTTTAGACGAAAGGAAGGTGTTAGGCTCCTTTCATATACCTTGTTCACAAGGATATTAGGTTTTAGGTTTAGGTTCGGATAAAAACAGGATTTAAATTTTATTAGGGGAAAGGGTTTAAATATTTTTATAGGGGAAATCGCTACGATTTTTGATCGTATACCTGCGTATCCTCTTAAGAGGAATCAGAGTCCCAATTCGTAGTTCGTATGGGTTGGTTTTTTTTAGGGTTGCAAACGTATTTTGAATCACCTCGCATTTTGGTCGGAAGTAGTGATTGCAGAGTTTTTGACTAAATGCGTGGTAAGTCAAAATCTATTTGAAACCCTTTTGCAAAACCAGTTAATTAGATTAGTTGATTGTGAAAAATAGTTTGATATTTGTTAGTATTTTTTATTGTGATAATCACGTACCCAAAATTTTCCCTACCTCTTTTTACTTTTGTCTGGTTTTGAACTATGCACCCCATTTGCATCATTTTTACTAAGTCATTTGCATATCCCGCATATCATGGAATCAGGCGCCTTAGTTTAAGGTATTAGGGTTGAGTCCTCTTTATGTCTAATTTTGTTTGAAGTTCTCTTATCAGGTAAAAGGGAAATTCATCGGGTTCTCGATTAGTAGATCGTGGTATGGATTTTTGAGGTATCATATATTTCTCTCTTATCAAGTTACAAGGTTGTTTCTCGCTCGAATTTATCAGAGTCTAGATTATGGTTTATTTCCCTATTTGTTAGTCAAGATTCTAGGATTTCAGATCCTTGGTTTTCGTGAAGATGTTTCTTTCGCATGCCTCAAAGATAACTCAAAGTTCAGAGCATTTGGTCATGGATTTCATCTCCTTGCATTTCAAGTTTTATTCTTAAGATCTCTAAGTCACTGAGTCGAGAGTTTGAAGTTTAAGTTGACGAATGCAGAATCTTGGCACAAGAAATAAGGTTGTAGGTTCCTGATAATCAAGGCCTGTTTTGGTTGCTTCAGTTACAAATTACTTGTGGTTTTGATATCTGCTTAAGCTTCTTATTGAGAGTGCAAGTTGATTTGGGCAAGATGTGAAGATTAAGATTTTCATTTAAATGGCTAATGTTTTGGGTTCGAGTTAACCAAGTGGAATTGAATTCTTAAGCATTTATTTTTTTCGAAAATTTGATTAGAGTTTGAAAGACAAGGCACATGGTTTACTTGAAATACAAGTTACAAAAGTCATTTGTGATTTTTTTGAAGTTTAAGTTACAAAATAAAGGTGTATCATTCAAACCATTCAAGTGAGAGTTTCAAAGTCTAAACAAGATCCAAGATTTGTCTAACTTTCGTACAACAAATTTCATCATTCATAAATTTACTCAAGTTTTGTGTTCATTACATTTTGTGGGCCATTTATAAAGCATGTTAGAAATGTGGAAATTTAAGTTACAATATGTTATTTACAAAAAAAGAAAGAAATGTTTTTTCTTCAAAATTCCTTTTTGCTTCGTCTTCAAGCCACTCGTCCTCACTCTTCGCCATGGCCTTTTCATCTTGCAACCTCACTTTAGTCATCCAATCCTCGTGCTCATGGAACAATAAAAAAGGAAAAAGTTAGCTAACACCAGTATGTGAATAAGATTCCAAGCATGAATTATTTGTTAATGAAGAATGCTCATCATTAGGGTTTGCATTTAGAATCATAAGTTAAAAAGGGTTTTTTGTTTTAAATCATAGGTTGTCTTCTCCTATTTTTGAAAATCAAAAAAAAAAGTTTGGTCTTTTTGGTTCACAAAAAAAGAAAAGAAATTTGCAATTATTTTCCTACTGCAAAAGCAAGTCAAAACTGTCAAATATGCAAGCTGAAAAGCAGCAAAACAGAAAACAGCAAGCTACAAATAGCAACGATAGAAGCTTCCAAGCACACTGCAGCAAGCTACAAAATAACAAGCACACTGCAGCACAACAAACAGGGCAAACCTACAACAAAACAAAGCAGTAACACTGCCTAATAATAGCAACAACACAGCAGAACAACATCAATGACCAAACAAATCAGTAGCAAAACCAGCAGGCAGCATCTAGAAATCATGCTATCAACAGAAAACCAAATAGAATAGAAGTAATTAAAAACAATGCAAGCTAGATAGTTCACAAAACCCTGCATCATCATTTTCCCTAAATTGCAAACCCTTCAGAAAAATTCAAAAAAGAAAAATAGTTTGCATCATTGAAAGATAAAGAGAAAAAGAATAGGCTTGAAAAGATATCAGGTAACCCATACAACAGTCCAAACAACCTGCAAAACCTGCACCTCATCTGTGCCACACCTGCTCTAAACAGCCTGAAAATGATGTCAAAATAGGCAAATAGAACCTGTACTCAAAAATCCCAAAATCAGCATACTAACAATGTTCAAATTCATAAAATTCCCTCCAATTTTCCACCCTTATCTCATGATAAGAAGAATCATTGTCTCATGGAAAAACACATGTTTTTTTTAGAAAGAGAGATAACACAGGCAGCAGAAAAACCGAAAAGATAAGAAAGTAAGCACTGCAAGTATACAACTTCAAAGAACACAAAAACCACCATTCTCATCATCATCCATAACTTTCATTCAAAAATCGCACAATACTTTCTACAATATTCAAAGCCCAAATCACATAAAAACTACCAAGAAATCCTTATCGAACCAACAATACAGCCTAGAGTAACCATAACCAAAACCATAACAACTTGCCTCATAGAAACTTTCAACCATTTCCTGTCATAGTGTAATCCCTAAAACTCACCCTCAACAACAAACAACCAAATCTTAATCTTCCCTTACCAGCGCCCAACCTTCAACCATCTTCCAAATCTGATGTCCTCCTCTTCACCATCAAGCCGTAACACCCTGGTCCATAATCGAAACAACATCCCTGCAAATACATAAACCACGACACTTCAGCTTTGCTCATTATTTCAAACAGATTCAAAACAAGACAACAACAACAAATCAAGTGGTGTAACATAGAAGTAGCAGAAGAAACGCACGAAGTTCAAATCCAAGAATTGAGTGGTGTATGCATACCTGAACAAGAGGTTGAAGATCGCTGGAGTTCTCGTATCATTTTCGTCAAAGACGCACTGGATCGTTCTCCGTTTGGTAAGCCTCATTCCTTCATTCCTTTGCGTCAAACTGGCTTTCATATTTTACATTTTTGGTCTGCGAAACATGAATTCCAACGAGTATCACTAGCCTACGCATCGTAGCGCATCAAGACTTGGTCTTCCTGCCACCATATTTGGTTAGGTTTTTAAGTGTATAAGCGATATGTCAGCGCGAATGAAAGGGGGGGTTACTACGGTGGGAGGGGCCTCAAGGCCATGCGGCGGTGTTTTGTTCAGATCGAAGTAGGAGGCGGCCATTTAAGAGAAGAGGGTTTTTGTTTCTTTATAAAAATGGAGATAATAGCGACTGAGAGTGAGAGTAGCGAATAGAACAACGATGAGATGATGAAATAGAGGAAGTCATTAGGAAGAGAGGAATCATTTGAGTTGAGGGAGTGGTTCGCTTTTGGTTTCTGGGTGTGAGATGGGAGGTGATGAACAAAGGTAGTGCAAATGGTTGTGAGTAAGATGAGCTTAAGAGACTGGAAAAAGAGCAAGAGGCATTGGCTTTTGGCAATTAGAGTTTCTTCTCAAACCATATGGTTTAGGAAGGAGGCTGGGTCCGGACCCTGCTGACTCGGTCAGTCCCAGCGCGTTTGTTTGATATATATATATATATATATATATATATATATATATATATATATATATATATATATATATATATATATATATATATATATATATATATATATATATATATATATATATATATATATATATATATATATATATATATATATATATATATATATATATATATATATATATATATATATATATATATATATATATATATATATATATATATATATATATATATATATATATATATATATATATATATATATATATATATATATATATATATATATATATATATATATATATATATAATATTTTTTGGATTTGGCTTCATAATTCTTTTTTTAATTTCGGGGCTTTACAAAATTGATATTTTTTTTAGTCCTTTCCGAAAATGCTAGCCATGCCACCCCTTTTACCAGCAGCACCCCCAAGCCCAATTTTGCATTTTACTTCTCAGTTTTATTTTTCTTATAAAAAAAACAAGAAATGATTTCATCTTCTTAACCAAATTATAATAAAAAAATCATAAAAATAGAATAATATTAGGGTATGTTTAATATATATATATATACCAAAAATGTTGAATTAAGGTTTGATTTTCTTTTAATTTTCTTTACTTTATAAAAATAATAAAAATAATAAACATTAGGTTAATGGAAAGAATAAATATCTTAGAATTAGTTTATTAACTTTCTTTTAATATTCTCTTTAAAATAAAAAATGCAAAAAAATAGATTACTTCTTTTATAATTTATTAAACTAAATTTTTCTTTTGAATAGTCGTTTAGGATAGTTAATTTTGTAGATAGTTTACGTAGTTTATTTTTAATTTTCGATTCGGTTGTATTATTTGTTTAATTGGATTCTTAATCGAACTTTCGATCTGATTCATCCCCATTCATAAAAACTTGTACCCCCATCCCCTTGTGGTCTGTAATAATTCAGAATTTTGTTCTTTAGCTATTTTTCTCTATATGTTTAAATTGCTAATCATTTATGTCTTGTCCAAAATAGAATATTTGTCCTCCTCTTGGGCTCATTATCAATGAACAAGTATCCATCGACTAAATGCACACACGCACATATTTCATAGTTTGGTCTTGGGCTATTCTATAGTGACAACTATTCGATTGATTGTTTCAATTGGTCGTTTAGAATACTAGAGCCACGCTAGTCCCACTTTTTAGGAGCATGCATATAGCCACTGAAGCAATTTCTCTCCCCTTGGTCCACGTACCAAGCATCTTCTTAAAGGGTCTCATGGTTGAGGGTAGGAGCACCTATTCTCACTAGATTAATCAAGTACACCCCTTGGTTAATCATAACCCGATTCAATTCCCATACCCCGAGCATTCCATTTGCTTCTCCTAAAAATACATGAACTATCACATTCATTTTCTCAAGCTTGGATAGCCAGAATCACCTTGCCAAACTTGTTTCATAACTCATAATTCAGTAACTTCAAAATCCATTCTCGAGCCTTTTTCAATCCAATTTTTTCATCAATTCACCTTCCTTGATCTTCCCTGAAGCTAACCATATAATTACATTTGAGAATCGTGCCCTATACTGCTCCATAGAAGTCCAGTTTCAGAGCTCTGCAACTTAACTTCAATAGGTATATTCCTTCGTCAATTCTTCAAAACTTTGATATCATTGTGATGCTCTCATTGCCCTGGTTCTAGTCGCAACACTTACCTCTTTCTGGAAATACGTTTTGACCATGAAATTTCAAATCCCTTTTCAAAACTTTCCTTCCAAATTGCTTGAGCTACAGTTTATATAAATTTGGCGCGAGGGTGTGGTTGTCTTCGTCTTGAAGAGACGAAGGGAATGACATAGGTATGAGCTTCTGATTTTACAGTTTGAGAAACCTGCAATTCATGTTGGCTGGAGGTTGAAGATAACCAACGTGTCATCTTCCAACCAATGAAGGCGCGCCATCTGTTTTTTTTAATCTAATTTAATTAATGATTATGTACATTATTCACTAATGACCATGATATTCACAGCGCGCCAGATCCCTTGGATTTGATTACTAACGCGTTTTAACTCTCATCCAATGGTCCACATATTTTACTTTTATTTTCTTGTTCTGGTTTTTATATTTTAATTGTTTTAAATTTCAAAAAATCATAGAAAATTCATTTTCAGTCCAAAAAATCAAAAAAATATTATAAAAAACCAAATTTTCCCTACCTCTTTTTACTTTTGTTTGGTTTTGAACTCTGCATCCCATTTGCATCATTTTTGCTAAGTCATTTGCATATCCCACATCTCATGGAATTAGGCGCCTTGGTTTAAGGTATTAGGGTTGAGCCCTCTTTATGTCTAATTTTGTTTGAATTTCTCTTATCAGGTAAAAGGGTAATTCATCTGGTTCTCGATTAGTGGATAGTGGGATGGATTTTTGAGGTATCATGGATTTCTATCTTATCAAGTTAAAAGGTTGTTTCTTGCTCGGATTTATCAGAGCCTAGATTAGGGTTTATTTCCCTATTTGTTAGTCAAGATGCTAGGGTTTTGGATCCTTGTTTTTTGTGAAGATGATTCATTTGCCTGCATTAAAGATAACTCAAAGTTCAGAGCATTTGGTCAAGGATTTCATCTCCTCGCATTTAAAGTTTTCTTCTTAAGATCTCTAAGTCACCGAGTCGAGAGTTTGAAGTTTAAGTTGACGAATGCGGAATCTGGGCACAAGAAATAAGGTTGGAGGTTCGTCATAATCACGGGTTGTTTTGGTTGCTTCACTTACAAATTACTTGTGGTTTGGATATCCGACTTAAGTTTCTTATTGAGAGTATAATTTGACTTGGGTATGATGTGAAGATTAAGATTTTCATTTAAATGGCCATTGTTTTGGGTTCGAGTTAACCAAGTGGAATTGAATTCTTAAGCATTTATTTTGTTAAAAATTTGATTGGAGTTTAAAAGTCATTTGTAATTTTTTTGAAGTTCAAGTTACAAAATAATGGTGTATCATTCAAACCATTCAAGTGAGAGTTTTAAAGTCTAAACAAGATCTATGATTTTTCTAACTTCCGTACAACAAATTTCATCATTCATAAATTTACTCAAGTTTTGTGTTCATTACATTTTGTGGGCCATTTACAAAGCATGTTACAAATGTGGAAATGTAAGTTACAATATGTTATTTACAAAAAAAGAAAGAAATGTTTTTTCTTCAAAATTCCTTTTTGCTTCGACTTCAAGCCACTCGTCCTCACTCCTCGCCATGGCCTTTTCATCTTGCAACCTTACTTTAGTCATCCAATCCTCGTGCTCATGGAACAAGAAAAAAGGAAAAAGTTAGCTAACATCAATATGTGAATAAAATTCCAAGCATGAATTATTTGTTAATAAAAAATGCTCATCATTAGGGTTTGCATTTGGAATCAGAAGTTAAAAAGGGTTTTTGTTTTAAATCATAGGTTGTCTTCTCCTATTTTTGAAAATCTCAAAAAAGTTTGGTCTTTTTGTTTCCCAGAAAAAGAAAAGAAGTTTGCAACTATTTTCCTATTGCAAAAGTAAGTCAAAACTGTCAAATATGCAAGTTGAAAAGCAACAAAACAGAAAACAGCAAGCTACAAATAGCAACGATAGCAGCTGCCAAGCACACTGCAGCAAGCTACAAAATAGCAAGCATGCTGCAACACAACAAATAGGGAAAACCTGCAACAAAACAAAGAAGTAACACTGCTAAATAATAGCAGCAACATAGCAGAACAACAACAATGACCAACCAAAGCAGTAGCAAAACCAGCAGGAAACATCTAGAAATCATGTTGTCAACATAAAACAAGATAGAATAGCAGTAATTCAAAATAATGCAAGCTAGCTAGTTCACAAAACCGTGCATCATCATTTTCCCTAAATTGTAAACCCTTCAGAAAAATTCAAAAAGGAAAAATAGTTTGAATCATTGAAAGATAAAGAGAAAAAGAATAGGCTTGAAAAGATATCACCTAACCCATACAACAGTCCAAACAGCCTGCAAAACCTGCACCTCATCTATGCCACACCTACTCTAAACAGCCTGAAAATGATGTCAAAATAGGCAAACAGAACCTGTACTCAAAAATTTCAAAGTCAGCATACTAACAATGTTCAAATTCACAAAATTCCCTCAAATTTTCCACCCTTATCTCATGATAAGAAGAATCATTGTCTCATGGAAAAACACACATATTTTTTTTAGAAAGAGAGATAATGCAGCTAGCAGAAAAACCAAAAAGAGAAGAAAGGAAACACTGCAAGTATACAACTTCAAAGAACACAAAAACGACCATTCTCATCATCATCCATAACTTTCATTCGAAAAATTGCACAATACTTTCTACAATATGCAAAGCCCAAATCACATAAAAACTTCCAAGAAATCCTTATCGAATCAACAATACATCCTAGAGTAACCGTAACCAAAACCATAACAACTTGCCTCATTGAAACTTTCAACCATTTCCTGTCATATTGTAATCCCTAAAACTCACCCTCAATAACAAACAACCAAATCTTAATCTTCCCTTACCAACGCCCAACCTTCAACCATCTTCCAAATATGATGTCCTCCTCTTCACCATCAAGCTGTAACACCCTGGTCCACAATCGAAACAACATCCCTATATATACATAAACCACGACACTTCAGCTTTGCTCATTATTTCAAACAGATTCAAAACAACACAATAAAAACAAATCAAGTGGCTTAACATAGAAGTAGCAGAAGAAACGCACAGAGTTTAAAACTAGGAATTTAGTGGTGTGTGCATACTTGAACAATAGGTTGGAGATCGCTGGAGTTCTCTTATCATTGTCGTAAAAGACACACTAGATTGTTCTCTGTTTGGTAAGCCTCATTCTTTCATTCCTTTGTGTCAAGCTGGTTATCATATTTTTCATTTTTGGTCTGTGAAACATGAATTCTAACGAGTGTCACTAGCCTACGCATCGTAGCGCATCAAGACTCAGTCTTCTTGCCACCGTATTTGATTAGGTTTTTAAGTGTATAAGCGATATGTCAGCACGATCGAAAGGGGGGGGGGGGGTTACTGTGACGGGAGGAGCCTCAATGCCATGCGGCGATGTTTTGTTCAAATCGAAGTAGGAGGCGGCCATTTAAGAGACGAGGGTTTTTGTTTCTTAACAACAATGGAGTGAATAGTGACTGGGAGTGAGAGTGGCGAATAGAACATCAATGAGATGAAGAAACAGAGGAAGTCATTAGGGAGAGAGGAATCATTTGAGTTGAGGGAGTGGTTCGCTTTTGGTTTCTGGGTGTGAGATGGGAGGTGATGAACAAAGGTGGTGCAAATGGTTGTGAGGAAGATGAGCATAAGAGACTGGAAAAAGAACAAGAGGCGTTGGCTTTTGGAAATTAAGGATACTTCTCAACCCATATGGTTTAGGAAGGAAGCTGGGTCCGGACCCTGCTGACCAGGTCCAGCCCAGCGCGTTTATTTGATACATATATAATCATTTTTTGGATTTGGCTTCATAATTATTTTTTTAATTTCTGGGCTTTACAAAATTGATCTTTTTTTTAGCCCTTTCCGAAAATTCTAGCCATACCACCCCTTTTACCAGCAGCACCCCCAAGCCCAATTTTGCATTTTACATCTCAGTTTTATTTTTCTTATAAAAAAAACAAGAAATGATTTCATTTTCTTAAACAAATTATAACACAAACATTATAAGAATTGATATACTTTTCGAATTAGATTTTTATTTTTCTTTCAACATTTTCCTTACTAACAAATCACAAAAAAATAATATTAGGGTATGTTTAAATTAGGTTCTAACTTACTTCCGAATTTATTGTTTATTTAATATGATATATATATATATATATATATATATATATATATATATATATATATATATATATATATATATATATATATATATATATATATATATATATATATATATATATATATATATATATATATATATATATATATATATATATATATATATATATATATATATATATATATATATATATATACCAAAAATGTTGAATTAAGGTTTGATTTTCTTTTAATTTTCTTTACATTATAAAAATAACAAAAATTATAAACATTAGGTTAATTGAAATAATAAATATCTTAGAATTAGTTTATTAACTTTCTTTTAATATTCTCTTTAAAATAAAAAATGCAAAAAAAATAGATTACTTCTTTTATAATTTATTAAACTAAATTTTTCTTTTGAATAGTCATTCAGGATAGTTAATTTTGTAGATAATTTACGTAGTTTATTTGTTAATTTCCGATTTTGTTGTATTGTTTGTTTAATTGGATTCTTAATCGAACTTTCGATCTGATTCATACCCATTCATAAAAACTTGTACCCCCACCCCCCTTATGGTCTGTAATAATTTAGAATTTTATTCTTTAACTATTTTTCTCTGTATGTTTAAATTGCTAATCATTTATATCTTGTCCAAAATAGAACACTTGGCCTCCTCTTGGGCTCATCATCAATGAATATGTATCCATCGACTAAAAGCACACCCACACACATTTCATAGTTTGGTCCTAGGCTATTCTACAGTGACAACTATTCGATTGATTGTTTCAATTGGTCGTTTAGAATACTAGCGCCATGCTAGTCCCACTTTTTAGGAGCATGCATATAGCCACTGAAGAAATTTATCTCCCCTTGGTCCACGTACCAAGCATCTTCTTAAAGGGTCCCATGGTTGAGGGTAGGAGCACCTACTCTCACGAGATTAATCAAGTACACATCTTGGTTAATCATAACCCGATTCAATTCCTATACCCCGAGCATTCCATTTACACCTATCCTAAATACTCCACATTTTTGTCACTCTTGCCATGATCACCACACACGACCACTCTTCACAAACACCGCCTCCATTTACCTACAACATGCTCCCTTAGGATGATAGTTTTCTCTTCTTCAAGATGTGAACTAATTAGACCTTATGATGAAACCCATGCATGACAACATCATGGCTTTTCTAGTCTCCCTCTTAACCTTTTCTTCTTATGTAATTAAAACTTAACATTCACAAATCCAAAATCCAAAAACACTTAATCATTACTTGAATTCATTTTAAAACCCGTAAAACACTCAACCAATCAAAACTCCCATAAAATGGTATGTTATCTTCGTTCTACCACGATATCAGCCTTGCCTATCGCTAGAATGCGTGTGTTAACGTCGCCCACTAAAAAACACAAACAAACAAACCATTTTCTAGAAGAACTACGGTGTTCTGATTCCTTCATTGGATACGTAGGCAAAGGGTCGCGAAACCCTCACGAACGCAATAATAAACCATTCATTTCCCCCTTAAGCAAGTATACTTGTAGATAAATACACCCTTTAAGACAAACAAACAAAATGGAACCCGTTGAGTACAACGGATGTGAGGGGTGCTAATACCATCCCCTCGCATAACCGGCTCCCTTACCTTTTCTCTTAGTCGCAAGACCATCTTACCCATTCCCTTGTGGTTTTATCGATATTTCCCCTTCCTTCGGGATAAATAAATTTTGATGGCGGCTCTGTATTTTCTGCCGGTAGCTTCAGATGATTGCGAAGAAATCTTGACTAATGCATGGTAAAAAAAATTTAATGCAAATATATAAAAATAATGAATGAGTTCTTCAATAAAATTCATTTAAAGGATAATGATAAATAATATAAAATTAATGTTAACAATAACTATTATTAATATAAAAATAAATAATAATGATAATAATAAGAAAATAATAAGAATAATAAGAAATAATAATAATAATAATAATAATAAGAAAATAATAAAAAAATAGGAAAAAATTATAAATTAAAACAAGGGGTGCATGCTAAGTTGAGTACTAAAAGGATAGGGGGTACAAAAAGTCAGGGCTTAGGCCCAATATGCAGTTTTGGAGAGGAGGTGTATTGTTGTTCACGTTTCAGAAATTCGAGCAAACGAGGGTGTAAAAAGTGATTGGGCATAGGCCCATTGCGCTTGGAAGGAAAGGTCGGGGTACTCTAGTGTGGTGAGGGAGTATGGCCTACGGTGCAGACTTGGCCAGATGGTCGTCTGATCTATATCGCACGGTCAAGATTGAGGAAGCATGCTAACTAATACTAGGTGCATCGCACAGGATCATAACGGATACAATACATTGTTTTCCCCCTTAATTCATTTTCATTCTTTTGTTTTGGTTTACAGTTCCTTCATCTTCTCAACTTCCTCTCTCTCTCTCTCTCTCTCTCTCTCTCTCTCTCTCTCTCTCTCTCTCTCTCTCTCTCTCTCTCTCTCTCTTGTAACCCTTTCAAACCCTAACCTACCCCTCAAAACCCAACCGCGGCAGCCACGAAATCATCCTTTCCCTATGGCAATCTAATCACCCTCGATCAATCCCTAGACCCAAAATGACAGAAAACCTAATAAATTTACCCTTGTGCGATTGTTATGATTCTGATTCTTTTCCCGATCCGATTTTTTTAATATCTTCTTCTTCTTCTTTGTTTTGCAGGTTGCAGTGAGTTTGAGTGATGGTGACGAAAGGCCGATTAGGAGTCCGGCAGCGAAAGTGATAGCAACGACGATTGTGATTTCAGATAATGAAACCTCAATCGTCCTTCTCTTCTTCAACGACAGAACTGGTTCTTTGAGTTCTTTGGTATCTTTTATGTGTTCTTCTGATTTCCTCGTTCTTCTCTTTTGTCTATCTCTTCTGTATTTTTTTAGTCTCCCTTTGTACTGTTTTTGTTCTGTATTTATAGGCTTTTTGTTACCATAGATTAGGAATTACAGATAGAAATTAGGGATTTGATTCATTGTAATTGATATGTGAGATTTTGTAATGTATATCGTGACTGATTCAGATTGTATTGTTTGAATATATTTTATTTTGGTTAATTGTATTTGTAAATGAATCAGCTCATATGATTTTTTTTGTATTATAGATTGGATTTAGTTTGGTAAGATTTTGTTCTGTGACAGATTTGTTTCCTGCATATCTGCAGATTTGTTTTAATTGATATATGCAGATTTGATTTAGCCTTCACTTTAGATTTCTACAGTAATTGTTAGTGAGAAAAAAAAAGTGTGTGAATTTAGTTTGATGGGCACAGCGTATGTTAATTGGGCCAGGATCTGTATTGGGAATGCAACATATTACTATTTTTTTATTTGCAACATTATTCCTTTTGTTTTCTTTTATTACAGCACAAAGGTTTTTTTAATAACCATGCCCAATTGGCCTTTTCCATAACCCCATGTTATTTGCCTTAAACAAACTTTTTTATATAAAAATAATTTATAAATAATATTTAATACAATGTTGTGAAATAAACAATTAACAGTAACGACAATACTTTATCTTATCTATTTCTTTTACTAAAATAAAAACAACAATTTTAATAATAATTTCTTAAAACAATAAAGCAACAAATGTGTTGTTCAATTTATTTGGGCCTGCAACTTGAGATTACACCCCCTCTTTTGCTGTTTGGAAAACAAAGAAGTGGACCAATGCAAATTGTAAATAAGCTTATAATTGCAACTTCACCTCCTCTTTTATTAACAACCATTCTTAAATGGACCTTAATTTTAATTTTAACTAATAACAACTTGAACTTAAGTTGGTTTTAAGAATTAAGAACATAACAGTTATTTGAATAATGTTCCATTTTTGAATTGCATGGGCCATTGGCCAACATGCTTCATAAATGGGCCTATGGATACATGAGCCTTTCTGATTTAGAATGCCCCACTCTCCTGAATTAAAATACACCCCCTAGTCTTTGGATAAAGATGGGCCATCAGATATTTTTGTACCATCTTTAATTAAATAGTTCTTCTATTTTAATCTTTCAAAAATAAAATCATCGAGATAGGATAAATTTGGGGTACGACACAGGGCTGTGAGCTATTTGATAGCTTGCCATTTTTTGAATTGCTGTTGTGCAGTTACTTTTACTCGATGTTACTTCCTTGTTTGTTTTTATTTGCTGCACTTGTTTTGTGACTTTAGCAGCCTACTGCCTGCGTTGTTGTTTTGTTGTTGTCTGTTGCATACATTGTTTCGCTGCCTTAGGCAGTTTTGCTGTTTTGACTTGTTGTGCTTGTTATTGTTAGCTGCTGTGTATATTTGTTGCTTGCGCTTGTTGTCTTACTGTTTTTATGCTTGCTGGTCTACTGTTTTTGTGCGCTTGCTGGCTTGCTGTTGTTTTTTTGGCTTTGCCTGCTTTGCTACTGTTCAACAGTTTTGTATATGTGAAGATTTTTCTGTGAAACAAAATGTTGGTAGTAGTGCTTGTTGAATTGGTTTTCCATTTGTGATCCAAAGCTCAAACTATGCTTTGCAATTGGGAGAAGATATCCTATGATTGAAAACCCCTTTTGAATTTCTGATTCAAAAATGCAAATCCTAATGATGAATTAAAAAAATCCTCTTTAACAATTAATTCTTGCTTAGAATTTTAACATGTTGATTATTTTATAACTTTCTCTTTATCTATTTCATGAGCATAAGGATTGGACATCCAAAGCGAGGTTGAAAGATGAAGAAAAGTCACAGTGGGAAAGGAGGGCGAGTTACTTGGAGACGAAGCAAAGAGACTTGAAGAAGAAGCATTTCTTTCTTGTAAACAAAACAATTGTAGTTCGTATTTCACATCATAACTCCTTTTGTAAGTTATCCCCAAAAAATGTAACTTGAATGATATTTCTTTGAATTGTATGAATGATAAACTTGTTGTGTGGAAATCAAACAACTCTTGAATCTTGATTAAAAAAATGGAAATTCCCACTTGGATGATTTGAATCATACACCTTACTTTTGTAACTTGAAATTTAAGAAATAAAACATGACCTTTGTTACTTGTATTTCAAGTAAACCATGCGCTTTGTCTTTCAGTCCTCAATCTTCATATCACGTCTAAACCAAACTTGCACTCTCAATAAGAACTTTAACTTGGATATCCAAACCACGAGTAACCTATAAATTAAACAAAAAAGATATGCCTTGATCATCATGAACCTCCCACCCAGATTTCATATTCTTCAACTTAAACTTCAAACTCTTGACTCGGTGACTTAGAGATCTTAAGAAGAAAGTTTTACGTGCAAGGAGATGAAATCCCTAACCAAATGTACTTGACTTCCAGTCATCTTTGAGGCAGGCGAAAGGAACATTTCACAAAAATCCAGGGATCCAAAGCCCTAGCATCTAAAAACTTCATTCCATGATCCACTAATCGAGGACTAGATGAATTTTCCTTTTACCTGATAAAGAAAAACCTCAAACCAAAGTTAAACATAAGTATGGTACAAACCCAATGCTTTGAACCAAAGCGCCTAATTCCATGAGATGCATGATATGCAAATAACTTAGTGAAAATGATGCAAATGGGATGCAAAGCTCATGTCAGACAAAATTAATAGGTAAGGCAAATATGGGGTACGAAACTCTCCAAATGGGATCTATAAGCCCATTCTTGGTACAATCAAACAACATCATTACTTCTTTCACAGGAGAGTGCAAATTTCTGGGCACTTAAGTGTTCAGTCATCTTCTACCTTCAAGCCATGAATGGAAGACATGTCAATCTAACTCTTCAGGTTCAAGAATATTGAACAGGGGCGGCTATTGTACCCCAAAATTTTCCCTCCCATTTTTCTCAAGACAATCTTTCAAGGCTCCTTAAGTACTCAAACTACTCAAGGGTTGACCAGTCAAAGCTCCTCCTAAGCTAAAGGTCTAAAATTAGGATTTTGATTTTATCAAGGAAATTTTGTTTGAAAATGCCTCAAAATGGTTCTCATGGCTTATCATAGGTCTCTAATAACTTTCATGTCAATTTGCAAGTCTTGCATCACAAGTTTGCTCAGTCAATGGCTCAGATGATTGAAAATCAACTGTATTAAGTAAAAAGTAAATTATGGTCAACATATAGTCAAAATTCAAGTTTTTTTGTCAATGTCAACATTTTAAAGTGATATTCATCATTTGATCAAGGGTTGATCATGATTCCTCAAGGAAATCCCTCAAATCATCAAAAGTCAAGAATTGTCAAATTAGGGTTTCCTTAGGAGAAGTCAACTGAACTTTGACCAAGCATAAGTTTCACATGCTTCATCAAATTTTCCCCAACCAAATCTCATTTGGAAGAAAATTCAATTTTCTTCAACTTTTCTTTTATGCTCAAGTCCAAAAAATGCTTCATTTGAAAGATATGAGATAATACATTATAGGTCATTTTCAAAAGTCAACAAAAGACACTTTTTGTCAAGGCAACTTACATCAAGATAATATTTTTAAATGAAAAAATGATTAAAATATAAAGTGCAGAGGACATCTTGAGATTTTCAAAAAGTCTAAGATCACCTTCAAAATATAAAATTTGAACAAGCTATGAGTTTCACAAGTTGGGAAATTTTGAGGAAATTCATGAAATGTAAGATGAGAAAAATTGATTTTTTTTTAACTAATGAGCCTAGTTTTATGTTCAAATATATCCACAACACCTTAGAGGACCTCTGAAAAGAATTCACACATTTTTAGGATTTTTATCGCTTTTATTTTAATTTTTATTCATTTAAAATAAATAAAATCAAATAAAAATGTAAACCATGTTTGAAGGCTTGGGCCTTTTGTTTTCAGTCCATCACAGGCCCATACAAACTCATGACAACATGTCCATATTCGTGCAAGACATCCAAGAGACAAGAATCATGCAAAGAAGGAAAATTTTCAATGTGTTGGAATATTGATTTCATGGGCATTAATACCTTGTCCCTTTCCATACTTGTTGGCTCCTATTTCCCTCTATATAATGCAAGCAAATCAGAAGCAAATGGACACGAAAAAACCAATACCTACAAACTCTCCAAATTTTCAAAGTTTACGCTTGGTATCTATCTTGTTCCTCAGCATCCCTCAAGCTAATTTAAGCACTCCATTGTCCTCCTGAAGGTACCAGGAGTAAGAATAAATCATTACCTTTTGCAAATCGACCCTAGAAATCACCCTCACGTCAACTCCGATTGGTAAGATTAGTAGGTTTCATTTTCTCAAGATTTCCATGGTTTAAATAATTGTAAACAGGCTTGATCAATCCATATGCATTTTAGCAGGTTTTCTAACGTGGTAAATGTAAGCATAGATGCAAAAATAACATGATGCCATTATTAGGGCATGGAGCGTTTCAAGCTTCGGTTTTCATGATGCATGGGTTTTTAGCCCAAACAGACCCTAGATTCGGACTCAGGGGAAAAATTTTAGGTTGGTGGGGTATCTTGTGCATCTTGATTTTACATTTCTTGCAGGTTTTGATTTTCTTCTCACCAGAGAAGAAGGTGGAATACGCCTCCTGCTGTGGTTAGACTCGCCTGAGAATCTGTCGCAACACGGAGTATCATGATTGGTTCATTCAAATCAACCAGGGCCTATTACAAGCGCGTGTTTGCTGATCTGGAATTAACGTGCAGTTTCATTTTATATTGTTTTGTTTTAATTTATATCCCGGATGAACACGCCACCCCAGTGGCAACACACATGTACATAAAGACTCTCATGCGCCTTGTCCTGGGTTCGATCCAGGCTTGAGGCACTTTTTACTTTTCCTTGTATTCTATTAAAGATCCAATGAAAACGAAGCCAGTGCATGCATGGTACACTCCATGTCTGGGCCATCGAATTTCAATCCAACGATCCGGATCAGCAGGTGCACCGTGGGATGTATGAATCCAGTTGCACTGAATTAAGCATGGTCACCGAGCTTATTTGTTATTGGGCCCATAATTGTTTCAAATCCACACCCCCTTATTTATTGTTACAGCGTGGCCGATTTCATTTTTGTTTTTGCTTTAATTATTTGTTTTCTTTTTCTTTCAAGTAATTCTTTTTTTAAAATGCAATCAGAAAATCAGAAAATCACAAAAAATATTAGATTTAAGTTTTTTTAATTAAATTAATTTTTTTTATAATTTTAATTAATTATTTAATCACTTTAAGTTTAGTTTATTAATTAAAATATAATTAGAATTAGGTTTATAATCCAATTATCATTCTAATCAAAAATACCAAAAACATTTTTATACTTAGAAAATTTTTTAGGTTTTTTTTAGATACCTTCCCTCTTCAATTTCTGCACGTTTATTTTCTTCTTCGCATTTTTTTAATATTGTAACTGTCAAAAGGGATGTAGTAGTTTAAACTAGGTCTTTTTACATTTCTTTTCCCAACTTTTGGTTTGTATTTCCCCCATCCCTGAAGTGATGTAATAGCGTAGTTTACTTCCTGCACTTTTATTTTTTGCCCTTATGTATATGTCTAATTGCTAGATTAATAAGGCGTGTATGATAAGACGTAAAAGTAAACGGTAGAAAACCTAACATCTAAGATAAACCATAACTGAAACACAACAAACTTTGCACACGTGCACCTCTAAGGTACCCCCACGTGTTGCCTTCGAAAAAAAAACAGTCACGTCTCTCGAACATGAGAAGTTTTAGCAAAGACTCTTTAGTTAAAAGATCATAGGCCCTCGATGACCCTTTAATGCTGCCTCGATAAATGATATTAGTACCTTAGGGTAATTTCTAAAACGTCTTATGGGTTTCCTTCATGATTGTATGATGACCCTCACTTGTCCCTCAAAACATCTAATGATAGGGCTACCTACTAACTTATAATAGGATAGCACTATCTAAAGGAAAAGAGGAAAAGAATAAAGAGCTTTCGAGTAGGTAGACAGCTTGTAGTTTCTTTCTCACAAAACAAAACAAATTTCTCATACATACACTCTTTTTTCTAAATATTTTCAAAGACAAAACACTTTGTATGCATTCTCAACGATATGAGAATCATTACAAAGTTTTCCGCACTAAGGCTACTTTTCAAAATATTTTCAAAATACACTTACACAAAAAGCATTTTCAAAGTGAGCTAGCAACTAAGAGCCCATGGATAACCACTGATGAAAAGGGTGCTAACACCTTCCCTTTTCATAACCTACCCCCCTTACTCAGAAAAAATCTCGAAAGGTCTTTCCTATTCATTTCACCCTTTCCTTTATTGGATAAAAGAAAAGCCGGTGGAGACTCTTGCTAACCGCAACATTACGATTACACGCCAAACCACTAAAGTCAGTTCTCCCACCGTATTACAGTCATTATTTGGCTTGACCAAATAGGGTGGAGAAACTGATAAGTTTTAGCAAAGACCATTTAGTTAAAAGACTATAGGCCCTCGATGACCCTTTGATGCTGCCTCGGTAAATGATATTAGTACCTTAGGGTAATTTCTAAAACATCTTACGGGTTGCCTTCGTGATTGTATGATGACCCTCACTTGTCCCTTAAAAGATCATAGGCCGAACATGAGAAGTTTTAGCAAAGACCCTTTAGTTAAAAGATCATAGGCCTTCGATGACCCTTTGATGTTGCCTCGGTAAATGATATTAGTACCTTAGGGTAATTTGTAAAACGTCTTATGGGTTACCTTCGTGATTGTACGATGACCCTCACTTGTACCTCAAAACATCCAATGATAGGGCTACCTACTAACTTATAATAGGATAGCACTATCTAAAGGAAAAGAGGAAAAGAATAAAGATCTTTCGAGTAGGTAGACAGCTTGTAGTTGCTTTCTCACAAAACAAAACAAATTTCTCACACATACACTCTTTTTCCTAAATATTTTCAAAGACAAAATACTTTGTATGCATTCTCAACGATATGAGAATCATTACCAAGTTTTCTGCACTAAGGCTACTTTTCAAAATATTTTCAAAATACACTTACTCAAAAAGCATTTTCAAAGTGAGCTAGCAACTAAGAGCCCATGGATAACAACGGACGAAAAGGATGCTAACACCTTCCCTTTTCATAACCTACCCCCCTTACTCAGAAAAAATCTCGAAAGGTCTTTCCTATTCTTTTCACACTTTCCATTATTTGATAAAAGAAAAGTCGGTGGAGACTCTTGCTAACCGCAACATTGCAATTAAACGCAAAACCACTAAAGTCAGTTCTCCCACCGTATTACATTCATCATTTGGCTTGACCAAATAGGGTGGAGAAACTTCATGGTAGGGAGAATATTTAGTTCTTACTGTAGGCTAACCCTTGAATTCCTAAGTTTGCTTACTTTCATGCCTGACCATGGATTAGGATTTAACCGAGGCCTGATTATTTTTAGAATGTTTTGTATTGACTTCTGATATAATAGCAGAGACTTTTCTAGCCTTTTAGGAGTTCCTGGTGGCCCACATGTCTTTTTAGTACCAAAGAAGATCGTCTTATGGACCTTGAACTTGGATATTTTTGGGATTGTATAACTGGAGATAATAACCCCGAGCCTAATAACATGTTTTGAGATTATCCACACCCCTGTCATCTGTTATTTCCATAAGATCCTTGCTCACACCATATTAGAAAAGAGCAAAACATAACTTATGTGTCCAAATATGAACTCTTTATCATGTACTATGCTTCCCAAAACTGCCCTGTTAATGCTGCTACTTTTATGTTAGCCAAATTTTACTTGTCTTGCACAAGCTGACCATTAACCAATCGTAATAGGAGGCTTAGTGACCATGATCGCAAATGTTATTGGGTAGAGGCAACCACTTGTCAGCCTTGACCCTCTAGGAGGAATACGTCCCATGAACATCCAGATATGTTTTAATACCATCTTCTTTAGAAACATAGGCCCGAATGAGTTTGAACTTCATATCAATAATCAAGTTATGCACCTTTTCACTTTGCCAAATCCCAGGATTAGCGTACATGATAGAAATAATTAGTTGTTTGAATTAGATGAACCCCGAAATGACCCACCAACTCCTCCTAAGACACCTTAAGTCTATGACCACTTTGATAACTATATCTCTGAAGCTGAAATTGATCCTATGACCCCTCCATTCTACCATAATCTTGTATCCCCAGATCACACAGACCCTATGGGTATCCCTCCAATCATTGCACCACTTCCACATGTGGACAATATGATTTACACATCCTCATGTACCTATGATGCTCCTTTTTCTCCAACTCCTGATCACACTGGTGCCATCAACGCCCTCCAGAGTCACATTGCTAAAAATAGAGGTGACCTCACTTCTTTGCGCATCGATTTTTACAGGTTTATGGATGTAGTGACGGAGCAATTTGATAATATATAACAACATATTTATTCTGTTGCTCCTCATCTTAGAAATAGTGTCTAATTCTTTTGGGTAATATTGCTTTCTTAAATTAGGATTTACATGTTTTCTAGATTAGATTTGATGTTTTTAGGCTATTTTGTAATTTTTCCTGCATTTTTATGTTACAGTAAAAAAATTCAATTTTCAGTATTTAATTTTACTTATGGTATTTTATTATTTTATTTTATGTTTTTCCATTTTTCTGTGATTTATCTGCTATTGCATGCTTGAGGAATATTTTACAATAGAAACATGTTTAAACGTTCTAGACTATTTAGCTTTTAAACCTGTGGCACTCACCACAGGTTCGCGGCTCTCGCCATGACATCCAAACTCTGTGACCCTCGCCATGATTTGTCTGGCCCTCGTCACGTTTCCCATAAATAGAAATAGGAGTATTTTTATGAGATATCCCTTGTCTCCCTTTTCTTCTTCCAGACGCCTACTCTCTTCCTTTTTCGACCCTTTCAAACTTCCCATTACACCTATTAACACCCATTAACACCAACTCACGTCTCACATTCCAACTTCCTTTCACCCTTTAAATTTCATGAATTACTCTGCATATCATACCTCTCCACTCACAGTGACCTAATAGAACTAAACCATTTTCATTCTCAATGTAATGCATTCATCATGTCTCATCGCACTCAACAACCAAACATAAGGGCAAGACCATCACCAGATTTATCAACAATCGTTTTCCGTAGTGAGGATTCTGACTTACAAAGGGAGAAGTACCTTAAGTTCTACCAACATTCTGTAATCCCCACAAGGTACGTGGACGAGTCCTGTTTGTGTGAATTGGGGCTCTTAGATAACGTTCAATGGATTATGAATAATTCAAATCTAACTCACATATTTTTGTTGAACCACCTAACCTACGAACCTTTAACTCTGGAGTTCTTGAGCTCGGTTATTTATGACACCCCTATGGCAAAACTGTATCTCATCGAAATTGCCAAGTTTAGGCTGTTCAACAAAGAATATTCATTAAGCCAAGTGTCATACCCCAAATTTTCCCTATGAATTTCTAACTATAATTCCTCATTAATGTTATTCTTTTATTGTTAACAAATTATCGTGGGGGTGTAAGTTGATAAAAGGGGAGTGTGTTTTAACAAAGAGATCATGGGCTTTATAAATCAAAAAGCCCATTTGGGGGTTGATGATCCACTCGGTGGTTTGTACGAATAAAGAGGGGGGTCTATTTAGTTTCTAAGATCACTATGGGGTATATATGTGTTGCGACTGGTTTTTAAATCGAGAGTCGCCACTATCAGTTTTTATCCTAAGGAAAGGGAAGCTAACAGAAAACCCTAATTTGCGGACAGAGATTCTAGGTTATGGACTCAATTAGATGAAAGGAAGGTGTTAGGCACTTTTCATCCATCTTGTTCACAAGGATATTAAGCTCTAGGTTTAGGGTAAATAGGGTTTTAAGTTTTAATTAGCAAGACTCGCCACGATTTTAGATCGTGTGCCTACGTATCCTCTTAAGAGGAATCAGAGTCCCAATTCGTATTTCGTTTGGGTTGGGGTTTTTTAGGGGTTTATGAACATATTTTGAATCACTTCGCACTCGGTCGGGAGTAGTGATTGCGGAAATTTTGACTATGTACGCAGTAAGCCAAAATTAGTTCGAAACCCATTTGCAAAAAGAAATTGTTAATTAGCTTAATTTGTTCGCAAAAATAGTTTGATGTTTGTTTGTGTTTTTTACAGTATTAATTGCAAAACGTCTTGGTTAATGCTTGATTAAAAACTTAATGCAATATCAAAAATATATTAATGAGTTTTAAATAAAATAATTTATATGTGATGATAAATAATAATAATAATAATATAAAATAAAATAAAGTATTAAATAAATAATATAAAAATACTATATTAATAATTATTATAACAATAAATAAATAATATAAAAGAAAATATAAGAAAAAACAAAAGAAAAATAGAAAAATAACATGATTTTCTAAAGGGGGTGCAGTTTTAGTTCAATAGCAAAAGCAGGAGGTGTGAAAAAACTGACTGGCTAGGCCCAAAACAAGTCTAGACAAGGGGGTGCTGATTGTTTTGCATTTTAGGAAATATAGACAAAGGGGCTGCAAACATAATTGGGCCTGGCCTATTAAGCGCTGGGAAGGGGCCTGGTAGGATTGTTCACGCGAAGGGGGTATGGGCTTACGATGGACATGGCCTCTAGGCCGTCCACCGAGGATCTGATGGATGATACTTGAGACAGCATGATAATTACTGTAAGTGTGTGGGTATTGAATCAGACGAAATACACAATATCATTTTCTTTTACATTTTTTCAATCATTTTTGTTTTTATCTCACAGCAACCTCTTCATCCCTTCCCTCAACCCTTTCCTTTACCCCTCTCTTCAAAACTGTAGACCTAAATCAAAATTCACGGCGGCGCGACAAACCTCCACCGAAACACCTTTTCATCGTAACCCCCAATCAATCAGCAACCCCAAAACAACAAAAAGTTAAGAAACTTTACCCTTTTCCAATTATCGATTTCGGCTTTGCGCTCTTGATCTGATTCAGTACTAATCTGCGATTCTTCTTCTTGATTTGTAGGTTACCGTGAAGCTTGCGTAGAGACGGTAGCAATGGAAGCTCCAAGGATGTTTGAAAGATCAGCGGCGGTGATACGATTAGGGTTTCAGATCTTGAAACCCTAATTCATTTTTCTTCTCTTCCACGATATGAAACGCATGTTCTTCGATCTCAATTTTCTCCCTACCTCTTCTCTATTCTTCTTCTTCTGTATTTATAGGATCTAGGGTTTTTACTGTATGCGATTAATTACATAGATTTAGGGCTTATTTAGATCAATTAGGGATTTAAATTAATGTAATTGATTCCTTTTTCTGAGATTCGATCTATTATAAACTTATATTGTAACCAAATTTCTGTGATACGGGATTTTGCAGTAACAATTGATTTTGTTGTGATTACTAAAATTGAATATTTACGGTTTTGCAAAGATCTGAAGAAGATATGTTTCTTTTTTCTTGCAGTAGCGACTTGACTCTGTGCTTCTGAGATTGGATTTGCTTCAGGGCCTGCACTGTAAATCTTATAACTTATTTCCAAATTTGTTTTGTAATCTGTACTGAGATTGTTTTTTCTGTAATGAGTTATAGACTTCTGCATTTTTAGCAGATTTGTGCTTGATTTTCCCTGTAATCAAATCATAATATTTGATTCATTCTATGTAACTTCTGTGATTTAGATTTTGTGAATCTGTAACGTCCTAATACACGCCTCTGTAATTTTAGTTCATTGATTCTGTAAAGATATATTGGATTTTTTTTAGATTTGTAATAAAATATTTGTTGATTGGATTCTGAGTTTTATGGGATTTTGTCATTGAATTTTCAGGGATCTTCTTAGGTTTGAAATTTGTTGTAATAGAGATTTGGTGGATTTTTTTATGTGTAATAGAGATTGATAGGAATTAATTTATTTGGTTTCAATTTTACTGATAAAGGATATGCATTTGCAGCAAAAGCGCCTAATTCCTTGTAAAAAATTTAATAGGAAATAATTGATTTGCAAGCCTTGCGTAGATTTTTTGTTTAACAACAGTTTGTTAGCTAGCATCTTTTCATAATTGGGCTTCGTATTATTCCAACTGCCTTGAGCCCATACTTTTTTTTTTCAGCAACCAATATTTTCTCCTTCAACACACTATCCACGTTAAAAAAAAATGGAAGACATAATTATAATGTTATTTAATAAAACAACAATAATATTCAAAATAAAAGAATTTTCCTAAGACCAACCAAATGGGCCCAGATTCTGTAATTTTTGTTTTACTATGCCCTACGTTTTTTCAAATGCTAATTGGGTTTATTTAATAAAAATAGTCTTTTGTATATTAATGCATATTGGACTTAGTCTGGTCTAACAGACTTTTTTCTAACCAACCACCCCTAATACAGATTATGAACATAATTAATGTAATATCCTTTAACAATAGTAAATGAAAAACAAATACGAAATGTTTATTTCTTATTCATTTTTATTTTAAATAGTAACTTCATTTTTATTTTAAATAGTAACATCATTTTTAACCATGATATTTTTTCCTTAAAACAAAACAACGACCAACTTCAAATGGGCTGCTAAGCCCCTAATGGACTTTGTAATTTGTAAACATACCCCATTTCTATTATTCGAACCCCCAAAATAAATGGGCTAAACTAAGTCTAATGGACTTCAAATTCCACGTTTTCACTTCTTCTTTCTACTAACAACAATGATACTTAATGAACTTTTACGTAGCGCTTATTGATAGTAACTTAAATTTAAATAGAGTTTATAATTTGATAACTTGGTAATGATTTTATTATTTCCCTTTTGAATTGTGTGGGCCATGGGCCAACATGCGTCACGACCAGATTTATGAGTCTCCCCGATTTAGAAAGCCCCATTTTGGAATACACCCTTTTTCTTAGATAAAAAAAAAGGGCAATCAGATACTGATGTACCATCCTTAATTAAATATTTCTTCTATTTTAATCTTGAAGAACAGATTTATCGAGGTAGGACAAATTTGGGTTACAACAGCTGCCCCTATTCAATTATCTTTCAATCGAATAGCGTGAGAAAACTCGGGTCTCGTGCATTATGATTGGAAGTTTATTGAATACTTGAAGTGTCCAAAAATTTGTCCGACAATCATAAGGTTACACTGATATAGCATACCCTTACGAGTCTTTGGGAGAATAGGAAAAGCCGGTGATATATTGCTTACCAGGATTTGATAACGAGGTAGGTAGCGCAATCCTGTATGTCTTGGCTTATTCACCTATTTTGAGGGTGAGTATAGAAATGATTGATGATGCATGGCTGCTTGAAAACTGAGGCCATGGGTTACGTTTGCGAATCGCTGGATGACGTCTAAGGTGATGTATGGATTTGGATCATACGCATTGCAGCTTAGAGGCAATGTGTTTGGGTTAGATAATTCATTGCGGCTCAGAGGAAATGTGTTTGGAGTTTGAAGAAAGCATTGCGGCTTAGAGGAAATATGCTTGAGTTGGAAGAACGCATTGCGGCTTAGAGGCCATGTGATTGAGTTGGGAGAACGCAGTGCGGCTCAGAGACAATATGTTGATTTGGGTAATACGGATTGCGGCTTAGGGGAAATTTGTTTTATTTGGAAGAACGCATTACGGCTCAGAGGCAATGTGTTTATTTGGGTAATACGCATTGCGGCTTAAAGGCAATGTGTTTGAGTTGGAAGAACGCATTGCGGCTCATAGGCAATGTGTTGATTTGGGTAATACGCATTGCGGCTTAGAGGAAATGTGTTTGAGTTGGAAGAACGCATTGCGGCTCAGAGGAAACATGTTGATTTGGGTAATACGCATTACGGCTTAGAGGCAATGTGTTTGAGTTGGAAGAACGCATTGCGGCTCAGAGGAAATGTGCTTATTTGGTTAATACACATTGCGGCTTAGAGGTAATGTGTTTGAGTTGGAAGAACGCATTGCGGCTCAGAGGCAATGTGTTGATTTGGGTAATACACGTTGCGGCTTAGACGCAATGTGTTTGAGTTTAGATAGTACATTGCAGCTTTGAGGCAATGTGTTGAGTTTTGAGGATACATTACGGCTTAGAGGTGATGTAATGGGTTTTGATAATGTGTTGCAGCTTAAAGGCAACGTTTTGAGTTTTGCAAATACAATGCAAGCTTGGAAGCAACATAGTGAGTTTTGAGAATGCATTGTTGTTTAGATGCAATGCAATGGGTCTTAAGAATATGTTACGGTATAGAGGCAACATACTGAGTTATGAGAATTCATTTCAACTTAGAGGCAATGTGTTGGTTTGGATAATACATTCCGGCTTAGAGGCAATGGGTTCGAGTTGGGTGATATATTGCGGTTTAGAGGCAATATACTGATCTGGAGAGATACATTGCGGCTTAGAGGCAATGTAGTGGGACTTATAAGGACTTCACCATTGCGGGAAGATCTAGGTGATGGACTGAATGCGTCACGGCATGAAGACTGAGTTGACGAGTTGAATCGTAGGGAAAGTATTGTGTTGGTTAATCCTTAGATAGTTGAATCGAGGATAAAGTCGTTTGTCCACTTGCTATGTGATACATGTGTATGGATGCGTACTGAATGTTGTATGTATGCGAAATGTATGGTGTTTTGACATCGACATGGAACCCTGGATGTATGCAATGACATTGTATGTATGCGAAATGTACGTGTGAAATGTGTGTAAGATGCACATATGCCTCGAAATGTTATGTAGACTATTTCCGGCATTCTCTCCTTTTAGCCATTGGTTTAGAGTTACCAATTCTCGGCGTTGTATGTTGTGTCGTCGTAGCATTGTTGAACTTAAGTACGATGGACAGAATTTAGCCAAACTTGAGCATTGATTTTGCATTGCGGGCATAGACGTAGGTGATGGCCTATGCGTAATTTTGTATGCAGGCGTAGACATAGACGTGGACGTATGTAGAATTGGCAGCAATACATATTTGTGTTGACGCGTGCGAATGTTGACCTCGTGTTGCAAGTTATGCATAGGTGCTGACATGGATGCAACCGTCGCGTAGGGACGCATAAGTATATGTATAGACTTTGTATTGTTGAGTGCAAGCATAGGTGCAGACATGTGTATGGACGTAGACTTCGTGTACGGGCGCATAGATATTCCTAGATACAGGTGTAGACATGTGTGTAGATTTGCAAGACGTAAGAGTAGCTATGTGTGTGGACGTATACGTGGATCTTCTTTCGTTATTTTTCTAACCCGAGTATTTTTTCGATATTTGTCAAATGCCTTTATTCTATTAATTCCCCAAAACTATTTCAAGACAATATTCATGAGTAATAATCATAGTATTTTGTAAACAAATCTGAGAAACGAAAAACATGATTTGAAAGATATAACGAAAACAAATGTTTTATTGATATGCCTCGGAGTGGGCGAGAATACAAGATGCAATTCCTAGAAAGAGGTAATTACAGAAAATCTTAAAACAATAAATGGCAATGAACAATGATAATCGCTACTGCTGTTTCCCCATAGCTTATGATAAACTTATCTCCTTTGCTTCTGAATTGTATGATTCCAACATATCTTCCCCCCCCCCCTGCGGTTCGTAGTCGTAGCTTTTTAGATCGCGTTCTTTTTGTTCTTTATTTCTTTGTAGAGAATCCCTAACTTATGCCTGGATCGCCCTTTCGGGTTTTCAATCCACCAGGATAATTTTCTTATTGTGTGCCCCTAATTTTTTCTTGGATCACCCTTTAGTGTTTTCGATCCACCGGGACGCTCCTTTTTTTTTCTTTCTTAAGTCGCTTCTTTTGGAGGTTCGATCTTAGCGAGCTTTTTATACATAGTATTTTTTTACTGTGTCTGAATTGGCCGAATGCGGTAGTTCTTCCCCATCCATTGTTATGAGGACGAGACTACCTCCAGAGAATGTTGTTTTGACTATAAATGGACCTTCGTGGTTGGGTGTCCATTTACCACGTGAATCGAGGCGAGGTAGTAGAATATTTTTGAGCACTAGATCCCCTTCCTTGAATATTCGAGGGCGCACTTTCTTGTCGAAGGCCTTCTTCATTATCTTCTGACGTAACTGACTATGACACAAAGCCGTTAATCGTTTTTCTTCAATGAGGTTGAGCTGATCGAGTCGAACCTATACCCATTATGCCTCTTCCAGTTTTGTTTCCCTCAGGACTCGGAGTGATGGTATCTCAACTTCCACCGGGAGTACTGCCTCCATGCTATACACAAGTGAAAAAGGAGTTGCGCCTGTTGATGTGCGTACAGAAGTGCGATAGCCGTGCAGAGCGAAGGGAAGCATTTCATGCTAATATTTGTATGTCTTCACCATTTTTTGGATGATTTTCTTAATATTTTTGTTGGCTGCTTCAACGGCCCCGTTCATCTTTGGCCTGTATGGTGAAGAATTGTGATGCTCGATTTTGAAGTCATCGCATAATTCCTTCATCATCTTGCTGTTTAAATTAGACCCGTTATATGTAAGTATCCGGCTTGGGACACCATATCTGCATATGATATTCTGTTTGATAAAGCGTGCAACGACTTGGCTTATTATGTTGGCGTAGGATGCTGCATCTACCCGCTTGGTAAAGTAGTCGATGGCTACTAATATAAAGCGGTGTCTGTTTGACGCTTTCGGCTCGATCATACCAATCATATCAATTCCCCACATCGAAAATGGCCAAGGGGAGCTCATGATGTTTAAAGGAGTCGGTGGTACATTTATCCTGTCGGCGTAGATCTGACACTTATGGCATGTCTTTGTGTAGTGATAGTAATCAGCTTCCATTGTTAACCAGTAATACCCCGCTCGCAGAATCTTCCTAGCCATGGCGTGCCCGTTTGTATGAGTCCCGAAGGTACCTTCATGGATTTCTCTCATGAGTGTATCTGCTTCTTGCTTTTCCACACATCTGATTAATACCATATTGTAATTTCTTTTGTATACCACTCCATTACTTAGAAAGAACTTGGTAGCTAACCTGCGCAAGGTTCGCTTGTCAATGATAGAGGCATTTTCTGGGTATTCCTGCCTTTCTAAGTACTTTTTGATGTCATAAAACCAAGTTTTAGTGTCGGGTCCTTCCTCAACAGAGAGGCAATGTGCAGGCTCTTCAAAATGTCTAATCGTAATACGTGGTTTGTGATTTGGCCAAGTCACTTTGAACATAGTTGATAGGGTTTCCAGGGCGTCTTCCATTTGATTTTCTTCTCGTGGAATAAGACTGAAAGTGATTTCTGTAAATTCCATAGCTTACTTTAAAACATGATCCCGATATGGAATCAGTTTAGGATGTTTAGTATCCCATTCGCCATTAACTTGGTATATGACTAACGCAGAATCCCCGAACACTTCCAGGTGCTTTATTCTTAAATCGATGGCAGCTTCTAGCCCTACTATACAGGCTTCGTATTCGACAATGTTGTTGGTGCAGTCAAAACATAACCTGACCGTATAGGGGTGGTGGTGATTCTTAGGAGATTTTAACACTACCCTTACGCCGTGACCTAGTGCATTTTAAGCCCCGTCGAACGTGGGTGTCCAACGTGCCCCTGGATCGGGCCCTTCATCTGGTCCTTGTATTTCGTAGTCAGCTATAAATATGACATCTTCGTCGAAAAAGTCGAACTTCATGGGTTGATATTCCGATAGCGGTTGGTGAGCTAGATGATCAGCTAGTACACTACCTTTGATGGCTTTTTGTGTGACATATTGGATGTCATATTCTGATAGTAACATCTGCCATCGTGCGATTCTTCCGGTGAGGGCTGGCTTTTCAAACATGTATTTTAGAGGATCCATTCTTGCTATCAACCATGTAGTATGGGTTAGCATATACCGTCTCAACCTCTTGGTAGCCCAAGCCAATGCATAAGAAGTCTTCTCTGGGAGTGAGTATCTGGTCTCCCAATTGGTGAATTTCTTACTGAGGTAATAGATTGAATACTCTTTTCTACAAGTTTCTTCCTGTTGTCCCAAAACACAACCCATCGACCCTTCGAGCACTGTCAAGTACATGATGAGTGGCCTTCCGGGGACTGGTGGTGTTAAGACTGGTGGCTCTTGCAGATACTGTTTTATTGCTTCGAAGGTGGTATGATAATCGTCATTCCATACTACTGTTTGATCCTTCTGTAATAATTTGAATATTAGTTCGCACGTAGCTGTTAGATGCGATATGAACCTTGAGATATAGTTCAATCGCCCTAAGAAACCACGCACTTCTTTTTCTATCCTGGGAGCGGACATTTCTTGTATGACTTTCACCTTGTCTGGATCCACCTCGATGCCTCGTTGGCTTACGATAAAACCTAACAATTTTCCTGATCTGACGCCGAAGGTGCATTTATTTGGGTTTAACCTTAGTCTGAACTTACGTAGCCGCTCAAATAACTTTTGAAAATGTGTGATATGTTCCTCCTCCGTATGGGATTTGGCAATCATACCATCGACGTATACTTCAACCTCTTTATGGATCATGTCATGGAATAATGTGACCATTGCCCTCTGATAAGTTTCCCCTGCGTTCTTGAGGCCAAATGGCATTACTTTGTAGCAGAAAGTTCCCTAAGGTGTCATGAAGGTAGTCTTTTCCATGTCCTCAGGCGCCATTTTGATTTGGTTATAGCCCGAGAAATCGTCCATAAATGAGAATACCGAGGCTTGAGTTGTATTGTCCACTAGGACATCTATGTGAGGTAACGGAAAATCTTCTTTGGGGCTTTCCTTGTTTAGGTCTCGGTAATCTACGCACATGCATACTTTGCCATCCTTCTTGGGTACTGGTACAATGTTAGCTATCCAAGGTGGATATTCTACCACTGCTAGGAATCCTGCATCAAACTGTTTGAGAACCTCTTCCCTGATTTTGCTGGACATATCTGGACGGGTTCTTCTGAGCTTTTTCCTGACTGGAGAACAACCTTACTTTAGAGGTAATCTATGCACCACGATGTCTGTATCCAAACCCGACATGTCCCTCTATGACCAAGCGAATATATCCACATACTCGTGCAATAACTTGATTAGCCTGTCTTTGATGCTCTGCTCCAACATTGCCCCTAGCTTGATTTCTTTTGGATCTCCTTACGTGCCAAGGTTAATGGTCTCAATAGGTTCTTCATACGGTTGTATGCTATTAGCCTTTCTCTCTATTTCTATCGCCATTTCCTCGAAGAGTTCAAGATCTTCATCATCTTCCTCTTCGGCTTGGTGGATAGGAACATCAAAATCATATTGGGTCGTAGCAGTAGTGTTGCCGGTAATTTTAGGCATGGATCTGCACATTTATCATGTTTTGGTGCATATTTTAGCGCTTGGAATTTGAAAAATGTATATGCAAAGAAATTATTGCCATTTTTTATATTTTAATAGATAAATGCAAAAGAAAGACGAGGATCTTAATTGAAAACAGAATATAACTTTATTAATTATAAATATTGTCTGAAATAAGAAACAAAGAAAACCCTTACAAGAAACCCTTATGCCTCGAGTTCGACATAGGTTCTTTCAAAACAAGACAAATTACTTAGAAAAGAAAGATATCTCGGGAATCTCCACAGTAGTCCATCCTTTAAAATCTTCTCCTTGGGCGCCCTCCCTGATAAAGTCAGATTCCCTTTTAGTATTGGTCTTGCTTGATATCATTGCCACGTGTCCGACATGCTCCGTTCCTTTACTGATGAACGTCTCCCGGATCATAGGGAAACATGTTTTTCCTCTTGGAGTAGCCTTTGGCGATTCGTAACCCAAACCAAAGCGATTCTTTTTCTCAGGAATTTCTAGGAGTTTTCCCCATTGTTTTGAGGCATCACCCCCCATAGTCATTTGAAGATCTCTCCATGATGTCACTTTAGTCTTGTTACACTTCTCAACCGGTAATGTTATCATCGAAGAAATTTCCAAAGCCTGGAATGGGGTAGCTATGCAATCTTCGTCAGCACTGATATATTTGTATGATTCAATATGGCTTACAAAAATGTCTTCTTCGCCGTCAATTATGATCAACTTCCCTTCTACTAGGAACTTCAACTTTTGGTGCAGGATCGAGGTTATTGCCCCTGCCGCATGGATCCAAGGTCTCCCCAGTAAACAAGTGTATGCTGGTTCGATGTCCATGACTTGAAAAGTGATATTGAAGATATGCAGCCCAATCTTGACTGGAAGTTCCACCTCCCCTAGTACCAAACTTCGAGATCCGTCAAATGCCTTTACTATTGTAGAACTTGATCTCATCGTCATGTCGTCTATTGTTAACTTTACAAGACTTGATTTTGGCAACACATTAAGAGCGGAACCAGTGTTAGTAAGAACCCTGGACAGATGGCTAGTGCCTATCTGCATACTAATGTGGAGTGCCTTGTTATGTGCCCGGCCCTGTGGCCGTAGTTTATTGTTGCTGAAACCCAGGTAGGATTCGGATATGAGATTGGCCACGACATTATCAAATTGATTTACCGAAATTTCTTTTGTGACATGAGCTAAACTCAAAACCTTCATCAAATAATCCCGGTGCGCTTCAGAATTGATTAGTAACAAGAGTATGGAGATTTTTGTCGGAGTTTGATGGAGCTGATCCACCACTCTATAGTCACTATTTTTTATTAATTTTAGAAACTCCTCTACCTCTTGATCAGTAAAGTCTTTGTTCGGAGATTCTGTTTCCTGATTTGTATCAATCACTGTTTTTCCTTTGTCCTTCGTTGGAACCAAATCTGTCTTTTTTTATGGTTCGGCTCCGTAGATTCGACCACTTCGGGTTATACCTCATGTTCCTGCTATTTTTGAAATTGCAGGTCCTTAACTTGCGGATGGCCCGCTCTCTTGTTTCACTCCATTGATGTATACAGCTGAGTCATAACTCCAAGGTACCGCTTTATCATTCTCGTAAGGGATAGGTGACGGTCCCTTAATTACCATCGTAGCTTTTGGATTAGTGGGTATTAAGAGGGTCTTCTTAGGTACCCTACTAGTGACCTCTGCTGATTCTCCCCATGGAATGACTAGAGTCTTCTTGGTAAGGCTTGAAGCTTGGCAAGGTATTACCAGTGGCTTTTTCCCTCCAATTGTGGCGACATATTCTTCTTTAGGGTATAGTCTGAATTGGACTATCCCTTGATCCATCAAATTTTCCAAAGTTGTTTCAAGAGCTTTATTGTGCTCTAACAGGAACCCACATTCGAACAGATATTCCTTCAACAAGTAGATAGGGGTTTTTGTCTTTATGGTTTCCCCAAAGTCGGTGACCACCTCGATTGCATTTATTGTCGGTCCACCATGCGGAGGCATGGGGTTTGACTTGATATTAGGCTTGTCAAATGTGATTTCCTAAGACTCTAGTAAACCCTGAACCTTATGCTTAAAGGCCCAACATTGATCTATGGTATGCCCGGGAGAATTTGCATGATACTCACACCTAGTGTTGGCATTGTATCTTTGCGAGAGTGGCCCGATCGAAGGTGCTAAAGGCTTGATTTCCACCAGGGATGCCTTAACCAAGTGTTGTAATAATTGGCTTGGTGGCATGGGCAGTGGATCAAAATTTATAGGCGGCCTTTTAAACCTGTCTTGCCTTTGTCCTTGCGGGATCACCAATGGTTGTGTTGTCCTTTGTCGTGAGGACACGTCGTTGACTTCTCCCTCCTTTTTTCTTGGAAATTTTGAAGCTGGTATTTTGGAATTGTAAGGGGTGCTTGACGATCCCCCTGATATATTTCCGCTCTTCAAACCAGTTTCTATTCTTTCCCCAATAGTCACTAAGTCTGAAAATCCTGACGTGATGCTTCCCACTATCTTATCATAATAAAGCCCCTGTAGGGTTCCCATGAACATATCTACGTGTTCCTTTTCTGAAAGTGGGGGTTTCACACGTGATGCCTTTTCCATGCACCTTTGAGCGTACTCTTTGATGGACTCTTCCTTCTTTTGGGACAGGTTTTGGAGTTGCAAGCGTGTAGGCTCCATGTCCAAGTCATACTTTTAATGCTTCAAGAAAGCATTAGCGAGATCCACCCAAGTTCGGATAGGTGTTCGTTCCAACTGCATGTACCAGTCCAAAGATGCCCCACTTAGATTGTCTTGGAAATAGTGAATCATCAGTTTCTGATCATATGTATGGGCATGCATCTTTCTGCAGTACATACGAAGGTGATTCCTCGGAAAAGTGAGCCCTTTATATTTGCTAAAGTCGGGTACTTTGAATTTTGGTGGTATCACCAAATTAGGGACTAAACCCATTTCTAGAGTGTCTACTTCAAAAGCGTCAAAGCCCTCCACAGCCTTCAGTCTTTCTTCTAAGGCTTTGTACTGATTCATTACCAGTGGGTTGTCCGCAGCTTGAGCACTGGTTGTCTTCAAGGGTGCCTGTGGAGCATCCTCTAGGTCATGATCACCGTATTGTAAGTCTAAGTAATTATCGGCATTATTAGTTGGAATTTATAGGGTGTGTGATGCCCCTACTTTTGACGGTGGTGGGATGAATCCTTCAGTATCGACCTCTTGCTGGGACATGGCGGACTTTTGGGGTCCTGCTTCCAGCTCTTTCCTCAATTGGTGACCGCTCGATGCACCAACAGTTTGGGCTACCTCTTCAAAGGCTACCTTGGGGATTTGATCCTGCCTGTCGATAATGTTCTTCAAAGCTAGAAGAACCTGGCTCAAATATCCTTTCATTGAGCTTACGTCGCCCTTCACCTGATTAAGATCCTCTTTGAACACAGCTTGAGTCTCCTCGATCTGTTCCATTGTTTTCTTTTGATGGGCCCTTGTTTGATATAGGGGCCAAGGAGGTGGAGGTCTTCTTTTACCAATGGCTTAACTGGAGAGATTTTCAAAGCGAATGAGTTTTTCTCTTTAAAATGACATGCGAGTGTTTTATAAATGCATGCGTGCAGATGAAGATGTATGGCTATGAAATTATTTTTATTTTAACTGTCTTATTTATTAGGGTACATATTTGTATCCAATTGTTATTTTATTTGGTGACCAGCTTAAAAATAGATACTCCTTCGAGATAGGGAAACAAAACGCCTTTATTAAGAGTAACATAATCCAGATATTGAAAAATATTACAAACTGAAATCAAAACTTGTTTGCGTAAACATAATTAAAAGGAACTAAATTTTCTAAGCGCCCCTACGGATGTGTGCTCTGAAGCCATCAACCATTGCCCGACAGAGCTGTAGAAAGTCTTCGACGACCTTCGGAAGAGGAACCATTACATTCTCTGCATCTATTAAACTTCTAGGGATTTCCTCAATGAGATTGTTGGCTAAGAAGACTAGCTTTTCATGTTTTTCTTTGTAGTGCTTGTATTCTTGGTAAAGATGTGGGATTATTTTGTGGTTATCCCTACCTGTTTGGGCGATCTTAGTGTACTGCTCTTCCCAATACATCTTTTCACCCCTCATTTCTGTGTAAAGTCTCAGTTGGATGAGAAAGTCCTTTTGAAGACCCTACATCTCTAAACATACATGTTCATATTCTCTAGTCCTCTGAGTCAAAAGTTTCTTTGCTTCTATTCTCTCAAGGCGTGCCTTGACCTCTGATTCGTGGCTGTCTTGGAGTTCGATGGCGAGGTATTTTATTTGCTCCTCTTGATCTAAGGAAACTTGTGCCAGACTTTGAATTTGGGCTCTCAAACTTTCCTCTAGCACCTTTTTGTCATGTGTCGCCTTTTCATACCACCTAGTCAACCTCCCGATTTCAGCAGCGGCCTCTTCTAACCTTTGGTTATGGGAATCTAGGTTGAACGTTGCACTTAACAGCCCTTGTTTTGTGAATACTCGGTAAGATGATACATCATCATCTAACCCTATTTTTCATACTTTAGGGAACGTTTTATAGTGTATCCTTATAAATAATTCAGACAAATTTTTGGGATCTTTCATTATTTAATAAACCTATGATTCAAATGTGTGAGACCTGCGTAATATCGCATTATCTAATCAAAGAATAATTAAATAGGGGAAGCTTTATACCATAAATTTACCTTGTGTATTTCTAAAAATAACTCCTCATTAATGTTATTCTTTTATTATTGACAAATTATCTTGGGTGTACATTGATAAAAGGAGAGTGTGTTTTAACAAAAGAGGTCGTGGGATTTCTAAATCAGAAAGGCCTGTGTGGGGGTTGATGATCCACTAGGTGGTTTCTGCGAGTAAAGAGAGGGATGTATTTAGTTTCTAAGCTCATTATGGGATATATACGTTTAAGGTCCATTAAAGGGATAAGGCCCATTTTGTCGTTTTTATGTGTTTTTGGGGGTTTATTAAAATTATTGAATCCATTACAAAATATAAGTGGGAGGTATATTATAATACAGGGGGTGTATAATTTTGGGCCATCAAAACATGATGGCCCATTAAAGTGTTTCGTAAGCTTTAACAAGGGGAATGTACACATTTTTTGTTGTTTCAGTTTTATTGGATAGGCCCATTGAATTGTTGGACCATATTATTTATGAAACCCTTTGTGCTAAGACGGTTGACTGGAGTTAATGTTTTTATTCATTTATTTATTTATAAATTACCATAATCAAGTCTTTATTAATTATTATTTATTAATAACAATATTATTTTATTATTTATTTTATTGTCTAAAACATTGACTAAAGTCAACCAAACCAAAGCTAGGGTTTTCAACCCAAGCTCCTAGCGGCGCCCTGTTCTTGCAAAACCCTTCATCCCTAAGTAACCCAAGCCCACAAACACCTACTGTTCAGATCCAAACAGAAGTAACGCACACAGAACTAAAACGAAACCAAATTATTTTCAATCAGATCTTTACATAACAATTTGTAAAAAACCATCTAAAAACATAATCGAATCAATTACAATCAAATAAAATCTCATAATTCATCAATCTATCCTAAATCAACAGAATATAGCGACAATTATAAAACATTTTCCTAATCTGTCTAAAACCTAACCTATAAATAGAACCTAAGAAAATTTTAAGGAAAAAAAAGAAATTTAGAAGAGCGCAGTTGACAGAAAGGAGAAGGAAAGAAGTTTAGGGCTTCAATACATGAAATCCTAAAGTAATTTGCCTCTACACCACCACCACTCTGGTACCTACAAAAAAAAGAAGAAGAAGTAAGAGATCAGAAGGAGGATTCAGGAAATCAAATATACGACCAGTATCATGGTTGGAGAGGTAAACACAAATTGCCTATCTTTATGGATCTTAATCATTGTTGGGATGTTTTGCATGATTTATGTTTGAATCTTGTGTTTTTGAAATTTTGGGTTTTTAGGGTTAGGTTTCTTAGATCCTAGGGTTAGTGTTCTTAGGGTTGGTTGAAGATCAAGGTTAGGGTTTTTCATTGTTGGGTGTTCTGGGTTTTTGGGACAGTTAGGGTTTATCACGAACCCTTATGGTTTTTAGGATTCTACGAACCCGGATAAAGATTCACGGTGGAGAGCTAGAATGTTTGAAGTTTTCGGTTCAATATCAACTAGAAAACTGGGGAAGAGGGGTGACTGGTGGTGGCAGAATATGGACGGCGCGGCCAGGGAGATTTTCGACTACCTGAGTTCTAGAGAGAGGTCAGAGCCTCTATCTCTAGGTTTTTGTTTAGTGAAGAGACGGAATTGTAGAGAGGGGGATGCGAAGATAAAAAATGATAAAAATAACAAAGGATGGAATATATAACCCCTCCCTGATTATGTGCTCGCGCGCCTAGAAACCTTACCATGTGCTACCCACCACAACCTTCAGATCATCATCAAACGCTCCTGGTTCACATGCCCATTGTAACACCGTGATCCCTCCCACACTCTGCATAAGCGAAACCCATGTTGTTTTGGGCCTAAGCCCGTGATATTCACGCCCATTATTATGTTGTTTTTGCTATGTCAACGTAATCCATACCCTCCTAACGCTATCAGGCCAAGTCCAACAACTGGACTTGGGCCCTTGCTGACTAACCCCCTACTCTTACTGACCTGAAAAAAAACAACACTCCCTTCCGTGTTTGGGCCTGAATTCAACATCTGAATTCAGGGCCCTACTTCTCATACCCCCTGTTTTGCTATCTTAACATAAAATACACCCCCCCTACGTTTTTTTAAATTTCTTTTATCATTTATATTAAATTTATTTTTTAATATACTTATAAAATTCCAATATTATTTTACTATTATTATTCAAAAAATTAAATATTTACTTTCTAACTCATCCAAGTATTTATTGCATTCAAGTTATTTTTAACCATGCATTAATAAGATGTTTTATATATTAATACATTTAAAAAATATTTAACCAACACTAAACTCTTTTTTATAATAACTTAATTAATTCTAAAATAAATTTCAAAAAGGATTATGAGGATGATTTTAAATTGATTGTGAACTTCGTCTAACAACTCCGCTATTCACACACCCAGACTTGGTTCAAAGGAAATTCAAGACATCTCTGTAATCCATAAAAAACATCAATCAACTGCGAACTACGAATTAGGAATTTGATTCCTCATAAGAGGATAAGTAGGCATACGACTAAAATTGTGGATAGTTCCCCTAATAAAAAATTAAAACCCTATTTCCTAAGCTGTAATTCTAAACCCTAGTATCCTTGTGAACAAGGTAGATGAGGGGTTCCTAACACCTTCCCTTCATCTAAGAACGAGTCCAGCAACTTAAAATATCTGACCACATTAGGGTTATCCTTTATATTCCCTTCCTAAAGATAAAAATTAAGGGTGGCGACTCTCAATTTAAAACTAGTTACAACACTAATATACCCTAGGTGATATGTTACATTTTCCACATGGAGAAGATGTCAATTGTAGAGTTCCTTTGGAAGCTGAATGGAAGATCGTTGTGTTTGGTCTTTGGGAAATATTAACAGGTGAAATGACTCTCACCTGGGAAGGACTTAATTCCTCCCTAATTCATAATCCTTCCATACACTACTTTCATCTCATTCTGGCAAGCACGATGTTCGGCAGAATTAACAACCACAAGGTAAACTCTAAAGAATTGTTCTTTCTGAATTGTATCTTTAGACCTACCAGAATCAACGCCACTCCTTTTTTGTTGGCACACATTCATTCCATTTGTGCAAGAGGAAAAAATCCCTTATGTATAAGGTGGCTCAACAACAAGAAAATCCTTCAAAGAAAATGTCCACAGAATCTCCTAACCCAGGATCTTCATATAATCAACAAACTCAAAAGCTTCATATCCTTCATCACCCTGATGTTGTTCATCTCTCTGCATGTCCTGATGAACTAGATGTTCTCTATGAACCTCTTGTTGATTTTAAAAACCTAAAATTGAATGGGTTGGATATTACCAAAGAACTCAACGGTCGGAGATGGGAAATCTACTTTAAATGACTTCGACTATTTGAGAGATTCCTTCATAACAACTAGAGGAATCAAAGCTGGAGAATCCAAGAAGAGTTACATTCCAATGGGGAGGTTGATCTCAGATATTCTGATTGAAAATGGCCTCATAAAATATCTCACTGATAAGAATCTTATGAAAGGTTTTAAGGAAGACACATGAAAATCCTTCAATTGTAATAATCTCAAAACCTTAAGAATTGTTGAAAGGTCATGGGAAGTGATCAAATCAAGCAATCCTGAGGGTCCATAAAAGATCAAGACTCTTAACATACCAGTTGTCGAATATCCTCCATTTACAGATTTTGACTCAGCAAAATCTCTAACAGCCTATATGAAGGGGATTGAAGCAGATTGTATTGATAACTCTGAAAATAAGGTTAATGATAAGAAATCATCTAATCTCAAGAGGAAGTCAAACTCAAGCAAGAAGAAGAAGAAGAAGAAGATAAATACTAAGTGAAGGTGTGAAAAACACAAGAAAGGGGGGTTTTAATTTGGTTTTAAATCAAAACTTTTCTTTTAAAAATATTCCCCTTTAATTAAAATATTTTTCCTTCACTCTTGATAATAACAATAGTTAAGAACAGAAAGTAAAGAGCAAGGTATGTTTATACTAGTTCACTTGAAAACTATCAAGCTAGTCTAGTCCACCGCCAAGGTGATTTTTCCTCTCTCAATCGAGGACTTAATCCAATAATTCAACTGATTATTACAATGCACAAGCTACACGCAAGTGACTAACAACCTCTAGGACACATAAGTCCTAGACTTCTTAAGGATGCATACCTAACTGGTCCATCAAGGAAAATCAAACTTCTAAGACACACTAGTCCTAGACTTCTCAAGAATACTGACCTAACTTGTCTCTTAAGGAAATCAAACAACTGTTTGAATACAAGTTGTTTTTACAAGAAATGTTTTCTACAAAAGCTGAATATGTAAACTATTTTAAGAACAATCGACTAAAAAGTATGAGAGCTATGAACAACGATTGTGCGTGGATAATTCTTGAAAATTTGTCGCCTTCTCTCTTAGTCTTCAAGCCTTTACATAACCAATAAAATAATATATCTGTTGAGGGGTACTCTTGGGATTTCCAGAAACATTGGCAGCTTGAGCAATCATGTAGGGGACAAGATCGTTCAATGCATACGTCCTTTCATGGTAGTGGAAATGAAACATTGATTATATCATGTACTACTTGTACCACATTAAGGTTGTCTTCTTTCCTTCTGCACTTTAGAGGCTTCGGAGAGCATTAGTTTAGAAGCAAGAACATAACACAAGGTCATCATAACTTCAAGTCTTCAAATTCTTCCGAAATGCGTCTTCAAAGTCTTCAGCACTTGGTCATGAGAACCTTTTCTTAGAACCTTGGGTCTTCAGAACTTCAATTATTTAGATTCTTTAGAACTTTTGTCTTCAGATTCTTTATCACTTGGTGTCTAGAACCCTTTTCTTAGAACCATGGGTCTTTATAACTTCAAGTCTTCAGAGTCTTTAGAACTTTATCTACCTGAATCTTTAGCACTTGGTCTTGAGAACCCTTTGTCTTCAGAAACATTAGTCTTTAGCATCTGAACTTAAGTAGAAACTTTTGTATTCATATCTCCTGACTTGTTTCTTTATAACATGTTGTCTTCAGAAACATGAGTCTATAGCATCTGGACTTAAGTAGAAACTTTTGTCTTCAGATCTTCTGACTGGTTTCTTTAGACTTCATGTCAGAGCCTGCAGTTCAGAGTCTTCTGGAGTTTCTTTCTACTGTTCACCAAAACTTGTGTAGCGCAGAAGTGGAATTAATTCTCTTCTAATTTCGTGGCCACGCCATCCATCAGAAGCAGAACCTGCTTGTCAAATACTCAAAAATAACAAACAGTAATTCTCTTCTAATGTCTATGTATTTTAATGACACAATTTTGTTCATATAATCAAAAAAAGTGAAAATAAAAAGTCTAAGGAATACTTGTCCTTTTTATGAAACTCCCTCTGGATCAATGACTTGATGAAGCTCGAATATCCTGACTCTAAACCATTTGAGTAAAAACTCTCCCTGGTTCCAATAAATTAGATATTGAGATCTTGACAGTCTTGACTCTAGATGCCAATGAAAATGAAATCAATTGAAATCTTGAAACTCTAATGTCACAAAGACAACTTCCAGATTCTCAATTCTTGGAGTCTGATTCCAGATTTCAATTCTTGGAGACAAGTCTGAAGCCAACTAGTTAGACATAAGCCTTGCATAATGCTTTTAGATCTTTGTCCTGAAAAAGAAAACAATTCTAACAGAAATAGAATTTTAGCTGGGTTAGAATGTAAGCAACTCTTTTTAGAGAACATTTTCCAGAACTTGATTATTGAAATCAAAATTACGTTCATTTAATTACTCCCCCTTTTTGTCATAATCAAAAAGGTAATTCTGTGTGAAAAACATTAAAACAAGAAGAAGAAGAAGAAGAAGAAGAAGAAGAAGAAGAAGAAGAAGAAGAAGAAGAAGAAGAAGAAGATAACAAGTAAGAAAATAAGTGATAAGCCAAAACAAAACTTCATTAATTTCAAAATATTACAACAAAAGGAGAAACAACAGAATAAAGAAAAATAAGGAAAACTATCTAAACTTCAAAGACATCAATCCTCTCATTAAATAGGGCATTTCCTCTTATGAATGGGTTTTTCGAACAATTTAAATTACACAAGCTAACTCAAACAGTTCATATAATACACGTCCATAAGGAATGAATGATTTATGGGAGTTTCTGGATGCAACGATTGATAGCTTCAGATGATTAAATATTATTGCTGAAAGATGAATTGGAATACTCTTGTGAAGGCATTAAAGAAGACATATATCCCTAGGAAAAACTTTAGCAGTCATATCAAACAAAACATAGGAATATGACACGAAACAATTTTTCCTAAGACACAAAAGATAGGAGTAGTTAATAAGTATAATCATGACTAATCAATTCCAATAAAAATAACTTCTCATGCATTTCCTGGGTAGAGTGTGATATACACTAACTCTATTTAGGTGATGCGTTTGATATTCTCAGCATCTGGAAAAACCACAAAGATTTCCATCTGATCAGAGACATTTCTGACCAAAACATCTTCTGATGGCTGAGGTAAAAGTAATTAGAAGGCCTTTGATTGAGTCAAAATCTTATAACTTCAGACTAAGACTAAAACACGTTGGGTTCTAATGACATCTTACTCTGGACAGAGATCCATTTTTAAGATTCTTTAGAATAAACAGAAATTTATCTTCAACTAAGGGTTTTGTAAAAATATCATCCCACTGATGGTCTGTATCTATGAATTTTTAAGATAAGATCCCTTTGTGAACATAGTATCTAATAAAATGATGTTTGTTTTCTATGTGTTTAGCCCTAGAGTGTAAGATAGAATTCTTACTCAAGCAAATAGCAGCAGTATTGTCATACAAGATAGGAATGTTACTCTCATAAATTTGATAATCTTCCAGCTTATTCTTCATCCAGAGCATCTGAGTGATGCATAGTGCTACTGAGATATACTATGCTTCTGTAGTTGAAAGAGCGATTGTTGATTTCCTCTTGCTTGACCATGAGATTATATTCTTGCCTAGAAGCTGACAATTTCCAGAAGTACTCTTCCTTTCTAATCTATCTCCAGCATAGTCTGTATCACAAAAACAAGAAAGAGTGTACTCTGATGTTTTCTCATACACCAAGCAAAGATTAGTGGTTCCTTTCAGATACCTCATAATTGTCTTAACAACAATTAAGTGATATTCCCTAGGATCATATTGGAATCTATAACAAAAATGAACATTGAAAAAAATATCAGGTCTAGATGCAGTCAGATAAAGAAGAGAGCTCATCATACCATGATACAGCTTCTGACAAACCTTTCCACTTACCTCTTCTTTCTCAAGAATACATGTTGGATGCATTAGAGTATTTTCTATGGTGTAGTTTGTCATGTTGAATTTCTTTAGAAGTTCTTTGGTGTACTTACTTTGATGAATGTAAGTAGCTTCTGGTTTTTGATCAATCTGGATTCCCAAAAAGAACTTCAGTTCTCCCATCATGTTCATTTCAAAATTAGCCTGCATTAACTTAGAGAATTCCTCGCAGAGGGATGGATTAGCATAACACAAAATAATATCATCAACATAAATTTGAACAATTAAAATATAATTTTTGAAGGTTTTGCAGAAGATTGTAATGTCAACCTTTCCTCTGGTAAACTTATTTTCTACAAGAAAATTACTCAATCTGTCATACCAATCTCTGGGAGCTTGTTTTAAGCCACAAAAAGATTTATTTAGCTTAAAAATAAAGTTTGATTTCTTATAATTTTCAAAGCCAGGAGGTTGTTTGACGTACACTTCTTCAGAAATATAACCATTCAGAAATGCACTCTTAACATCCATCTGATAAAGGATAATGTTATGATTTACAGAAAAATAAACTAACAAACGAATAGCTTCTAACATGGAGACTTGTAAAAAGGTTTATGTATAGTATATCCCTTCTTGTTAACTATAACCTTGTGCAACTAGTCGTCCTTTGTTTCTGACAACTTCACCATTCTCATTGAGTTTATTTCTAAACACCCATCTGGTTTCGATGACATGGACACCTTTGGGTTTATGAACGAGATCCCAAACATCATTATTTGAGAATTGGTTGATTTCTTCTTCCATTTCCAGAATCCAATCTTTATCTAGAAGGGCTTCCTAAATAGTTTTAGGTTCTATTAATGAAACTGAACCTAGAAGCACTTCATCAGAAGGTTTAAGAGTTTATCTTGTTCTGACTAGAGCATCTTTACTTCCAAGAATGAGATCTTCATGATGGGAGGATGTGATTTTGTTCTTCCTTGGTTGAGGTTGGTCAGAAGGACTATCAAAAACATCAGAAGGAGGATCTTCTAATTTTTTTATCTTCTTGTGTCTTCTCATTTGGCTCAGCAAATATTATAGTTACATCTGCAAGCTTTTCGCATAGCTTTAACTTTTCATAGTCAAGCTTATCATTGAATCTAACATGGATTGATTCCTCCAATATTCTTGATTCTGTGTTGTAAGCTCTGAAGCCTTTAGAGTGTTCAAAGTATCCTAACAATAGACACTTCTGCGCCTTGGAATCAAACTTACCCAAATTCTTTTTAGTGTTCAACATATAACATATACATCTAAATGGATGGAAATAAGAAATGTTAGGCTTTCTATTCTTCCACAATTCATAAGGAGTCTCACTCAAAATAGGTCTTATGGAGATTCTATTTTGAATATAACATGTTGTATTCACTACTTCCGCCCAAAGTGCTTAGCCCTCTGAGTTTATTAGATCATGGTGCGAGCCATTTCTTATAGTGTTTTATTTCCTTTCTATAACCCCATTTTTTGTTGATTTCTAGGATAGTAGAAATCATGGACTATTCCATTTGAATCAAAAAAAAAATTTTAAATCTTTGTTTTCAAATTCTCTACCATGATCGCTTCTAACTCTGACTATTTTGCAATCTTTTTCATTTTGCAGTTGGAAATATAAGGAAGCAAATACAGAGTGTGAATCATCCTTGTGTTTCAAGAATTTTACCCATGTCCATCTGCTATAATCATCAACAATGACAAGTCCATATTTCTTACCATTGACAGAAGCAGTTTTCACTGGTCCAAATAAGTCAATGTGAAGAAGTTTTAATTGCCTAGAAGTAGAAACAGTCCTTTTAGCTTTGAAAGAGGTTTTTGAAAATTTTCCTTTCTGACAAGCTTCACAAAGGGAATTTTAAGTGTACTTCATATTTGGAAAGCCTCTGATTAATCAAAATTTATTTAGTTGAGAATTTTTTCTCAAGCTAACATGACCCAGACATTTGTGCCAGACCCATTGCTCTTCTTCAACAGTCAAAAGACATTTTACATTTTTATTTTTCAAATCTGATAATTTTATTTTATAAATATTGCTCTTCTTCTTGATATTGAACAGAACTGAGCCATCCTTATTACTAACAGCTTTACAGGGGGTTTGATTAAAAATGACGCCATAAAATTGTCACTTAGTTAGCTAATTGACAAGAGGTTATGCACTAAACCTTTGACTAAAAAAACATTGTTAATATAAGGGAGTTTACCATTACCAATAGTTCCAGAGCCGATCATCTTTGCCTTATGGTTGCCTCTGAAATCGGCAACGCCTCCAGACTTAAGTTCCAAATATTGGAACATATGCCTTTCACCTGTCATGTGTCGCAAGCATCCACTGTCCAAGTACCATGACTGGTGTTTCAGTGGCGCCATCAGGGACATCTGCAACATAGATTATCGGATCCTTAGGTATCCATTTTCTGGGTCCTTTCTTGTTAGCAGTTCATGGGGTTCTAACACCTTTGGACTTTTGTGCAACAGGATAATCATGTGAAATTTGTGCATGATACTTTGGTTTAGAAGTTTCCTTTTGTGTTTGTGTTTGTGCTACAGTAGTATCAGAACCTTCTTGTTCTGGACATTTCAAACATGTGACAACAAGCACGAAATGTTTATAAAGAGGATTTAGTTTGACATTCATAGTCTCATCAATTTTCTTTGATCGTCCTGAATATCCCAAGCCTTTGCTTCCATTTCTACTAACACCATAGATCATTGAAGTCATTTTACTTCTATCTATGCTCTTATCTAGGAAATGCTGAAAAGCTCTAACGTACCTGATTACTTCGCCAGTAACAGATGTGTTAGAGACAATCTCTTCTTTTAACCTAAACAATTTACTTTTCAGAGCAATGTTTGATTTTTCTGAAACAAATAGTTTTCCATTTAAGTTAGAAATATTTTGCTCATATATAGTAGTGTTCTCAGGAGTAGCTATAAAAATCTTTTTCAAGATTTTGTATTTACTTAGAAGAAGTTGATATCTTTTCTTTAATTCAGATAAACCAATTTCAAGTTCAGAATGAGATAAGGAAGAAAGTACGTCTTTGTCGTCATCAGAGTCTAACTCATCATCAAGTATCAGTTTGTCTTATGATGTTGCTTCACTCGTACTAGTATTTTCCATGAATGCTATGTTGGCATGATCTTCATCAGAATCTTCATCTTCTGATTTTGAATCATCCCATGTTTCCATGAGATCTTTCTTTGCTTTGTATTCCTTCTTAGGTTTCTTATCCCTTTTCAGCTTAGGGCATTCATTTTTGTAATGTCCAAGCTCGTTGCACTTATAACAAGTAACTTCTTTTCCAGAAGCATTCTTCTTATCAAAATTGGATTCATTTCATCCATATGTCCTTCGTTGATTTCTGATTTTGCTTTGTCTATGCTTCTAGATTTGACTGGTTCTTCTGGATATCAATGAAAGTTCCTCATCATTTGAATCTTCTTCAGATTCTTCTGATTCTTCCTTAGCCTGATAAGCCTTGGTCTTTCCAGAAGTAGACTTTAGAGCAGCTGATTTTATCCTGTTCAGAGGTTCATCATGATCAAGCTCTATTTCATGACTTCTTAAGAAGTTACCATGGGTCTCCATTTGATAGGAAAACTTCTGATAATCTTCTTAACATGATCTGTTATAGAGTAACCTTTATTCAGAACCTTAAGTCTTGCCACAAGAGTCTGAAATCTTGAAAACATCGTTTCCAAAGATTCACTGTCTTCCATCTTGAAGGCTTCGTATTTTGGAATTAATGCCAGAGCCTTTTTTTCCTTTACTTGTGCATTTCCTTCATGTGTTATCTAAAGAGAATTAAAGATAGACTTTCCAGTCTCTCTATCTGTGAACTTCTCATATTCATTGTATGAAATAGTACTAAGCATGATAGTTCTAGCTTTATAATGATTCTTGTAAACTTTCTTCTATGTTTTTGTCATTTCACTTCTTGCAATCTTCTGACCCTTTATCATCTACTGGTTGAGTGTAGCCATCAACTACCAAATCCCATAGACCCAAGTCATGTGCCAGAAAGTAACTTTCGATTTTATCCTTCCAATAGTCAAATTTTTCCCATCAAACATAGGAGGTTTTAAACTATAGTGATCTCTATCATTATCCTTATTATCAACAGTGGAAGTAGGTGTAGTCATTGGTTTTTCACACACACTGGATCGGTACTAAACACAAGTGTTGATAAAAATGAAAACTTTCATCTCCTCAGAACCGGAGCTCTTATGCCCATTGAAGGTGTGAAAAACACAAGAAAAAGGGGGTTTGAATTGGGTTTTAAATCAAAAAATTTCTTTTAAAAATATCCCCCTTTAATTAAAATACTTTTCCTTCACACTTAATAATAACAATAATTAAGAATAGCAAGTAAAGAGCAAGGTATGTTTATACTAGTTCACTTGAAAACTATCAAGCTAGTCTAGTCCACCCGCCAAGGTGATTTCTCCTCTCTCAATCGAGGACTTAATCTAATAATCCGACTGATTAATACAATGCACAAGCTACCTGCAAGTGACCAACAACCTCTAAGACACATAAGTCTTAGACTTCTTAAGAATACATACCTAACTTTTCCCTTAAGGAAAATCAAACTTCTAAGACACACTAGTCCTAGACTTCTCAAGAATACTGACCTAACCGGTCTCTTAAGGAAACCAAACAACTGTTTGAATACAAGTTGTGTTTACAAGAATATTTCTTATGCAAAAGGTGAATATGTAAACTATTTCAAGAACAATATACTAAAAATTATGAAAGCTATAAACAATGCTTGTGCGTGGATGACCCGTGAAAATTCGTCGCCTTCTCTCTTAGTCTTCAAGCTTTTATATAGCCAATAAAATAATATATCCGTTGAGGGGTACTCTTGGGATTTTCAGAAACATTGGGACCTTGAGCAATCACGTGGGGGACAATATCATGCAACGCGTTCGTCCTTTCATGGTAGTGGAATGAAACATTTATTGTACCATGTACTATTTGTATGAAATTAACGTTATCTTATTTCCTTTTTCACTTCAGAGGCTTCTGCGGGCATGAGTTTAGAAGCGACAACATAGCACAAGTTCATCAGAACTTCAAGTCTTCAGAGTATTCAGAACTGCGTCTTCAGAGTCTTCAGCACTTGGTCGTGAGAACCTTTTCTTAGAACCTTGGGTCTTCAAAAATTCAAGTATTTAGAGTCTTTAGAACTTATGTCTTCAGAGTCTTTAACACTTGGTCTTTAGAACCATATACCTTTAGAACTTCAAGTCTTTAGAGTCTTTAGAACTTCTTCTATCAGAATCTTCAGCACTTGGTCTTGAGAACCCTTTGTCTTCAGAAACATCAGTCTTTAGCATTTGGACTTAAGTGGAAACTTATGTCTTCATATCTTCTGACTTATTTTTTATAACATATTGTTCAGAGACATGAGTCTCTAGCATCTAGACTTAAGTACAAACTTTTTTATTCATATCTTCTGACTAGTTTCTTTAGACTTCATATCAGAGCCTACACTTCAGAGTCTTTCGGGGTGTCTTTCTACTATTAATCAAAACTTATGTAGCGCAGAAGCGAAATTAATTCTATTCTAATGTCTTGGCCACGCCATCCATCACAAGCAGAACCTATTTGTTAAATACTCAAAAGTAACAAACATTAGAGTATCAAAATTGTTCATACAAACATACTCATTTGTTATCATCAAAACTCAAAGATAATATTGCAGAACCAAATCTTGTTCTAACAGTAAGAAGCAGAAAACTCTGGAGAAAGGAGATTTTGCTAACATTAATGCCTTTGTGTCTCAAGTTGGTAAGCCCTCTAACATTGTAGTATCTGGTCCTGAACTTGCTTATGTTACTTTAACTATCCTATGCCACCTCCACAAACTTCTACCACACTTACTACCTTATCCATTCCACCTTCATCTGTTCATATTTCAACTTCCACTTAAAAATCCAAATTAATCACTCCACCACCACAACAAACACAAATCGATCCATAAATCACCATTACCACCTCCTCGTCAGATGTCTCTTTTACCATCTCACCCTAAAAAATTCAAAACATTAAAAAAATTCTACCACCACCAACACCTTCTGATTCAAACAACAACCACATTCTTGATGAAGCCCATTGCTCATATGACTATGATGACACAGTCTCAAGTGAAACTGCCCCAGAAAAGGCGAACAATTCCAAATCCTCTGATCTTCCTCCTCCGAACTTGAACTTGGAATAAGTAATTTCTAACTTTAAAGAAGATGTAATAAGTGGAATCAACGAGCTCAGAGAGGAATCTATTTCATGCATTGATTCCTCTCAATTGAACTCCCTATAGGATCAGCTTAAGGAAAGGATGGTTGGTGAGTATCTCACAATCAGAAATCTTGCTGGAGAGTTACAAGAAAAAATTTCCAAAGAAGTAGAAGAAATATATCTATCTAAGAAAAAGGAAGAAGAGGAAACTGCTAAGAAAAGAGCTGGAGAAGCTAAGAAAAATTTAGAAGAAGAGGCTACTCAAAAAAAGGAGGAAGAAGAAGTTGTTAAGAAACAGGTTGAAGAAGAAGTTGTCAAAAAAAGCAGTTATTGAGAAAGCTATTCAAAATAGTTCCAAGTATCCAGAAACTTCCATTGTTCTACAAACTCTGAAAAAACTGAAAAAGGAACAAGCAAAAGCAAATGAAAATTTTGATAAATAGGAAGCTTTCAACATAAACGTTTTAGATATGGTCCAGCAAATTCTTTAGAAACTCCCATCTTCTTCTAAACCTTAAGCACTTTTAGGAAACCCTGTTTTGTTGTTTCTGTCTTATTTTGTTTTTCTCTTGTACTCTCTAGTTTTCAAATCAATGAAATCTTAAATCTTTTTGATTATGACAAAAAGTGAGAGAAAGCTGAATGATGATTTTGATGCATACCTAATTCTCTAAGTCTCATTTCTTACATTTCTAAAGAATATATATATATATATATATATATATATATATATATATATATATATATATATATATATATATATATATATATATATATATATATATATATATATATATATATATATATATATATATATATATATATATATATATATATATATATATATATATATATATATATATATATATATATATATATATATATATATATATATATATATATATATATATATATATATATATATATATATATATATATATATATATATATATATATATATATAAGAAGAAGAAGAAGAAGAAGAAAGATAAATGAATTAAGAACTTCTAAAGTTTAGAAGGTTCAATTAAATCAAGTTATGATAAAGAATTTCTAATTAATTGAGGGGTCTGTTGATCAACCTTTGATAAAAGAAATTATAGGGTATAGAATATTCTGAGAGATCGAATGTTGATAATGAACTGCAATCATACAGAAGGATCTGATAGATCAAGCTATGATAATGAAACTATCTGATGATTAGAATTTTCTAATAATAATAATCAAGCTCAGAAAACCCTTCTTTCTGATAAGGTCTTAAATTTTAGATTCAGGTGGAAATTATTTAACTCAGGGAGAGTTTTCTAAACAATGCTCAGATATCTCTTCTGTTTAAAAACTGTAAGTCTTAGACTCAGAGGGAGATCACGCTAATCAAGGGAAGTTTTCTTCTTAACGCTGATAAATTTAAATTCGATTATGATATTACCTTGTAAAATTGTTACATGAAAATACATGGTTTTGTTATCATCAAAAAGGGGGAGATTGTTAGAACAAGATTTGAATATATGTTTAATCTTTGGATTTTGATGATAAAAATACATATATTATATATATATATATATATAATATATATTGTTTATAATAGTTTCTTGATTAGAAATTCTAATTGATTCAGGATTGTTGTCTGAAGAATCATCAGAAGCACGCATCAGAAGACTATTGCATCTGATTCTGAGTAATATCAGTAGTTCTGAAGAATGATGAATGTTCGCTAGAAAGAGGATCTCTTGTATACTTATCAAATAAGTTGTTGCTTCAGAACTCACAAATATTCAAGAAGAAATAGATTTTGTTATAGTTGCTGCTCAAAGATCAGAAAACAAGATTGCACAGAAACAAGCTTTCACGTCAAAGATCAGAAGTCAAGATTTGTTCATTAGAGGAGTTGTTGCTTGTAACTCTGAAGACAAATTCAAGGTTCTGAACACATCAAAGGAAATATTATACCTTAGATTCATAAGTCAAGAGTTGTTCATTAAAAGAGTTGTTACTCGTAATTCTGAAGACAATGTCAAGATTCTGAAGACTCGGGAACTTCGTGGAATATGCACACATAACCTTACATCATAAGTATTCCATCAGAAGAGTGATCAAAGGAAAGTTAGATCTTCTGGACCCATCACTTCTACACATCATATAGTCCATCAGAAAATAGAGAACAAGATGATATCTTCTCAAGCTAATCTACTTCATCAGAAGTCATATTCTTCAGAAGATAATATCATCAGATACAAGCGCAAAAAGACTTAATACGAAGGTACAATTACACATTCCACTCAAATGGATGTACTATGTACTATTTGTCTCCCACGATTAATTCCTATCGTTATGGTAGCTGGCAAGATGAAAGTGATATGTGTACTACTACAACGATCTACTTCTTCAACGCTTATATAAAGGATCAGTTGTTTCATTTGAAAATAGCAAGACTAGAGAACAAGAATAGTAACGTTTCCAAAATCAAAAGAAAATCAAAAACAAAGAAAAAGAAAAGAAAAAGAAAAGGAAAAAGAAAATAAAATAAAACATCAAAAACACAAGAGTTTTGTTGCTCATTAATGTGTTAACATTATCATTTTCTATAACACAAGAGTTGTTGCTCATATTGTGTTGTTACTAATATTCACCAGAACACTAGAGTTGTTGCTCATATAGTGTTTATATTACTATTCATTAGAATACAAGAGTTGTTACTCATTATTATATTACTTCTGTAAATTGTTTGAACACAAGACTTGTTGCTCATATTTGTGTTAAACAATATGTACTTAAACTTCTATGTAATCCGCTTGTAAGAAGAAAACTTGTAAACACAAACATTCAATGGGTAGTTGAGAAAGTCCTTTTCCAAGGCAAAGAGAAAGTCCTTTTCTAAGGCATAGAGAAGTTTTCTTCAAGGGACCGGGTAGGTCGGAAGCCTTAAGGAGTCATTGATCGTTATATCTCTTAGGGGACCGGGTAGGTCAGAATTCTTAAGGGATCACTAACAGGTTACCATTGTTGTTAGTCGTCAGCGGGTATCTCATGCATTTGTTAGTCACCGACAGGTAGCCCGTGAAATTATAATTAGTTTGGTTATAGAGGATTAAGTCTTTTTCTATGGCGAAATCACCTTGGCGGGTGGACATAAACCTTTTCTAAGGTGAACCTGGATAAATCAGAAGCGTCTTTTTATTTTTGTTTTTGATTGTCATTTCTATCCTAGCATTGTTTCTAACTCGGATTGTTTGTGAAAAGCACTTCTAAACGAAAAAATTTTAAAACCCAATTCAAACCTCCTTTTCTTGTGTTTTCCACCTTCAATCCACCCAGCGTCCCGTCGTGCTGGAAGTACACTCCCTGCACCTAAACCCTAGCTCATTCGATTTCCCCGTATTTCTAGTTGCAATACAGAAAAACAACTAATTTTTTTAATTATATTTTTAGTAAATTTTAATTTTATATTTTAAATCTTCTATTAAAAATAAAATAAAAAAGTTTTTTAATCTATTAAATTAACTTCTCTATCTGCTCATATTTGAAATAAAATTTAAATGAAAGAGATCTGATAAAATAAAAATTGTAATTAACTTAACATTTTATTGTTTCATAAAATATCATTGATAAAAATTATGCTAAAATTATTTTATCATGCATATTAAAAACTTTTACAGGAAATTTATTTTTAAAATGGAATGATTAAATAATCTTTTACAACAACTTATTTTAAACAAGTAAACAATGATGACAGCACATTCTTTGGCATTTCCTATAGTTTATTCAAATTTTTATCTTGTTGCTCTGGATTTAGAGTATAATATGACTTGAATTTGTTTTTCTTTTAATCACAAATTCTTTGACCAAATCTTATGAATGATTTTGCTTTTGAGGCCTGTTTGACCAAAAATTATCTAACTCTAATCTTTATTTGGTGAAAATATCAATATTTAAGAATATATTCTTCTATATCTCATGATCTAATTCTTTCAGTGCTATCTATCCATTTCTTTGTTGAGCCATTTTCTACGAAATTTTATTTTGATTTCAATTGAATTTTTCGTCAATAGATTATGAGATTGATCTTCTAAATTAATTGATACTTAGACTGGATTTGAATTTTTTTAAAAATTATTATATTCACGCATTCGACATATATGTGGTTGTTTGATTAAAATCTAATTGTTCAAATTTAAAACACATTTTTTAAATTTACTTTATGTGAATGCATGATCTAAAATTATGTTGTTCCCATTTGTGTGTGAATTTGACATGTTCAAGATGCCAATGACTAGCTGGCACAATTTCATGTCAACTCATTCTATTGAGAATGACCAAACTTCAAGGGCAGTTGAAATATAGTACTCCATCCAATTATTATTATATCTAAAAAATTTCTTTTTAGATTGATTAAATAATTAATATATTTTGATCTATATAAAAGACTAAATAAATCATTATTCAATAAATTTAAAAAAAGAATATTTATTTATAATAATGGTCAGAAAGAATCCTCTACTGTCTATATTATGTGTGCAATTATGTGATTTCGACAGTTTTTTTAAAGTATAGAGGCTATTAACTAGAAAAAAATAAAAATTTCCATAAAATAATAACGACCAACACACTTTTATGATAAATAGTAAAAATAAATAGTGAGAATTATATTTTAAGGATTCAAAACACCCCAGTCTCTTGAAAAACTAACCAAAAGATAGGTTTTCATGTGAGAGATAGATAGCGTCAGACAATATTGTAAACATCTAGTCATTAAAAATATTAAAAACTCAATTACCAACATGATCATAAAAACTATAATAAAATATAGAATTTAACAAATTACAATAAATTCAAAATATTAGTAAATGGTCCAATTGAAACATCAAATTTCAAGCCTTATTTTCATTTATTAAATTTACACTATGAATCCGCCATAACAAATTACTCATAGAGTTTCTACCATCAAAACTCTTCAAATTTCTAATTATCTTCGATGCATTTTTCTGATCATAAACACCTTGCAAAGCATAAGTAAATCCTTTTCACCTTTCAACATTAATATTAAGTGTTGTCATCATAAAAATCACTAACATCATCTGACGATTGTAGATAATTGTACCTACAAACACATCAATTCACATAATACATCTCTCAAGTAGGTGGTAAAATAGAAAAATGATTGAAATATTGAAATAGTTAAAACCCTCTAGAGTATACTCAACTTCCTCTAAGAGTATATTTATTCCCCTTTGTAATTATCAAAAAGAGGGAAAATAAAACAACATATTGAACTCAGTAATAACTCATATAAAAGGAGTGAGTTGCCTGATAAAGGTGGAGGGAGACATAAGCATATAGAGACACATTTAAGTAGGTCATAGGACCACACTTTTCCCTGTGATTGGAAAATATAGTTTTGAGACGAATTCGTTAAGATAAAGTCTTTGATGATCTTATTTATCTTTGTTGATGTCGAGCTTTAGATTTCCCTTTATATTCATGTCCCTTAAGTTGATATGTTTAAGGATGACTCCTTTGATGAACGTGTAATCCAAGAGAGTATCAGATCTCCCTCATAATAGACATTTCAAATTCATTCTACATCACATCAAAAAAATTCTTGCACAAGGACCCGTTAGTAACACTGTATATAATATCATCGACATAAAATTGCACAATTAAAATGACATGTTCTATTTTCTTAATAAAAAGAGTTGTATCAACCTTCCTTCTTTAAAAATATTTTCAAGCAAAAACTTGCTCAAATATTTGTATTCAAGTCCCATGGGCTTGTTTCAAAACATAGAGAACATTTTTTAGCTTGAAGACATGATTAGGAAAAGAAGGATTTTTAAAACTGAGAAGTTGATCAACATACACTTTCTCTTAAAATTTATGTCTTCATGTTGATTGTAACCTTTCGCAATGAGTCTTTCTTTATTTCTTAAAATATTTCTGTTTTCGTCAAATTTTTAGCGAAAGACTCATTTTGTTCCAATCATTAAAATATACGGAAGTTTGGAACATATTCATAATTATTGTTTCTTTCAAATTGATTTGAATCCTCTTGCATAGCAATAGAACTTCTTTAATGAGAGACTCGCAAACTTTCTTTTGATTAATTTGGGAAAAGTCATAAGTTACATCCATGACTAAGGGAGTGTCGAGTTGTAACTCACTTAGAAATATCTCCAATGACATTTTGGATTGGATGTTCTTTAGCATTCTTCCATTCTTTGGGAAGATCTTGATGATCAACGCTTGATTCTTCATTTAGATGATCTTTTATTTGACTTTGGTATTTCTATTGATCATGTTCTTTATTTTCAATTTGATTTTGACCTTGTATTTATCTTGATTTCCATCTTAATCTTTGTTTTTATCTCGGTCTTCTAGGAATGTATTCTCCAAAATAGCTGCACTGACAATTTCTTCTATCTCTACTATAAAAGGGGTTAAATCATCAAAAGTGACGTGTATGGATTCTTCTATAATTATGGTATTTTCGGAAAAAAATTAATACATAAAAAATTAATTTCATTTCAGATTTTTTTAAAGACCTTACATATAAAAGAATTAGATGATACTTTATTACTTTGAGACACAACTTACTTAAAGTTAACTAAATTATGTTAAAAGAATTTCAATTGTAAAAACAACTCAACGATAGGTTTAGTTCTCTTACCAATAGTCTTAGATCAAATAGATTTACCTTTGTTGTTACCATAAGAAAAAATATATATTCTCATAAGAGTTAAATAAGAGAAATATTTATTTCTTTAGTCATATGATTTGAACACTCACTTTCAATATGACATTTTGAATTTGAGTTATCAAGTCTACCACCATTTAACTTTTTGACCTTTGATACTAAATATTTTTTTATCCTTTTTGCATTAGTGGAATACAAAATATCATTACAGAACTAAGATGAAGCAGACATATTGTTTATTTTCTTTCATGATATTCTTTGTAGAAGTGAGAAGCCGGATATATATTTCTACTATCATGATTTTTCTTAACAGAATAAAATAGAGAGATATAATCACTTTACATTAAATAACTTTGTTATAAGATGCTCTTTTTATTACCTAGGAGGAGATTAAAGTTATCTTTTCCTTTGGGATACTTATCAAATGTGTTATGCAGATTGTTAATTTTATTCTTAAAAATACTACATAGTTCATATTTGGTAGTTTTAACTAGATCCTCGTGAGAAACTGGAGAAGGGGAAGAACAGTTTTAAATTAAAGTGTTTACACGCACACACGTGCGGGAGATCACATACACACACACACACACACACACACACACACACACACACACACACACACACACACACACACACACACACATTGGATTGTGATAATTTTATTTAGTCCTGAAAGGATTAGCTCAAAAGGACACAAACTAAATCAGTCACAATAATATCGGGCGAGCACCTAGTATCGAGCCAAAGGTCACCCGCAAGACATGATAATTCACCATATTCAACTAGTAGGGTATGTGGTACGCATGGAATCATTCAAGTGGAGTGGAAAAACCACCTCTTCCATGATTGCATAAAGAACTCAGTTTTTTCACTCTTGCGTCTCTGATCGAAAGAAGAAGAAATTTCTCCTCTTGGTCTCATATGCAAGACCAATAAGTCCCTATATGTGTTATCCTTCAAGTAAGAGAATTTGATAACAAAATTTCCTCAGAGAAACACATATGGGTTCTCGAAAATCTTTACATGGGCGAGCTCTAGACACAATCAAACACCCTAAAATTTCAAATAACCTTATACAAACAGAGCCACCCTTCATTGTACTTTTTTAGCAAATGGAATGATTAAATAATATTGCATAACAACTTATTTTAAACAATTAAACAATGTTTACAACATATTCTTTGTCATTTCCAATAGTTGAACCATCAAAATTATCGTCATGTGTTTCGTGACTGCCTTTACTACTAAGTAGCCCATATTTTGAGACTTTGTTTAGAGTATAATAAGACTTGAGTTTTGTCCCATTTGTGTATGGATTTGACATATTCAAGATACCAATGAATATTTGTGGATGTTAAACCTAAATTTATCTCTAGATTTAGCATCTTATGCACCCCTTTAGCAGCGCTTTCTCTTTAGAGAGCGCTTTGGTAAGTACCCCTTTAGCAGCACTTTCTCCTTAGACAACACTTTTGGTTATCATTTACGCATCACTTTAGACAACACTTTTCTTTAAAAGCATTGTCGGTTCCCCGTCATAGGCAACGCTTTCCCATTTTAGGAAGCGCTTTTCCCACTTTAGGCAACGCTTTTTCCCCACTTTAGACAACGCTTTTCTCATTAAGCGTTGTCTAATGTTCACAAAATTTTTTAAATATTAGACTTATTTTCACTTACAGAAAGCGCTGTCCAATATCTACAATAAATTTTCACCTGATTTTCACCATATTTTGCACCAGGTTTTCACCATATTTTCACCAGATTTGGTAGCTTCAATCCAATAAATATGCACCAAATTTGCATATACAAAAAATCTACATATATATATATATATATATGATGATGATGATATATACAACAACAACTTGAAAATTCTAAAATTCTAAATTGATGTTTAATCTACATATTAATATCTTCGAGAATTTCTAAAAAATAACAACAATGAACTTGTTAGCTCTATCTTCTACATATGCACCTATAACTTGAAACAAAACCAAAAGATCGAAATTCATACCATGATAAAACAAAACTTTATTTGAATTTATACTCAAAACTCGAAAGTTATACTCAAAATTCTCATCAATGAAAGAAAGACAATAAACCTTATAAAATTCTTGACTCCATAATGAATTGACATCATTCCTCCATAAGTTCATCCAATTGATCTTTTGAGTAATGAGCACAATTGAATTCGTCAAAGCACTACATAGTAATATGACATAGTATGTAATTTAGTTAAAACACTATGCCATTTTATGAGAAATATTAAAATAATTCCTAAGTTAGAAATTCATAATGTGGATGGAGTCTCTATTCAGTCCAAAAGAAGCGTTTCTTTCATAAACCTCAAGATGAAATAACCGCAATCTATATCATTACGTTGATGAGGACACTACACATGGAAAGCATATATATATATATATATATATATATATATATATATATATATATATATATATATATATATATATATATATATATATATATATATATATATATATATATATATATTCCTTAACTTGTTTTATCAAGTATCATCACTAATATAATCAAAATTGTGAAAATATACATGCACTCTGATCCACGTAATGTTGTTGGCTCTACTCTTTGGTACTTAAATACCTCTTTATGATCGAAAAGCTTGTAGAATGATATAATAAAATATAAACGACTATTTAGAATAATGTCACATAGATAAATAAATATACACATTAATATTTAGAATAATCTCACTTATGTATCAATCATCTTCTTCAAATCTTGGTATGTTGTCCAATCTTTATATAACGAATCCAGATAGTATACAATTTCTCTTACAGGATTAATCGCAAGCAATAACCAATGTCCACTGTAAAATTAAACAAATGTTAGATGGAAAGTTTCTACATAACGTCAAAAAACGAAAAATTATAATAGATGAAGTTAGGATGAAAATCTAACCCGTTGTCAGTATTATATAGTAAAAAGAACAACTTTTATGTATCTTTGCTGGCCACAAATAAACCGAGCACATATGATATGACATCATATGGTTTTGTTACAATTAACCCTGCATTGACAGTGTTGGGAGATAAGAAAGTGAATCTTTCTTCCAATCCACGCGGACACATCACTTTGTCATACAGAAAACTTAAATTAAAATTAGACTATATTCATTGAAATGAGTAAATAAATTGTTCATTTAATTAAACAAAGTTGATCGGAGTATACCTGATGTGTGTATCGATAACACCAAGGCCTAAAGTCAAATGTTGAAAAACTTGATCCATATCTTCTCTACCAATTACTTCCATGTATTCATAACCAAAAATGTCTGCCTTCATAGGTATAAGATGAGTACCACCAATTGGAATATTTGTTATTCCTATATATATCTGAAGGCACGACCTATACTGAGAAGTAGGTTTTTTGCTAGTCGTGGTCTTCTTACCCCTACTGACTTGTTCAATCTCTTTAGCATGCATCTAAATATCATATAATTAGTTAGGTGAAGTATAAGATCATTCTACGCATAAATATCATATAATTGTGTTATACCTCTTTTTTTGATGCAACTGACTCGGTTTGTCGCATAATCCCCTTATCTTTTGATTTGGGTTTTGTAGGAGCCTAACATTACCATAAATGTATGTAAAGTTATCGTAAAAACTTTGAATACTAAAAGTTTCATAATGGTTTTAAGCATACCTCATCATCTACGCGAATGAGGCTTGACGACCATGCAACATACGCACCTACTGCCTCTCCCACCAATTTTGCATCAGAAACATCGCCTGGTATTGGTAATAACGCACCCCCTCTAAAGCAATATCAATTGATACCTTCAAATATCCAGCAGGGAGCGGTTTATGGTGAAGTACTTCTCCCAAAGTATTATACACTTTCCCCTTACCAACCATCCGATATGTCGATGACAATAAATAGAGTTTATAGGATAAAATTCCCTAAAACCAATAATAAATATGACATTGTTAATGTGTTTACATATATATATATATATATATATATATATATATATATATATATATATATATATATATATATATATATATATATATATATATATATATATATATATATATATATATATATATATATATATATATATATATATATATATATATATATATATATATATATATATATATATATATATATATATGTGTGTGTGTGTGTGTGTGTGTGTGTGTGTGTGTGTGTGTGTGTGTGTGTGTGCGTGCGTGTGTGTGTGTGTGTACGTGTGTCAATTAAATAAATTACACTAATTTAATTTCATAATGACATATATAATTACCTCAGGAATATTCGGTTGAACATTACAATTGGCACTAGCTTTGTCACTAGTATCTTTAAAACCTGAAGATTCCATTTCTGATTGATCTCTTTCTTTTTTCCTTTCTCGATTCACGAACTTCAGCTTCTAATGCTTGCAATTTTACCTGCAGTTCTTTATTTCTAGGAGATTTTGTCTTTGGATTTTTCTTTTTCAAGGATGTTGGAGTGACCCCATGTCTCATACCCCTCACCCTACCTGAATACTCACGAACATCTAATGCTCGACTAAGTATTCTCCTGCAATCATTATAGTCATCTGGAGATATAGACTGAGACAGATTCTCCTGAAATTCATATGAATATCGAAAAAGCATGAATATTATATGTTAATAAACTTTTGATTTAATTAAAAAATTAATGTTATACTTACACATTTCTCAAAAAAAATTTGAACCTCTTTTTTAACAACTCCATCCTCACCCACACGGGAAGCCTTCCACAAAACATGTTCTGGAACAGATGTTTCAGAACTATTCTCCTCTTTTAACTACACATTAAGACAAAAAATAAGATCAATTATAACTCATGATGAACAAGTATATCATTGCAATTTATAGATACTTACTATTATTTGTTGTAAGCGTGCATATCCCGTACGCCCTTTTCTATATGGATATGCGGGACCTGATGCTCATTGGCGATTTATGACACTCATATTCTGAAATTTTTCGGTTCTTCATTTATCTTTAAAAGTGTCCCATTCTTCCGGTGAAATCAAGTCTGTATATTTACTTGGACGCTCGACACCAACAAACTTTTTTCGGCATCTCTTACATACTTCTTTGATAAATAAGATTTAAACCCTCTGTGTCTTTTTCCGGCCAATTGAAGACAATAATCTCTTCTGGTATCATCAATGTTGAAAGACCTCTACAAAAAACATACACAGAGTGTGTTAGTATAAGTAATTTAAAGACATGATCATAATAAAAAACAAATAACATCACATATGGTACCTGTATCTCACTCCAGATTTTGTCTTTAGTGGTATTCAATTGCTTGTTTCTCCAATTATCACAAGTAATTGGAACTTCTCTCCTTACAAGTGAACCAATGTAACTTGTCAATTTAGAACCGTTAGATTAAATTAGTTGTTCATTTGAATTCCAATGCATTTCATATTTTATTCCTCTATTTCTATCATGAATGATTTTCTTCATAATAGTTATTCCTCTTCTAATTTCCCTTTCCTCTGCTTAACGGATTTCTTTCCATCATCAATAGAATCATCATGTGGGTGATCCTCGTTACTAGCCATCTAACCTGTAATAAAGAAAAACATAAGTATCTAATGACAAATATATAATTCCAAATATATAATTCCAAATATCGAATTCCATAATCAATTGAGTATATAACATGACAAACATATAAGTTTATTGAATGACGAAATATATAACATTTTACTATATTACCTCATTCTCTAACATCTCTTTCTTTTCTTGGTTGGATTGTGAATTACTTGTCTCTTAAGAATGCAGACGGATGGATTGATCCAGATTCCCTCATTATGATCCTTTCTGATATACGATTCATCTGCTATAATATTATCATCTCGATCATTTCTAATATACGACTCATTCTCAACATCAATATCACCTTGATCTACACTTTTATCATCAATCACTTTGTTAGATAAAAGCACTATAAATCCTTTTGTACTCTTTGGGTCAGTGACGTAGAACTCTTGTTTAGCTTGAGAGGCTAGAATAAAAGGCTCATCTTTGTACCCCATCCTATTAAGATCCACTTGCAAAAATCCTGACTTATCCATTCGTATGCCGCATTTATGTACCCACTTGCAACCAAAGATAGCAATCTAAAACTTCTCGTAATCAAACACCCAAATGCGATAGATAACCCCAAAATATGATAGATTTTCATATTTGGGGTTTAAGTCCTTTATACTTGAAATGTGCATTGCTTCAGCTACCACAAGACACCACTATTTTGCATAGTACTTTTATCATCTTTTTCTTTGGTATAAAATATGTATCCATTAATTGCACATGCACTATGAAAAAACACATGAAAACTTAGACAATATGCCAAACATCTCAACCTTTCTGTTATTGAAGCGAGATCTGAATAAAACTTTGAATAAATATGATCCTTAAACCATTGTATAAAACTTTGATTGTGCTCTCGTATTATCAAATTTTCATTTATATTCTGATTCTCACCTCGGAGTACATCCTTGTGCATTTCAACATACGGCTCAACCTCATTGCATTGTGCAGAACATGCAAATGCACTTGATCCCGTTCATCCCTAGATATTGTCACAATTCTATTTCTAATTAATTTTTTACCTTCTTTTTTTTCGAAAATATGAGATTTGGGGAGTCCAATGGATTGCACATTGGACAAATATTAAGTACAAAACTCAACTGCTTCTCCAACAATGTATCGTTCAACAATACAATCCTCTGGACGACTTTGGTTTTTCACGTACTCTTTTAATATTTTCATATAACATTCAACAGGGTACATCCATCTCATATAAGTTGGTCCACACAATTGTGTCTCTTTTACAAGATGAACAATTAGATGTACCATTATGTCCAAAAATGAGGGATGGAAAAACATTTCAAGCTCACACAAAGTAATAACTATTTCTTTTTTCAATGTCGGTAAGATCTTAGGATCGATCACCTTACTACAAATTGACCCGAAGCAAACACAATTTAGTTATTGCGCTTCTTACTTTTTCTGGAAAAATAGAACGTATACCTATTGGTAGAAACTGTTCCATTATTACATGAAAATCATGTGTCTTTAAACTCTTTAACTTGAGGTCTTTCATAGACACAAGTCTTCTGATATCTAAAGAGTATCCTTCAGGAACTTTAACTTCACTTAGCAACTTACACAATAGTTTTTCTCCTTTCTAGATAGAGTATGAGCAGCAGGTGGTAGATATGTTCGTCTTCCTTTCTTCACGGGTTCTAATTCAGTTCTTATTCCCATCTTTACCATGTCCTCCCTTGATTTAAGGCCATCCTTATACTTTCCTTTTATATTGAGTAACATACCAATAACACTTTCAAATACATTTTTTTCAATATGCATAACATAGAGAAAATGTCTCACATACAAAGACTTTCAATATGGAAATTCAAAAAAAATCTACCTCTTCTTCCACCCACCTTTGACAACCGTATATGCAAAAGGCTTGCCAAACTGAGTACACACATATTTCACCTTTTAAAAAATTTGGTCACATGACAATGCAGGTGGAGCTTTTCATTGTTCGGTGCCTCCATTGAATGCTTTTCTCCACCCATGATAGTGATGTTTAGAATTTAAGAATCTACGATGACCAAGAAAGACATTCTTCTGACAAAGGTCCAATCGCATCGTATCGATTCCATTTTCGGCCTCATAGGTTCGATTAGGAAGAACATTATCCTCCAGAAGCATATCTCTCATAATGGCTAATAACTCTGAAACTTTTATCCGACCATCCATTGCCCGCCTTTAAGTTTGACAACTTTAATACCGCAGACAGTCTTGTGAATTTAGTGCAACCTTTATACAACGGTTTCTCTGCATCACTTACCAACCTCTCAAACATTTTGGGACAATCCTGAAGATCTTCTTTAAGTGCTTCTGCAATCTCTTCGACTCGATCACAATCGTATGTATCTGTGCCATTATCGTCTGAAGCATATGTCATAATATCCCCCGATTCAACATTCTCGTTACTTTTCTCACCATGGAATATCCAACATGTATAACTTCGATCAATTCCACGCCTCAATAAATGTGATTTCAACCTAATTGTGTCAACCCGACCCATAAAACAACAACTTAAGCAAGGACACCAAGGACATTTCATTTGATTAGCGTCTTCAGCGTGTTCAACAACAAACTTAACGAATTACAATACCCCATTCTCATACTCTTTGGAAAATCGATTGGCAGACATCCATTTTTATCCTGGTCTTACTATTAAGTAAGCTAAACAAAAACAATACTTAAAAAAAAGGACAGAGACTAAAAACCTTAGTATCAATTAGGCATGTTCATAGAAAATCATAGTAGCATAGGAGCACATTCTAATGGAATATAAAATATAGAAGGTTCTCTAACCTTAGTTTAAACAAGAATTTTGATTTATCCAACCAACTTAATTCAAAATCGAAGGTATTCAAGTATAATTTTGTCTCCAAAATATGTAACATGGATACAAAATGAAGCTCAAATGACAATATTGCAAAAGTGAATATACAATATTATAAAGTACACAAATGAGCACAAAATTAACAAACATCACATACGAAAACCAAAGTCTAAACTCATGCCATAAATACAAAACTGAATCACAATCTAAACATGAATATAATGGTGATTATAAACGAATTCGGAGCCAATTAACAATTAAACAACGCAAAGGTAATCATAAAGGATTAGAAAGGCATACAAACTCGAACTTCCTGATCACACAGATTTGAATGCAACTAAGAATGATTCGTAACCGTCAAGCATTCCTCACATTAATTTGTTACATGATCAAACTAAAAGAATCAACACCGTGTAACAAATTTCACCAATTTTTCGGCAGCATAACGGTGGATCAAACTAACGCTAAACTATTTTCACAGAATTTGTTTCAGAATGTAAAACCAACAAAATTTATCATAGGATTTTCACTTTAATAGATTAAATCAAGAGATAACATTAAGAATATCAAAACTGTTTTTCAAAGGGATTATCACAACGTCTGCAGCATATCAATTTAATGAATGATATTAATCTAAACAAAAACCACACATCATCATAGTTTGAACGATCTAAGGAGATCGTAAAGCATCATTTCCACAACATAACAATTTAACACAACTATGAATGAAATTGCAAGTTACCAACAATGGTGGAGGAGATTGTGGAAGCGGAAGCTTGAACCAAAGACGAGAGTATTGATTCATGGCTTCAGTCGGAAGGAGCGTGAACGAGAAAGGAGGGGTATGTTACTGGGAGTGTAAGAGGTGATTTAACAGAATCTAAGACTGGACGGAGGGGTATGCTACTGGGAGTGTGAACGTGAACGAGAAAGATGGTTGAACAGATGGTGGTGGGAGTTTGAATCGTGACGGATGATGGTGATTTACGATGACGTTGGATAGAGGGATTTGGAAGGTGAACACAGTTTAAAACAGAAAGAATCCTATTTTGTTATTTTAGGGTTTAAGAGTTTTAATTTTAGAATTTTGAAAAGGCGGCACTTTCAGAAAGCACTGCCTAAAGTATAGGCATTACCAACGCTTTTAATGACAAAAGCATTTTCTAATATATGCCCTATAACAGCGCTTTCAGAATGCGCTTTCGTATCTATGCCCTATAGCAGCGCTTTCAAGAAAGCGTTTTCTTTTCTATGCCCTTTAGCAGCGCTTTTTATTAATTTAGTTTATAGTTTTAATTTTTTAACTTATAGCAGCGCTTCCTGAAATGAGTGTTGTCTATGGTGCGCTGTTATTTTTTATTTTTGCAACATTTTCAGAAAGCGCTTTTTTATTTGTGCCCTATAGCAGGGCTTTTAGAAAGCGCTTTCATATTTATGCCTTATAGCAGCGCTTTCAAGAAAGTGTTTTCTTTTCTATGCTCTTTAGCATCGCTTTTTATTAATTTAGTTTATAGTTTTAACTTTTTAACTTATAGCAGCGCTTCCTGAAACAAGCGTTGTCTATGGTGTGCTGTTATTTTTTTATTTTTGTAGCGCTTTCTTATATGTTCCATATAGCAGCGCTTTTAGAAAGTGCGTTCGTATCTATGCCTTATAGCAGCGCTTTCAAGAAAGTGCTTTCTTTTCTATGCCCTTTAGCAGCGCTTTTTATTAATTTAGTTTATAGTTTTAATTTTTTAACTTATAGCAGCGCTTCCTGAAACGAGCGTTGTCTATGGTGCACTGTAATTTTTAATTTTTGTCGTAGTGATTGCTTAGCGAGTCCATTTCTTAACTTTTAAGTAATTTAGCTATAAAGAAATCTTGTGTCGCCATTGCTTGGTTCACTACAAGAAAAAACAAAATCAGTCAGGAGATAATCCCCTCACAAATGGCAAAAATTGCTCACAAATGCAAAAATTACGAGGAGACTGGTTCCCTAGCAAAACAGAGGGTGGTAAATTTATTTGCGAGGGGCTTTCCACGTCGCAATTTTGCTTGGGGCTAACCCCCTCGCAAAATGCAATCAAAATTGTCAGACATTTTGCTTGGGGCTAACCCCCTCGCAAAATACAAGTGGTTTCCATTAGTTAGAGGTTAAGCCTCTAGCAAAATATATAAAAAAAATTATAAATAAAAATAAAAATATTAATAGAATAAAAATATATTAACATTAACAGAAAAAAAATAATATTATAACTATAATTAATATAATTAAAACTATTTCATTATATTATTTTTCTAAAATATCAATAATGTTTTCATGATAATATATTTATTGCCTTACTATTTTTTTAAAGTATTATAACTAAAAAAATCATTTTACATACTACTGTTTTTTATAAATATTTTTAACTAGTTTCTAGCATACTTATCATTATAAATAAATAATTTTTAATCAACAAATACTTATGCAAACATCACTCATAATCATTATAATAACAAATAATAACAAACATCATCTATTTAACAACACTCATTTACAACTATAATAACAAACAACACCCATTTACAACTATATAAGTAGATTTAAGAAAAATTAAACAAAAAATATATACCTTTGAGGAACACTCAATTTGGATTTAAATTCTTTGATTGTCTTCAATGATAAAAATATATCTAAAAACATAAAACGAAAACTAAATATTAGAAAGAAAAAAACATAAATTAAATATTATATAAAATATAATTTAAAAGAACAATACATTTAATAATTAATAAAAATGAGAGATGAATGTAGAAGAAGATGGGAATATGAGAGAAAGAAAGAGAAGAAAGAAAGAGAGAAAAGAAAGAGAGAAAAGAAAGAGAAGAATAGACACAAATGAATCTGGGAAAGTAGAGATTTTTTTAAATAGGACAATTAGTGAGTGGGTAGCCTTTGGTAAAATGTTAGTTATATTTTGTGAAGGGGTAGCCTCTCACAAAATGTAGAGCGGTAAAATTTTCAAATTCAAAAATCCCTTCTATTTTATTTGCGAGGAGGGGTAGTCCATCAGCATTTGAATTTTTTTCTTTCTTTTTCGATTGTCATTTGTCGGGAGGTTTACCCCAAGCAATGTCAAAACTTAGTGAGGAATTTATCACCTCACTAAATCCCCTAGCTAATCAAACTTTTTCTTGTAGTGCTTAGCGAGAACCTGTCTTTGCTTAGCAAGAATATCTTTTATAAGGTGCTTTGTCCTTGCCTTGTTTTACTAGGTGCATCACTATTTTGCTTGGAAAGATCTTGATTATTGTTTGTCTGTTTTGTTGGCTTTTTTGCATGTAAGTCGTGAATACATATTTATCTTGTTTTAATGATGAATTGAGGAATTTTCTATTAATTAGTTAAGAATTAAAGTAATAAGTGTTTATGTAGTCGAAGTAATTTTGAAACTTATCAAATAACAAGTTTTTATGAAAGTTAAATTTTAAGTTCGACATTGCTTCAAATGATAACAAGGAACTTTAGTAGCACAAATACTAGCCCAACTCGATAATAAGAATGTCATCAGAAAATTGCGAGTGAGTAACCTTACGCGATGAATACTCTCTAATAGAAAAATTTGAGAAAATATTAACATGAATTGAAGCATTAACAATAACATTCTAGTCGTTTCAAATTTTAATTTATCTTTAAGACTCCTAATAGCTAACACTGAAGCTATAGCTTTACGAATACATTCTGAAAAAGGAAGGAAGAAGAGGGGATTAAAATTCCTTGTATAACATTTTTTGTTTTCTTTCTACATAGAATTTGGCGGGGAGGGGAGGAATAATAAAAATTAACATATTAAATTGACAAAATTGACTCTTTTTATTTAAAATCTTAAATTATGTCATTAGATTATATTGAAATTTTATGTCCTAGTATTAATAAATATAACTATACATATATTATACTTAAACCCTTAATGTTTATTTTTTTACTATAACACTTTTTTATTTTATATTTTCTTATAATTTTATCATTATATCAAGTGAAAATACAACGTATATAAAAATTTAAAATGCTCTGGTTTTTTATTTATTACAAATTAAAAAATGACTATAGTTTTATACAAGTTAAAATAAAAATATTAAGATAGATTGCGTTGAAAGAAATTATTATTATCAACATATATATATTTTTTATATCAGGAACATCAAATATTTATAACATTGAATATTTTGTGCTTTGATTATTTGTGTAGTTTATGAATGAATAAATTTTTCATGTGAAATTCATTGAAAACTGTTTTTATTTAACACCAGTGTTGTAATACTTTAAAACAAAAAAGGTAAATTATTTTTAAAATCTCTCCCTTCCCTTATAAACTAAACAAATATTTTATTAAAAAATTTTCTTCCCTTTCATCCCTACTTTTTGCACCAAATATTTTTTTTAATTATTACTGTACCTTGCTATAGAACAATCATAGTTGCAATCATCATTCATATTGTGAATGGTCACATAACCAAGCCAAGTGTCAGGATGTGTATTTCTCTTGCACCTCTTGTAGAGACCATAACATTTATAGCATTTAATTAATAACTTTCCCAACAAATTCTAATACAACTATGCTTGAATTTTCCATTCTCAAAACTCTATCCTTTGATCTTGGATGTTTTGTGGAAACCTCCTCAAATTGTATGGATAAAGGGTAACTCGTATGACATGGTTGTATGAACTCCCTCTCTAGAAGCATGTGGTGGTATTGTTAGAAACTTTAGGAGTGAACATGTACACAACTTCTCTAACTTTATTGGCAAATGTAATGTCGTCACTTCAAAATTTATTGTTGCTATGATGGTAGTGGAATTTGCTGCTAAAAACAATTGGTCGCACTTTTGGCTTGAGGTTGACTATTTTCTTAAAGTACAAGCTTTATCTAGCTTAAATTGTGTCCATTGAAAGCTAAAAGCATGCTGTATGGATTGAACTAATCTTACTCACTTGATGCACTTCATAGCCTTTCATACCTTAAAGAAAGGGAATGCTTGTGCGAACAAGCATGCTAGCATCACATTCACACATATGAATTCGATTTGGTTTGATCACATACGTGATATCATTAGAGTAGACTATATATAAGGAATTTTAAAGTAATTTCTTGTTGTTGACACAAATCTTATTAGGGGTTTTGATTTGGTCCTTTTTTTTTTTTTTTTTTTTGCGAATGTTTACTCTTTTTATCTATGTATTATTGGTCTTGGCTTTAAAACAATTCTAGTCTTATAATCTGAGCACACCGAAGGGCTACACAAAAAGCTTTATAAATGTCTGGATAAGAAAAAATGATTGAAAGTTGTATATGAGTATCTAATTACATGGGTGTAGGTTCGAACCCTCGATATTCAATTTATTTATTTTTAAGAGATAAAATTGTGATCAATAAACAATATATATATATATATATATATATATATATATATATATATATATATATATATATATATATATATATATATATATATATAAGGAAATTATATTTAATTATACAAAAAATATAATTAGTCACGAAATCCCTTAAATTAATTCAATTTTTTGGTTTAGTCCCTTATTTAAAGACGTTACATGTTATTTCCTTAAAAACACTCTTGTTAATCGAATTGATTCTTTACATAAAAATTTGTGAAAATAGTTAAGTTCTGATGGCATGGCGGCGTATACTCCCTCCGGTCTCTCATTTATAAGAAAAAATTAACTTTTTAGATACATTAAATAAGTAATGTATTTGGACAATATATTGTCCAAATACATTACTTATTCAATGTATCTAAAAAATTAATTTTTTCTTATAAATGAGACCGGAGGGAGTACATCTAACTCTATATTTGTATTAAATATTGAAAGACTATTTAAATTAGAGTTATTTTATTTTTGAAAGTTAAAAATTCTCACAAATGGTTAATAATGAGTAAAAAAGTAATACAACTCTTCAAGTGAGGAAAATATTTTACGGCTTAATAATTATTCAACAAAATTGATTAAACATCTCAATATTAATTAAATTAAGATAGAATAACTCAGAGATTAGATAACAAAATCAAGTTTTGTCATAAAAATACAACAAATACACATTCAATGTTTCCATTATTAGAGTAATAAAAAAGCCTAAATCTATCAAAAGTATCTTCGTGTCCATTTAAATAACACCAATGTTCATAGTAAATGCTTTTCACTATTCTTTATAATTTCCTGTAAAAAACACAAAACACTTAATATAAGTAAGAGAAAGCATCTTGAAATTTAGGATCCTCTCCGTGTCAGGTGCATCAATAAGAGCCTGCAGTTCATCAGGGAGAATATCCAATTAGTAATTCTAAGTAAAATATACTAATAACAGGTGAACGAACTGCATAGAACAATTTAGAACCTTTGAAAATCCGTTCAAAGCAGCTTCCACACCTTCAAATTACAAGCAAATTCCCAACTTCATTAATTTCAAAACCATTACAAAGAAAAATTCAAATATAGAGCCTTGGGAATCACCAAGATCCATTCAAAATTTACCTGATTAACCGCATAGTTGCCAATAGAAAATCAATTTGTTTCCATCTAGATCCTATACAGCTAAACCATTTGCATGAGAAAAAACAATAGAAAGTGGATCGTAACTGCAAATACTGCTATAAATAACGTATTTAATGTTAGACGCGAAATGTGTTTTATTTCGGCATCAGAAGCGAGGTAAATAAAGTCGTCATAAAAAGTATGAACTTGTCACTTCGGTGTTTAAAATACCGATGAATATTTTAATAGCGCATGAGTTCGATCCACAATATTTGCATTTTTATTATTTATAAAAATTAGCGTCTTTTTTATCTCGATTTTTAAATAAAATTGAGGGGTGAATATTTTTTTAATAAAACTTGTTACATTGTTTATCCAGAATATTTCATTTTTTTTACATAGGAAAAAAAACTATTTGTCCATGAAGATCAAATACTAGGTTAAGTAAATTAATTTCTCAAAGATCTAGATTTCAAATCTTCAAATCATATAATTTTAGGGTAGATCAAATGTTGGGTGCAAGGAGATCTTCAACTGTTAGATTGAAGACCTAGATTTAGATCTTCAAATCATATAATGAAAGGGTATATCAAATGATGTGTGCAAGGAGATCTTCAATCACTTTTGCACCCATTTGTTTATGAAATGAACAAAAAAAAAGGGTTAGACATAAAAAAGGGTTAGACAAATAAATAATCTTTTGCTCAAATAAATATTTAAGAACACAAACCTTAAGCCTAAATAATTTTCTGCTCTTGCAATCCATTATAGAGAACTCTTCATGGAAAACACTTTTGCAAACCTAAAACTCTTCATGACGTTACAATGCTTGAGAGACACAAGTCTTGATATTAAGTATGCTTTTATAGTGGATGTTTTTTTTTATGTTTCACGCGGATCACTAATGGTAATGTCTTGAGCGTTGATAGTCATGAAATGGACGGCGAAGATTTTATTAAGGATTTGTTAAATGTACTAATTTTAACGCTAAATTTTACGTCGGTTTTTTAGGAAAACCGACATGTTATAATAGTTTAACTTAAGAATAAACAATACAATTAAATAGAGATTCCAATTTTAACGCTAGAGTTTTCCTCGATTTTGTAAGAAAACCGATAAGTTAGAACATTTAATTTAGAATTAAAAAAATACAATTAATAGGGAATTTAGAACAACATGGTGGCGTGCATGCATTAGAAACGTCTCTTTTAGGTTATACTAGAATATCAATGATCATCTTATTTTAAATTTGTAAAGTATCTTTTAGATTATCAAAGAGGATTTTGAGCTATTTAAACGTCTAATTACCAACTTATTAATTCAAAGTTTTTTTCTATTTTCAAATTCTCATTAACAACTCTCACTACAAGAAATACGCTCTCCAGCGACGTGTTTTAGTGACGTGATTATCATGTCACTAAAATTTAGTAGTTGCGACGTGATAATCACGTCACTAAATTATTTTAACATTTAAATAATAAAAATAAGGTTTGGTCTGCGTCAATCAATATTTTTTTTATAAAAAAAAGTTGCGACGTGGGAAACACGTCACAACATAAAAAGTAGAATAAAAAATGTTAATTTTCAGGCGTTTTGAAGAGGGAAGTTTGAATAATTCAAAAAAATTTATTGTGACGTGTTAAACACGTCACAAATATTTAAGAGGGAAAAACTATGTCTTTGACAAGATGTTATTCTGGAACGTGCAGGTTGACTGAATAAAAATATAATCGTTGTAGGGGTTGCGACGTGAATATTACGTGGCAAGATTGCGACATGATATTTACGTTGCTGATTGGTTAATATTTAAAGTATAATGTTGGGGGTTGCGACGTGAATCTCACGTGGCAAAGTTCCAACGTGAAATTCACGTCACTGATTGGTTAATAAACATACGCCCTCCCTTTCCAATCCTCCATTATCAGTTCCAAATAATCAATTTTAAATTTCTATTGTAACAAAGGTATAAGATTTATTCAATTTATTTTTAATATTTTCGTTTTAGGTTAATATTGTTTTATGATATGTTGATTTATGTTTTTTTTGTCTAGAAATTGAAGAGATTAGAAGGAAGATTCAACAAATGGGTTGTACAAGAAGTTGAAGGAGATTGAAGAATAGGTATTTATGTTAATTATATTTTGAATTTGTTATATATGTATATATTAATTGGATTGTTGGTTGTTGATTTAGTTTATTTTAATTTGATTTAGTAAAATCTGTTTTTAAAAACAATAACAAATTTTTTTTTTTAATTATAAAGCAAATATATATATTTTTTGCAAAACAAATATATATAAGACAATTATTGTATAAATGTGCAGTATGAAATATTATCGGTATGGTCGTAGTTGGATGTACGATAGGTTGTATTCAGGAAGACATGAACTTAAACCCCATTTTATAGAAGGAGTTAATGAGTTTATCACGTGGACGTTTGTTCAGGAATATTGTCGAAGCGAAGGAGTTAGGTGTCCATGTCTTAAATGTGAATGTAGACCAATAATTAGTGACCCGAAAGAAGTAGCACGCCATTTGCATAGAAGGGGATTCATTGAAAATTATTGGGTTTGGACGTATAATTGTGAAGAACTACCGAGTAACGTACCAGAGACTAGAAACATGCATGCTTCAAGTAGTCGATCACCTATGAAATATGAGGAAAACATTAATCTAATCTGATGAGAATAATGAATCATCTATTGAATGTGTTAATGTATATGTATTGAAGATAATGTATTTTTTTTAAATTTAGTATATTTGTTGATGAATATATATATATATATATATATATATATATATATATATATATATATATATATATATATATATATATATATATATATATATATATATATATATATATATATTAACTGTGTATTCTATATAAATAGGTAAAATGCCACCTCGAACTGATAAGAGTAAGGATAGTGGTAAAAAAAGTCTCAACATCCGAAGTTAGTAACATGTGAGGCACCTCAGTCGGCCACGTGCCCTCCCCCGCATAGTCAGGTCGATCATATGTCTATGGCCAGTACTCAGCCTTTTATGCCATTACTCTCCTCTCAGAATATGTTATTCCCATCTGAGAGTTCTTCTTTTATTAACCCGTATGGGATTCCAACTTTTGTTAGGCTACCTGGTTTTCTTTTCCCACAGACCCAGATTCCCTCATTATTTCATCATATTGGAGGACCCAGTTTTTCACATCCCACACAGATGTCCTCATCCTTCCAGCAGACTGGAGGACCTAGCACCCCACATCTCATACAGATGCCCTTATCCTTTCAGCATACTAGAGGATCCAGCACCCCACATCCCATACAGATGCCCTTATCCTTCTAACAGACTAGAGGATCCAGCACTCCACATCCCACACAGACTGGAGGATCCCGCACCCCACATCCCACACATGTACCTGCACGTGAGGATGATCATGCGCAACCAGATGACGATGATGATGATCATGTGGATGGGGATGATAATGTGTTGGATGGAAATGATCATCGATGAAATGATGATCTGAGTGAGATTCACGTCATTGACGGGAGATTTTGGATTTGGCCTGAAGGAAACTCGTAAGTTTCTTATTTATAAATTTTTATTTAAGAATACATTTTAATTTTTAATATAAATTTATATTTAATATTGCTAATTCAAATTATTGTTGTTTAGTTTCTCACCGAGTTGGACTGATGTCAAGGTTATAAATTATATAACTCAGTAGATGTATAAACAATTTTGGAAGACCTTCAAAGATGTCAAAAATAAAGAAGTTTGGTTTAATAAATTTAAGGTATAATTAATTTATTTTTTAGTAATTGTTATTTAAATTACTTTTTCATTATAATTATCTAACTATTTATTTTAATGTCATACAATATTGCATGAAAAATGTGTGTGGGACCCATTGAACGAGAAAATGATAAAAGAAATTATTATGGCAGGACCTCAAGACGACTTTCTAATATAATGTGACGTGTTAGAGAGCGTTAGGAATTTCAGGGTATCCGTCCCAATTGGATAGGAAAAGAGGTTTTTGAGGAACTTCTTAAATATTGGGAGTCACCCGAATTTCGAGATAAATCTGAAAATTTTAAGAAGATGAGAGCATATGAAAAAGAGGGCTGCGTTAATGTAGTTGGAAGTATAAGTACCGCAGAGCATGTTCGACGCATGGTAAATATTACCACTTTTTTAAGTTATATTTTGATTCATAATATATTTTATTAATTAATGTTAATTTTATTATTTAGACCAAGAATTTGGGGAGACCTCCATTGAGGATTGTGTTGGTTAAAAAGACTCAGACAAAGAAAATTGGGGATTTTATTGACGAACGCACTCTAAAAGCTTTCGTAAGTTATTTAATTTACGTTGTTGTTTATATTTTTTTATTTAATGACAATTTTGTGTCGTGATTTTCACGTGGCAACTTAGAAACTTTGACGTGAAAATCATGTTGCAATTGAGAAGTCGTGGTGCGAAATTCACGTGGCAACTTTTTTAATATAATTTAATTTAATTTAATTTAATTTAATTTATTAAATATTTAACTTAAGTTTTTTTATTGAATGTATAGGAGGATTATCAAACATTGCTCGCAAATTTTCTTATTCAAAATCCTCAATATACTCCAGGAGAGGAAGAACTGCTTCATCCAGATGTGAATTTTTATATTTGGGATCAAGTCATTGGCGGAAAAGACCCTAACGATTGTTTTTTTGGTGGTGGAAATTTGGCGGGCACCTTGAGAAGTTGGGATAGAACTCTATTTCAAAGAGTTAGAGATGGAGAAGAGGGGTCACGTCAACCAAATTTGACTCCAGAACAACTTGAAACGGTAAGATAATTGGCGTTAAATGAGGCGAGACGCGAGTCAGCGCAACGTGAGGCGATAATGAAAGCCTAAATTGAGGCCCAAATGGATGCAATGAGGCAAGAGCAACAACGAAAAGTTGAGGTCATGGCGAAGAGGCAAGCTGATATGGAGCAACAAATGAGATAATTTATGCCAGAGTTTGGTGGAAATCAAAACTTTTGTGGTCAAGAGCCGGAGGATGACGGAAACGAAGATAATTTTGACATTGAAAATTATACCAACCAAGATGACCCGTAAACTTTAATTTTTTTAATTTTATTTTCAAATTTAAATTTATGTACCATACTAATTAATTAAACCTACTAATTATTCTTAAATTTATAATTTTAGTTTATTAATTTTATTATATTAAATTTAATATATTGAATTTATTATATATTGAATTTATTATATTTGAATTTATTAATTTAATTTATTATATATTAAATTTATTAATTAATATTATTAATTTAATTAATTATAAAAGAAAAACAAATTTCACTTATTAAATTTAACATAAAATTAAAATTAGTGACGTGATTTTCACGTCACAATTTGTGACGTGAAGTCACAAGTTGTGACGTGAAAATCACGTCGCAACCTCATTTTTATATATAAAAAAAACAAAAGCTGAAGACTAAATGAGTATTAAACATAATTATTTAGTGGCGTGATTATTATGTCACTAATTTGTGACGTGAAAATCACGTGGCAAATAAAGTAACTTTACCTATGCATCACTTACGTTTCCTGCAACACTGTTAATCCTATAAAAGTATGATGCGATTGTTAGCTCCTAAATTCGACACCCACAAAAAATTGGCCTTTTGGGCCAAAAATAGATTGAACAAATCTAAGCTGGAAATACTTCGACAAATTGGAAAAATACTTAGAGAAATTTTTGAGTTAAAGTTAATCTTCGACCAGAAGGTTCTTGCGACCTTCGACTGAAAGGGCTCCAGGGCCTTCGACTAAAAGGAAACCTCGTATCAGCAACAGGTGATTTTAAATCTGAAGAAAGGAGGGAAAAGCAGTTCACTTAGCAGTTGAGGAAAGTAACGTGACATGAAGATAGATGTCGAAGCATATGCAGAAGACACTTGTCCTCATCCTAGAGCAAAGCAACTCCTCGACGATTACCTAGTTTTTAGTATAAATATAGGAAGCTTATGTAGATTGATGTGTGTTCAATTAACTGTACAAATCATTCAATACTATTCGAGTACCCCCTGCGTGAGAAAGAATACTGAAAATGCACGTTTGAAACACCACATTTTATAATCAAAGTCTTTTACATTTCTCTTTACATTCCTTGCCTTTTTATCTTGCTTGCAAACATCTATTTTCCCTTGCACTTTACTTGCACTTTTTATCAGATTCCTGCACTTAAACTCTTCTCAACCCCTTTTTCTATTTACTTTCTACACTCAAACTCATTTCAAACCTCAACTTTTCTCAGTCGAACGTGTGTTCTTTATTTATATTAGCATTTATGCCCAAATAACGCCAATAATTAGCATATGTCTTAGGATTAAACTGATCAATCTTGCTATTAACAAAAAAATTACCCTTTTTGGAAGATCAATGGTTGTTTACTGAATAACACGACAAAGAAATTGGCACACCTGGTGGGACGTTGCTAATTTTTTTTGCTTGTTTATATTAACATAAATGCTTTGTATAATTTCCTTTATTTTACAAAGTCTTGTATGCTATTAAGAAGTGGTAAATTAACTACCAACGAGTGTACAACTAGAAGGAAAAATAGTGAAAGTGAAATGGATAATCAGCCAAATAATGGAGAAATACCTCCACCAATTACTACGGGAACAACGATTATACCAACCTTTAGTGAAACTATCTCGTCAACCGTTGGTTCAGCACCAACAATAACAACAACTCAAACAGGACCAATACTTTCGTATGCAGGTTCTAGAGGTTCATCAGGAACACCTCCACCAAGGGTGAACCCAGGATCTCGAACATACATTCCCCCATGATTTTCGACAGCTTGGATGGGTCGAGACCAGCCTTATGGCATTCCAACTACTGAAATGGCTAGTCTTATGAACGATACGTCTACATTTTCAGAACCTTTGGTAAGTGCGTCTTCACTATTACAGGGATCTGGAACTGGTATGGAGAATTTGGGTAGAAACCAACTCTTAGGAGGGGCATCCCATTGTTGTACCCCAATTTTTTTCCCTAAGATCCCTTCATCATACCCTTTTGAGGAATTACCAAGCACCTTGACTTATGTTCTTTTATGATAATGAATATGTTTGTCTTGATTTCTTCTTTTAATTAAATAAAGTGCAATGTTGATTTGTCTTGCTTGTTATCCATATAGGTAAAGGCCATGAGATTCAACAAGTTCCCCCCATGGGTTCATGAGTTTATTTCCATGCCCTAGTCAATAAAGATTGAGAAGTTCAAACCTCATCATTGGATTTATTTTGGAAGAAATGGCATGGCAAGGTTATTTTGGTTCACCACATTCCAAGATTATCAAATTTGGTTGAAAAGTACAAGGGGTTTGATTAGAGAAGTTGTCATGTTTGGACAAGGCCTTGTTCCTATTGGTCACAAGAGCATATTTCTCTTAATTTTCAAGATATGTAAGTGGTTTTGGTGGCTATGAGTTCTCATTATCATTCTCAACAACTTCTATTCACATGCAAGAATGTTGGTACAAGAAGTTTGTTCAAGCTTGTCAAAGTTCCTCAAGGCATTTTTCTTGATCTAGGAGCTAGGGTTTTGAATTTCAAAGGAATATATCTTGCTCATCTTTTGTTATTTTTGAGTGATTCCAAAGGCATCCTTCTCTTCAAAGGGTTATTAACAAATCACTCCAAAAGTTCCAAGGAGTTTTCACGAGGAAGAGACTTGATGAGGAAGACAGATTACAAGTCCTCCAGATGAATCCCCAATTTTCCATGTGTGACTTAAAATGGTCATAACTTGGTCAATTTTTATCACCTTGAGTCCATTCTTTTTCCATAAGGATCTTGAAGATGTTAATTTTATGCTTTATTTTATGTGAAAAGTGAGAAAATGGATGGGAGTTTCCTTAAGGATACAAAAGATTATAGGTCATTTCATGATTTTTTTCCAACTTCAACAATTCATAACTCTCTCAAATTTTGGAGATTTTGAATGATTCAAGTTCCAAAATGTAATTCAAGAGATCAACTTCATGCCATCTTTTCTGGTAAAGAACAAATTCCAAGTGGAAAGCCATGTTTGGATGCAAGACATTATAGGTCATTTTTGAAGAAGAATTTGAAATATTTCTAAGTATGGAAAGTCAACCCTTTTTCTTCAACTTTGACTCAATACAACTTTCAGCTCAAGCATCAATTTAACTCCATTCTTTTTCCATTACAAAGCTTGTAACCTCATCTTTCTAAAGCATCAAGAATCATGCCTTAAGACCCCTTGGGCTGAGAATGCCATTGTTTCAAAAGTGGTAACTTGGAATTGAAGTTTCATTGCAAGTCAGAATTTGAATTTCATGTTACAACCTCTAAACCTCAAATTAGCATGCATTTTGGGTTAAACATGATTAGCCAACTTTCCCAAGTGGATTAGCGCATCAAAACACAAGAATTGGATGAGTTTTGGTGAAGTTTAGATCACACTTCACTCGTGCATCAGGTTTGCACAAATTCTCTCCAAAACGCATCGTTCACTCTTCCTTTTGATCCCATTTGCTTCTCCTATAAATACATGAACTATCCCATTCATTTTCTCAAGCTTGGATAGCCAGAATCACCTTGCCAAACTTCTTTCATAACTCAGAATTCAGTAACTTGAAAATCCATTCTCGAGCCTTTTTCAATCCAATTTTTCCATCAATTCACCTTCCTTGATCTTCCCTGAAGCTAACCATATAATTACATTTGAGAATCGTGCCCTATACTGCTCCATAGAAGTCCAGTTTCAAAGCTCTGCAACTCAACTTCAATAGGTAGATTCCTTCATCAATTCTTCAAAACTTTGATATCATTGTGATGCTCTCATTGCCCTGGTTCTAGTCGCAACACTTACCTCTTTCTGGAAATACATTTTTACCATGAAATTTCAAATCCCTTTTCAAAACTTTTCTTCCAAATTGCTTGAGATACAATTTATATAAATTTGGCACGAGGGTGTTGTTGTCTTCGTCTTAAAGAGACGAAGCGAATGGCATAGGTATGAGCTTCTGATTTTACAGTTTGAGAGACCTGCAATTCGTGTTGGCTGGAGGTTGGAGATGACCAACGTGTCATCTTCCAACCAATGAAGGCGCGCCATCTGTTTTTTTTTTAAATCTGATTTAATTAATGATTCTGTACATTATTCACTAATGACCATAATATACATAGTGCGCCAGATCCCTTGGATTTGATTACTAACGCGTTTTGACTCTCATCCAATGGTCCACATATTTTACTTTATTTTCTTTTTCTGATTTTTATATTTTAATTGTTTTAAACTTCAAAAAATCATAGAAAATTCATTTTCAGTCCAAAAAATCTGAAAAAATTTATGAAAAATGTTTTTGATTATTCTCTTTCTGATTTTAATTTTTTCACAATTTAATTTTGTGTTTTGGTTTTTTTTTAATAAATTTACACTTTATTTGATTTGTTTTAAATGTTTAAAAATACTTTTGTACATTTTTAAATTCTGAAAAAATTATGGAATGATCCAATGATATTGTGAAAAATATTGCTGACCTTATTTTATTTTTGTTTCTGACTTTACTATTTTTTTTATCATTTTTTGTTTATTTTAACCATTTATTTTAATTTTAAAAATAATTTCTGACTTAAAAAAATTACCAAAAAATTTGTAAAATTATTTGAGCCCTTCTATGATTTTTCTATGGTCTTACTTTTTATTTCTTGATTAATTTGAACATAGTTGATATTTTTCTCTTTATTTTCTATTTTTAAACATTATTTTTTAACCCTTTTGTATATATTAAAATGTGATATTATTTTGTGACTATTTTTTGGCTGATCTTGGGTTAAATTTTGGATAATGAACTTTATTAACATCATTGGATCCATGGTGTTGAGTTTAACTCCATAAAAATGGATGAATGATTTTAATAGTAGTTTGATTAAATTTAATTCAAAAGTGGTTTGTATATTCTCTCCCATCCCTCTTCATCTCATCCCCTTCTTATTGCACTAAATATTGTTGGAGCATGATCTATATATCATGTCTCAAAACAAGTGGTGCATAAATTGCTATTGACCGACCTCAAAATAGGTGCGACTTCTATATAAGTCCACTTACGATTGCTTAACATAGCGCTAGATTTTGTTTCGATTCGAAGAAATGATCATTTGTGGCCCAAACTTATGTTTGCAAGCCCAAATATGTTAATTTGATCTCTTTGATCCAATAACTTTGAGATTCATTGTGTGAAGGCTTTGGTTCTACCAATTCTCTAATGGATCTACAACACCTTTGGTCAACGCGGATCACTTAAACATCGTTGATCATTAAATGACACTTGTGAGAATTCCAAATGGATGATATACTTGACAAAAAGTAAATGCAACTTGTTGTGTGGAGGCTTTGGTTACACCAATCCTCTAATGAGTTCCAAATGCAAGCTTCAAGATGGTCATCCAACTAACCACTAATTATTGACTTGTCTTACTTTATGCTTTTATTCTTTTTTATGCTTTATGTACCATTTACTTTTAGCATTTACATTTCATGCCATTTTCATCTTTGCTCATTTGAGCATTTACTTTCTTATCATTTTTACTTTGCTTACTTGAGCTTTTCTTTTCCTTTCTTAAGATACTTAATAATCAACATAAACCCTAAAAAAATATTTAATGGTACTTGGACTATTTGGTTACTATCCTTGGTGTGATACGGTGGAAGAACTGACTTGAGGTTTTGTATTTGATCGCAAATGTTGCGGTTAGCAAGAGTCGCCACCGACTTTTCTTTTATCCAAAAGGAAAGGTAAAAAGCACATGAAAGACCTTTGAGATTGTTTCTTGAGTTCGGGGGGTAGATTATGAAAATGGAAGGTATTAGCATCCTTTTCATCCATGGTTTTCCATGGGCTCTTAGTTACTTGCTAGATCACTTGCTTTTGTTTGAAATTGTGTTTTCTGTGGTTTTCAAAGTATTTTGTAAAAGAGGCCATTGTTTAGGTAATCTTTGTAATGATTCTCGTTCGTAAGAATGTATACAAAGATGTTTGTCTTTTTGAAAATGTTTTCAATGTTTGTAAGATGTGTGTATTTGTTTTGAAAATAGCAAGGATGTTTTGTTTGAAATGGAGCAAGTAACTAAAAGTAATCTACCTACTCAAATGTCTTTCTTGTTCATTTTCTTTTCCTTTGATATTGTTGTCTTACCATTGATTTGGTAAGCAACCCTATCTTTGGATGTAAACGGGACGGGCGTGGGTAATTGTATAACCATGATTAGCAATGTCGTAAGGTATCTTAGAATTTTGAGGGACTAAGATCATTTTGTAAGGCAACTTTGGATAGCGTCATCGAGGGACTATGATCTTATATTTGTTTGTTTTGCTAAGATATTTCACATGCGTAATATGGCCATTTTTGTGTAAGGAAACCAAGTGGAGCAACCCTAGGGGGTGCTTGTGTGCAAGTGTGTTATTTCCATGCTTGATTTTGTCTTGGATTAGGGTTTTCTATTTGATTGTTTTATCTTGCCATACAAACCCTAATTACTAACATGTTATGTAAAAGGAATAAATTGCGTAATTTAAAAATTACTACGCTATTACAACATTTTATGGGAGGGGGGGGGGGGGGGGGGTATACAAATTATGAATGGGGATTGCAATAATATAAACATAATTAATCTATTACAACCAAATCGAATTTATACGAGTATTGGAATAAATAATGTACAAGGCAAATTAAACATGTAAGGATATATAAATGCAAGAAAAAGATTTTTTTTTGTTTTTTTTTATGTGAAAAAGTTTTAAACTAAGCCTAATAAATAACTCAAGGTTAAACTTAAATTATTTAAGAAAAGGAAATTATTTTTTAGAAAAGATTTTGATAAACCCTAATTCTAATTTAATTAAAAGGAAATAAATTTCTTTAAGTATTTTTTGTAATTTTGTCTTGAAAATAATAAATAGTATTTATGAAGTATTTTAGCCTTTTTATATATTAAAATAAAATATTAATAAGTGTGAGAAAAAGAATACGTATTTAACCTAATTCTATTTTAATTTTCAAGTTTATTAAGAAAAATAGTTAATATATAACTAAATAAAAATATTTTTTATGAGAAAATAAAATAAAATAAAAATATATATATTTATCATTTTTATATTTTTTATAATTTTTTATTATTAAGAAAAATATATTTGATAAAATATAATGAAAATAAAAATATAAAATAAAACATTTGGGCCAGTGGTGCTGCAAGTAAATCGAAGGTGAGAGGTTAGCAAAAACATAGGGCCCAATACCCAGAAGCCCACGCTGCAAACAAACAAAAAAAGATGAAAAAATATGGAAAAATTGCAAAAGGCATCGCCAAGGATCGAACCCGTGACCTAGGGCATTTCTGCACGCTGCCTTACCACTGGGGTGGCTGTACATCCGTTAGTTCAAATGAAAACAAAAATACATAACATAAAACACTTCCTTGCCCTGTACTTCATCTTCAACCTCTAGCCAGCCGACCCCTCTGTAACTCTTTCATCTCTCAACAAAAATGGAAAGTGATAACATGAACATTATAGCATTTTACTTCACGATTCTAACCATGTGCATAACTAAAACTATAAGTCCAAGATCTAAGAGAATTTTGTTGGCCCTAATTCTTAACCTAATTTTTTCAGAAACTTCAAATTCAAAATTCTCTCAACTCAGGCCAAATAAATGCAAGCTATGGATATGTACAGCTTCATAGCAATGATGTCTACATTGTATAATCACAAATGGAAAGTTAACTATGCTTGTACTAAGAGTTAGAAAAACAGAAAACTCACCTTGAAAATGGAAATCATGTTTTGGAAATGAGCTTGCTTTAGGATGTTGTGATGATCAGGTTAGCTTCCTTGAACCTCTAGGAAGCTAATGCAATGCTTAACTTGTCTTGAGGGTGGCTGGAATGATCTGGAGAAGTCCACCAGTGTTACTCTATTTTTGAACTACAACAATGCCGAAGATGGAGTTACAGTGATGTTTTAGGGTGTGGGATGGTTTACTTGTAAGGTAAGGAGGCTTAGGAAAGCAAAAGGCCTGAAAACGCACGAGTGGAATGGAAGATTCAGTTCACAAGTCAGAAATGGCAAGTTTGGAGGCTTGATATGCAATTTCTGATTCTAGGGTGTTTCAAGGCTTGGGCATTCGTGGTTTTAGTTTCACAATGATGGGTTTATATAGAGCAAAAGGTTGGAGGACTTATGCTTGCTCAGAAGTACAAGATTACATGTCTTGCTACATTTCTTGTTTTTGAAGCAAGCATGAGAAATGACTTCTTAATGCATGGTTCTGATCTTTTAGGGTGGTGTGAAGCTTTAAACATGTTTTGTTCAGGTTTAGAGACTTGGTATGTGCAGAAAGAACAAGTCCAAGGCTCAAGAAATGGAAAAATGCAAAAAGCATGCTTTTCAGAAATGGCAATGTTGCCTTTCTTCCATAAATGGTTATTTTCTTGTACAATGCATTGAATGCTTGGCTTCAGGGCATGAAATCTTATGCAATCCATTAATGGTGGAGTGACAAACGAGTTTGAGGCCTGACAAGTGAAGATTGTACAACATGCTTGAGGATTTGAATTTTGTTCTTCATGAAATGGCTTGAAATCAAAGTGAGAAATTGCAAACTTCATCTCTTCGATTCTCCCTACTCAAGAATGATCTCAAGGAGTTCTTGGACATTTTGGAAATCTTGCAATGTGATCTATAACTAATATTTGAATTGCTTTCCAAAATTCCTCTTGGAACTAGGTGAAAAGTTGCCATGAAGTTAGGTCAAAAACCTGCCTAAACTAGGGCAAAATTTCACTAAGTTATTTTAGTTCATGAGCATGTATTCACAAAATTATATCTTGAGATCCAAGCATCTTTAGGAGAAATCGTGTGAAGAAAAGTTGTAGATTTCATGGAGATCTACAACTTTCATGTTGGGAAATTTCTTTGAATCATCTTGTATCATGGTGAGAATTTGGCTTAAAGTTGAGAAAAAATAAGAAATTTTCTATACTTAGAAAAATTTCTAAGTTAAGAAATTTCAAATTTCAAAACAAAATCTTCAATCTTTGATTTCTTGATGAACAAGTTTCACATTTTGACATGTTTTTATGAATTATGGTCTTTGGCACTTGATCTTGACCCAAAAGTCAAAGTTTGACTTTTCAGTATTCAATTGACTTTTGATCAATTGACTGAAAAATTCATTTGTCAATCCAATGGATTTGCAATGTTTTGAACCATGTCATTAGGTCAAGATGATGCAATTGAACTCTTGAAATCATTTTTCAAACCAATTGATCATTTTCTAGGTCAAAAATCAGAAATTGCCCTTTCTCAGTCAAAACCCAAATTTTGACCATTTTGCCCTTTTGACTATTTGATCAAATTTCTTGAGGAATTATGGTCCAAACTTGATCAAATGATACATATGAGTCTAAAATGTCGATGTGGATAAAAAATATGAAGTTTGACTATAGATTGGCCATGGTTGACTTTTTCCCCAATACAACTGATTTTTAGGTCAACTGTCCAATTGACTGATCAAAAATGTGATTCAAGGCTTGAAACTTGTCATGAGTAATCTTGGGGGTCCATATATGTCCTTGAAAGTAATATGAAGCATTGATAGTACAAAAATCTTTGTCCAATCCCAAACCCTAATTTTAGGTCATCAGTGCATGATGAGATGTCTTGAGCTGGTCAAACTCTAATCCAGTCTTGAGTCAAAGAGATCTTGTGAGAAAAATCTTGATAAATGAGAGGGCAAATTTTGGGGTACAATAACTGCCCCTGTTCAATCTTCTTAAACCTGAAGAGTTAGATTGGCGAGTTTTGCCATTTGTGACTCGAAGGTGGAAGATGATTGGACACTAGAGTGCCCAGAAATTTGCACTCGATGATGTGTGGTTGAAAGGAATGGGCTTAAAAATGCCATTTGGAGCAGTGATAGAATCTTGTTGGAGATGGGCTTGTAGATGCCATCCAGAAGTGATTGCTGAATTGTAATCTGTAAGCTGAAAGAATGAGTATCAGAATAACATCCGTGTCTAGAGCGTCTGTACCGAATCTGGAGGCTGATTTTGAATGAGTATCAGATTGGCATACGTGTATGGAGCGTACCTGAACTGTATCTGGAAGAGGCTATGAATGAGTATCATAATGGCGTCCGTCTGGAGCGTATATGTACTGTATCATGAAGTTGAATATGAATGAGTATCAGAATGACATCCGTGTTTGAAGCGTATCTGAACTGTATCTAAAAGTTGCATTTGAATGAGTATCAGAATGGCATCCGTGTCTGGAGTGTATATGTATTGTATCATGAAGTTGAATCTGAATGAGTATCAGAATGGCATCCATGTCTGGAGCGTATCTGAACTGTATCATGATTGCATATTGTTAATGGTAGTTGTTAATCTTATCTTGAAAAGGGTAAAATGTCAGCTGAAATACAAAGTTATATGTTGTATGGAATGTATTATGCAATGGATTTGCTTTATCAATGTTTATGATATATGGATGCAATGTATGCGTATGTGAGCTGATTTTCTATATTGATGTTGGATTGAGGAAAATAAATCCCTGAATGCTGCTGACGATATGCGAGTCTTCATGTCTTGAAGTTGAAGTACTTATGAACTTTTGTTGAGAGAAGTAAAATCTGTTGTGAGGGAAATGCCATGTACTGCTTGCAAGATCTGTTGGGGAGTCCCGCGAAATTTGATAACTTTTGTTGGGGATTGAAAACTAGGAACTTTGTTTCGCTGGGGATTTAAATGACGTACTGTAGGGGATTACTTATGGAATATCCTAGAGACATTTTCCTATTCTTTCAACTTATCAGTAATTTTTTTTCTTATTTTGTTTATTTTTAAACAGTAATCATGTTCAAATGCATATGTTCAACAATGAATCATTGGACGTTTTTGTAAACAAAACAAAAGCTTAAAGAAAAAGATAAATAGTTTTTGCACTTTCAAAGGGATATTTTGTATTGATTTTGAATAAGTATTTTGTACAAAGGGGACAAACATTCCAGTAAGAGAATGTTGTCGTAAAACAAGAAAAATTTGATACAAAGAAAGATAGCCATGTGTAATAATCCCACGGGGTTTCTATTCCGCTATAGCCTTCATATTTCTGAGCATCTTGTCTATTTTTGTCTTGTCTGAAGATGACTGAATTGATCAGAACCTCTGAGTTTGTCAGTGGAAGCCAAAGTTTATCCGTAAAGTGATCCGATGGGACATAATCATACACCTTAATTCCCTAAATTTTTCCTGGACCTCCCTTTCGGGTTTTCAGTCCACCGGGAAACCCTTTTTTGCCTAAGTCGCACTTTCGGGTTTTCAACTTGTCGGGGGTACAAGTTTTTTTGTTTTATCTCTCACTTTTGCCCGAACCTTTTTGGTTCGTCAGGATGCCCTTGTTTTTCCCAGGTATGTCAACCTAGCGGGTCTCTTATGCATAGTATCTTTTGACTATGTCCGCATTTGCAGGATGTGGAAGGTCGTTACCATCCATGGTGGTTAAGATCATTGCCCCACCAGAGAATATGTTTTTAATTACAAATGGTCCTTCATAGGTAGGAGTCTGTTTTCCCCTGGGATCACTTTGTGGCAATATGATGCGTTTGATCACTAGATCCTCAACTTGATACACTTGGAGTCTGACTTTATTGTTAAAAGCCTTGATCATCCGTTTTTGATACATTTGACCATGGAAAACAGTAGCAAGTCTCTTCTCATCAATTAAGTTTAGTTGATCAAGTCGAGTCTGGATCCAATCGTCTTTGTTCAAGCATGCATCTTTCATAATCCTCAGAGAGGGGATCTGAACCTCAATAGGCAAGACAACCTCCATGCAGTAAACCAAAGAATAGGGTGTTTGCCCGGTTGATGTGCGAGCTATGGTACGATAACCGTGGAGAGCGAATGGTAACATATCATACCAGTCTTTGTATGTGACTGTCATTTTCTGTACGATCTTTTTAATGTTCTTATTCACAGCTTCGACAACACCATTCATTTTTTGCCTACAAGGAGAAGAATTATGATGCTGAATCTTGAATTGCTCGCATAATGCGGTGATCATAGTGTTGTTGAGATTTGTACCATTGTCAGTGATGATCCTTTCCGGGATACTTTACCGAAAAAAAAGGTTTTGTTTGATGAAGCGGGCCACAACATTCTTGGTAACAGAGGCGAAGGAGGCTGCTTTAACCCACTTTGTAAAATAGTCAATGGCCACTAGGATGAAGAAATATCCATTGGAGGCAGTCGGCTTGATTTCCCCAATCATATCAATCCCCCACATAGCAAAGGGCCAAGGAGCCGTTAAGACATTCAGAGGAACCAGTGGTACGTGCACCTTGTCAGCATAAATTTTGACACTTATGGCAGGTTCGAGAGTGTTGATAGCAATCTGCTTCCATGGTAGACAAATAATAGCCTGCCCGTAGGATTTTCTTCACCATCGTATGCCCACTGGGATGGGTTCCAAAAGTACCATCATGTAATTCAGCCATGATCTTTTCAGCTTCAACCTTATCCACGCACCGAAGCAAAATGGAGTCATGATTGCGTTTGTACAGGATGCCATTACTAAGTAAGAATTTAGCAGAGAATCTCCTTAAGAACTTCTTATCATTGATTAAAGCTCCTTGTGGATATTCTTGAGCCTCAAGATACCTCTTGACTTCATGAAACTAAGGCTGGTCCACTACTTCTTCAGTATTAATCTCGTGACAGTGTGCTGGTTCATCCATTCGTTCAATGGTGATCTGGGGAGCCTCATTATCCCAATTAAGTTTAAACATAGATGACATTATGGCTAGAGCGTCTGCTAGCTGATTTTCTTCTCGCGGGAAATGCTCGAAGGTAATCTTCTCAAAATGCGGTAGCAATGTCAAAACATGTTCTTTGTAAGGGATAAGGTTAGGGTGTTTGGTGTCCTATTCCCCTTTGATCTGAATGATGACCAAGGTTGAGTCTCCGAATACACCCATTGATTTGATCCCCAAGTCTATGGCATCTCTGAGACCAAAGATGCATGCTTTGTATTCCGCCATGTTGTTTGTACAATTGAAGCAAAGTCTGGCGGTAAAGGGAGTATGACACCCTCCCGGAGATATGAGCACATCACCGATACCATTACTACGTCATTGGATGCTACATCAAAGAACATGGTCCATCGGGATCCTTTTTTAGGTCCTTCGTATGGCCTGACTTCTTCACGGTTGTCTAACATCATGATGTCTTCATCCGAGAATTCAAACTTCATAGACTGGTAGTCCTCTACAGCTTGGTGAGCGAGATGATCAGCTAGTATACTGCCCTTTATAGCTTTCTGGGTTGTATACTGTATGTCGTACTCTGTCAGGATCATCTGCCATCTTGCTATTCTCCCAGAGAGAGCAGGCTTCTCGAAGATGTATTTTATCGGATCCATTTTAGAGATCAACAAAGTAGTATGAGTTAGCATATACTGTCTTAGCCGACAAGCAGCCCATGCCAAAGCGCAACAAGTTTTCTCGAGCAGTGAATATCTGGTTTCACAGTCGGTAAACTTTTTGCTCAGGTAGTAAATAGCGTGCTCTTTTCGGCCAGACTCGTCATGCTGCCCCAATACACACCCCATTGAATTTTCTAAAAAAGTCAGATACATGATCAACGATCTTCCCTCGACTGGTGGCATCAATACAGGAGGTTCTTGCAAGTATTCTTTGATTTTGTCAAAAGTGACTTGGCATTCCTCATTCCATTTGACTACTTGATATTTCTTCAATAGTTTGAAGATTGGCTCACAAGTAGCTGTCAGGTGAGAAATGAATCTGGCAATATAGTTCAAACGTCCTAAGAATCCTCTGACTTCCTTCTCAGTACGAGGAGCAGGCATCTCTTCTATTGCTTTAACTTTGGCAGGATCGACTTCAATACCTTTGTTACTGACGTTAAAGCCTAGGAGTTTACCGGACCGTACCCCAAATATGCACTTGTTTAGATTCAACCTCAGCTTGTACTTCTTTAGTCTCTCAAACATCTTTTGTAAGTGATCAAGATGTTCTTCTTCTGTTTGCGATCTGGCTATCATATCGTCTACGTAGACCTCTATTTCATGATGTATGATATCATGAAATAAAGCTACCATGGCGCGCTGATAGGTCGTCCCAGCATTCTTCAGTCTGAATGGCATCACCTTGTAGAAGAATGTGCCCCACTGTGTGACAAATGTTATTTTCTCCATGTCATCAGGTGCCATTTTGATTTGGTTATAACCTGAGAATCCGTCCATGAAGGAAAACACTTTTTGTTGTGCCGTATTGTCAATTAGGATATCAATGTGGGGGAGTAGAAAATCATCCTTAGGGATCGCCCTATTCAAATATCTGTAGTCCACACACATTCGTACTTTGCCGTCTTATTTAGGTACAGGAACAATGTTGGCAACCCATTGAGGGTAGGAAGTGACAACCAAGAATTCAGCATTGAATTGCTTCATAACCTCTGCTTTAATCTTTTCTGACATATCAGGTCTCATGCGGCGAACCTTTTGTTTTACTAGCGGACAATCTTCTCTTGTAGGCAGACGATGTACCACAATGTCTGTATCAAGTCCTGGCATGTCTTCATATGACCAAGCTAAGATTTCAATATAGTCGTATATCAACTGAATCAGACGCTCCTTGACACTGGGTTCCAGATTGGAACCCACCTTGACCTCTTTTTTATCTTCTTCGGTACCCAGGTTGATTGTATCCACGGGTTCCTCGTGAGGTTGAATGGTTCTTTCCTCTTGTTATAGCAGTCTGGCAAGTTCCTCTGGTACTTCACAATCTTCCTCACCTTCGTCTTCGGCTTGGTAGATTAGATTCTCAGAGTCATAAAAGGCCATAGCAGTATTGTTACCCATGGGATCCAGAATGGATGAATACCTGCATTGTGAGTGTTGGTGTGTGTAAGGGTATAGTTATCTTTTAAAAGAAAATAAAATGTAAAAAAAAAACAATGAGCACAAAAGTTTGTATGCAAAAAATGTCCATGATTCATTGATGTCATATGAAGATGAAATAATAACCCTTACAAATGGATCATTGTGCCTAGGGCAAGACACAAGGTTTTAAGAGTGCAAATTGTTTTTGAATATTACAGATCCAACAAAATGTAAAGATAAATTCCTGTGGGATAAATGTTATTGGGACGAAGTCTCTAGCCTCCCAATTGTTGAGTCCTCCATTGACAGTCGGAAAGATCCAATCTTCCAGGTTGCAATCATCTTCACCATCTTCTACGGCATTGACCTCACGGTTGCTAATCTTCAAGGGTGCCCCCCAGCACGGACATGGCGTACAACCTTTTGAGCATTTGAAGTGAAACCTAGGCCAAACTTGTCATACTTATACGGGATATCCGGAAGTTGCCCCAGATGGTGCATCCACCTTCCTCTACCACTGCTTTGGCGTCCTTCAGTGATGACATCCAGAGTGGAGGTCTTGTGATATTGGGAATCTGGGACACGGTGTTGGTCACTGCTACCTCTTGGGGGACCTCTTCGAAGTGTTGAAAAGGAGTTTCAATGAATTCGCCGTCCAATTCCACATATATGAAGGAATTGAGATGGCTGATCATGTATTCTTCCTCTCCATGGACAATGATAATCTTTCCTTGACCAGATACTTCAGCATCTGGTGCAATGTAGAGGTGACATCGCCAGCATTGTGGATCCATGGCTGACCTAGCAAGCAAGAGTACGAAGGGCGGATATCCATTACATAAAAGGTTGAATTGAAAGTTTGAGTCCCAACCTATATGGGGATATCCACTTCCCCGTGTACCATCCTCTTCGAGCCATCAAATTTGCTTACTACTATGTTGCTTGGCTTTAACGTTAGCCCCTCACAGTCAAGTCTGTCAAGAGCTTTTTTCGGTAAAACATTCAAAGATGAGCCAGTGTCCACCAAAACATGGGCCAGAGTTGTGCCCCTACATTCTACAGAGACATGTAATGCCTGATTGTGCTATCTTCCCCTTGGTGTCAGATCAGCATCCAAGAAGCCTAGGCCGCTATCCGCTATCAAGCTGGCCACACAGTCTTGGAATTTATCAACAGACGTCTCTTGAGGAACATGGGCTGTTTTTAGGAACTTCACCAAGGCTTTCGCATGTGCCTCAGAACACAGTAGTAATGCCAGCATGGAGATCTTGGAGGGAGTTTTCCCCAACTGTTCAACTACATCGTAGTCGCTCCTGTTTATAATTTTTAGGATCTCCTCCATTTATTTCTTGGATGTCTCGGGGATAGTCAGTGATTGAGCCTTCATTCGGACATGCTCCACTTGAATACTCTTTCCTCGAGTTTCAGCAGCAGGAGTGTTGGTAGGAATGACAACAGGGGTTGTAACAGCTTCGTCAATAGGAGAATTTGCAGAGATGATTATGGGTACGGAAGTAACCTTTGTAACAGCCACGGGTCCAGAAACTTCCTTTGGGGGAGCAATTTCTGGAGAAAAAATCCTACCGCTTCAGGTAATTTTACTAGTTCCGACAATATTGCCGATGTCAGAATCTTCTTCTTTGGAGTTTATCTCTTCGGCGGCCGACCGGTTTTGTTTGATGCCATGGTAGTAAATATCCCCTTCGTAATTCCACGGCACAGTTTTGTCTGATACATATGGGACTGGCCCATGCATTGTGATTATTAGAGGAGTTGCTTTCGGAACCGATGTAATTCTAACGGGTCTTTTGTTGGAGACCCTGGAAGAATTTATGGAGATGGTAATGATTGAAACATCTTCAATAGGAACAGGTGAAACAAGAGTACTTTCAAACAAAATCTCTTTGTTATCTATCAAGCGTTGAATTCCTGTTTTCAACAAAGGGCAATCAGTTGGTGAGGACAAGCAGAGATGGCAATCTTCACTACATCCCGGGAACACACCAGCTTTTAACAAGTTTATCTTAATGGTTGGAAGTGGAGTCATGAGTTCATCAATTGTGGTAACAAACAAATCTTCTTAAATAGCATTGTTGTTGTGACCATGTCTGGGCATAGAAGCAAAAATGACATTTGGCTTCTCGGGCGCATCAAACTCAATTTCCTTTGCTTCAATAAGGTCTTGTATTTTGTTTTTCAGGGCCCAATAGTTATTAGTATTGTGACCAGGGCTTTCAGAGTGATATGCGCAACAGACATTGGGGTGATAATGAGGGGATGTTGTATTGGGGTTTTTCGGAGCTTCTTTCAAGGTTTCCAAGTTGGATCTCAGAAGATGCGGTAACACTTGAGACAGAGTCATGTAAATTCTGGTGAATTTCCGGACTGGCCTTTCCACCCTTGGTTGATTACTTTGTTGTTGATCAGACGTAGGCTTTGGAATCATAACAGCCCCCACCATTGGTCGGCGTTCGGCCCTATCTTGGTTCCTTTGCGGATATACAACAGCTACCTCTTTCTTTCCGATGAAAGGCTTCCTTACAACTTCCGAAGAAGATGGATCTTTCTGAATCTTTCCACTTTTTATGCCAGCTTCCACCCTCTCTCCGGTCAGTATTAGCTCAGTAAAGCCTGCAGATGAACTTCTGATAAATGATTGAAAAAGGGACCATACAAAGTGCCTAGGAACATGTCTACCAATTCCCTTTCAGACAGAGGGGGTTGAACTCTTCCAGCCAAATCTCTCCATTTTTGTGCGTAATTCTTGAAACCTTCATTGGATGCTATGGCCATACTCTAGAGTTGAGTACGGGTAGGCGCCAAATCAACATTGTATTGATATCGCTTGTAGAAATCTGCAGCAAGATCTTCCCAATTATGGACGTTGGCTCTTTCTAGTTGGTAAAACCAATCGAGTTGTGTTCCAGATAGACTATCTTGGAAAAAATGCACCCACAAGTCTTTATCAGCGGTGTGAGGTTGGATCTTTCTCACATATGATCAGAGATGAATTTTAGGGCATGACACTCCATCATATTTTGCGAATATAGGTACTTTGAATTTCGGAGGAATCACAATCCTCGATACCAGTCCCAATTCCTCAAAGTCTAAGCCTGACACCTTTTGTATTTCTATCACTCTCAAATGCTCTTTGAGATGTCTGTACTTGTCATCAGCTGGAGGATATTGTTCCTCAGAGTAGTCTTCCTCTTCTTCCTCCTCTTCTTCTGATTTTGACAGGACAATTGTTTCCTTGCCTTTCCCTTCTCCTTCACCGGAAGTTGTTGCAAAGTTCAAAGTCCTTCTTGTCTGTCCCTGAAATCTTCTCCCCATGTTTAAGACTCCAGTTACCTTCTTTGTTTTCTTTTGCCTCTCTTCAGCTAGAAGAGTCTTCAATTCTTCTTCTTGCCCTTTGGCCAGGGTCATGAGCAACTGTTGAAACTGCGTGTTCTGAGCTTGGAGATCTTACACTGTTTGTTCGAGATCCATCTTAATGAAATAAACAATAGAGAGATGAGGAAAATTATTGCAAAAGACCTGTTTATGTTATCATGAATGATATGTGCATATGCAATGTTTTCAAGGATTTCGAAGATTCAAGTTTGTTTTAGACAAAAATAAACACACGTTATATTAATAAGATAAAGTTTGAGTACATCAATGCCCCTTGGATAAAATAAATACAAAACTCTAAGATAAAAAAGTAGTGCGCATCCTCTTTGATGCAATGTAGACATTTAGAGTCCGCTCCTCATGAAGTAGCCTAGTGAGTTCAAAAACCTTCTTCTCGCTTGCGTAGAATTGGGCTTCAAAAGTATCTCTCTCTCCTTTGAGTTGTATCCAATCCCTTTGTAGGTCTTCAAGATATGTGGGCATGTCAGGATGTAGGATACTGTATGGAACATCTCCCTCCTTGACAGGCTCAATGATTACCGGGAGAATGGAGGGGTAAGGCATCATAAGACTTTGAGCACGGGTTCGTACCCATTTGAGGTAAGGCTCAAGAGGTATGGAATTCTTGTGCCCCAAAGTCTTGCTATCCACCTTGTTTAGCATCTTCCAAGCTCGGATAAATCTCTGGCGAAGACCTTGATCGTTGTTGTCATAGTCGAATACCAAACCTTGAATCAACATCTCGTGTGGGCCATCCCTTCGGGCATAACCAAACTATCTTAAGGCTAAACATGGGTTGTAGGTGATGCCTCCCCTAATTCCAAGTAGAGGGACATTAGGGAATTCTCCACAATAGTCAACAATGATAACATTCTATCTGGATCGGGAGCACCAATGAATGTCTGAATGTTTGAGCATCATTAACCTTTGGGACCACCTTGAACCTTGCTCATTCTTTAAGACTGATTGGGGAAGATGAGAAATAAACCATCTTGCCAAGAGAGAAGTTCAACACATAAGGACACCTCTTTTCCTCATTGTGCGAGTGTGAAAAGAGTGTAAGATATCCCCTAGCAATGTAGGCACCAGGTTGCGTGACATGAAGATTTTGACGGTGTTCACATCTATGAGTTGATCAGGATTGGGAAACAAGACCATCCCATAGATGATAAGAGCCACAATTTCCTAAAAGGCTTGCAAGACTAAGGAATTCCAACAACTTTGGGCTTTCTCAAACAGGAACTTTGTTGAGAAGCCTTTGACACCACTCCTAGTTTCCCAATGAGTTGTGACATCAGATGAGTGCAAGTGTAGAGCTTGAGCAATCTCTTCTGGATTTGGGTCTCTTTCCGTACCATTTAAAGGTAGTTCATTGAGAATGGGAATCCTCAAGAGTTGGGATAATTCTTCCAAAGTAGGCACAAGTTGATAGTCGAGAAATGTGAAGCAATGGTGCAAAGGATCAAAGAACTGAAAGAGCACCTTCATCATATCCTCATATGTGTTGGAGGTGACCAAGTTGAGTAGACAACCATGTCTTTCGGTGAATGGAGAGTTCTCAAGAATCCTTGAAGCTAGCTCCTTAAGTTGTGGAGGAATTCTTACAAGGTTGACTTGAATAGTTTTCCTTCGAAGTGAATCCATATCCTACAAAACAAGAACAAAGATGAATCTCAAAATCCTTGAAATGGTTAGTGGATGTATGTGATGTTCATGATGTCCATGATGTTTTGTACAAGTATGCATATACAAGTAAAGAAAACAAGTTCTTAGTTTAGGCTTGCATGGAGTTTTATAGGTAAGTACCCTCTTGAAGTTAGTTGCCTTAAACCTTTCCTAGTAATAGTAACCAGGTTCTAAGGAGCTCAATATCACTGGATTGTTTCCTTGGTCATTGTTTCAGCTCAAGCCTCTTTAATGGCGACCGAAATATCCCAAGAAACCAAACCTCAATGAGTGTAGTATCGAGTATCTACCAACTTCGGACTGCACCAAAGTCGGTCATCTCACTACATCCTAAAGGCCAAGTTGGTCAAGTAAAGGTTCTAGAAGTTCATTAGTGCTCCATGACATCACTCAGCGGCCCGGTATTCTTTTTGATTAACTCAAAGGCTACCGGTACCCACAAATATGTCACACTAACATAGCTATTGTTTAGACCATGTCGGTATACCCCACACAGTTTCCACAACGTGTTGCTATTTACCTATAATGTATCCCAAATCCGGGTAGAGGATTCAAACCCAAACAAAGAACCATAATGTAAAGCATACAAGTCAAACAATGTAAGCAAGTAAATATGATCTATCCCTAAGGTAACCCCACTCTTTTTTATAAAATTCCCTAGCAGAGATGCCAGTTCTGTGATAGGTGGGAGAAATGACTTGAGATTTTGCGTTTGATTGCAAATGTTGCGGTTAGCAAGAGTCGCCACCGACTTTTCTTTTATCTAAAAGGAAAGGTAAAAAACACAGGAAAGACCTTCGAGATTGTTTCTTAAGTTCGGGGGGTAGATTATGAAAAGGGAAGGTATTAGCACCCTTTTCATCCATGGTTTTCCATGGGCTCTTAGTTACTCGCTAGATCACTTGCTTTTGTTTGAAATTGTGTTTTGTGTGGTTTTGAAAGTATTTTGTAAAAGAGGCCATTGTTTAGGCAATCTTTGTAATTATTCTCGTTCGTAAGAATGTATACAAAGATGTTTGTCTTTTTGAAAATGTTTTCAATGTTTGTAAGATGTGTGTGTTTGTTTTGAAAATAGCAAGGATGTTTTGTTTGAAATGAAGAAAGTAACTAAAAGTAATCTACCTACTCAAATGTCTTTCTTGTTCATTTTCTTTTCCTTTGATATTGTTGTCTTACCATTGATTTGGTAAGCAACCCTATCTTTGGATGTAAACGGGGCGGGCATGGGTCATCGTATAACCATGATTAGCAATGTTGTAATGTATCTTAGCATTTTTGAGGGACTAAGATCATTTTGTAAGGCAACTTTGGATACCGTCATCAAGGGACTATGATCTTATATTTGTTTGTTTTGCTAAGATGCTTCACATGCGTAATATGGCCATTTTTGTGTAAGGAAACCAAGTGGAGTAACCCTAAGGGGTGCTTGTGTGCAAGTGTGTTATTTTCATGCTTGATTTTGTCTTGGATTAGGGTTTTCTATTTGATTGTTTTTATCTTGCCATACAAACCTTATTACTAACATGTTATGTAAAAGCGATAAATTGCGTAATTTAAAGATTACTACGCTATTACAACATTTTGTCGGAGGGGGGTATACAAATTATGAATGGGCATTGCAATAATATAAACCTAATTAATCTATTACAACCAAATCTAATTTATACGAGTATTGGAATAAATAATATACAAGGAAAATTAAACATGCAAGGATATATAAATGCAAGAAAAAGATTTTGTTTTGTTTTTTTTTATGTGAAAAAGTTTTAAACTAAGCCTAATAAAAAAGTCAAGGTTAAACTTAAATTAATTAAGAAAAGGAAATTATTTTTTAGAAAATATTTTGATTAACCCTAATTCTAATTTAATTAAAAGGAAATAAATTTCTTTAAGTATTTTTTGTAATTTTGTCTTGAAAATAATAAATGGTATTTATGAAGTATTTTAGTCTTTTTATATATTAAAATAAAATATTAATAAGTGTGAGAAAAAGAATAAGTATTTAATCTAATTCTAATTTGATTTTCAAGTTTATTAAGAAAAATAGTTAATATATAAGTAAATAGAAATATTTTTTATGAGAAAATAAAATAAAATATACAAAATATATATATATTTATCATTTTTATATTTTTTATGATTTTTTATTATTAAGAAAAATATATTTGATAAAATATAATGAAAATAAAAATAACAAATAAAACATTTGGGCCAGGGGTGCTGCAAGTAAATAGAAGGTGAGAGGTTAGAAAAAACATAGGGCCCAATACCCCGAAGTCCACGCTGCAAACAATCAAAAAAAGATGAAAAAATGTGGAAAAATTGCAAAAGGCAGCGCCAAGGCTCGAACCCGTGACATAGGGCATTTCTGCACGCTGCCTTACCACTGGGGTGGTTGTACATCTGTTAGTTCAAATGAAAACAAAAATATATAACATAAAACACTTCCTTGCCATGTACTTCATCTTCAACCTCTAGCCAGTCGGACCCCCTGTAACTCTTTCATCTCTCAACAAAAATGGAAAGTGATAACATGAACATTATAGCATTTTATTTCACGATTCTAACCATGTGCATAACTAAAACTATAAGTCCAAGATCAGAGAGAATTTTATTGGCCCTAATTCTTAATCTAATTTTTTCAGAAACTTCAAACTCAAAATTCTCTCAACTCAGGCCAAATAAATGCAAGCTATGGATATGTACAGCTTCGTAGGAATGATGTATACATTGTATATTCAAAAATGGAAAGCTAACTATGCCTGTACCAAGAGTTAGAAAAATAGAAAACTCACCTTGAAAATGGAAATCGTGTTTTGGAAATGAGCTTGCTTTAGGATGCTGTGATGATCAGGTTAGCTTCCATGAACCTCTGGGAAGCTAATGCAATGCTTAGCTTGTCTTGAGGGTGGCTGGAATGATCTGGAGAAGTCCACCTGTGTTACTCTGTTTTTGAACTTCAACAATGGGGATGATGGAGTTACAGTGATGTTTCAGGGTGTGGGATGGTTTACTTGTAAGGTAAGGAAGCCTAGGAAAGCAAAAGGCCTGAAAACGCACGAGTGGAATGGAAGATTCAGTTCACAAGTCAGAAATGGCAAGTTTGGAGGCTTGATATGCAATTTCTTATTCTAGGGTGTTTCAAGGCTTGGGCATTCGTGGTTTTAGTTGCACAATGATGGGTTTATATAGAGCAAAAGGTTGTTGGACTTATGCTTGCTCAGAAGTACAAGATCACATGTCTTGTTACATTTCTTGTTTTTGAAGCAAGTGTGAGAAATGACTTCTTAATGCATGGTTCTGATCTTTTAGGGTGGTGTGAAGATTTAAACATGTTTTGTTCAGGTTTAGAGACTTGTTTTGTGCAGAAAGAACAAGTCCAAGGCTCAAGAAATATAAAAATGCAAAAAACACGTTTTTCCAAAATGGCAATGTTGCCTTTCTTCCATAAATGGTTATTTTCTTGTACAATGCATCGAATGCTTGGCTTCAGGGCATGAAATCTTGTGCAATCCATTAATGGTGGAGTGACAAACGAGTTTGAGGCCTAAAAAGTGAATATTGTACAACATGCTTGAGGATTTGAGTTTTTTTCTTCATGAAATGGCTTGAAATCAAAGTGAGAAATTGCAAACTTCATTTCTTTGATTCTCCCTACTCAAGAATGATCTCAAGGAGTTCTTTGACATTTTGGAAAGCTTGCAATATTCTCTATAACTCATATTTGAATTTCTTTCCAATATTCCTCTTGTAACTAGGTGAAACATTGCCATGAAGTTAGGTCAAAAACCTGCCTAAACTAGGGCAAAATTTCACTAAGTTATTTTAGTTCATGAGCATGTATTCACAAAATTATATCTAGAGATCCAAGCATCTTTAGGAGAAACCGTGTGAAGAAAAGTTGTATATTTCATGGGCATCTACAACTTTCATGTTGGGAACTTTCTTTGAATCATCTTGTATCATGGTGAGAATTTGGCTTAAAGTTGAGAAAAAATAAGAAATTTTCTATACTTAGAAAAATTTCTAAGTTAAGCAATTTCAAATTTCAAAACAAAATCTTCAATCTTTGATTTCTTGATGAACAAGTTTCACATTTTGACATGTTTTGATGAATTATGGTCTTTGGCACTTGATTTTGACCAAAAAGTCAAATTTTGACTTTTCAGTATACAATTGACTTTTGATCACTTGACTGAAAAATTCATCTGTCAATCCAATGGATTTGCAATGTTTTTAACCATGTCATTAGGTCAAGATGATGCAATTGAACTCTTGAAATCATGATTCAAACCAATTGATCATTTTCTAGGTCAAAAATCAGAAATTTCCCTTTCTCAGTCAAAACCCTAATTTTGAACATTTTGCCCTTTTGATGATTTGGTCAAATTTCTTGAGGAATTGTTGTCCAAACTTGATCAATTGATACATATGAGTCTAAAATGTTGATGTGGATCAAAAATCATGAATTTTGCCTATTGATTGGCCATGGTTGACTTTTCCCCAATACAACTGATTTTTAAGTCAACTGTCCAATTGACTGATCAAAAATGTGATTCAAGGCTTGAAACTTGGCATGAGTAATCTTGGGGGTACATAATTGTCCTTGAAAGTCATATGAAGCATTTATAGTTAAAAAATCTTTGTGAAATCCCAAACCCTAATTTTAGGTCATCAGTGCGTGATGAGATGTCTTGAGCTGATCAAACCCTAATCCAGTCTTGAGTCAAAGAGATCTTGTGAGAAAAATCTTGATAAATGAGAGGGAAAATTTTGGGGTACAACACTTGACATTATGGAGCATGGGACTTTCCTTGGACTTAGGATTAGAAACCTTGGCCTATCTTGGAGACCTTGTGATCTTATCTGATTATTCTGTCTGGAGTTCTTGAGGTTTACCTCAAGACATTGGGTTGCTTTTGTGTTTTTGTGTGCAGGTTTTTTATGATTACACTCTTTGTTTGTAATCTGGAATTCACCCGTATACAGCCGTTACTCTGCCCAATTTTTATGAAGACTTAATACACTTAAAGTTTGGTTCTCTCAAGAGGTATAGTGTTTCTTTTGCTTGATTGGTTTCAATCCAAGGAATGGGAAATCTATCTTGGCTAATAATGTCAAGTATTGGCTTCTTGTTGGTTAGATGGCTCTTATCCCTAGCTTTTACCTTATGTGTTGTACCCCAAAATTTGCCCTCCCATTTCCTCAACATTTTCTCATCACAAGACCTTTGAAGATCAAGATCCAGTTAGGGTTTCCTCTGCTCAAGACTTCTCCTTGCACTGTGGACTCAAATTAGGGTTTGTGTTTGCCCAAGGATGTTTTGACTTAAAATGCCTAAGATGACTTTCATGCTTCATATTGGACTCCCAAGTTTACCTATACCAAGTTTCAAGTCTTGATTCCAAGTTTTGCCCAGTCAATTGGACAGTTGACCTATAAATCAGCTGTATTGGGGAAAAAGTCAACTATGGCCAATTGACAGTCAAACCTCATGAAATTTGATCCACATCAACATTATGAACTCACATGAACCATTTGATCAAGTTTGGATCACAATTCCACAAGAAATTTGATCAGATCATCAAAAGGGCAAAATGGTCATTTTTAGGGTTTTGACTGCACAAGGGTAATTTTTGACTGTTTGACCTAGCCAATGGCAAACCAAGCTCACATATGGACTCAAGGACCCCATGGAATTATCTTGACATGTTCATCAAGCTCAAAAAATCCCAAGTACACAAGATTGACAGTTGAATTTCCCAGTCAATTGATCAATTTTGACTGTACACTGAAAAGTCAAACTTTGACTTTTTGGTCAAAATCAAGAGTCAAGATTCATTTTTCATCAAAACTTGCCAAATCATGAAACTTGTTCACCAAGAAATCACAAAAATGCAAATTAGGGTTTGAAAATGGAATTTTTCATAACTTAGAATTTTTCTAAGTTATGAAAAACCCTAATTTTTTCCCAACTTTGCCCCATCTTTTCACTAAGATCCATTTGGATTCAAACAAAAGTCAAAACATGAAAGTTGTAGCTTGTTGCACAATCTACAACTTTGATTCACAAAGTTTCCTCATTTGAAGCTTGTATCTCAAGATACAATTTTTTGAATAAGGGCACTAAACCATTTTTAACTTAGTGAATTTTTAACCTATTTTGACAAGGTTTTCTACCCCACTTCAAGGCCACTTTTCATACCCTTCCACTTGGAATTTTAATTTGAACTTCAAAGATGGATTGTAGTACACATTCCAAGCTTTCCAAAATGTCCAAGAACTCATCAAACAACCTCATAACTTGAGAGATTCGAATTTCACAAGTTGGCAAAAATTCACTTTTGTTCTTCATCAAAACATATCCATAACTTTGCAAATTTGAACTCAGCATAGTTTGTGCTACTTTACAGGTCCTTAAACCAAATTACACTCCTTAATTTAATGCTTGTTCATTGTGCCAAAGTGTTGTTTCATGAGTTCAAGCATTGTACACAAGATTGATCCATTTTTAGATAAAGTAAACTTTCCATTCTTGAAAAGGTTAGCTTTATGTCTAATTGAAAATCAAGAAGGTACAAGCTAAATCCTTTTGGCACAAGATTATGGACAAGTTGCTCTGATCAAGAGAAGATTATGCAGCACATTAGGAGGCCCCCTACTGACCTAAAACCTCAACTTGCTTTTGTTTGCTTCAAGTTCAAGAAAAGTCCATAACTTATCACAACTCTCTCTTCAGCTTAGACACACAACACAAAAGCTATCAAACACATTCCAAAGAACATAACCAAGCTTTTGCACGAGCCATTTGCCTCTAAAACACTCTCCATCTCAGAATCATCCTCAAACTGCTCAAACAGAGCAAGCCCTGCAGATTGAGTTCTATCTCTCAATCCCTTCGAGCATTCTTGTCCAAACTTGTTCCTCTACCTTCCTTACAACATGTGCAAGCTAACCATGTCCTCAAACCTGACCTGTAACACCTCCAAGCCACTTCACCATTTTTAAATTTCTGTTTTGCAGTTGGAGTTCACTAGCTCGATTCAGGGAGTTTCAAGACAAAGTAGGACTTGGAAAAGCATCCTTACACTTCAAGGAAGCTATACAAGTCATCATTTCACTCTGAAACATCCTCCATTGCAAAGCTCGATTCCAACTGAACAGGTATATTCATGGAGTTCTATCTCCCTTATTAGGCATTGTTGGCTTTAGGTTTTTGAAGAAAACATGTCACAATCATAGCCCTGAACATGCTCATATGATTAGATTTCATTTATATTTCGTGTGCTTAGAGAATTTTATGTCTGAACATTGATGAAAAGTTAGGTCAGAAATTGGGGGAGGAGAAATTCTCCCTCATCTTAGAGAGTTAGGTCAAGTTCCATATATGGTTAGAACCGTCTCTTTATGCTGAACATTTGTTGTGTTATGAGTTTTTGCTAAAAAGCCAGGAATCAAGAGTTAGAAGAAGCTGAACATGGCGCGCGTTTTTTCAAATATTTTGTGCTGGAGGTTGAAGACAGTGATCTTTGGGCTGGGCTTTTGTGTTATTTCTCTTCACACCACTTGATTGCTATTACACCCCCTGAGCCCATTTGCTTCATTTTTGACTCTTTTTGACTTTTTCTTTTTTGGTTGACTTTGTTTATTTTTTCTCATGATATAAAAAACATAAAAATATTTTTTCCATCTTTTTTTGAATTTATGGCATATTTATTTGATTTATTTCTTTGTTTATACATAAAATATATACATATTAATATTTAGAATAAATATAAAAATAGTGTAAATACAATTTTTATTTTTTGTTTACATTCTGATAATAGTCCACATAAAAAAATACTTTTTTTTATTATTATTTATTTTATTAAATATTTTTCCATATAATGCATATTTAAGAAATTAATATATGTATATATATATATGTTTATTAATATATTTAAGCTAAAAATAAAAATACTTGAATTTTTTTCATTTTTATTAATATTTGATATAAAAATACTCTTTTTCATAATATACTTCATTATTCTTATTTTTATAAATAATAAATAAATATTTGTATTAAATCAATTAATATCCATTTTCATTAAAATTAGGGTTTTTGCCCTAAATTCAAAATACTCCAAAAAATAATATATTTTTATTTTCTTTTCTCTTTTACATAAATAATATTTTTTCATATATATACAAAACATTTCTTTTGCACCTTGCATTCTTATTTAATTTTTTACATTGATTAATTGGCAAATATTCAAAATGATGTAATAATGTAGATTTAAATTCTTGTCAATATCCCCATTTGAACATTTGTACCCCCCTTCCCATATTTGGTTCTGTAATAGCTTAGTAAATTTATTTTCGCACTTTATTGCTTTCTAATGATAACATGTTAGAATTAGGGTTTGTATGTGAAAAAGCGATAAAAAATAATTTGACCTAATACAAGATAAACAAGCATGAAAATGGACACACAAATCACACTTGCACCCCTAGGGTACTCCACTTAGTTGCCTTCAAATAATTGGGCCATATTGCATGTTGAACTTCTTTGGGCAAAACAAACCAATTGAATGATCATAGTCCCTCGATAAAACTTTTCAAAACAAACAAAAACAAATGATCAAGTCCCTTAAAGAAAATTGCCCAAAGACATTTAACGCCGTTGCAATTATGGTCTAAACGATGACCCGCGCCTGTCCCTTTCACATCCTAACATAAGGTTGTCCACCAAATACAATGGTGGAACAAACTTGTTAAAAGGGTTAAAACATAGCCATGATCTTTTGAGAAATTTAGGAGTAGATAACCTCTTAGTTACTTGAATCAAACTTGCAAAACAAAACACTTGCCTAATTTCAAAATCACACATCACTACACTTTCAAAACAACTTTCAAAAACAAATGAAAACTTTTTCAAAAGACATACATCTTTGTATACATCCCCACATGGATCATTACAAAGGTTACCACCACATTGGCCTCTTTTCAAAACATTTTCAAACCCACACACTCAAGTACCATTTAAAACAATTGAAAACAAAAGGCAAGTGATCTAAGCAAGTAACTAAGAGCCCATGGATAACCATGGATAGAAAGGGTGCTAATACCTTCCCTTTCTATAATCTACTCCCCGAACCCAAGAAAACATCTCAAAAGGTTTTTGCTGTGCTTTTTAACCTTTCCTTAGGATAAAATAAAAAGTCGGTGGCGACTCTTGCTAACCGCAACATTTGCGAATACAAACGCAAAGCTCATAGTCAGTTCTCCCACCGTATCACATTATGCTTTAGGATAGTCCCTTCTTCTCCTCCCTTCTTCTTTAATTTCAAAAATCTTCTTCCTCCTTTTTAGAACTCTTCTTGTTTTTAAACTTGAACCATTTTCATAATAAACTTGGACTTATGTCCATGCATTTTCAAAACATTTTCATAAATAAACCCCAATCAACTTAATAATACCTTGACATTTTTTTGTGAGAAGACTAAAAGTCAATCAATCTCATTTCAAACCATCTTGCCATTTTGGCTTTTATATTTAAACTTTTCTCAAAAGATTGAACTCTTGTCAATCCTTGTAGTGATGCAAACAACTATACTTCTACAATATGTAGTGAAGAGAGATATTTTCCACTTGGGTGTTGTGTGAGGCATTGTTGATTTTAAAATCCAAGCCATATCCTCCACTTTGAGATGATGCAAATTCTCCTTTCTCATAATTTTGGGTAGTAGGTATGTTTTCCACACGGACAATGATGATGATGTTTTATCTCATAAAATTAACCAACACATTTGTTTCTTAAATTTTTTTATTAAAGAGGAACTATGTGTACCCTGATCCCCTATTGCACGAAAAGGTGGTACGTAAGCACTAACGGTTCACAACCGCGGCGGGCGCAAAAATTATAAAATAAATATATTTCTTTTCTCACCTCCACCATCCATTTTTTTATATACAACATTTTTCATAGCCAAAATATACAGATTTTACAAAGAGGCTCATGCGGAGTACCGTAGATGTTTAGGGTGATAATACCTTTCCTTTGCATAACCAACCCCCTTAACTTTAATCTTTCCCCTTCTTTTTTGGTTATTCTCTCTTTTCCCATTCCTTTGGAAACAATAAAGCACGGTAGCAATTTTTATCTTGATTTGTATAAAGTCTAGTCAATCCAATGGCTTAGTCTTAAACATTTCTATCGCTACAGAAAACCTGGCAACTTCACTGGGGACAGATTGACCTCTTGCTGGTCCATCCCTAAGTGGGTTAAACCTATCTTTGTTTATATTTGTATATGTGTTATTATTGTTTTTTGTGTTATATGTTTTACATATGTTTGTCTGGGTTTTCTTGGTTTTCAGGGTGCTTGGTGATTACTCATAAGTCATATACCCGTACTTGGGCAAACTTTAAGATAGGACGGGCGGTATAGTCATGTTAACTATGAGGGAGTAATCTCGAAAAAGGAGGTATGAGATCCCCCACTCAGTGGAGGCCTCTTTGACTGTAGTGTCATTTACCAAGTAATCGGTAAGACGTACTGCTTTCGACCTGGGAGCCTGTTGAAACTGAGGAACGTAGAATACCAAACCCATCTTGGCCTTTTAGGTGTAGTGCGGAAGCTATGATGGAGTGATTCGGAAATAGTTGTCATGCGATACTATGCTCGGACGAGTCTTTCTTGAGAATATTACTAATTACCGAGTTAATCGGGAAGTTGGTAATATCCGAAGGAAGGATGTAGACTCTAGGAACCTCTAGAACCTTGTTCGGAAGGTGATAACTTTTAGACCAACACCTTATGGGTAGTACCTCCAACCTCATGCTCGTGACGTTGAACCTATGAACCCTATATGTGTGATCTTGTGTGTGATTGCTGCATCATGCATCCATGCACTCATAAGCATCTTTTGAAGAAACCATATTTCAAGGGATTTAAAGGTAGACTATTTGTGAATATCTCAGGTACTTTCTAACCATGGATTATGGAAAGAGAAAGACCGGGAAATACAGTTTCAAGGATCCCAAGATAGATGAGTTGATCAATCTAATTCCCGAGATCGAGTGTTCTGCAGACTTTCGGATGAAATATGGATACATTATTCCTCTCGTGAAGCTGAAGATGAAGGAGCGTATTCTCTCGACCTTGGTCCAGTTCTATGATCCGATGTATCATTGCTTTACTTTTCCCGACTATTAGTTAATGCCTACACTGGAGGAGTATTCTTATCTATTGGATTTACCTATTACCGATCGTGTTCCTTTCACCGGTTTGGAGGGTAAGCCAAAACCACATGAGATTGCTGCTTTGATTCATCTGGGGAAATCTGAGGTGGAAGCCCATATGACTACTAAAGGAGGGGTTAGAGGATTACCAACTCATTTCTTACTGGATAAAGCTCGTTACTTTGTGAAAATGAAGAGTACAATTGCTTTTGAGGCCATCTTTGCTCTACTTGCTTACAGGTTGTTCTTATTTCCTAATGTGGACAAGTTTGTTGACATTAATGCTATCATGATCTTCATGATTGGGAACCCAGTTCCTATATTGTTGGGTGATGCTTATTACTCTATTCATCTTCGGAATTCTTATCATGGGGGGATGATTATCTGTTGCACGCCTTTGTTATACCAGTGGTTTATCTCTCATATGCCTCTGTCTGATGCTTTTTGGGATGTCAAGAAGGAACCCCGTTGGGCTCCTAAGATCATAACACTTACTAACTCGGTTATTGATTGGTATCATCGAGCTTACCAGGATATAGAGATTATTGACACTTGTCGTAGATTCCCTAATGTACCTCTTCTTGGTACAAAGGGAGGAATTAACTATAATCATGTTCTTGCACGGTGACAGCTTGGTTATTCGATGAGGGATAAACCAAATATAATTCATTTGAGTAGTTTCTTTCTGAAGGAAGGAGAAGACTATAGGGAAGCTAGGGAGGAGATTGTGAAGGCCTGACGTCACACTCATAAGAAGAGTAGGAAGGATTTGGGACCTAGGGGTGGTGTTTCTTTGGAGCCATATCTTTAGTGGGTCCGATCGAGAGTTATTCAGTTAAAGATGTCGTATTCCCGGGAGACACCCATGCCTGATCTATTTGTGAAGACCACTCCTCCCTTATTAGATGATCTGGAAGAGCTGCAACTTTCTTTAGTTAGGATGCAACAGGAAAAGGATGCTTGGAAGAACAAGTTCCAAGCTTTAGAGAGTTCCTATAAAGCATACTTGAAGGAGAAAGATGACTTGATTGAGATCCTTGAGAGTCGAGCGGTAGAGTCTATAGAGAGGCAAGGGGATTTGTTTTCTCCTAAGCCTCAATCAGGTGCTGATTACTCAGATGATTAGAAGGAGGTTGCCACTGGATATGCGGAGGAAAACCAGAGGTTGAAGGCTCAGATTGCCAGGCTCACGGGGAAGCGTCAGCATATAGAGTGATCTCCATCAGTTCTATTTCTCAGGGTTTTAGATTTTATTTTCATCTTGGACTTGGGATCATTGAAACTTGTAATCCATTTTGGAGTTATTATAATAAAAAATTTCAATATTCCTTTGATGTTTGCAATCTATCTATAAATCTATGAATCCCTTGAAATATTAAATAACAAATTAAAAATAATCATGTGCATTGCATATCATGCATAATATTGCACATATTTCTTGCATTTGTTATGCATATCTAGGTGTCTTACCAAGCTTTTTTACTTTGTTCAACAAGCTGACTCATCACTACAACACTCGGGCTAATTTCAAAAAGAAGATGGCCAACTTAGAACAAGAGAATCGTGAGCTACGCGAGGAAGTTTCTTCTTTGAAGGCCGGCATGGCCAATCTGACTACTCTGATGGAAGCTCTGGTGGCTGCTCAGAATCAGCCACTGAGTGTTCAACCTCAACCAACAAGGGAAACTACTGAAGCTCCGATTGTTCCTGTATCTGCTACTCCAGCTGTTGTTTATAATCGCATGCCCCAAGGTTATCCATGGGGAATGCCAGAGAATTTTTCACCTGAAGGTTTCAATCTTGGTCCCTAAGATACTCCAGTTGTTCAGACTATTGTTACTCCTGCACCTCCTGTGGTACATGTTCCTGCTGCACCTCTTTTGGTGAATATGGCTCCGTTTGTTAATGATGACGTGTGTCGTCCTTTCCATCCAACGAGTGAAGACTTGGGTCTTTATGATATAATGGATGATTTTCAAGAGCAGTTTGACAAGATGCAGAGAGAGATGAAGGCCCTCAGGGGAAAAGAGATATTTGGGCAGAATGTAAACGAGCTATGTTTGGTCCCGAATGTTAAGATACCTGCTAAGTTTAAGGTCTTGGAGTTTGAGAAGTATAAGGGCAACACTTGCCCTCGTGCTCATCTGGTGATGTACGTGAGGAGAATGTATACCCATACTGATGATCAACGTCTGCTGATTCACTTTTTTAGGATAGTTTGACCGGTGTTGCGCTGAAGTGGTATATGAGTTTAGACAACGCCAATATCCATACTTTTAATGATTTGGGATAAGCATTCATCAAACAATACAAGTACAACATGGACATGGCGCCTGACCGTGATCAACTCAGGGCATGGTTCATAAAGACAGGGAATCGTTCAAAGAGTATGTACAGAGATGGCGTGAGGTAGCCGCCCAAGTGATTGCTCCTATAGAAGAGAAAGAGATGACTAAGATTTTCTTGAAGACGCTTGGTGCTTTCTACTACGAGAGGATGGTAGCAAGTGCGCCAAGTGACTTTACTGAAATGATAGGAATGGGTATCCGCTTAGAAGAGGCTGTAAGAGAAGGCCGTTTGACGAAAAGTGAAGGATCTGGAGGTGTGAAGAAGCCATCTTATGGGTTTACCAAGAAGAAATAAGGAGATGAAAATGTTGTTATACAAGAAAGGAAGGTAAACACTCCTAGAAGGAATTATCAGTGTCATCAGTAAGTCGCCTCAGTTACTCCCGTTATTAATGCCGCTCCAACTACCGTTGCTTATCAGAGACCATCCCAGCAGGGGAATCAAGGGTATAATCAGAGAAGGGAGAGTTATGACCCTATTCCAATGATCTATACAAAGCTACTATCGGAATTGATTCAAAATAATTGGTTCAAACCCGATCACCTCCCGCCATACCATCACCATTTCCTTGCTATTACAAGGCAGACCAAACATGTGCTTTTCATCAGGGAGCACCAGGGCATAATGTTGAGAATTATTATCCTTTAAAGACTGAGGTACAAAAATTGGTAAAGTCTGGTGTTCTATCTTTCAAGGACATGGGACCTAATGTGAAAGATAATCCTCTACCCAAGCACGGGGGAGTAAATGTTGTGAATATGGTGGCCGGTTGTCCAGGCGACTTCCGGATTTTTGATGTTAATCAGGTTAGTGGAGATTTGGTGAAAATGCATGCAGATCTCTGAATTTAGCTACTATATGCATGACCATTTTGATTGTGCTATTTGCAGTACAGACATACAGTGTTGCGATAAGATAAAGCCTGATTTGCAGGAGATGATGGATAAGGGCCTCATCCACATAATCAGGCCTAGGGCAGAGTATGAAGAGGAAGTGAATATGGTTTCTGGATGTCCTGGTGAATTCAGAATTTTTTATGTAGAGTATATGAATGAGGACCTCGTACAGTTGCATGCTACCTTCTGCCATACGGCTGGTCAGGTGGAACACCAATATGGATCTTGCCTAGTTTGCAGTCGAGATTCCCAAGGATGTTCAATCGTGAAGAAGGGTGTTCAGTTGTTGTTAGACAATGGAACTATCAAGGTCACAAGTCAGAGGGATGATTAACATGAAGTTGATATGGTTGAGGTTTGTTTGACTGAAGAAGAGTCCAATGAAGAGTATGCCTCTGCAGATGAGTATTTCTCTTCAGACGAAGATTTGTTTTCCAGAAATGACTTATTAATGACTAATTGTGTTGAAGAGGGGGTAAGCGTCATTGTTCTAAGTTGAGTACCACAGCAAGCCAGCTATCACCCCATTGGTGATTAATTTGCTGGGTCCTATCCCCTATAAGTCAGATAAGGCTGTGCGTTACAAATATAACACTACAATCTTAGAGGACGGAGTGGAGGTTCCCATCCAGCCAAGGCTTGATGTTGGAAATATAGCTGAAAATCGCAGGGTGACCCGCAGCGGTCGTGTGTTTGCGCCAGTTGTTCGAAGAGATGTTGGTGCTGGAAAGAAAATAGTTGAGAACGTTGAACCCAAGAAGGCTTTGGGTGAGACTAACAGAGCTACTTTAGAGAAAGAAGTGGATGATATTTTGAAGATAATCAAGATGATCGACTATATAATTTTAGATCAGCTACTGCAGACTCCTTCAAAAATATCTATCTTGGCTTTATTGATGAACTCATATGCTCACAGAGAATCCTTGATGAGGGTACTAGACCAAGCTTTTGTGGAGAGTAATATGCCAATAGACCAATTCAGCAGATGAAGGAGGGAATCACAACTTGGCCCTCCACATCTCTATAAACTGCAAGAATAATTCACTATCCAATGTGCTGATTGATAATGGATCCGCGTTGAATGTTATACCAAGGAGTACGCTTACGAAGTTGAAATATCAAGGAACGTCTATGCACCCTAGTGGCATCATTGCGAAAGCGTTTGATGGGTCAAGGAAATCTGTCATCGGTGAAGTAGACTCGCTTATTCATATAGGACCACATTTGTTTCAGATAACTTTCCAGGTCATGGACATTGTTCCCGCTTATAGCTTCTTGCTAGGACGGCCGTGGATACATGAGGCAGGGGCTGTCACTTCAACTTTACACTAGAAGTTGAAGTTTGTACGTGAAAGGAAAGTAGTGATCATAAATGGGGAGCAGGCATTGGTGATATTTCATTTGTCCTCTTTCAGCATTGTAGAAGCAGATGAAGCTACTGTTGGAACCCAGTTCCAAGCCTTATCCATTGACAACATAAGAGGAAATGAGAATTCCATGGTTTCGCTAAAGGATGCGCAGCAGGTTGTGCATAATGGTCATAGTGAGGTATGGGGACAAATCGTGGAACCACCTGTGAACAAGAACAGAGCCGGCTTGGGGTTCTCTTTGAAGAATGACAAAGGTAAGAGCATGAAGCCGAAGTTTGCTTCAGGAAAATATCATGACATTTTCCGTAGCAGGGGTTATCTTCATCCAATTGTTTCCAGGATCAATGTCGTTGTGGAAGATGAAGCGGAGCAGGAAATTCCGAATTATGTGACGCATGGAGTTAGGGTTCATAACTGGATCACCATTGATGTTCCCTCTTACATACATGTTTCAAAGTAATTCACTTTGTTAATCTTTTTAAAAAAGCTTTCACTATGCCCAAGGTGGAAGTATTAATGTTGTAGGGCTTATCAGTTTGTTGTGATTTTAAAATCAATAATAAAAGTTGTCTTTGTTTCCCAAATTGTGTCTTTATTTTCTGCTTTTTCTTGGAAAATGGTAATAAAAAAAACCTTTCAAAATAAATAATAACTGAAATTCAATCTGCATAATCACTTGTTATATGTGTCAGTTTCTAAAAGCAATCATAAATCATATGTGCAGATTAATTAAAAAACCCGTTGAATACAATGACCCTGCACCCTCTCCCTACTTTGAGTGTCCTGTGTTTGGGGATGAAGAAGAAGATTATGATGAGATTCCAGAAGAGGTCTCACGGTTGCTTGAGCACGAGGAAAATGCCATTCAGCCAAATAGGAAGTGATCAATTTTGGTTCAGAAGAAGATCCGAAGGAAGTCAAGGGGGAGCATTGCTGTATCCTGATGTGAAGAGCAGGTTGATTGAACTGTTGAAAGAGTATGTGGATATTTTTGCTTGGTCTTACCAAGATATGCCTGATATAGATACAGATATCGTAGAGCATTGTTTACCGTTGAAGCCAGAATGTCCGCCAATCAAACAGAAGTTGAGAAGAACTCGCCAAGATATGGCAGTAAAAATCAAAGAGGAGGTTCTAAAGCAGATTAATGCTGGTTTTCTTGTGACATCAGTGTATCCTCAATGGATTGCCAATATTGTCCTAGTACCGAAAAAAGACAGAAAAGTATGCATGTGCGTAGATTACAGAGATCTAAATAAAGCTAGTCCAAAAGATGATTTTCCATTGCCACACATTGATATGTTAGTGGATAGCACAACAAAATTTAAAGTATTCTCGTTCATGGACGAATTTTCCAGGTATAATCAAATAATAATGTCTCCAGAGGACATGGAAAAAACAACGTTTATCACACCCTGGGGAACATTTTGTTACAGAGTGATGTCCTTTGGGTTGAAGAACGTTGGTGCAACGTACTAGAGGGCTATGATAACCCTATTCCATGATGTGATGCACAAGTAAATTGAAGTATATGTTGATGATATGATCGCCAAATCCCAGACTGAAGAAGGGCATATAGAAGATTTGTTGAAGTTGTTTCAGCGTTTGAGGAAGTATCTTCTCCGCTTGAATCCAAATAAATGCACCGTCGGTGTTTGATCAGGGAAATTGTTGGGTTTCATTGTTATCCATAAAGAAATTAAAGTTGACCCTGATAAATTCAAAGCAATTCAAGAAATTCCAGCTCCAAGAACTGAAAAGCAAGTCATAGGTTTCCTCGGGCGTTTGAATTATATTTCCAGATTCATTTCCCACATGACTGTAACATGTGAATTGATCTTTAAGTTGTTAAAGAAAAATCAAGGTTGTGTATGGACGGATGACTGCCAAAGGGCATTTGAAAGTATTAAAGAATATCTGCTTGAACCTCCTATCTTGCTCCTTCCTGTAGAAGGAAGATTGTTGATTATCTATCTGACAGTGTTAGATAAATCCATGGGTTGTACTCTTGGACAACAAGATGAAATAGAGAAGAAGGAGTTCGCCATTTATTATCTCAGTAAAAAATTCACTGATTGTGAGTCACGGTATTCTATGCTAGAAAAGACATGTTGTGCTTTGGCCTGGGCGGAAAAGAGGTTGCGGCAGTATATGTTGAATCACACTACTTGGTTGATCTCCAAAATGGATCCAATTAAGTACATTTTTGAAAAGCCTGCTCTTATTGGGAGAATTGCCCGCTGGAAGATGTTGTTATCTGAATATGATATCAAATACCGCACTCAAAAGGCTATTAAAAGCAGTGTGTTGGAAGATTATCTTGCTCACTAACCAGTGGAGGATCACCAGTCTGTAGAATATGAATTCCCCGATGAGGATGTGATGTTCCTTAAAGTGAAGGATTGTGATGAACCATTGCCTGAGGAAGGTCCTGACTCTGAATCTCGTTGGAGTATGATATTCGATGAAGCCGTGAATGCTTATGGTAAAGGAATTGGTGTTGTGATCGTCACTCCTCGTGGATCGTACATTCCTTTTACTGCAAGGTTAACATTCGATTATACTAAAAATATGGCAGAATACAAGGCTTGCATCATGGGTATCGAAGAAGCAATTGATCTCAGAATTAAAATTCTAGATGTGTATGGTGATTCAGCTTTGGTAATAAACCAGATTAAAGGAGACTGGAATACTCGTCACCCCAGCTTGATCCCTTACAAAGATTATGCTAGAAGATTGTTACCCTTCTTCGATAAAGTTGAATTCCATCACATTCCTAGAGATAAAAATCAAATGGCGGATGCTCTGGCAACTCTGGCTTCTATGTACCAAGTGAATATTTGGAACGATATACCCCGAATTATGGTTCAATGTTTGGATAGGCCCGCTCATGTGTTTAGAACAGAGGAGGTAGCAGATGAAAAACCTTGGTATTATGATATCAAGCATTTTCTTCAGACTCAGGAATACCTGATTGGTGCATCGAAGAAATATAGAAAGACATTGAGAATATTGGTAGACAGTTTCTTCCTCAGTGAAAAGGTGTTATACAAGAGAAATTATAACATGGTCTTGCTCAGATGCGTGGATAGACACGAAGCAGACATGTTGATGCATGAGATTCATGAAGGTTCATTTGTAACTCATGCCAATGGACATTCGATGGCTAAAAAGATGCTAAGGGCAGGTTATTATTGGCTGACAATGGAGTCTGACTGTTACAAATTTTAAAAGAAGTGCCATAAATGCTAGATTTATGCAGACAAGGTCCATGTGCCTCTGACACTTCTCAATGTGATTTCCTCCCCATGGCCTTTCTCTATGTGGGGTATTGACATGATTGGGATGATAGAACGCAAATCTTCGAATGGGCGTCATTTTATCTTCGTAGCAATTGACTACTTCACCAAATGGGTGGAGGCTGCTTCGTATGCCAATGTTACTAAGCAGGTGGTTGTGCGCTTCATTAAGAATAACCTTATATGTCGGTATGGTGTGTCGAGAAGAATTATCACTGACAATGGCTCGAATCTGAACAACAAAATGATGACTGAACTTTGTGAGGAATTCAAGATTGTCCATCACAATTCATATCCGTACAGGCCAAAGATGAATGGGGCTGTTGACGCTGCTAATAAGAATATCAAGAGAATTATCCAAAAAATGGTTGTTTCTTATAAGGATTGGCATGAAATGCTCCCTTTTGCTCTACATGGATATCGAACATCTGTCCGCACTTCAACAGGAGCCACATCGTTCTCCCTGGTGTATGGAATGGAAGCTGTACTCTGTGTCGAGGTTGAGATTCCCTCGTTGCCCGTGATAATGGAAACTAAATTGACAGAGGTTGAATGGGTCCAGAACAGGTTTGACCAATTGAATTTGATTGAGGAGAAGAGGATAACAACTTTATGTCATGGGTAGTTATATCAGAAAAGAATGAAGAAGGCTTTTGATAAAAAGGTCAAACCTCGTGAATTTAGAGGAGGCGACCTCGTGCTCAGGAAGATCATATCTTTCAACGTTGATTCTAGGGGCAAGTGGACTCCCAAATTTTAAAGGCCCATATGTTGTCAAGAAAGCCTTCTCTGGCGGTGCATTAATTCTTAAAACTATGGATGGCGAGGAGTTCCCACGTCCCATGAATGCTGATGCAGTCAAGAAATACTTTGCCTAAAGAAATAAAAGAACAACTCGCTAAGTTGAAAACCCGAAAGGGCGGCTTAGGCAAAAAGGAGAATCTCGGTAGGCCGAAAACCCGAAAGGGCGGTCTAGGCAAAAATTAGGGACATAAATAGAAAAAATTTCCCGCTAAGCTGAAAACCCACAAGGGCAGCTTAGGCAAAAGTTAGGGACTTTGTTGGCAAGTAACTACGTCAGACAAGACTTGATTGTTGAAGCAACAATCTTCTCGGATCCTCACCATACTTCAACAGAAGTTGCTGCTCAGGATTTCAAAAGTTGTTAGAGGGGATAGCGGTCATTGTATCTCAATGTATCTTTCCCATTATATATATTACCATTTTCCAAACTTTGTAATCATCTATGGAGTCTTGCCATTCGCAGACTTCCATTCTATTAATGAAATTTGAGCTTTCACCCAATTCTCCATATTCTTTATTTTATTTAGCTTGCAAAGACTCTGTTATTATTGATAATAACTTTCAAAGCAAAAGATTAAATAACGAAATCGATTTTTCATAAAGGAATTTACAATTTGATTTTACTTTGAGATTTGTGATGAAACAATGACAACAAAAATGGTGATCCCGGGAATGGACAAACTCTAGTTGTTTTGAGAAGTTTTTTGTTCCCCTCGGAAAGTTTACTCAAGATGATTCGCCGTATTGGGTTTTTGACTTCGGTATCCTCAGCCAAGTTTGGATTCATTTCTCCTCTTTTCTGATTTTTCATGATGTGAAGTTTTAGTCCGAGATTTCTCCAGTGAAGTTTTCGTTTGGTCTAATAGAAGTTCTTTTTCCATAGAAGTTGGTATCATAACCACTCTCGAAGAACGCAGGTCCCTGGTTTCTCTAGGTGGAAGACGTATTATGGATGTGGTGTTAACCTCGCCAATAAAGTAGGCCTGAATTCCCCAGTGAATATTCTGATGTTTTGGTGTCAGTCTGCTTTACTTGAGACTGGTTTTGCAATCTCCAGTAGGAATGTTACTTTTGAAAAACACGTGTTTCCCCGGTGAAGCCTGAAGAAGGATGTTCTATCCCTGTATCTACACTATTTTATCACTTTGATTTGTCTACCTCCGGATTATGTTTCTCCCTAGTAAAGTTAAAGCAGGCAGTAGGTTTTGTTTCCTCAACTGGCATTAATTTTTCTTGGAATGATCATCTTGGATGAAGTTTAGCCGAGTGTTGTTAGTGCCCGAGGCGGTTTTGCCTGGTTATTCCTAATGTTGTATATCTGTTTTGTTACCATACACACGATAACACTCATACATTCATATGTACATCATGCATAGCTAAAATTGGAAAATCATTGTTCATTGACGTTTGTTAATATTTTTGTTGACATATTATCCTGTGTTGCATAGTTATATTGTCCTCTTTTCAATAGAGTGATGGCCTTAATCAGAAAACGTATATTCTTTCAATTTCCCCACTGAGTTGTCCCTCATGGAGGATTTTTTCTTTAGCCTTCCGGTACAGCTCCTTGTTTGGATGTGTGATACGGTAGGAGAATTGACTTGGAGTTTGCGTTTGTGTTTGCAAATGTTGCGGTTTAGCAGGAGTCGACACCGACTTTTCTTTTATCCAAAAGGAAAGGTGAAAAAGCACAGGAAAGACCTTTAGAGATGTTTTCTTGAGTTCGGGGGGTAGATTATGAAAAGGGAAGGTATTAGCACCCTTTTCATCCATGGTTTTCCATGGGCTCTTAGTTACTCGCTAGATCACTTACTTTTGCTTGAAAAATGTGCTTTGTGTGGTTTTTGAAAGTATTTTGAAAAGGCGCCATCGTTTAGGAAAACTTTGTAATAGTTCTCGTTCGTAAGAACGTTTACAAAGTGTTGAGCTTTTGAAAATATTTCATGTTTGGAAAGTGTTTTGAAAGTGTTGGTGTTTGTTTTGAAAATAGCAAGGATGTTTTGTTTGAAATGGAACATGTAATTAGGAGCAATCTACCTACTCAAAAGGTCTTAGGTGTTCTTTTCCTCCTCCTTTAGATGTTGCAATCTTACCTTAAATTTGGTAAGAAGTCCCATCGTTGGATGTGAAGGGACGGGCGTGGGTCATCGTATAACCATGATAGCAATGTTGTGAGATGACTTAGCATTTTTCTTTAGGGACTAAGATCATTTTGAAAGGTAACTTTGATAGCGTCATCGAGGGACTATGATCTTATATTTTTTTGATTTGTTTGTTCTAAGACATCCCACATACATAACATGGCCATTTTTGTAAGGCAACAAGTGGAATAACCCTAGGGGTGCTAGTGTGCAAGTGTATTTGATTGCATACATAATTTTTGTCTTGAATTAGGGATTTCTAAACATTGGTTTTAGTCTTGCCATGCACACCCTAATTACTAAAAATATATGAAAGCAGTTAAAGTGCATAAAGTAAAGATTATACGTTATTACAATCATTAGGGGGGTGGGGTGTACAAATTTTCAAATGGGGATTGCAAATTAAATCCTAAGTTACTATTACAACCACATTGAATGGATAAGAATGTACATGAAATGTAAAATGTTTGTTTCGTTTAAGAAAAGAAATAAGTTTAGTTCAAGAAAATATTTTGATCTTTTTATGTTGAAAGAAATAAAATATAATATGTGAATATGAAATATTTTTGGTATTTTTTGATTGAGAAAAAATAAAAGTGATGGTAAAAAAACAAAGAGAAATAAGACAGAATCAACACAAATGTTGAAATAGAAGAGGTCAGAAGTTCTGACTCTGGCGTGCTGCACAAATAGAAACAAACGTTAAGAGAAATAGGGAAGGTCACAGGTTATGGATCCATTGAGAATAAAGAAGTTTTCAGAAGTTCTTATGCCACTGACAGAACTTTGTCTCCCCCCATACTAGTCAGAACATCTGCAACTTAGTCATTTTTAACAGAACAGAAGTTGCGCATATAACAGTTATGACAAGTTTCATAATATTTCAGAAACAAGAGATATCAGAAATTTAAATTAGAAGCAAACATGAATTTGCTAATGAAGCTCTGAACTGGAATTCCCTCTACTTAGGCAGGCAGATGCATGAAATCTCAGAATATGTACATCATCAGAATCAGAATATCTACATTGTATTTTTGAACATGCAAATATGATAATGCCTAAGTAATAAGACAAGAGTCAGCAGAAGCTTACCTTGCAGCTGGAAAATACTTTGTAAGCTGGAAGCTGGTTCTGACCACTTGTGATGTTCTGAACAGCTTTCTCACGTGTTCAGCAGGCTGGAAACTTTCAACTTGGGCTGTAAATGATTAGAGAATTCTTGGAACAGCCAAGGGGTAATGTTATGACTTCTTTGGGGTGGATATTGATGGAGAGGGTATTGCAGTTTGACTACAGAAGTTAGGATGGCTTTTGAACATATATCAGAAACTGTGTGGGTGGCTTTGGTCAAGAAACACTTGAGGAAAAAATGGAGTTTGAATGCAAGAATCAAAATCTAACAGATTTCGTATTTTTAAGTTTATAGTTTTTTTTTGGACTCTCGGAATTTTTGCAGGGGTTCAAGACTTTTCTTTCTCAAATTTTAGACCTCTTTACAGTGGCCAATGGAGTTCAATTTATAGGCAAAGGTTTTGTAGTTTGGAGAGGTCAAGTGGCATCAATGTCATACGCTAGACGCTGACTTACTCTTGAAGTAAGCTTAAACAAGCTGGATTTGTCAGCAGGAATTAAGGAAAAGTAAAAGCAACACATGGGCCTAGCCCACTTTTGCATAAAAGTTTGCTTTCCCAAGACAGTAGAGGTACACGTGGGGAAAATCCTTTGGATAAAGACTCAAAAGTGGTTGTGAGCATTAAATGATTATGAGATTTATCAAATCAGAAATCTGGCCATGTGAAATTATGCATCATTGCTTAATTCTGGATCAGAAGTTCAACTTCAGCGTAGCTTATAATAGATATCAAACTTCTGATCTTTGTATCTCCTGGTCCAACATGTTCTGAAGGAGTTCCCAGACTTTCTAGGAAGCTTGCAACACGCTTTGTAACTCTTTTTGAGTTAACCTTGCAAACTCTGACTGAACCTTTGTGAAAATTGGCCCAGAAGTTCTGACCAAACTCTGTCTTGAAAGTGTCCAGAATCTGCTGAGTGTTTCAGTTTCAAGGACGTGTCTTTGAGGAGTTATAACTTGAAATCCCAGCATTTCTAGGAGAAGTTCTATTTTGCAATGTTTCTCTAGATCTTGTGGGAGTCTATAACTCTTGTGTCAGAAGTTCCTCTAGAGTCAACTTCCACCAGAGTGGAAATCTGATCAGAAGTTCTGAGCTTGTCATATTTCTTAAACACTTAGAAAAAATTCTAGGTATTTAGAATTTTGACTTTTCCAAAGTAGTTTTGACTTATGAATTTCTTGATGAAACAAACTTCATATTTCAGCATGTCTTGATGAAATATGATTTTGATCCAAAAGTCAAAGTTTGACTTTTCAGTATGCAAATGACCATTTTGCCCTTGTGAATGACTTTCTTGGAAAATTGATAATTCACGGCTTGTAAATAGATGGAAGCAAACCTGGGATCCAGGGTGATCCCTTGTGAAAATGAGAGGGAAAATTTTGGGGTACAACAGCTGCCCCTGTTCAAACTCCTTGAACCTGAAGAGTTAGATTGGCGGATCCGCCATTCGTGACTTGAAGGTGAAAGATGATTGAACACTAAAGTGCCCAGAAATTTGCACTCGAAGATGGATGGTGAATGGGCTTATAGATGCCATTTGGAGGAATGTTGGTAAACACTGGAAGAGACATCAACACAAATCTCTTCTTGATTTATACCAAAACTTGATGTTTTACCTGTGAGAAAAAGAGTTAGTAAAATGCAGATGCCTGCATGATGTTCACCAGATGCGGTATCATGCTAAATGCATATGGTATGTACACGCTATGATGTATGAATGTGAGGTATATGTTTTTGTCCGGGAAAATAAATCCCTGACTACTGCTGATGAAATTCTGGGAGATTGAATCCCTGATTGCCTGTTGGAGATGAAGAATATGTATATCTTCAAGTTTGTTGAAAGGATGCTTTTGCTGGGAAATGTCGCTTCAAAAGTCAGCTGTTATCTGGTCGGATCTAGGCTTCACAATTGCTGAGGATGAAGTAGTCAACTGATATCTGGTCAGATCCAGGCTTCACGGCAACTTACTGGAGGAAGAGACGAATTAACTGTTATCTGGTTGGATTCCAGGCTTTACAGAAAATTTCTTGAAATTGAATAGTTATCTGGTCGGATCCAGGCTTCACAACAACTTGTTGGGGATACGGAAGTTAACTGTTATCTGGTCAGATCCAGGCTTCATAGTGTCTTTCTAGGGATCATAGTTATTTGTTATTTGGTCGGGCTCCAGGTTTCACAATAAACTGTTTGAAAAACTGTCATCTGGTCGGGTCCAGGCTTTGTAGATTTCTGAGGTTGATGCAGTCAATTGTTATCTAGTTGGGCCCAGGTTTCACAATAAACTGTTTGGGGATTTAGTTGTTATCTGGTCGGTTCCCAGGTTTCGCAACGAATCTTTGAGGATGATTTCTATCTGGTCGGATCCAGGTTTCACAACAACTTGCTTGAAAAGATAGAAATGAAAACTGATATCTGGTCGGGTCCAGGTTTCTCAGCCATTTGTTGGAGATATGGAAGCAACTCTATTGGGGAAAAGAGGTTAAACCTTGGTCGGATTGAGTTCAAGTTCTTTTATATATTTGAAGAGCTAGGTTATTATCTGGTCGGGTCCAGGTTTCATAGAATCTTGAAATTAAGATCAATTGTTATCCGGTCGGGTCCAGGCTTCAGTAATAACTTGAAAATTATGCTACTATCTGGTCGGATCCAGGCTTCATAGCATCTTGAAATTGAGATAAACTGTTATCTGGTCGGATCCAGGTTTCAGATACTCAAACTGTTATCTGGTCGGGTCCAGGTTTCAGTAATTGAAGAAGTCAAACTGTTATCTGGTCGGGTCCAGGCTTCAGTAATAATTTGAAAATTATGCTAATATCTGGTCGGATCCATGCTTCATAGAATCTATTGGAAATAGTAAAGGCTTTGTTGACGGCTTTACTGGGGATTAGGGGTTGTGGCCCTGTGATTTGCAATAATCTGAAAGGGAAATCCAAACTGGAGAGTGTCGACTGAGTCGAGTATGGAAAAATCAGCTTGGGGAGGATAGATTTCGTTTGGAGATAATAACCTTGGCTGGGGAAGATAGGCTCAGCTGGGAAATTCGTGGTGTCTTGGTTGTTGTATGTTGGGAAATTTGAACTCGGCTGGGGAAATAACTCTGTCGGGGAAATAAACCCTGTTGAGGAGGTGAATTTCCTTTAGGAAGGGATCCCTAAGGCTTTACCTTGTAAAAAATTGACCTTGCTGGAGAGAGGGCTGCCAATAGATTGAGACTCTGGTCAGGGATTATTCTATGCAAAGAGACTTGGTGGGAAACTCCGTTGGGGAAAGGTTTATTGCCGTTGTCCTTGTGGGGATAATGATGATGAGATAACTCTGTAGGGATATTTCATATACATTAAAGAGATGCTTACTGATGCTTAGCAGGAAACATGTGCCAAATATTTTTAATTATGTTCATATGCATATGTTCATTCAATTTTAGTCATCGGACAAATTTGCATTCAGAACAAACACATAAATTTTGCACTTCAAAGTGTATTTGTATTGATATTTTGCCCATGAATAGGCATTTATGTATAGAGAGACAGAGATCCTAGTAAGAGGAAATCATCGAAAAGAAAACAAAATTGAGAATGAAAACAAATAGCCATGTGAAATGATCTCATTGCCTTCCAACTCTACTATTGCCCCAATGTCTTCGAACGTCCCTTGCTGTTGATCAAAGTTAACTAGATTGATCTTGGACCATTTGAACTTGGACTTTGATGATAAAATTAACTGTATTGATTCCACAGGACATAGTCGTATGCTTTTAATCCTTAATTTTTGCCTGAACCACCCTTTCGGGTTTTCGGCCCACCAGGATACCCTTTTTTGCCCAAGTCGCCCTTTCGGGTTTTCAACATGTCAGGTGTATAATATTTTTCATATATCCATAATTTTTGCCCAAACCTTTTTGGTTTGTCGGGATGCCCTTATTTTGCCTAGGTGTGTCAACCTAGCGGGTCTCTTATGCGTAGTATTTTTTAACTATGTCCGTGTTTATAGGATGTGGGAAATCCTCACCGTCCATGGTAGTCAGCATCATGGTACCACCAGAGAAAACTCTCTTGACAACAAATGACCCTTCATAGGTGGGAGTCCATTTGCCTCTGGGGTCACCTTGTGGTAAAATGATGCGTTTTATCACCAAGTCACCAACTTGATATACTCGAGGCTTGACCTTTTTATTGAAATCCTTAATCTCTCATCCCTCTTCATCTCATCCCCTTCTTATTGCACTAAATGTTTTTGGAGCATGATCTCTATATCATGTCTCAAAATAAATTGTGCATAGATTTCTATTGACCGACCTCTAAATAGGTGTTACTTCTATATAAGTCTACTTACGATTTCTTAACATAGCGCTAAAGTTTGTCCCGATTCGAATAAATGATCATTTGTGGCACAAACTTATGTTTGCAAGCCCAAGTATGTTAATTTGATCTCTTTGATCCAATAACTTTGAGATTCATTGTGTGGAGGCTTTGGTTCTACCAATCCTCTAATGGATCTACAACACCTTTGGTTAATGCGGATCACTTAAACATCATTGATCATTAAATGGAACTTGTGAGAATTCCAAATGGATGATATACTTGACAAAAAGCAAATGCAACTTGTTGTGTGGAGGCTTTGGTTCTACCAATCCTCTAATGAGTTCCAAATGCAAGCTTCAAGATGGTCATCCAACTAACCACAAATTATTGACTTGTCTTACTTTATGCTTTTATTCTTTTTTATGCTTTATGTACCATTTACTTTTAGCATTTACATTTCATGCCATTTTCATCTTTGCTCATTTGAGCATTTACTTTCTTGTCATTTTTACTTTGCTCACTTTAGCTTTTCTTTTCCTTTCTTAAGATACTTAATAATCAACATAAATCCTAAAAAATATTTAATGGTACTTGGACTATTTGGTTACTATCCTTGGCATTATGGAGCATGGGACTTTTCTTGGACTTAGGATTAGAAACCTTGGTCTATCTTGGAGACCTTGTGATCTTATCTGATTATTCTGTCTGGAGTTCTTGAGGTTTAACTCAAGACATTGGGTTGCTTGTTTATTTTTGTGTGCAGGTTTTTTGTGATTACACTCTTTGTTTGTAATATGTAATTCACCCGTATACAGCCGTTACTCTGCCCAATTTATATGAAGACTTAATACACTTGAAGTTTGGTTCTCTCAAGAGGTCTAGTGTTTCTTTTGCTTGATTGGTTTCAATCCAAGGAATGGGAATTCTATCTTGGCTCATAATGTCAAGTATTGGCTTCTTGTTGGTTAGATGGCTCTGTTAGAACAAAGTTTGAATCTACTACCCTATGTTTAAGTTTTGATGATAACAAAGTGAAAAGATATATTATTTATATGATTCATGTATGAACTATTTGCTGCCTAAAGTATTACGTTCTGATTTGCAGATACTCTGATTAGTATAAGCAAGATCACACCTAATCAGCATCAGAAATTTGGTTCCTGACATCAGCATCAGAAGTTGCCATATCAGAATGTCAGAATCAGAAGATTAACTCACGTGTATGCTGAAGTCTGATGAACAAGAACTGCGCTCAACACTCTGATAAAGAAACACAACAGTTCATCAGCAACTAAGCAGAATCAGAATGAGCCAAGCCAGAACTTGCATTAAGTAAGCAACGGTACTGTGCATTGAAAGCAAATTAATACCAACGGCCTCATTCCAGACAAGATCTGCTCGATAAGGAAAGTTTGTTATTAGCATTGAATCAAGAATATTGCTCCAACGTTCAACATCTCAGTGCTATATAAAAAAGACTTTGAAGATTGAATTGGCTAATGCTCTCCAAATCTTTACACGCCTAAAAGCTGATCATAATCTTCCTTCTCTCAGTTTGCTAAACACTACACATTCTTTTATTCAATTATTGTTTAGCAATCTAGTTTCATAAGCTTAAGTTGTGTATACATCACAGTTGTGATACAGTTTTGTAGAAAACATTCACACACTTAGATTTATCTTCTTTGTAAGAAAGTGTTTCCTTGACAAACCGGGTTGTGGTTTGCATCAAGAAGGCTTTAGCAGTTGTTAAAGCAGTCTGTAATATTCAGTTGAATATAGTGGATTAAGACCTTGTTGGAGAGAGGCGAAATCACCTTGACGGGTGGACTGGAGTAGTTTGAGATCAAACGAACCAGGATAAAAATATCTTGTTCATTGCATTGTTTTTCAGTTTTATAATTCAACCCCCCCCCCCCCCCCTTCTTGTGTTTTTCTCTTCTTCAATTGGCATCAGAGCGCCTGGTTCTGAGCTAAAACACTTAACCGTGTCAGTACAAGATCCAGCATCAGAAAAACACAATGGCAGGAAACTATTCTCACACCAGCAATGACAACAATGAGGACAGAGACAGATTCAGCGGCAAACCTCCAGTCTTTGATGGAGAAAACTTTGATTACTGGAAAGACAGAATTGAAAGCTTCTTTCTGGCACATGATGCTGATCTGTGGGATATGGTGACAGATGGATACACGCACCCTGTGAATGCAAGCGGTCAGAAGATTGATAGAAAAACAATGTCTGACCAACAAAAGCGTGACTTCAAGAATCACCACAAGGCCAGAACCATCCTCCTCAGCGCCATCTCCTATACTGAATATGAAAAGATCTCCAACAGAGACACAGCAAAGAACATTTTTGACTCTCTCAGAATGACGCATGAGGGCAACATTCAGGTCAAAGAAACTAAAGCTCTGGCGCTCATTCAGAAGTATGAGGCGTTCAAAATGGAAGAATCTGAATCTATTGAAACAATGTTCTCAAGATTCCAGATTCTGGTAGCTGGTCTCAAGGTTCTGGACAAAGGATACTCTACTGCTGACCATGTCAAGAAAATCATCAGAAGTTTACCTAAGCAGTGGAGAACAATGGTTACAGCTCTGAAGCTAGCTAAAGATCTCAACAAAATCACTCTGGAGGAACTTATCAGCTCCCTCAGAAGTCATGAGATAGAGCTAGAAGCTGACGAGCCTCAGAAGCAAGGTAAGCCTTTAGCATTAAAATCTAACAAAAAATCTGAGTCTAAAGTTTTGTAGGCAGTTGAAGAAATATCTGATGGATCCTCATCAGAAGAAGACGAACTCTCCCTCCTCTCCAGAAGAGTAAATCAACTGTGGAAGCAAAGACAAAGGAAGTTCAGGAATCCCAGAAGATCTGATCAGAACGAGTCTTCTTCCAGATACAGAAGGACAGATTCTTCCTCTGGATACAGAAGATCTGAAGGCTCCTCTAGTAGCAAAAAGCCAAACACCAAGGACATCATCTGCTATGAGTGCAATGAGCAAGGACACTATAAGAGTGACTGCCCAAAGCTTCAGAGGGAAAAGCCCAAAAAGAAGTTTGGAAGAGAGAAGAAGAAAAGTCTCATGGCTACATGGGATGACTCTGACTCGTCTGAAGCTGACTCAGAATCAGATGATGAGAGGGCAAACATAGCTCTCATGGCTAACATCTCAGAAGATAGTGAAGCTTCTGAATCAGACTCAGAATCAGATACTAAAGAGGTATTTCCTAACTTTGCTGTTAACTTTACCAAGGCTGAACTTGCTGAAAGCCTTAATGAGATTCTGGAACGGTATCAGCAAATTAGAGTTAAATTCAGAGACCTGAAAAGGAATCTTGAATCTTACTCTAATAAGACTGAGAGTCTCAAATTGGAGAATTCTGAGCTGAGAAATAAGATTTCAAAATTAGAAAACACTTTACAAAACTCTCAGAAGGAACCAATTTCCGAAACTCCCAGCAACGCTGATGAGATCATCAAGGAGTATGATCACAGTTTCCAGAAGTTCCTCGCTAAAAGCATAGATAGAAGCAAAATGGCTTCAATGATCTATGGAGTTAGCAGAAACGGCAGGAAAGGAATAGGATACCAAGGTAAGGTTCCTACACCAAAGAACGTCATGGACTTAACCATTAAACACACTCCTCTGAATTCACATTTTGTGTATGGTCACACACATGATATTAAATACACTAGCAGTAAGCACTCTGTGAAACCAAAATTCAACCAGAGTTTTGGTAAAACTAACAAATCAGGACCCAAGAAAATCTGGGTACCTAAGGATAAAATAATACATGTTGCAGATATCTTTAGCAGCAAGTCAGAAACACCAGTCATGGTACCTGGACTCTGGCTGCTCGCGACACATGACGGGAAGAAGGCATATGTTCCAAAGCCTGGAACTTAAGCCTGGAGGCCACGTTGGCTTTGGAGGCAATCAAAGGGGAAAGATAATTGGCTCTGGAACTGTAAGTAATGGAAATCTTCCCTCTATTAATAATGTTCTGCTAGTAGATGGATTAATGCATAATCTGTTATCCATAAGTCAATTAAGTGATAACGGTTATGATATAATCTTTAATCAAAAATCATGTAAAGCTGTTAGTCAGAAAGATGGGACTATCCTGTTTAATGGTAAGAGGAAAAACAACATTTACAAAATCAAACTTTCTGAACTAAAGAGTCAGAATGTAAAATGCCTTCTGTCTGTTAACAACGAGCAGTGGATCTGGCACAGAAGATTGGGGCATGTTTGTATGAGAAGAATATCTCAGATTAACAAACTCAATCTGGTCAGAGGACTTCCTAATTTGAAGTTCAATTCAGATGCTCTGTGTGAAGCATGTCAGAAAGGCAAGTTTGCAAAACCTTCTTTTAAATCCAAAAATGTTGTTTCTACCTCTAAGCCATTAGAACTTCTGCACATTGACTTATTTGGACCAGTTAAAACTGCTTCAGTCAGTGGCAAGAAGTATGGGTTAGTAATCGTAGATGACTATAGCAGATGGACATGGGTAAAGTTCTTAAGACACAAGGAAGAGTCACACTCTGTGTTTGTTACCTTCTGTAACCAAGTTCAGAATGAAAAGGATCTTAGAATCGTTAAAGTCAGAAGTGATCATGGTGGAGAATTTGAAAACAAAGATTTTGAGTCATTCTTTAATGACAGAGGCATTCTGCATGATTTCTCTTGTCCTAGAACTCCCCAACAAAATGGAGTTGTAGAACGAAAGAATAGAACATTGCAAGAAATGGCCAGAACCATGACCAATGAGACAAACGTTGCTAAGATCTTCTGGGCAGAGGCAATAAACACAGCGTGCTACATTCAGAATAGAATCTCAATAAGACCTATTCTGGAAAAGACTCCATATGAATTGTGGAAGAACAGAAAGCCCAACATTTCATATTTTCATCCATTTGGATGTACTTGCTTTATGCTAAATACTAAGAATTATTTGAACAAGTTTGACTCTAAAGCACATAAGTGTATTATGTTAGGATACTCTGAACGCTCAAGAGGGTACAAAGTATACAATACAGAAACACATATTGTGGAAGAATCAATCAGTGTTCGTTTTGATGATAAGCTTGACTCTGAAAAGTCAAAGCAGAATGAAGTTTTTGCAGGTATGGAAATTGAATTTACAGGTTCTGAAGACAAGTCATCAGAAGCTCTCAACACAGACACTCCTTCAACGTCTGAAAGGAGCACTGCTAGCAATCCTACAACAGCTGCTGATCAACCTAAGAAGATATTACCCAGAAGCAGCTTGGATCACCCAGAAGAGACTATCTTAGGAAGAAAGGAAGATCCAATCAGAACAAGAGCAAGCTTCAGAAACTCTGAAGAAACTCTCATGGGACTTGTGTCTCTGATTGAACCTTCTTCTATTGATGAAGCACTTCTGGATAATGACTGGATTCTGGCAATGCAAGAAGAGCTTAATCAATTCACCAGAAATGACGTATGGGATCTCGTTCCCAGACCAAAAGGATTCAACGTCATTGGAACAAGATGGGTGTTCAGAAACAAGCTAAATGAACAAGGTAAAGTCATCAGAAACAAGGCACGACTGGTTGCACAAGGTTATAGTCAGCAAGAGGGGATAGACTATACAGAAACCTTTGCCCCAGTCGCCAGGTTAGAATCTATCAGACTTTTAATTTCATTTGCTGTTAATAGAGGCATCACTCTGTATCAGATGGATGTCAAAAGTGCATTCTTAAATGGTTATATAGAAGAAGAGGTTTATGTGCACCAACCCCCTGGTTTTGAAAATACAAAACATCCATAACATGTTTTCAAACTAAAGAAGTCACTATATGGTCTGAAACAAGCTCCCAGAGCTTGGTATGAAAGGCTAAGTAACTTTCTGTTAGAAAATGAATTTACCAGAGGGAAGGTGGACACTACCTTATTCTGTAAATCAGTTAAGAATGACATCTTAGTCTGTCAAATTTATGTTGATGATATTATTTTTGGGTCTACTAATCCTTCTCTTGGAAGAAAATTTGCTAAGTGTATGCAGGCAGAATTTGAGATGAGCCTCATGGGGGAATTGAAATTCTTTCTAGGAATTCAGATCAATCAAACTCCAGAGGGAACTTACATTCATCAGAGCAAATACATCAGAGATCTTCTGAAGAAATTTTACCTCTCAGAATGTAAGCCATCAAAGATTCCAATGCATCCCACGTGCATTCTGGAAAGAGAAGAGGTAAGCAAAAATGTAGAACAGAAAGTCTACAGAGGTATGATTGGTTCTCTCCTTTATCTGACTGCTTCAAGACCTGACATATTATTCAGTGTTTGTATTTGTGCTAGATTCCAATCAGATCCTAGAGAATCTCACTTAACAACTGTTAAGCGAATTTTCAAGTATCTGAAAGGTACTACTAATCTGGGGTTGTTTTATAGAAAATCTAGTGATTACAGCTTAGTAGGCTACTGTGATGCTGATTTTGCTGGAGACAGAGTGGAGCGAAAAAGTACTTCTGGAAGCTGCCAGTTTCTGGGAGAAAATCTGATCTCTTGGTCCAGCAAAAGGCAATCAACAATTGCGCTATCAACAGCAGAAGCTGAGTACATAGCAGCAGCAGGATGTAGCACACAAATGCTCTGGATGAAAAGTCAGCTTGAAGACTTCCAGATTTTTGAGAGTAACATTCCTATACTTTGTGATAATACCTCTGCTATTTGTTTAAGTAAGAATCCCATTCTACATTCTAGAGCTAAGCATATAGAAATAAAACATCACTTCATTAGGGACTATATTCAGAAAGGAATTTTGAATTTAAAATTTATAGATACAGACCATCAATGGGCTGATATCTTTACCAAACCCCTTTCAGAAGATAGGTTTAATTTCATTCTGAAACATCTCAGCATGAAAGTCTGCCCAGAGTGAAAATGTTTTAATTCCATATATTTATCTTCAGAATGTAATTGTTTTACTGTGAACTTCTGATCAATCTTCTTTCAGAAAGATAGAACATGCAGGTTGTATCAGATGCAAGTCTAAAGATCTGAGAGTCTAAGCTCAAAGACAGACGTGCTGATCACTACATCAAACAAGTGTCATCCAATCATCAGCAAATCTCTGAAGCAGAACGCGTGCACGCTTCTGAGAAGGCAAAACGCTGATTGGGTGCATTGAGACACATGTCTGGTAACCGGTTTTAAGTATCTTTCTCAAATCCCCCAAAATCAGCAAGCATTTAATAAAAGTAATCATGCTTTTAAAAACGTAATCATGATTTTTCTCTTTCTTAAAAACGTTTACTTTTTCAAAATTTTCTGAACTCTATTTAAACACATTAACCTCTCATTCTAACTCTTTACAGTTTCTCACTAATTCTCAAGCATTCTCTGCATTTTTCTGTGATCATCTCTTGCAAACCCTTTTTCTCAGTTTCTTCTCAAAATCTTTTAGTGTGAACATAGCAACCTCCAGCAGTGCTTCTGCAGGTCCTTAGAAGAAAGCATCATCTGAACAGTATCAAGTGCCATTCAGAACACTCCTCACTCCTGTGAAGAATCTTGAAGTGTTATCTGAATTGATCATTGATTTTGGAAGCTTGAAGGAGAACGGTTTTGACCTAACAGAAGAAGTTAGGGCACAAAAATGGGAAAGGTATTTTGACAGGTTGGTTGGACCAACATTCCCTATGTTAGTCAAGGAATTCTGGATTCATGCGAAGGCTTCAACGCATCTAGTCACCTCCTTAGTTATGGGGAAGAAGATTGTGATCACTGAGGATCACATAGCAAGGTTAATAGGCTACAGTGGCGGTGGCGTCCGCTGTATTGATATGACTGAGAGATATGCTGACGTGGGCGTGATAGCTGAAAGGATTTTCACCCATGGGGTGCCCAGCAGCAAGATCAAAGATCTGAAGGATTATCACAGAGTTTGGGCAAAGATAATTCTGGGGTGCTTCAACCATAGGAAGCCAACTAGTTCCCCTGATTACATAAATGTGGATCAGCAGTTTCTGATCTACTTTATCAATCAGAAGGTAAAAATCAACTTGGCTCATCTTCTGTTCAACCACCTCTGAACAAGTGTGAAGGAAACCAGGGAAGAAGAAAGAACAAAGAGGGATTGGATACCCTTTGGAAGGTTGATATCAGATATTCTGACAGAGAATAGGCTGATAGAGCATCTGATAGAAGCTCAAGAGTTAAGCACCATTGAACCAACGGTTGGGAAGCCTCTGAACGCGAAGAACTTGAAGAAAATGAAGTTGATAGAGAATATCAAAAAGGAACCCAGAGCTACTCCTATTGCTGATATCACCAGCAGAAGAGTTCCACTGAGTGACTTTCCTTTATTTTCTGAGATAGAATCTAAACCAGAGGTGGTTCTCAGATACTTAGACGCGTGCAAGGCAGATGGTACAGATCCAAATCTGAATATCAAAGATCTGCACAAACCTTAACCAGAAGTGACTCTGAAGAAGACGAAGAAGAGGAAGGCAACTTCAGAAGGATCATCCCAGCAGACACCCAAGAAAAGAGGTAATTTATCTGTTGCTTCTGTTTTAAATTCTTCTACTATTCCAGCATCTATTCCACCTCCAACCTCTCATAGAATCTCAATCCCCATCCCAACAATAGATGAAACTGAACCAAAAGATGACCCTTCTGAGGCATTAAAACTCAGAAGACCCAGAACCAAACATCCCAAACCAACAATCTCAACAACATCAGCAATTGACAATGTGCTGTCTGACATTGATCAACACACTTCTGATCACTCCTCCAATCCAAACTCTGAACCACAAATTGTCCCTCCTCCACAACCAGAACAACAGCAATCTGCTGAAGAACCAGAACAACAACAACCTCTCTCATCAATTCCAGAAGAACCCCTTATCCCTGAACAACCAGAAATTCCAACAACTTCTCCTCAACCAGCAATTCCATCCCCCTCTCCTCAACCAGAAATTCATCCACCATCACCTCAACCTGAGTTTCATCACTCTGAAACTCAAACTCCTCCACCTTCTGAACCCCATTCACCTCAATCATCTGAACCACAACCTCTGGCAATCCAGCTGCCATGTGGAACAACAGTCACCATGGCCCAGTTGCCATCCTCACCAGAATCTACACCACCCAATACTCCCAAAACACCAAACAGTCCAATCATAATTTCTGATTCTCCCACTCCATCTCCAAAACAAACAGCTGCCAAGCAAACCACCGAAAACCCCAGCAGGACTTTCATAGACTTAACCAGCCTTGACCGTCTTGCTGATCTGAAACACAAAATAGCCATCCCAAAACCAAAACAGCCAGATGCTGGCTCTGGTATTATGAATTTTGAAACAGGTTTGCAACAATGGATTGCTTCTCTGAAGCAAGTCTGTCCTGGAATGATTGACCCAGCTGCCTCTGACCAGCTCTGGTCACAATTCAGACTTTGGGTACGTGCTGAAGCCCTCAAGTTGCAGGATATCAACTATGAGCAGGCACAACAGAACTTCAGCAAGCTGCTGAAGGAAGTTGAAAGTCAGCTGCCTTAGGAAGCTGTGCTCCCTCTGGATAGTGAACCTTGGTCTGAGAAACAGCTAGCTTCAAAGGTGCAACCAGAAGAAGACAAGACCATTCAAGCTGAAGCAAGTCAAGCAGAAGATGTTGCAGAAAGCTCTCAGAAGCTTCCTGCTTCTGATGTTTCTCAAGCTGCCTTGGACAGGCAGACTCTGGAAGAGCTGAAGCTGAATGACATGCGTCTGCAACAGAGGATGGATGAAAACGACCAGAAGATGAAAGAAAGAATGGATGTGCAGGATAGCAAGATTGACATTGTTGTCAGCATGGTGCACAAGCAGAATGAGACTGTTGAACAGATCAAAGCCATGCTGGAGAACCTGTTCACACGCTTTCCTCCCCAACCTTAGTTTTTTCATTCATGTCATTTTCATGTTTTCTTTGATTTTCTGATGTACTGTTTGAATATGTTTTGTTTGATTCTGAACCTTTTAATATGACAAGTTTTTCTTATCTTAATTGTTTTTAGCACATCACTTACACTTTTTGATTGCTGACAAAAAGGGGGAGAACAAGAATGATATTTTAAACAATAACGGTTTACTAAGACAGAAACTCTCGAACATTCTAACTCTATCATACTTGAAAATGTTTTCTGTTTAGCTTAAGTCTACAGGTACAAGGAAGCTCCTTGACACTCTGAAGACTAAAAGCTCTGAAGCTCTAATCAGCTCTGATACTCTGATCCAAAGCAAAGCTCTGACAAGAAAAGCTCTGATACGCTGATCTGAAGCTCTGCTCTGATATGCTGATCTAAAGCTTCTGATAGTCAAAGACCCTGATACTCTGATGTTCAAAGAAAGGCAAAAAGATCTGATCCTGAAGAACACTTGTAATCAAAAAGGGAAGTAATAAACTCAGGGGGAGTATCTCTCAACTCTGATATCTCTTCATCCCTTATCTTTGATAAAGTCTTACTCTGATACATATCTCTGATACCTTTTCACGTTATTTTCAATTAAAAAATATCCAGTTTTTGTCATCATCAAAAAGGGGGAGATTGTTAGAACAAAGTTTGAATCTACTACCCTATGTTTAAGTTTTGATGATTACAAAGTGAAAAGATATATTATTTATATGATTCATGTATGAACTATTTGCTTCCTAAAGTATTACGTTCTGATTTGCAGATACTCTGATTAGTATAAGCAAGATCACACCTAATCAGCATCAGAAATTTGGTTCCTGACATCAGCATCAGAAGTTGCCATATCAGAATGTCAGAATCAGAAGATTAACTCACGTGTATGCTGAAGTCTGATGAACAAGAACTGCGCTTAACACTCTGATAAAGAAACACAACAGTTCATCAGCAGCTAAGCAGAATCAGAATGAGCCAAGCCAGAACTTGCATTAAGTAAGCAACGGTACTGTGCATTGAAAGCAAATTAATACCAACGGCCTCATTCCAGATAAGATCTGCTCGATAAGGAAAGTTTTTTATTAGCATTGAATCAAGAATATTGCTCCAACGTTCAACATCTCAGTGCTATATAAACAAGACTTTGAAGATTAAATTGGCTAATGCTCTCCAAATCTTTACACGCCTAAAAGCTGATCATAATCTTCCTTCTCTCAGTTTGCTAAACACTACACATTCTTTTATTCAATCATTGTTTAGCAATCTAGTTTCATAAGCTTAAGTTGTGTATACATCACAGTTGTGATACAGTTTTGTAGAAAACATTCACACACTTAGATTTATCTTCTTTGTAAGAAAGTGTTTCCTTGACAAACCGGATTGTGGTTTGCATCAAGAAGGCTTTAGCAGTTGTTAAAGCAGTCTGTAATATTCAGTTGAATATATTGGATTAAGACCTCGTTGGAGAGAGGCGAAATCACCTTGACGGGTGGACTGGAGTAGTTTGAGATCAAACGAACCAGGATAAAAATATCTTGTTCATTGCATTGTTTTTCAGTTTTACAATTCAACCCCCCCTTCTTGTGTTTTTCTCTTCTTCAGGCTCTTATCCCTAGCTTTTACTCCCATCTTCTCCTCCCATCTTCTCCTCCTTCTTCTCCTCCCATCTTCTTTAATTTCAAAAATCTTCTTCCTCCTTTTGAGAACTCTTCTTGTTTTTAAACTTGAACCATTTTCATATTAAACTTGGACTTATGTCCATTCATTTTCAAAATATTTTCATAAATAAACCCCAATCAACTTAATAATAACTTGACATTTTTTGTGAGAAGACTAAAAGTCAATCAATCTCATTTCAAACCATCTTGCCATTTTGGCTTTTATCTTTAAACTTTTCTCAAAAGATTGAACTCTTGTTAATCCTTGTAGTGATGCAAATAACTATACTTCTACAATATATAGTGAAGAGAGATATTTTCCACTTGGGCGTTGAGTAAGGCATTATTGATTTTAAAATCTAAGCCATACACTCCACTTTGAGGTGATGCAAATTCTCCTTTCTCATAATTGTGGGTAGTAGCTATGTTTTCCACACGGACAATGACGATGATGTTTTATCTCATAAAATTAACCAACACATTTATGTCTTAATTTTTTTTTTAAAAGAGGAACTACGTGTACCCGATCCCCTATTGCACGAAAAGGTGGTACGTAGGCACTAAAGGTTTGCAACCGCGGCGGGTGCAAAAATTATAAAATAAATAAATTTCTTTTCTCACCTCCACCATCCATTTTTTTATATACAACATTTTTCATAGCCAAAATATATAGATTTTACAAAGAGGCTCTTGCGGAGTACCGTAGATGTTTAGGGTGCTAATACTTTCCCATTGCATAACCAACCCCCTTACCTTGAATCATTCCCCTTATTTTTGGGTTATTCGCTCTTTTCTCATTCCTTTGGAAACAATAAAGCACGGTGGAGATTTTTATCTTGATTTGTATAAAGTCTATTCAATCCAATGGCTTAGTCTTAAACATTTCTACCGCTACACCCATGCAATACCAAGCCTCACAAATGCTTCCGCAACAATTTTGAGGTAACAAATGGATGAAAGAAACCATGATATGGTACAAATTTTGGCCCAAAGTCTGAGTACAGTGTTGAACCCTCTAATACAAAATACCACACAGTCGAACCAACAAATGTCAGCGCAGATGACGCGCATGGCTGAATTTTTTGGGGTTCCCCAATCTATTCGACAACCCCAAAGAGCACCAATAAGAGAGAATCCAGGTATAGTCTTATAAGAAGATGTAACCATTAACCAAAACCCACAGCTAGATAGGAGGAACCACATAATGGAAATCGAAAAACCTAGGGTCGAAATACCCATATTTCCCCTACAGATCCCTAGAGATGGCGATAAAGGTGTAATGATGGTAAATAAAAACCAAAATGCTGATGAACTGATACAACAGGTTCGACACCATAATAATGGAACAAATAATAATCTGACAGCCATGATCAAAAGAATCATCATAAAAAATGGAATGAACATTGGATTTCATAGGCCAAACTTTACATCCCCATTGTCAGAGTATATCTTGCAAACAGATTTACCCCCTAGGTGAAAAGTTCCAAAGTTCACTAATTTTTCAAGGGATGTGACAGAGTCCACTGTCGAACAAGTAGTGAGATATTTGATAGAAGCTGGGGAAATATCAAATAATGAGAGCCTTAAGATTAAGTACTTCCCAAGTTCTCTAACTAAAAACGCTTTTACTTGGTTTACCACCCTCCAAGCTAACTCGATCCACAATTGGAGTCAATTGGAGAGATTGTTCCATGAACAATTTTACATGGGACAAACCAAAATAAGTCTGAAAGAATTTGATATATTTGAGAAGTTGTGTTGTGATTAATTGGATTTAATTATTTTATTAAGCGGAGAAATAATATTAGAAGTATAATATTATTTGATGTGGGCTTGTTTGTAAAGAATAGAAGAAGTAATGAGGGGGTGTATTAGTTTTGAGCCCAATAAGGAGTAAAGAGAATAATAGGTTATTTTATTGTTGCTAGAAAGAATAGAAAGAACTGGCAGTAGAAGAATAGGATTGAGAAGAAGAACGTGAAGCTGCAGGAAAAAGAGGAAAAATGGCAGAACGAGGTTTCGACCGGAAGATTATAGAGCGACCTTCAATCCAAGGTAAGGGTGGGGTTCTGGCTCTATAATTGGGTTGATGATAATTGGTATCTGGGGTTAGAGGTGATTTATTTCTTGTTCATGAATTGAATGTTTATGATGTTGTATGATGCAAAATTGATGAATTATAGATGAATAATGATGTACCGATGCGGTTTAATTGATGTAGAATTATAGGGTAATTGTAAGTGATGATTATCTATGATTGGATTAAGTTTTTATGGCTTAAATTATGGAACCCGTAGTGAAAACACAGAGGAAATCACAGAAATTATGCAGGATGGAGCAGTATGTGTCGACCTCAAACATGATGTGTCGATACAAGAAGGTTGAGAGACTCAGGATGAATCGACATGAAGAGGTTTTGCGTCGATACATGAGAACTTTTAGACTCTGGATGAGTCGATCCATAGGAGAATGTGTCAATACATGTTGTGTGTAAGACTCAGGATGAGTCGATCCAAGAGAGGATGCATCGACTCATGTTGTGAGTTTAGTGCAGTACACATCGATCCAAGACGTTTTGCATCGATCCGTATTGTCTGGTTTTTGGCAGATTCAGTTTGAAAATGCTGTAACTTGAGTTTTAGGATGCAGTTTGAGATGTCGTTCAAAGCGTTGAACAGCTAACGCAATGAGCTTTATTCCTGAGGATTAAAATGAGGGGTAGGAAGTGTAGTCCTATTAGCCAATTCATGGATTTAGAGTTAGTTCCCCTGTTGATTGTTACGTTGATTTTTATGCAGAATGATGAGGATGAAATGTTTATAGGTTGCTGTTTGATTTGTAATAATAGGAGTAATGATGTAAGATTACAGAATAGCAGTATGAATTACTGTCGTATTAATGTACAACTGAGTTGTTGATGAGATGTTATTAATGATGTTGTGTTGATAATTTATGATGAATGAATGATGTTTGATGAATTATTATGATGATATGAGATGTTGATGAAGAGATGTTGAGATGCTTTAAGATGTAGGCCTTTTGCCAACGATGATGTTATATTGAGATGTTGTTAATTATGGTGTTGTCATTACATTCATGGTTGTGTCGCATATGTTGCATTTTTGAGATGGAGCTTATGCTCGTTGAGATGGCCTGCATTGATGAATATTGATATGAAGGCTTATGCCTTGTTGATGCCTCTATTAATTGGCAAATTTATTTGAGATGGGAGTTCTTCTCCAATGGTACCACATGCATTTTCATAGTATTGAGTCGCATTATATGATTGCATAAAGATGTGTGTATTGATGTGGTGAATGTGTATTATTATTGTGATTAATGTTGATTATGAGATGAGAAGTGGTGATGTTATGTGATCTAATTTAATATATTAATTATCATGCGCTTTATTATATTGTTAGATATCTCACCCCTTCTATTTGAATGTTTCCCTTATGTCGGTAACCTGCAGGTAATCGAGAGTGAAGGCTGTATACCTTCAATAGTTCGAGTCGGTGTCATTGCTCTGATATGTAACACTCGGGGGGATGAATGCTTGTTGCTTTTAATTGTTAATTATTCAGTCGTTGAACTTTAAGATTGATTAATTATTAAGTATTGTGTTGTTTCGAAGTTGTTGTAATGATGATAAAGATGTTATTAATAATTCCGCTGCGTAGATGTTGAATTATTTAATTAAATTTTTTATATTGATGGTTCATCCGATGTTTTAAAGTGTTATATATCCATGATGAATGCATTGTGTTTTGAAAAAATAATTTGTGACGTCCCGATTCGGTTGCATGAATGATTTTTATAACTATGATTTATTTATATAATTGTCGGGGTAGAACAGGGGTGTTACAAAGTTGGTATCAGAGCAAAAGGTTTGTCCGACCTTGTCGTCGAGTCGTAGTTGTCTAACAATCCAGTATTGTTAATTTGAGTTCTAACCGTTGTTTATGTTGTAGTGAGAAGTTGAGATGGTTGGAAAGAATGAGGCTGCACTTGCTGCTACTTTAGAAGCAATGGCTCATGCGATGGAGAATCAGCCGAATATTGACGGGAATGCTGGATCTTATAGCTTGGCGACTTTCCAGAGAGAGAATCCACCTACGTTCAAGGGAAAGTATGATCCTGACGGAGCATTGGAGTGGTTGAAAGAGATTGAGAGAATCTTCCGTGTGATAGACTGCACTCCAGCACAGATGGTTCGGTATGGTACTCATATGCTAGCAGTCGAGGTTGATGACTGGTGGCTAGAGACTTGTCAGAAGTTAGAAGCTGCAGGTGAGAATATCACTTGGATTGTGTTCCGTAGGGAGTTTCTGAGAAAGTAATTTCCTAAAGATGTCCGTGGTAAGAAGGAGATTGAGTTTTTTGAGCTGAATCAAGGGAATATGTCAGTTGTTGAGTATGCTGCCAAGTTTGCTTAGTTGGCTAAGTTTTATCTGCACTACGCTGATGCAGATGTTGAGTTTTCGAAGTGTATCAAGTTTGAGAACGGGTTGCGCCCAGAGATCAAGAAGGCAGTTGGATACCAGAAGATCCGTGGCTTTGCTGATTTGATTGATAGTTGCGGGATTTATGAGGAGGATAATAATGCTCATTACAAGATTATCAGTGAGAAGAGGGGTAAGCACCAACAGAATCGTGGTAAGCCTTATAATGCCCCAACTGGTAAAGGTAAACAGAAAGTTTCTCAGAGTCAGAGGACTAGTGGGGGAGATGCTCCTGCTGGTGTGGTTTGTTTTAAGTGTGGAAAACCTGGGCATAAGAGTAATGTGTGTACTACTGAAGTGAAGAGGTGTTTCTGTTGTGGTAAGAACAGACATATTGTATCTGAGTGTGAACATAAGGATGTGATTTGTTTCAATTGTAGACAAGAAGGGCACATTGGTAGTAAGTGTCTGAATCCGAAGAGGGACCAGACAAGTGGTAAAGTGTTTGCTTTGGTGGAGGATCAGACAACCGTTGAGGATAGACTTATCAGAGGTACATGTTTCATTAATAGTACTCCTTTAATTACTATTATTGATACTGGTGCTACGCATTGTTTTATTGCTACTGATTGTGTTGAAAGATTGAGTCTTATGTTGTCTTATTTGAATGGAGAAATGGTCGTCGATACTCCATCCAAGGGGTCAGTGACTACTTCTTTTATGTGTTTGAAGTGTCCCTTGTCGATCTTCGACAGAGACTTTGTTGTTGATTTGGTTTGTTTACCGTTAAGAGGTTTGGATGTGATTTTGGGTATGACCTGGTTAGAGCATAACTGTGTTCATATTAACTGTTATGACAAGTCTGTGAGGTTTTCTACTCCTGAAGAAGAGGGAGATGGTCTATTGTCTGCTAGACAGTTGAGGAAGTTGATGCAAGAGGAAGCACAGATGTTCTCGTTAATGGCGTTGCTATCTGTAGAGATTCAAGCTATAATTGAGGAATTGCAGGTGGTGTGTGATTTTCTTGAAGTTTTCCCTGATGAGATTCCTGATGTACCACCAGAGAGGGAAGTTGAATTTGCAATTGATCTTGTACCTGGTACCAGACTTGTGTCTATGGCACCATACAGGATGTCTGCATATGAATTGTCAGAGTTAAAGGAGCAGTTGGGAGAGTTACTTGAAAAGAAGTTTGTAAGACCAAGTGTATCGTCATGGGGAGCTCCAGTGTTGTTAGTAAAGAAGAAATATGGAAGTATGAGGCTTTGTGTTGATTATAGACAGTTGAATAAAGTGACGATTAAGAACAAGTATCCGCTTCCAAGAATATATGACTTGATGGACCAATTGGTGGATGCTCGTGTGTTTAGTAAGATTAATTTGAGGTCGGGTTACCATCAGATCAAGGTGAAGGATGAAGATATCCAGAAGACGGCTTTAAGAATGTGTTATGGACATTACGAGTATTCGGTGATGCCTTTCGGTGTTACTAATGCGCCGGGACTATTCATGGACTATATGAATCGAATCTTTCATACTTATTTGGATCAGTTTGTAGTGGTGTTCATTGATGATGTTTTGATTTACTCTAAGTTAGAAGAAGAACATGCTGGACACTTAAGAGTAGTATTGCATGTTTTGAAAGAGAAAAAGTTGTATGCAAAGCTGTCCAAGTGTGAATTCTGGTTAAAGGAGGTTAGTTTTCTTGGTCATGTAATTTCAGGTAGTGGCATTGTTGTAGATCCATCGAAGGTTGATGTTGTGTTGCAATGGGAAACTCTGAAGTCAGCTAATGAGATCAGAAGCTTTTTGGGATTAGCTGGTTACTATAGAAGGTTTATCGAAGGTTTTTCTAAGTTGGCACTTACGTTGACTAAGTTTACTTGTAAAGGTAGAGCTTTTGTATGGGATGTCTAGTGTGAAGAAAGTTTTGCAGAATTGAAGAAGAGGTTGACGTCGGCTCTGATTTTGACGTTGCCTAATCTAGGAGAATATTTTGTGGTGTATTGTGATGCTTCAAAGATGGGTTTAGGAGGTGTGCTTATGCAGAATGGTAACGTAGTGCTTATGCGTCGAAGCAGTTGAGGATTCATGAGAAGAAATATCCTACGCATGATTTAGAGCTTGTTGCAGTTGTTTTTGTGTTGAAAATTTAGAGGCATTATCTTTATGGTTCTAGATTTGAAGTGTTTAGTGACCATAAGAGCTTAAAGTATTTATTCAATCAGAAGGAGTTGAATATGAGGCAATGAAGATGGTTGGAATTGTTAAAGGATTATGATTTCAGTTTGAATTATCATCCAGGGAAAGCGAATGTGGTGGCTGATGCGTTAAGTCGAAAGACTTTACATATGTTGACAGTGATGGTTAAAGAGTTGGAATTAATTAAACAGTTCAGAGATATGAGCTTAGTTTGCGAGGTTACACCGCAGAGTGTTAGGTTGGGTATGTTGAAGATTAATAATGAATTTCTAGACAGTATCAGAGAAGCTCAGAAGTTGGATGGGAAACTGGTAAATTTGATGGTTGGGATTGATCAGTCTAAGAATAGTGGTTTTAATCTAGATGCGCAAGGTGTGTTGAGGTTTTGTAACCGGATTTGTATTCCTGATGACGATGAGATGAAGAAAGTGATACTTGAGGAAGGTCATAGAAGTAAGTTGAGTATTCATCCAGGAGCTACGAAGATGTACCAAGATTTGAAAGGTTTGTTTTGGTGGCCTGGAATGAAGAGTGATGTGGCTCGTTTTGTGTATGCATGTTTGACTTGTCAGAAGTCGAAAGTTGAACATCAGAAGTCTGCAGGGTTGATGCAACCGTTGGAAGTTCCAGAATGGAAATGGGATAGCATTTCAATGGACTTTGTGACGGGGTTACCTAATACTATAAGAGGACATGATTCGATTTGGGTGATCGTTGATAGGCTTACGAAGTCAACTCATTTTATTCCTATTAACATCAGTTTTCCAGTGTCGAAGTTGGCTGAAATTTACACTAGTGTAATTGTGAAGCTGCATGGTGTTCCTTTGTGCATTGTGTCAGATAGAGATCCAAGATTTACTTCTGATTTTTGGAAGAGTTTGCAAGAAGCGTTGGGTTCTAAGTTGAGGTTGAGTTCAGCGTATCATCCTCAGACAGATGGTCAGACTGAACGGACTATTCAATCATTGGAAGATTTGTTAAGGGCATGTGTTCTTGAGCAGGGAGGTTCATGGGATACTTATCTTCCTTTGATAGAGTTCACTTATAATAACAGTTACCATTCTATTATTGGGATGGAACCTTTTGAAGCGTTGTATGGTCGAAGATGTAGAATTCCTTTATGTTGGCATGAATCGGGTGAAAGTGTAGTACTTGGACCTGAACTTGTTCGTGAGACTACTGAGAAGGTGAAGTTGATTCGAGAAAAGATGAAAGCTTCCCAAAGTAGACAGAAGAGTTATCATGACAAGCGAAGGAAAGGTTTAGAATTTCAAGCTGGTGATCATGTGTTTTTGAGAGTTACACATGTGACTGGTGTTGGAAGAGCGTTCAAGTCTAAGAAGCTCACTTCTCATTTTATTGGACCGTATCAGATTTCGGAGAGAGTCAGGAATGTTTTTTATAGAGTGGCTTTACCGCCTAATCTTTCGAATTTTCATGATGTGTTTCATGTGTCGCAACTCCGGAAGTATATTTCAGATCCATCTCATTTGATTCATATGGATGATGTGCAAGTACGGGATAATCTTATGGTGGAGACGATGCCTGTACGGATCGTGGATCATGAAATAAAGACTCTGAGGGGCAAAGAGATTGCTTTGGTTAAAGTGGTTTGGCTAGGAGCTGTCGGAGAATGTGTGACTTGGGAGTTGGAGAGCAAGATGTGAGACTCCTACCCTGAGTTGTTTGATTGAGGTAAATTTTTTAGGACGAAAATATTCTAAGTGGGGGAGAGTTGTAACGCCTGTAATTTAATTGATTATTTAATTAAATTATTTTTGGAATATTTAATAAGTTGTGTTGTGATTAATTGGATTTAATCATTTTATTAAGCGGAGAAATAATATTAGAAGTATAATATTATTTGATGTGGGCTTGTTTGTAAAGAATAGAAGAAGTAATAAGGGGGTGTATTAGTTTTGAGCCCAATAAGGAGTAAAGAGAATAATAGGTTATTTTATTGTTGCTAGAAAGAATAGAAAGAAGAGGCAGTAGAAGAATAGGATTGAGTAGAAGAACGTGAAGCTGCTGGAAAAAGAGGAAAAACGGCAGAACGAGGTTTTGACCGGAAGATTATATAGTGACCTTCAATCCAAGGTAAGGGTGGGGTTATGGCTCTATAATTGGGTTCATGATAATTGTTATGTGGGGTTAGAGGTGATTGATGTCTTGTTCATGAATTGAATGTTTATGATGTTGTCTGATGCAAAATTGATGAATTATAGATGAATAATGATGTACTGATGCGGTTTAATTGATGTAGAATTATAGGGTAATTGTAAGTGATGATTATCTATGATTGGATTAAGATTTTAGGGCTTAAATTGTCAAATCCATAGTGAAAACGCAGAGGAAATCGCAGAAATTATGAAGGATGGAGCAGTATGCGTCGACCTCAAACATGATGTGTCGATACAAGAAGGTTAAGAGACTCAGGATGAGTCAACACGAAGAGGTTTTGTGTCGATACATGAGAACTTTTAGACTCAGGATGAGTCGATCCATAGGAGCATGTGTCGATACATGCTGTGTGTACGACTCAGGATGAGTCGATCCAAGAGAGGATGTGTCGACTCATGTTGTGATTTTAGTGCAGTACGCGTCGATCCAAGATGTTTTGCATCGATTTGTATTGTCTGGTTTTTGGCAGATTCAGTTTGAAAAATGATGTAACTTGAGTTTTAGGATGCCGTTTGTGATACGGTGACCAGAATCGGGACTTGTTTCCTTTTTTAGGAAATTGCTGGTTTGCGTTTTGTGTTTGTGTTTGCAAAATGTCGCGGTAAGAAAGAGTCACCACTGAATTTTATTTTATCCAACAAGGAAAGGAAAAAAGCACAGAAAAATTCCTTTTTTCGAGATTTTCTGAGTACGGGGGGTAGATTATAGAAAGGGAAGGTATTAACACCCTTTCTATCCGTAGTTATCTACGGGCTCTTAGGTACTTGCTCATCATTTTCAAAATTGTTTTCTTTGTGGTTGTGTGATTTGAAAAGCTTTTGTTTTGAGTTCGATTTAACTCTTGCTTATGTCTTCAAGAGTGTAATGAAGTGTTTTTAGAAAACTTTGTTTGTAAAGGAGTGTAAGTGTGAAAAAGTTTGTTTGGATTTAGCAAGTACTTAAGAGTTAATCTGCCTACTCGAAAAAAAAGAATTGTTCTATGTTTGTTTCCTTCAGACAATGTTATCCCACTATTAGTGAGTAGGTAGCACCGTCGTTGGAGTTTGAGGGTCAATTCGAAAAGGACGTACTATCACTAAAGCAATGTTAGGACGTCTTAGTAATAACCCTAATGTCTTAGATCAATTTATTCGAGGCAACAATATCTGAGGCAACCATTCTGAGGCAACTTTTTCGAATCGGGACTTTGATCTTTGTTTAGACAAAAGGATGACCACTAAAGCATCCTATACTCAATGATCGTTTACCAAAGGCAACCAAGTGGGAGTGTATCCTAGGAGTGCGCATGTGCGAGTGATTCAATTTCAGATTATTTATCTTTACACATTTTAGGGTTATCTAACTGTTTTAAAGTTTACATACATTCTTGTCATGCAACCCTAATCAAACATCTAACAGTTAATATTTTGCGGAATTTAAAGTGCGGAAATTAAACTACGCTATTACAAGGCTTCGGTTATTTACATAGCCAAAAACAAATTCTTAAGAAATAAAGCGATAAATGGAAATAAAAGTCCTAATTAAGCTATTACAACTTGTAGGCAGTTACATCAATATGGTAAATAATAAAGCAATAAAGCGCGCGCGAGGAAAATTAGATCGACAAGAAATTAGGGTTTTGACCCTTCTAACAGAATTAAAAGAAAAAAATGTTTTTGTTGTTTTTAATTATTTTTTAAAGAAAAGAATTAAGTTTTTAAAATTAAATATACAATTAATTAGTTAATTAAATTAATTAAAGAAAATAATTAAATGGCCTATTTATTCTAATTAATTTTAATTTATTTACAAAATAATTAAAGTTATCTAAAATTAAATAACCTAATTAAATAATTAATTTTTTTTATAGAAAAAATAAAATCTAAACCTAATTTGGTGAAAAGTCGATTTTTATGAATTTTTGATTAGTTAAAAAGAAAATTACTTTAATATTGAAAAAGGATAAAAAAAGTAAAAGAAATAACCCAAGGGCCCACTGCCAGCGGCTCTGATTAGAGGATAATGACCCAGAAGATGATGGTGGTCCAGAGGATGAAGGTCCAGAGGATGACGGTCCAGAGGATGACGGTCCAGAGGATGATGGTATCGGGTCTACTCCCGGGTAGTGGGTCCAGCAGATTGTGACTGTCCGAAGATGAGATGCGCTGGATCTAGATGAGACTGATGGATCCAGAGGATAACCCCAGGGGACGCTTGGTCTAGTCCTGTTTAATGAAATCAGAGGATAGCCTCAAGCAGATGTTAGCGCTAGATTTGGTGAAAACAAAGGGGAATCGTGCCAGAGGATCACGCCTGGGATCAAACCCAGAATCATGAATTTCTGACTTCCTCCTTCTGGACTACTGCATTAGGGTGTTAGTTTAACAATACAACAGAACAAACAAACAGATCAGAACTATGGGTTTCTAGCCAAAACAAATGCGCCATAATTTAAACCAACCAGTAAAGTGGTGACACACTATCGTCTTCTTCCCTGGATCCGTCGTTTAAAACTCATAACTTTTACCTATGGACACAACACTGTAGTTGTAACCCTATACATCTCAGAAATCACATACAAGCAATGTAAACATAATTCAAGCTCATGGATCAGCTAGATTTGATCTGCTGATCACAATGGTTTCTTCCATTTAGGCCAATTTTACCTGCATGAGAAAACCCTAAAACGAACCCAGAAAACCTAACAATGGAAAATCTTGATACAGTCCATAAAAATGCAATTGAATATTGTGATCGGTGGATCTGGAACCGACTGTTTTAAAGCTGGTTTCGCGAAATGTCGCGGTAAGCAAGAGTCGCCACCGTCTTTTATTTTCTCCAATATGGAAAGGACAAAAGCACAGAAAAATTCCTTATTGAGATTAGTTCTCGGTTCGGGAGGTAGATTTATAGAAAGGGAAGGTGTTAGCACCCTTTCTATCCATGGTTATCCATGGGCTCTTAGATACTTGCTCATTGTGTTTTCAAGATGTTTGTTTGCTTTTCAAAGTGTGAGTGGGTATGAAAAAGTTTCGTTTAAAGTTTCAGATCGACTCTTGTATCAGTCCTCAAGAGTGTTTGAAAAGTTGTTTTGAAAGCTTTTTGAAAAGTGTAAGGTGTGAAAAGTATTTTGATTTGTTTTTGAAAAGAGTAAGTATCCATGAGTCATCTACCTACCCTAAGGAATTAAGCTGTGTAATTGTCCTTTAGGTAGTGCCATCCTACCATTTAGAGATAGGTAGCACCACCGTTGGAGGTGTTCGGGTCAATTCGAGGGTTAGGGACAGTGTGGTCACTGAGCAATAGTAAGATACCTTAGAAGCTACCCTTATTTCATTGATCTTTTTATTACGAGGCGACCGTTCCGAGGCAACTTATTCGAGGCAACTAGATCAATGGAACATAAGGACTTACTAAGACGTCCTGTACTCAACGACCACGTTTCGAGGGGCAAGGCAACAGGGTGATCACCAGAGCAATGGTAAGATACCTTAGAAGCTACCCTTATGCCATTGATCTTTTATTCTGAGGCGACCGTTCCGAGGCAACTTACTCGAGGCAACTAGATCAATGGAACACAAGGACTCACTAAGACGTCCTATACTTGATGACCACGTTTCGAGGGGGCAAGGCAACAGTGAAGCGTACCCTAGGGGTGGTGTGTGAATTGTGTGTCATTTTCAGTTTATTGTTTGTCTTGTCATGCGTTGGTGATCTACGTTTTGATTTTATTTTTGGGCATTCATTCTTTCATATTATTATTTAACAGTTAAAAGTGCGGGAATTTAAAGTGCGGAAAAAGGTAAAAGTCCTACGCTATTACAAAGGCGCGGGTCTACAACGCCAAATTAATCCAGACCCGATTTAAAATAAATTGCAGAAAATAAATATCTAATAGCTATTACATGGTTTTGGTACAATTACATTATATTTACATCAAAAATAAATAAAAACGCGCGGAAAAGGAAAATATGACCGAATGCGAGGGCGTTGAACCCTTTGAAGGAATTTAAAATAATTAAGTTAGAATAATTAAATTAAATAAAAGAAAGAACTTGTTTTTTTTGTTTTTTTGTATTTATGACATTAAAGAAAATTAAATTAATTAAAGGTCAAGTAATTAATTCTAATTCTAATTGTTTTTTAATTTATTAAAGAAAATGCATTAAAGTTAAAACCTAGAATTAAAACTAATTAATTATAAAATTTTACTTACAAAATTAATGGTTAATGATATTTATAATAAAAATATTTAATTAATTAAAAAAGGTAAAAAGTGCTAAAAGATCTATTTTTATTATTTTTTGGTTTATTGAAAAAAAAAAGAATTAAATTACAACCTAAAATTAAATCTAAATTAATTATGGGATTTATTTACAAAATTAATACTAAAATAAAATATTTATTATTTTTCTCTTTTTTCTGATTTTTTTGGTATTTTTATATTTTGAAAATATTAAATTAAAGCATTTAAACAAAATTAATCGAAAACAAAGAAAAGAGAAGAATAAAAAAAAAGAGTTAAAAAGAAAGCAAACTAGAGGGGTGAAGCCCAAGCAATTCTGGCCCAATAACATGATTCGTTTGACTTTTCCAGGCATGGTGCTGGAGCGTTGACCTGGACTACCATGTGCCTTGGATCTGGGCCTTTGATCTGATCACCCTGACTTTGTGAATGGTTTGATTTTGAGTGTGCATCGTGGGCTTCAGTATGGAACCTGTATGGGAAAATCAACTGAAAAATAATATTGAGGAAAGGTAGGGACCTGGGATCGAACCCAGGTCCTGAACATCACTAGTCACGCGTTACACCAACCAGGCCACTTGCTTTCTTTGTATATTAATTAACAAATAATAAACATAAAACAAACCAACGCGTTCTCTTCCTTTGGCGCGAATTTTCAAACGAAGCAATCAAACCCTTACACATCAGCGTCTTCTTCGCTAGCTTATTTTTCCTGAAATAAAAAAGACATAGGCAACGGTTTTGAAACGTTGCTGTAAGCACCATACAAGAAAATAACGAATAGACCATGAGGCCTCATAAATTAGGCGCGACACATGGTTCCTCTGCGTCTGAGTGTGCCTGATGTAATGGTACTAGTCACGTGTCCTAATTTTGCAGGGATAGGAAACGCCCAATTTGAGAACCTGAAAACCCTAAGCATCTCTAATGGCAAATCCTTATATAAGACATGAAAACAAAATTAAACCATATAGGTAGCATCAGAATTGCATGAATAATGTAAATCACATATCAAAAAGTACAAAATACGCGTGAATGGAGATGCAAGAGTTTGAATATTTTTCGGTACAGGGCATGTTCGTGTTACCAGTTCCTTAAGCTTTGAGGGACGTTTTTGATTGGGAGACGTTCTATGTTGCTCGAGGAAGCTAATGAGATAGCAATCGTGGCCTGAAACCTCCTGCAAGTTGGTTTTCAGATTTTAAATTTTCTTGTAAAAGTGTGAGTTTTTGTTCAAGGTTCCTGCGCAGCTTAGTGTGTCCAATGGTTTTTGATCACTTGTATATCCTTTTGGCAATGTGTATGAATGATAATTATAGCCAATAAAGCCCTGCATTGATGTATTGGATTTTCACATAAACCACCATAACCAACTTTCCATTTTTGATTCAAATTTGAATTCTTGCCTTGTTTAAGCCTTAGCACGAAAAATGGTAGGCACATAATGATGCTTCAAGGTTAATCAAAGCAAAATATCCCTTTAAATTAATTTTTTTGAATTTCTTTTGATTTTAAAAGATTTAAAATTAATTAAATCCAATAAAATCAATAAAAATGAAAAAATTAATAAAAAAATCTGAAATAAAAGATGGGACACGTGGGAAGCATGGCCAAGTCAATTCAAGTGGAAAAAGTGGGCCCCTTTTGTCAAAAATGAGATTTCAAGGATAAATGATTTTGGCCATTTCACGAAAATTTCCCAACTTCTCCAATGCATAACTTGCTCAATTTTTAAGCTTTGCTCATGTTCTTGGACATTTTAGAAAGGCCTTTGAGTCCTCTAAACAATGTCTTTGGTCCCATGTCATTTTGATTTACCAATCTCAAGTTATGGCCTTTGACTTAAAGTCCCTTTTTGTTGACTTTTGAAAATGACCTATAATGTTGAAATTGATAACTTTTTGTGAGAGCATTTCTTGGACTTGAAGTATGAAGATGAGTTGTAGGAAATGTCTTTCTCTTCAAAATGAGCTTTGGATGGAATTTTTCTGATAATCCATGTGGAAGTTATGCCCTGGTCAATTTCAGTTGACTTTTTCAACTGTCCAAAAATAGAAACTTTTGCATCTTGATGATTTTTGAGCCAAGATTTGAGAATCATGATCAAGCATTGATCAAATGATGTTTGTGGCTTCAAAATAAGATGTTTACCAAAAATTTGAACTTTTGACTGTCAAATGACCATTTTGCCCCTACAGTTGACTGTAGTGCAATTAGGGTTTTTGACTGTGCAATTTTGTGCTGAAAGTCTTGAAACTTGATATGAGGATGCTTGACCATATTTGTAGGCATGTGAGATTTGATTGGGCCCTTGAAAACTTCATTTTCTTGATCAGAACAAAAACCCTAATCTTGACTGTTTAGGAGAACCTTTGACTGTGCAACCCTTGGGGAATTTTGCAGCTTGGCTTGGCAATTTCTTGAAGAATATGGGAGGGCAAATTTTGGGGTACAACAGTTGCCCCTGTTCAATCTTCTTAGACCTGAGGATGCAGATTGGCTGACGTGCCTTTCGTAATCCGAGGGTAGAAGATGATTGGACACTAGAGTGCCCAGAAATTTGCGCTCACATAATAGCAGTGTGATGGAAATGGGCTTATAGATGCCATTTAGAGGTTGATGAATAGGATGATGGGCTTATAGATGCCATATGGATGTTGATCGCGTAGGAGATTCCTTAGCGAGAACCTGCATACCTGCAAAAGAAACATGAGTACCTGACAAGTTGCAAGAGTTGATTTCAGATGCTTGGTATAGATGTGTTCTGACTGGTTACAGGAGCTGAGTCTGGAGCTTCAAACGGCGATGAATGAACCAGGGATGGTTACTGCCTTAGCATGAATGATAAGAGAATCTTGGGCGACTTTAACTTCAACAACGCTCGTTGAGAAAAATCTTGGGTGTCTTCTACTGGGATAAGAATCAGGGAGATCTTAGGGTCGATCTGACTGAACCAGAGAAGGCCTTTGACTGGATAAGCATCAGGAAAATCTTAGGGTCGATCTAACTGAACCGGTCTAGGTCTTGAAATATCTTCAACTGGATAAGCATCAGGGAGATCTTAGGGTCGATCTGACTGAACCAGAGAAGGCCTTTGACTGGATAAGCATCAGGAAAATCTTAGGGTCGATTTAACTGAACCGGTCTAGGTCTTGAAATATCTTCAACTGGATAAGCATCAGGGAGATCTTGGGGTCGATCTGACTGAACCAGAGAAGGCCTTTGACTGGATAAGCATCAGGAAAATCTTAGGGTCGATTTAACTGAACCGGTCTAGGTCTTGAAATATCTTCAACTGGGTAAGCATCAGGGAGATCTTAGGGTCGATCTGACTGAACCAGAGAAGGCCTTTGACTGGATAAGCATCAGGAAAATCTTAGGGTCGATCTAACTGAACCGGTCTAGGTCTTGAAATATCTTCAACTGGATAAGCATCAGGGAGATCTTAGGGTCGATCTGACTGAACCAGAGAAGGCCTTTGACTGGATAAGCATCAGGAAAATCTTAGGGTCGATTTAACTGAACCGGTCTAGGTCTTGAAATATCTTCAACTGGATAAGCATCAGGGAGATCTTAGGGTCGATCTGACTGAACCAAAGAAGGCCTTTGACTGGATAAGCATCAGGAAAATCTTAGGGTCGATCTAACTGAACCGGTCTAGGTCTTGAAATATCTTCAACTGGATAAGCATCAGGGAGATCTTAGGGTCGATCTGACTGAACCAGAGAAGGCCTTTGACTGGATAAGCATCAGGAAAATCTTAGGGTCGATTTAACTGAACCGGTCTAGGTCTTGAAATATCTTCAACTGGATAAGCATCAGGGAGATCTTAGGGTCGATCTGACTGAACCAGAGAAGGCCTTTGACTGGATAAGCATCAGGAAAATCTTAGGGTCGATTTAACTGAACCGGTCTAGGTCTTGAAATATCTTCAACTGGATAAGCATCAGGGAGATCTTAGGGTCGATCTGACTGAACCAGAGAAGGCCTTTGACTGGATAAGCATCAGGAAAATCTTAGGGTCGATCTAACTGAACCGGTCTAGGTCTTGAAATATCTTCAACTGGATAAGCATCAGGGAGATCTTAGGGTCGATCTGACTGAACCAGAGAAGGCCTTTGACTGGATAAGCATCAGGAAAATCTTAGAGTCGATTTAACTGAACCGGTCTAGGTCTTGAAATGTAGCTTGAGAACTTTAACTGGATCTTTCCTGAAATGTAAAGGTCAGCCATATGCAATGCATGATATGGATAAAGCAATGATGTTCTCAATATATATGAGATTCGTATGATATGATGCGTTTATGCATGCTATAATGATGTTTTATGTATGTTTTTGTCTAGGAAAGTGAATCCTTGACGGGTGCCGGGAAGTCGTATCCTGGGCTGATGTTGAAAAATAGATTTTGCTTCCGCTGAGGATGATTGTTGCAAGAATACCGGTAGGAGAAAATAACTCCGTCGGGGAATAAACTTGGCAAATGGAAGATTCTGTGGGGAGAAAAATACTCTAGCGACCATGCTGGGGAGTGATACTTTGTGGGGAGAGGGATGCTTTTGCTGAATTGTTGATAATAGCTTGCTGGGGATAAGAAGACTCCGTCGAGGACGCTCTTTCCATGGCTTTTGGCTGAGGATAACCCAGTTATATCCTAGTACGGAAATAACTCTTTAAATAAAGCCGGACGACGCGTTCGTGCTTTGCGAGGATAAGCTTCCAGAATCTACTGGGGATAAGCTTATTGCTTGGGGAGATGGATTCCAACTTCTTGGGGAAACTGGATTGGATTCTCCTGGGGAAATTTTGAGACGTAACGGGGGAAGTGACACCACTGAATGTTTGATATACCTCCGGGGAACAATCTTTAGACCAAGACTGTCGGGGATGCTTGTTAAGAATATATGCTGCTGGGGAAGGTTGAGATCTGCGGGAGGATACCCAACTTCTTTAAGGTTGATAACTGCCTTGTTTAAGGAGAGTATACTGCTTGCTGGCTCACTCTCTGGGGAATTAAGATATTTGGTTATGTTCTTTAGCTGAACTCACCTTGATACCTTGGTGGACAGAGTGATTAGATTGTTTGGACAACTCATCATTGCCCCTGTTTCTGAGGTGGGAGAGGAAGACCTGTGAGGTGCTGATAGTTGTTGATGGACCACCCTTCTTCTGGTAGACATGTGATAAGATGACAGGACATAGTCGTACGCTTTGATCCCTAACTTTTGCCTGGACCGCCTTTTCGGGTTTTCAGTCCACCGGGATACCCATTTTTGCCCAAGCCGCCTTTTCAGGTTTTCGACTTGCCGGGTGTACAGATTTTTTCATTTCATCCCTTACTTTTGCCCGAACCCTTTTGGTTCGTCGGGAAGCCCTTATTTTTGCCTAGGTATGTCAACCTAGCGGGTCTTTGATTGTGCGTAGTATTTTTTCGACTATGTCCATGTTCTTAGAATGCAGGGAGGTGCCCCTGGCTGTTTATGTTGCCATGTTACCAGAAGATGTCTGATCGTGCAAGATTCGTTGTTGAAATGCCCCAAGTGACTCAGGCGGAGATTTGCCCCAGGCTATTTGGCCTTTGAGAGATTCTCCGAATCTTGATTGGATTGCCCCAGATAATGGACCATGGTCATGTCTGCCCCTTGATTGGAGGTACTTCTGTTCATTAGGCATTCGTCGTGCGAACTTCTGCTGTTCAAACAAAAAGTCATATGCAAACAAAGTTATGTCAAAAATGCAAAGCTTATGTCTGTCTTGAAGATTTTTGAAAATGCATTATTTTTCATAAAACAAGTGAATGTTTGTAAAACGTGATGTCAACTCCGTATTTACCGTAGGCCTTCAGGAGTCAGGATACCTTTCGTAACAGTATGCTTTCGAACTAACCCATGCTTCAGCTAGGACTTTTAAGGGTTATAACGTGGCCTGGTTCACGGTTTAAGAAACAAAGGATAAAGGCTCAAATTTTATTTGTACCCACCCGTTCTTCGTGATGTTCTTCAAACCTAAACTCAGTTGATCGTGCGTTAGACCTTGTTTGAGTCTTTGCTTTGATATACCAATGATGGTTCAAATAATGATGATTTATTCTGAATGGGCAGTCATTTCTTTTTGTTGAGGGTTTGTGTGACCTCTGTTTTTGATTTTGTTATCCCTATTTTTTTTGCCTGAACTGTTTCTTTTGTGATTACAGTCAGCGGGATGCCCCAGTTTTGTAAGTCTCCTTCATAGGTTCTGACTTAATGGGTTTTTATTTTTTGAGATATAATGACTGCCTATCTGTATGATTGTTCGGAACCATCACTGTCTTCTTTTTTGTAAGGACCTCTTTGGTGCCATTCGTTATGCACTTGGATCAACTGAGAAACTACCCTGCCCCAGGTTATGATTAAGGGTTTTAAATTTCAAAAAGAAAAAACTCCTACTTCTTTGGCTCAGAGGGGTTGACGAGGGATTATCATCCTTATAACTCCAGTGTTTAGGGATTGAAACAATGCTTGTACCTCATCAGCGGGGTCTATTCAAAAGCATACTGTAATGATCGCGGTATCGTTTTCGTCATCCTCCCTCAAGAGGCTTAGAATTATTGATTGAGAGTTGATTATCAGAAAAAATATGAAAATAATTTGCGTATAGTGAATACGAAATAATTACTTCAAAACAGACATGTGTAATGCATTAATGAAATAACAATGTTTAACATGAATAAGTGTTTGAACAATCAAAAGAAAATTACAACTTGAAAATTCTAATAAACACAAGTCTTCTAGTCTCAGGGCTTGTTACTTCAAATGGTGAACCTCGCAGGGATAGTAGAAGAACTCGACCTGACCATCTGGGGTGAATTCCACAGCTCCTTCATCAATCAGGCTTTGGATTTTGTACCTCAACTTCCAACAGTCATCAGTATCATGCCCCGGGCTGTTGGAATGGTATGCGCACCTGGCCCCAGGATTATAGTTGGGTGAAGAAGTCTTAGGATTAGGGTGAGGTCCTATCAACGTCACCAGATTCAACTTCAACAGGTGTTGCAAAGCTTGGGACAGCGACGTGTTGAGCTGGGTGAATTGCCTTCTGGGCTTGCTCTGATCAACCCGTTGCTCTGGGCGAGGTTGTGGTTGGAGCTGTGAAGTAGTAGCAGCTTGGAGAGGTCTATTCGTTGAACCAAGCCTTTGACTTCTTGGAGGCTGATTACCAGCTTGGTCTCCAGCCTTGGCTACTTGCTTCATACTGTCTTGCTGAAGCTGGTTGATCACAGTTCTCAACTCTTCTTGTTCCCGAGCTAAGCCTTGGATAAGGGCCATTTGCCCCAGCATCTGAGTCCTCATTATGTCTATCTCAGCTTGCATATGTTTCAGCCGTTCATCTTTACCGTCTTCTGGACTGTTCTTGACCAAATTCCCCATGAGGAGCGTTCTCAACTCTTCCTGCCCCTTGGATAGGCTTAGGAAGATCTCCCTGAACTGAGTCTCTTGAGTAGGGAACTCCTGGGTGTTTGATTGGAAAGCCATTGCTGAAATAAACAGCGAAGAGGGTAAGTAGCTTGTAACAAGGGTGCCTGTTATGCAATGATGTGTATGATATGCATGCAATGTTTTCAAGGATCTCGCGGGATAAACAGGAAATTTTGTTAGCATTTGGATCCGGTAGCTTGATTGAAAGAGCTTCATGTTTGTTGGGAATCTTTCTTCCAAGGGTCAAAGGCTCACCATATCCAGTGGGTCATAGCCTCTGACTTTAGTCATCATGTCTGGTTTTGATTTCCAAACAACCTTGGTTAAGGGAACCTTCTTCAAGAGTCAAAGCTCACCATATCAAGTGGGTCATAGCCTCTGACAACCTTGGCTAGAGGAAAATAAATCCTCTTTGCCCCTTGCTAGATGTTTGATTCATCATGACCTGCATCACAGACCCTTGAGATCCTTGAAATGGGTTAGTCCTTATGCAGGATGTATGCAATGGTATGATGTCATGCTATGCATGGGGGTAATGTAAGTAACCCTGTTATGAGTCCCAATTAAGGACTGCAAACCAAAACCTGCAAGAAACTCAGTAAACTTTGTTATGAGTCCCAATTAAGGACTGTAAACAAAACCTGCAAGAAATTCAAGGGTCAGATAATAAGCACGCAAGTAGTTCAAGTACGAAGGCACACAAGTCACACAAGAGAAACCCTTAGAGTTTAGGCCAGCATGGGGTCTAGGTATTACCCTCTTGAAGTTGGTGGGCTCAAACCTGTCCTATCAAAGTAACCGGGTTCTAAGGATCTCAATATCATTGGATTGCTTTCATTGTTCATCGTTTCGATTTAGCCACTGACTGGCGATCAAAATATCCCAAGAAAACAACCCTCAATTGAGTGTAGTATCGAGTATCAACCGACTTCGGAGTACACCAAAGTAGTCATCTCACTACCCTAAAGAGGCCAAGATGGTTCAATTAAGGTTCCTAAGGTCTGTTGATGCTTCACGACACCACATGGAGGCCCCGTACTCTCCTTGATTGACTCAAGGGTTACCGGTACACACCAAAGTGCCACATCAACGTAGCAGACTGCTTCAACCATGTCGGTATACCCCACACAGTTCCCTCACAGCCTTGTTGCTACTTTCTAAGAAGGTATCCCCAGATCCGAGTTAGGATCTATAGAACTCCCAAGACAGTCCACAATTTAAAGCACACAAGGAAAGCAATTGAAAACACAGTGATCTTAGTCCTAAGGTACACCTCACTTTAAGAGTATCACTCCCCAGCAGAGTCGCCAGTTCTGTGATCGGTGGATCTGGAACCGACTGTTTTAAAGCTGGTTTCGCGAAATGTCGCGGTAAGCAAGAGTCGCCACCGTCTTTTATTTTCTCCAATATGGAAAGGACAAAAGCACAGAAAAATTCCTTATTGAGATTAGTTCTCGGTTCGGGAGGTAGATTTATAGAAAGGGAAGGTGTTAGCACCCTTTTTATCCATGGTTATCCATGGGCTCTTAGATACTTGCTCATTGTGTTTTCAAGATGTTTGTTTGCTTTTCAAAGTGTGAGTGGGTATGAAAAAGTTTCGTTTAAAGTTTCAGATCGACTCTTGTATCAGTCCTCAAGAGTGTTTGAAAAGTTGTTTTGAAAGCTTTTTGAAAAGTGTAAGGTGTGAAAAGTATTTTGATTTGTTTTTGAAAAGAGCAAGTATCCATGAGTCATCTACCTACCCTAAGGAATTAAGCTGTGTAATTGTCCTTTAGGTAGTGCCATCCTACCATTGAGAGATAGGTAGCACCACCGTTGGAGGTGTTCGGGTCAATTCGAGGGTTAGGGACAGTGTGGTCACTGAGCAATAGTAAGATGCCTTAGAAGCTACCCTTATGTCATTGATCTTTTTATTCCGAGGCGACCGTTCCGAGGCAACTTATTCGAGGCAACTAGATCAATGGAACATAAGGACTTACTAAGACGTCCTGTACTCAACGACCACGTTTCGAGGGGCAAGGCAACAGGGTGATCACCAGAGCAATGGTAAGATACCTTAGAAGCTACCCTTATGCCATTGATCTTTTATTCTGAGGCGACCGTTCCGAGGCAACTTACTCGAGGCAACTAGATCAATGGAACACAAGGACTCACTAAGACGTCCTATACTTGATGACCACGTTTCGAGGGGGCAAGGCAACAGTGAAGCGTACCCTAGGGGTGGTGTGTGAATTGTGTGTCATTTTCAGTTTATTGTTTGTCTTGTCATGCGTTGGTGATCTACGTTTTGATTTTATTTTTGGGCATTCATTCTTTCATATTATTATTTAACAGTTAAAAGTGCGGGAATTTAAAGTGCGGAAAAAGGTAAAAGTCCTACGCTATTACAAAGGTGCGGGTCTACAACGCCAAATTAATCCAGACCCGATTTAAAATAAATTGCAGAAAATAAATATCTAATAGCTATTACATGGTTTTGGTACAATTACATTATATTTACATCAAAAATAAATAAAAACGCGCGAAAAAGGAAAATATGACCGAATGCGAGGGCGTTGAACCCTTTGAAGGAATTTAAAATAATTAAGTTAGAATAATTAAATTAAATAAAAGAAAGAACTTGTTTTTTTGTTTTTTTGTATTTATGACATTAAAGAAAATTAAATTAATTAAAGGTCAAGTAATTAATTCTAATTCTAATTGTTTTTTAATTTATTAAAGAAAATGCATTAAAGTTAAAACCTAGAATTAAAACTAATTAATTATAAAATTTTACTTACAAAATTAATGGTTAATGATATTTATAATAAAAATATTTAATTAATTAAAAAAGGTAAAAGTGCTAAAAGATCTATTTTTATTATTTTTTGGTTTATTGAAAAAAAAAAGAATTAAATTACAACCTAAAATTAAATCTAAATTAATTATGGGATTTATTTACAAAATTAATACTAAAATAAAATATTTATTATTTTTCTCTTTTTTCTGATTTTTTTGGTATTTTTATATTTTGAAAATATTAAATTAAAGCATTTAAACAAAATTAATCGAAAACAAAGAAAAGAGAAGAATAAAAAAAAAGAGTTAAAAAGAAAGCAAACTAGAGGGGTGCAGCCCAAGCAATTCTGGCCCAATAACATGATTCGTTTGACTTTTCCAGGCATGGTGCTGGAGCGTTGACCTGGACTACCATGTGCCTTGGATCTGGGCCTTTGATCTGATCACCCTGACTTTGTGAATGGTTTGATTTTGAGTGTGCATCGTGGGCTTCAGTATGGAACCTGTATGGGAAAATCAACTGAAAAATAATATTGAGGAAAGGTAGGGACCTGGGATCGAACCCAGGTCCTGAACATCACTAGTCACGCGTTACACCAACCAGGCCACTTGGTTTCTTTGTATATTAATTAACAAATAATAAACATAAAACAAACCAACGCGTTCTCTTCCTTTGGCGCGAATTTTCAAACGAAGCAATCAAACCCTTACACATCAGCGTCTTCTTCGCTAGCTTATTTTTCCTGAAATAAAAAAGACATAGGCAACGGTTTTGAAACGTTGCTGTAAGCACCATACAAGAAAATAACGAATAGGCCATGAGGCCTCATAAATTAGGCGCGACACATGGTTCCTCTCTGTCTGAGTGTGCCTGATGCAATGGTACTAGTCACGTGTCCTAATTTTGCAGGGATAGGAAACGCCCAATTTGAGAACCTGAAAACCCTAAGCATCTCTAATGGCAAATCCTTATATAAGACATGAAAACAAAATTAAACCATATAGGTAGCATCAGAATTGCATGAATAATGTAAATCACATATCAAAAAGTACAAAATACGCGTGAATGGAGATGCAAGAGTTTGAATATTTTTCGGTACAGGGCATGTTCGTGTTACCAGTTCCTTATGCTTTGAGGGACGTTTTTGATTGGAAGACGTTCTATGTTGCTCGAGGAAGCTAATGAGATAGCAATCGTGGCCTGAAACCTCTTGCAAGTTGGTTTTCAGATTTTAAATTTTCTTGTAAAAGTGTGAGTTTTTGTTCAAGGTTCCTGCGCAGCTTAGTGTGTCCAATGGTTTTTGATCACTTGTATATCCTTTTGGCAATGTGTATGAATGATAATTATAGCCAATAAAGCCCTGCATTGATGTATTGGATTTTCACATAAACCACCATAACCAACTTTCCATTTTTGATTCAAATTTGAATTCTTGCCTTGTTTAAGCCTTAGCACGAAAAATGGTAGGCACATAATGATGCTTCAAGGTTAATCAAAGCAAAATATCCCTTTAAATTAATTTTTTTGAATTTCTTTTGATTTTAAAAGATTTAAAATTAATTAAATCCAATAAAATCAATAAAAATGAAAAAATTAATAAAAAAATCTGAAATAAAAGATGGGACACGTGGGAAGCATGGCCAAGTCAATTCAAGTGGAAAAAGTGGGCCCCTTTTGTCAAAAATGAGATTTCAAGGATAAATGATTTTGGCCATTTCACAAAAATTTCCCAACTTCTCCAATGCATAACTTGCTCAATTTTTAAGCTTTGCTCATGTTCTTGGACATTTTAGAAAGGTCTTTGAGTCCTCTAAATAATGTCTTTGGTCCCATGTCATTTTGATTTACCAATATCAAGTTATGGCCTTTGACTTAAAGTCCCTTTTTGTTGACTTTTGAAAATGACCTATAATGTTGAAATTGATAACTTTTTGTGAGAGCATTTCTTGGACTTGAAGTATGAAGATGAGTTGTAGGAAATGTCTTTCTCTTCAAAATGAGCTTTGGATGGAATTTTTCTGATAATCCATGTGGAAGTTATGCCCTGGTCAATTTCAGTTGACTTTTTCAACTGTCCAAAAATAGAAACTTTTGCATCTTGATGATTTTTGAGCCAAGATTTGAGAATCATGATCAAGCATTGATAAAATGATGTTTGTGGCTTCAAAATAAGATGTTTACCAAAAATTTGAACTTTTGACTGTCAAATGACCATTTTGCCCCTACAGTTGACTGTAGTGCAATTAGGGTTTTTGACTGTGCAATTTTGTGCTGAAAGTCTTGAAACTTGATATGAGGATGCTTGACCATATTTGTAGGCATGTGAGATTTGATTGGGCCCTTGAAAACTTCATTTTCTTGATCAGAACAAAAACCCTAATCTTGACTGTTTAGGAGAACCTTTGACTGTGCAACCCTTGGGGAATTTTGCAGCTTGGCTTGGCAATTTCTTGAAGAATATGGGAGGGCAAATTTTGGGGTACAACAAATATTATATATAGTTTGCAAATGTGATGGTGAACAAGAGTATATGATCATATCATGCTATAAGCGCCAAAATTATGTAAACCAAATTCAAGAAAAGTTCAGTATAGTGAATGCCTTACATCGAGTTTCAGGGCCTGGAAATGCTTGTTCTTGATTGGTTTTGCTTGATGGGGATCCCAGGAAGCGATTGGGATGGCTAAAGGATCTTGAAATTGCTTCAAAGAATGAATTCATGTTTGCATTTTTCTTGTTTTTTCCAAGTTTTGTTCTTGATGTTGCGCCTCTCCCTCTAGCCTCTTTTGGTCTGCACACGTTCTTTATTTATTGAGGAATTGATTAGGGTTGAAAGAATGATCACAATCTTCTTTCATCAATGCATTTGATTTTGATTTTATTCCTTTGAAAACCATTCAAAATCCAATCTTTATGTGCACCTCATGCCTTTACATGAATTTGATCTGATGCTAGCTGGACATTAAGACCTGAAACATGTAAAAAATCTTGAGTTTTCAATATTTTGGATTTTCTATGATTTGTTTTGATTTAAATTGATTTAATTCAAATAAAAATCAAAATAAATAATAAAAACAAGATAATGACAAGTGGCAAAGGCTAGCGCTCATGGACCATGTTTCCAACTCAAAACAAGTGAAAAATATTGGGCCTATTTAGCAAAAAATGAAGTTTTAGACATAGTTAACTTTTGGCAATTTTGCAAAAAAGGTCAACTTCACCAATGCATAACTTCCTCAATTTTGACTCTTTGGAAGTGTTTTTGGACTTTTTAGAAAGCTTGAGATGTCCTATAAGCAAAACTTTTGGTCTCATCTCAATTTGATATTCCATTACCATGCATGAAGCTTTGACAAAAAAGGTGTTTTTGTTGACTTTTCAAAATGACCTATAATGTCCAAATTCGTAACTTCTTGTGAATGCATATTTTGAACTTGGGAGCTGAAGATGGATTGTAGAGCATGGCATCCTCTTAAAAATGAGTTTTGGATGGGTCATTTCTCAAAAAGTATGAGAAAGTTATGTTTGGTCAAAGTTGAGTTGACTTTTCCTACAAAACCCTAATTTAGCAACTTTTGAGTCTTGATGAATTATGAACAATCCTGGATGAATAATGATCAACCCTTGATCAAATAATGAAATTTTCTTCAAAATGAGGATGTTGACCAAAAATATTGAAGTTTGACTGTATGTAGGCCACAGTTGACTTTTGTCCTAGCACAAACGTTTTTGAGGCCTTTGAGCAATTGACTGAGCAAATTTCCTTTGTAGGGCTTAAAACTTAACATGGATGATCTTAAGAACATATTAGGACATTGGTGAGAATTTGGGATCCCTTGGACTCAAGCATCTTTATGCAACATGAAACCCTAGTTTGAGGTAGACTGCCTTAGGAGAGGGCTTGTCTGGTCACCCCTTGGACTTCCTTGAGCAACTTGAGGATCTTTCTTGAAATGTTTTAAGAAATATGGGAGGGAAAATTTTGGGGTACAACAGCTTCCCCTGTTCAATCTTCTTAAACCTGAGGATGTTGATTGGCTTGCTGACCTTTCGTGATCCGAAGGTGGAAGATGATTGAACACTTGAGTGCCCAGAAATTTGCACTCACATGAAGTGGTATCCGTATTGCGATGTCGAGAATGGGCTTTCAGATGCCATTTGGAAATTGCTGACGGGGGATGGGCTTAAAGATGCCATTTGAAGGAGTGTCGATCGCATAAGAGATTCCTTAGCGAGAGCTTGTATACCTGTTGTTGAGGAAGATTCCACCGGGGAATGCTGATCTCTATCTTGAGAGAAATAGAATTTTAGGAGCTTCAGTCGTCCGTTATTCTTGTTGAGGAATCGTCTCTTCGTTGAAGAGGTGAAAAAGACCGACTTCTATCTTGTCGTAATCCAGGCTTTAAAGTAACTTACTGGGGAGATGAGATTAAACTTGCTATCCGGTCGTAATCCAGGCTTTGCAATTTCTCGATTCTTATCTGGTCGTAATCCAGGCTTCAGAATGAATGAGTTGTTATCTGGTCGCATCCGAGCTTCAACTTTAGCTTAGGGCACACTAATATCCGGTCGACTCCGGGCTTCTTAGTAATTATCCATGCAAACTGCTATTTGGTCGAAATCCAAGCTTCACAGCATATTATACTGTTATCTGGTCGTAATCCAGGCTTCAGTCCTTTTATCATTATCTAGTCGTAATCCAGGCTTCACGATGCTTTATACCATTATCTGGTCGAATCCAGGCTTCATGGTGTTATGTACTGCTATCCGATCGTAATCCAGGTTTCACAATACTTTACTTCTTATCTGGTCGTAATCCAGGCTTCAGAAGAGATCAAATGGTTATCTGGTCGTAATCTGGGCTTCCCTTTGGCCTTGGGCCTACTAATATCCAGTCGTAATCTAGGCTTCATAGTATCTGGTCGGGTGAACTGCTATTTGGTCGTAATCCAAGCTTCACAATGTCCCTCACTGTTATCTGGTCGTAATCCAGGCTTCACAGTGTCTTTTACCGCTATCTGGTCGTAATCCAGGCTTCGCGATGTCTCATACCACTATCTGGTCGAAATCCAGGCTTCATGGTGTTCGTAGGAAATCAAGATACTATCTGGTCATAATCCAGGCTTCATAACTTGTGTTAAAGATATACCACTATCTGGTCGTAATCCAGGCTTCGCGGTGTCTTTGGCTGTTATCTGGTCGTAATCCAGGCTTCACAGAAACTTGTATTGCTATCTGGTCGTAATCCAGGCTTCACAATAACTTGTTGAGTTGTTATCCGGTCGTAATCTGGGTTCACTGCTTGTGTTTATGACATACCACTATCTGGTCGAATCCAGGCTTCATGGTGTCTCAGACTACTATCTGGTCGTAATACAGGCTTCACAGTAACTTGCTGAGCTATTATCCGGTCGTAATCCGGGCTTCACTACTTGCTGAGGGTTAAACTATTATCCGGTTGTTCTCTGGGCTTCATAGCTTAAAGATAAACCACTATCTGGTCGAATCCAGGCTTCGTGGTGTTTGATACTGTTATCCGGTCAAATCCGGGCTTCACAATATGTTGTAGAAATTAAGGTACTATCCGGTCGTACCCGGGCTTCGTAGCTTGAACTTGGTGTAAATTTGATTGTATCTTTCCTGAAAGGTAGAGGTTAGCTGTATGTAATGCATGATATGTATCAGGCAATGATGTTCTCAAAATAAATGAGATTGTGTTGTATGATGTTTATCCGTATGTCATGATGTATGGGCATGCAATGTTTTTATGATATCCTCTAGCTGGGGAAAATAAATCCCGGATTGCTGCTGGAGAAAAGAGTTGAATTCTTCGCTCTCGCTTGGGATAGTGAATGAAGATGACTGTGAGAATAATACTGCTAGAGGATAAACCGGCGAGGAAATAATCTTGTGGGAAAGAACAACTCCGTTGGGGAATAAACTGGCGAGGAAATGACTCTGTGGGGAGGACATACTCTATCGGAGGATCTGTTGATTTGGAGGAACAACCTCGGTTGGGGATGAATTACGGTTGTTGGCGATGATGAACTCTATTGGGAATTGAGTTTCTATTTGTGAAAGGAATGAACTCCGCTGGGGATGATTTTCCAGTGGCGACTTCACTGGGGATAATCTTTTAGACTCTACTGGGGACAATCCTTCAGACTCTCCTGGGGATAATTCTCCAAACTCCACTGGGGATAATTTTCTAGTACTGATGATAGATAAACTCTGCTTGGGGAGAATCTTTCCGACCTATTCGCGATTGCGAGCCTCAGCTGGAGAGAGTGGTGTCCTGTTCGGGACCGCTAATATCATTGTCTTTTCCTTACTCTGCGGGGAGTGAATGTACCTTCAACTGTTTTCTCCAACTAGTTTTATCCTTGTACTGGTGGATAGAGAAACTGTATGGTTTGGACATTTCTTGTTTGCCCCTATTTCTGATATTATGATTAATCGTATTTTGTTTTGCATGTAAATATTTATGAGCAGCAACTATTGTCAAATGCATATATCAAAAATGAACATTGGACGTTCTTGCAAAACAAAACAAAAAAAGGAAACAATTTGAAATTTCTTTATGAAAATAAATTGTATTGATTTTGAAGTTGGCCTGTAAATAGGCGTTTTTTGTACAAGAGGCTGACGCCCTAGTAAGAGAACGCTGCCGAACAATATAATTTATACAGTTTGTGTAAAACAAATAAAAACAGCTATGTGAACAATCCCACTGGGTTCCAACTCTGCTATTGCCTTTATATCCTCGAGCATCTCATCACTTTGCTACTTGGTTGAAGGTAGATCAGATTGATTAGTGTCGTTCGAGCTTGATAGTCGATACCGAAGTCTTGGTTGCAAGATGATCCAATGAGACATAGTGTTACGCCTTAATCCCTAATTTTTGCCTGGACCGCCCTTTTGGATTTTCAGTCCACCGGGATACCCTTTTTTCCCAAGCTTCCTTTTCAGGTTTTCGACTTGCCGGGTGTACAGATTTTTTTCATTTTCATCCCTTATTTTTGCCCGAACCCTTTTGGTTCGCCGGGAAGCCCTTATTTTTTCCTAGGCCAGTCAACCTAGCGGGTCTTTGATTATGTGTAGTATTTTTTCACTATGTCTGCATTGACGGGGTGAGGAAGGTCGTCACCATCCATGGTGATTAGAATCATAGGTCCTCCTGAGAAAATGTTCTTAACCACAAATGGCCCTTCGTAAGTAGGGGTCCATTTGACCCTGGGATCACCATGAGGTAGTATGATGCGCTTGATCACCAGATCCCCAACTTGATACTCTTGTCGTCTAACTTTCTTGTTAAATGCCTTGATCATTCGCTTCTGATACGTCTGACCATGACAAATAGCAGTAAGTAGATTTTCGTCGATTAAGTTCAGCTGATCAAGTCGGGTCTGGATCCAATCGTCCTCGCTCAAACCCGCATCCTTCATAATCCTAAGAGAGGGTATCTGGACCTAAATGGGTAAGACCGCTTCCATGCCATACACCAAAGAGTAGGGTGTTTGCCCTGTTGAAGTCTGTGTTGAAGTACGATACCCATGAAGAGCAAATGGTAACATCTCGTGCCAATCTTTGTATGTCACCGTCATCTTCTGCACAATCTTCTTAATGTTCTTATTAGCCGCTTCAACAAAGCCATTCATCTTCGGCCGGTAAGGAGAAGAGTTGTGATGCTGTATTTTGAACTGCTTGCAGAGCTCGGTGATCATTGTATTGTTGAGATTTGTACCATTGTCCGTAATGATCCTCTCTGGTACACTGTATCGACAGATCAGACTATGCCGAATAAACCGTGCCACGACATTCTTGGTCACTGTAGAAAAGGAAGCTTCTTCAACCCACTTTGTAAAGTAATCAATAGTTACCAGAATGAAACGATGCCCATTGGACGCAGTAGGTATGATCTCACCAATCATATCGATGCCCCATATTCTTTAATCTAAACGGCATGACCTTGTAGCAAAAGATACCCCACTGTGTAACGAAGGTCGTCTTCTCCATGTCCTCGGGAGCCATCTTAATCTGATTGTAACTGGAGAAACCATCCATAAAGGAGAAGATCTTATGTTGCGCGGTGTTGTCAACCAGAACGTCGATGTGAGGCAGAGGGAAATCATCCTTGGGGCTTTCCCTGTTCAGATCCCTGTAGTCAATACACATTCAAACTTTACCATCTTTCTTCGGCACCGGAACCACATTGGTAACCCACTGCTGGTAAGAAGTAACTGCTAGAAAACCGGAATCAAATTGTTTCATGACCTCAGCTTTGATTTTCTCAGACATCTCGGGACGCATTCAGCGAACTTTCTGCTTTACTGGAGGACAGTCTTCTTTAGTTGGCAAGCGGTGAACCACAATATCGGTATCCAACCCAGGAATATCATCATAAGACTAAGCAAAGATCTCAACATAGTCCCGTAGCATCTGTATCAACCGTTGCTTGACGCTAGAATCCAGATTTGCACTGATCTTGACCTCTTTCTTGTCTTTTTCTGTACCCAGATTTACTGATTCCACTGGCTCTTCATGGGGTTGTATGGCCCTCTCTTCCTGTAGTAACAGTCTAGCAAGTTCCCCAGGCACTTCGCAATCATCCTCACCTTCGTCCTCGGCTTGGTTGATCAGACTTTTGAAGTTATAACTGGTAGTAGCAGAGTCGTTATCAGTGGGATCCAGAGTGGATGTGGACCTGTATTATGATATGTGAGTGTGTGTAAGACAATAGCTGTTTTGCAAGATAGAAAAGAAAAACAAAGAGCGCAATATTTGTAATGCAAGAAAACGTCCAATGCTTTATTGATGATATATGGAAATGACAAATATCAAGCCCTCACAAACAAAGCCACGGTGCCTCGGGTAAGACACTGGACCATAAAGTTTAAAACTATCTGTTACAAATCTCAAAACAAAAGTCTATTACTGTGTAATAAAATAAACGGGCACGAAGTCCTTTGCCGTCTAATTTCTCAAGCCACCGTTGGTAGTCGGGTAAATCCAACTGTCAATACCTGACTCTTCTTCATCAACCTTAATTTCATTCACTTCCTGATCATGTTTGGGCATAGGAGCAGTTATGACGTTAGGCTTTTCCGGTGCGTCAAACTCAATCTCTTTAGCTTCAATCAAATCTTGCACCTTATTCCTGGGCTATCGGAATGATAGGCGCAGCAGGCGTTTGGATTATACAGCGGCGATGTAGTACTGGGACTCTTCGGAGCTTCCCTCAGAGTGATCAAGTTGGTCTTTAACAACTGCGGTAAAATTTGAGATAGAGTCTTACTGAGCCAAGTAAACTTCCTTTGCGGCCTCTCTATTCTTTGTTGATTATTGCGTTGTGGGGTAACAATTGGTCTTGATATTACTACCGCATTGACTGCTTGGCGGCGTTCAGGTCGGTTTTGGCTCCTCGAGCTATAAAGTGAACTAGCTTCTTTTCTGAAAGGCTTCTTTTTTGTACTCGATGAAGCACCTTTTTGTATCTTGCCACTCTTGATACCGACTTCAACTCTCTCCCTAGTCAAAATCAATTTAGTGAACCCAGACAATGAACTTCCGATCAAATGATTGAAATATGGACACGACAAAGTCCCAAGAAACATATCCACCAACTCCCTATTCGACAGAGGGGGTTGAACTCTTCCAGCAAGATCTCTCCACTTCTGAGCATAGCCCTTAAAGCCTTCGCCTGCACCCATAGACATACCCTGAAGTTGAGTACGTGTGGGAGCAAGGTCGGTGTTGTATTGGTATTGCTTGTAAAAAGCAGCGGCAAGGTCCTCCCAGTTGCAGACTTTAGCTCCTTCCAATTGATAGAACCATTCTAGTTGAGTCCCTGACATACTATCTTGAAAGAAATGAACCCACAGGTTTCTATCAGCAGTATAGGGTTGAATCTTTCTGACATACGAGCGGAGGTGTAGCTTCGGACAAGATACTCCATCATACTTAGCAAAGACATGAGCTTTAAACTTGTGTGGGATAACCACCCTGTTGTACCCCAAAATTTGCCCTCACATTTCTCATTGATTTCTCATCACCAAGTCCCTGAAGATCAAGATCCAGTTAGGGTTTCATCTGCTCAAGACTTCTCCTTGCACTGTTGACCCAAATTAGGGTTTGTGTTTGCACAAAGATGTTTTGACCTAAAATGCCTAAGATGACTTTCTTGCTTCATATTGGACTCCCAAGTTTATCCACATCAAGTTTCAAGTCTTGATTCCATGTTTTGCCCAGTCAATGGGACAGTTGACCTAAAAATCAACTGTATTGGGGAAAAAGTCAACTATGGCCAATTGACAGTCAAATCTCATGAAAATAGACCCACATCAACATTATGAACTCATATGAACCATTTGATCAAGTTTGGATCATAATTCCACAAGAAATTTGATCAGATCACCAAAAGGGCAAAATGGTCATTTTTAGGGTTTTGACTGCACAAAGGCAATTTTTGACTGTTTGACCTAGCCAATGGCAAACCAAGCTCACATATGGACTCAAGGACCCCATGGAATTGTCTTGACATGCTCAACAAGTTCAAAAGATCCCAAGTACACAAGATTGACAGTTGAATTTCCCAGTCAATTGATCAATTTTGACTGTACACTGAAAAGTCAAACTTTGACTTTTTGGTCAAAATCAAGAGTCAAGATTCATTTTTTATCAAAGCATGCCATACCAAGAAACTTGTTCACCTAATTTTTTCCCAACTTTGCCCCACTTTCTCACCAAGATCCATTTGGATTCAAACAAAAGTCAAAACATGAAAGTTGTAGTTTGTTGCATAATCTACAACTTTGATTCACAAAGTTTTCCCAAATGAGGCTTGTATCTCAAGTTATAATTTTTGGAGTAAGGGTACTAAACCATTCTTAACTTAGTGAAAATTTGACCTATTTTGACAAGGTTTTCTACCTAACTTCAAGACCATTTTACATACACTTCCACTTGTAATTTCAATTTGCATTTCAAAGATGGATTGTAGTACACATTCCAAGCTTTCCAAAATGTCCAAGAACTCATCAAACAACCTCATAACTTGAGAGAATCGAATTTCACAATATGGCAAAAACTCACTTTTGAATTGGTCATGTACATGTTCATAACTTAGGCCATTTTCAAGTCAGCATAGTTTGTGCTACATTACAGGTCCTTAAACCATCCAACACTAAATAATTTAATGCATGTTCATTGTGCTAAGGCCTTGTTCCATGAGCTTATGCATTACATGTTGAATAAAGCCATTTATGGAAAAAGCAAAATGGCCATTTTTGCAAAAGTAAGCTTTATGTCCAATTGAAAATCCAACAAGTACAGATGAAATCTAATTGGCACAAGATTATGAGAAAAACACTCTGATCAAGACAAGGTTAGCAGCATGTTTAAGGGTCCCCTACTTGCCTAAAACATCAACTTGGCTTTGCTTGCTTAAGTGTGAAGAAAAGTGGCATAACACACAACAACTTTTATCTCAGCATTAGAACACTGAAGCAAACATTGAAGACACCTTCTAATCATCCCACCCAAGCTAGAACACGAGCAATCAAGGTCCCAAACACTCCCATTCCCAGAATCACTCTCAAACTGCAAAAAACAGGGCAAGGCCTGCAGATTGAACACCATCTCTCATCCCTTGCCTGATTTCTTGCCCAAAGCTCATCAAACACATTCCCTAGCATCAATGCAAGCTAACCAAAACCTAAAACACGACCTGTAATTCCTCTAACCAGTTCCACCATTTTCATTTTCTTGTTTTGCAGTTGAAGTTCTCTAGCACGATTCAAGAAGTTTCAAGATAAAGTAAAGCTTGGAATAGCATCCCTAGACCTCAAGGAAACTATACCAATCATCACCTTGCACTGAAAGCTTCTCCATTGCCAGATACAACTTCAGCTGAACAGGTAAGTTCATGAACTCGTATCTCTCTTATTAGGCATTGTTAGCTTTAGGTTTGTGAAGAAAACATGTCACAATCATAGCCCTGAACATGCCCATATAATTAGATTTCATTTATATTATGTATGCTTAGAGAATTTGATGTCTGAACTTTGAACAAAAATTAGGTTAAGAATTGGGAGAGAAGAAATTCTCTCTCATTTCTGAGAGTTAAAACATGTTCTTTATATTTGTGAATTCGTGAGAAGATGCTTAACAGTTTTGATGTTGGAAGTTTTTGCTAAAACTCAAAGAATCAGGACCTTGCAATGGAAGAAAGAGGCGCGTGTTTTTGTTCAAACAGAAGTCTGGAGGTTGAAGAAAGGTCTTCATGGGCTGGGCTTGTGTTGACTTTTCTTTTTGCACCATACAATTGCTTCTGACCCCCCTGAGCCCATTTTGTTTATTTTTAATGTTTTTTGACTTTTCTTTTTTTGGTTTGATTTATTTATTTTTCCTCATAATATAAAAAATATAAAAATATTTTTTTACACCATTTTTGAATTTATTAGGTATTTGTTTGTTTTAGTTTAGTTTTATACACAAATAAATGAATATATACATTTTATTAAAAATACTAAGAAATATGCAAAAGCAATTTTATTTTAATTTTAATTTTTGTTTTACCCTCTGAAAATATTTTATAGAAAAAATACTTTTTTTATTAAATATTAAATATTATTAATTTGTATATATAATACATATTTAGTAAATTATATATATATATATATATATATATATATATATATATATATATATATATATATATATATATATATATATATATATATATATATATATATATATATATATATATATATATATATATATATATATATATATATATATATATATATATATATATATATATATATATATATATATATATATATATATATATATATATATATATATATATATATATATATATATATATATATATATATATATATATATATATTTATTAATATATTTAGGGTTAAAATGCAAAATACATACACTTTTTATTTTTATTAATATTCAAATATAAAAATATCTTTTGACAAATATACTTCATTTTTTATTTTATTTTTGTATACAATACATAAATACTTGTACATAATAAATAAATAATGCATTTTATTTAATAGAATTAGGGTTTAACCCTAAACATGAAAAAACTCCAAAAAATAATACTTTTATTTTTGTTTATTTTGACATATAAGAATACTTTTTTCATATATACAAAAATCATTTTTTGCATCTTGCATATTTATTCTTATTTTATTTAATTTATGCAAATTAATTATCTTGTAAATAATTCAAATATTGATGTAATAGTTAGGTTTAAATTCCTTGTCAAAATCCCCATTTGAACATTTGTACCCCCCTTCCCATATATGGTTTTGTAATAGCCTAGTAAATTTATTTTCGCACTTTATTGCTTTCTAATTATACCATGTTAGAATTAGGGTTTGTATGCGAAAAAACAATGAAAATAGTTTTGACCTAATTTCAAGATAAACAAGCATGAAAATGGACACACAAATCACACTTGCACCCCCTAGGGTATACCACTTGTTGCCTTTCAAAATTGGGCCATGTTGCATGTTAGGTTTCTTTGGGCTAAAACAAACACAATTCAAATGATCATAGTCCCTCGATGACGCTTTCGAAAAGTTGCCTAAAATGATCAAGTCCCTTTCAAAGAAAAATTGCCCAAAGACATTTAACACTATTGCAAATATGGTCTAAACGATGACCCGCGCCCGTCCCTTTCACCTCCTGATACAAGATTGTCTACCAAATGCAATGGTGGAACAAAATTGTCAAAAGGTTTAAAACATAACAAAAATCTTTGAGAACTTTAGGGTAGATAGCTCTTAAGTACTTGTCAATTTGCAAAATAAAACACTTGCCTATTATCAAACTACACTTCACAAACACCTTTCAAAACAAACTTTCAAAAAACCTTGAAACATCTTTTCAAAAAGAAAAACACCTTTTGTAAAACATTCGAGTAAAGAATTGTTACAAGGGTAGCCTAGACAAGGCATCTTTTTCAAAACCTTTTCAAAGCCACACACAAAGCACCATTTCAAACAATTGAAAACCAAGGCAAGTTGATCTAAGCAAGTACCTAAGAGCCCATGGATAACCATGGATAGAAAGGGTGCTAATACCTTCCCTTTCTATAATCTACTCCCCGAACCCAAGAAAAATCTCAAAGGTTTTTGCTGTGCTTTTTAAACCTTTCCTTAGGATAAAATAAAAAGTCGGTGGCGACTCTTGCTCAACCGAAACATTTGCGAAAACAAACGCAAAACCATAGTCAGTTCTCCCACCGTATCACAGAACTGGCGACTCTGCTGGGGAAAAATTTAAAAGTGGAGTAACCTTAGGGCTGAGATCACCCTCTAGCATGACTAATTGTTTGATTTGTTTGCTTTATATTTTTGCTCTATTGTTTGGGTTTGAAATCCTACACCCGGATTTTGGGAAACATTCATAGATAGCAATACGTTGTGGAAACTGTGCGGGGTATACCGACACGGTCGAAGCAATAGCTATATTAGTGCGACATATTTGTGAGTACCGGTAACCCTTGAGTTCAATCAAGGAGAGTACGGGGCCGCTGAGTGATGTCACTAAGCACTAATGACCTAGAACCTTACTTGACCATCTTGGCCTTTTATTAGGGGTAGTGAGATGATCGGCTTTGGTGCAGTCCGAAGTTGGTAGATACTCGATACTACACTCATTGAGGGTTGTTTTCTTGGAATATTTTGGTCGCTAGTTAAGTGGCTAAACCAAAACAATGAACAATGAAAACAATCCTGTGATATTGAGCTCCTTAGAACCCGGTTACTATTTATAGGACAGGTTTTTAAGCCAACTACACTCAAGAGGGTACTTACCTATGAAACCCCATGCAAGCCTGAAACTAGGGTTTGGTGTGATTTGTTTGTACATATGTTTTGTGCATACATCATAAACATCATATGCATTCACTAACCATTTCAAGGGTTTGGATCTTCATCTTTGTTCCTGTTTTGTAGGTCATGGAAATTCCTCGCAGAAATATTATCCAAGTCAACCTTGTGAGAATCTCTCCTCAACTCAAAGAGCTCACCTCAAGAATTCCGGAAAACTCATCCTTCAGTGAAAGACATGGTAGACTGCTCAGCCTAGTCAACACCAACATTGAAGAAGACATGATGAAAGTGCTATTCCAGTTCTTTGACCCTCTTCACCACTGCTTCACTTTCCCTGATTATCAGTTGGTGCCCACTTTGGAGGAGTTTTCTCAACTCCTGAGAATTCCTATCCTTAATCAACTACCCTTCAACGGTACGGAAAAGGAACCAAAGCCGGAAGATGTTGCTCGAGCATTACATCTACAACCATCCGACATCAAGGGGCATTGGGAAACCAGAAGCAGCGTCAAAGGATTCTTGGAAAAATTCTTGTTTGAGAAGGCACAAGAATGTTGGAATTCATTGGACCTGCAAGCCTTTGAAGAGATTGTGGCACTCCTTATCTATGGGTTGGTCTTATTCCCAAATTCTGACCAATTGATAGATGTCAACGCCGTCAAAATCTTCTTGTCCAAAAACCCAATACCAACACTGCTTGGGGACATTCTTCACTCATTTTACACACGAACAATGAGAAAGAGGGGTGTTCTCATGTGCTGTACTCCTCTCCTTGCAAGGTGGTTTATTTCGCACCTTCCACAATCTGTCTTGAAGAATGACCAAGGCTCAAGGTGGTCCCAACGGTGGATGACTCTTACTGACTCTGATGTGCATTGGTGTTCTCCGTCCAGAGAAAATGTCATCATTGTCGATCGTTGCGGAGAATTTCCTAATGTTCCTTTACTTGGAATCAGAGGAGGTATCACCTATAACCCTTGCCTAGCTTTGAGGCAATTTGGATATGCACGGAGGGATGGCCCTCATGATATGTTGATTCCTGACCTAGTTTTTGACTTCGACAACGATGCGCAAGGACTTCGCCAAAGATTCATCAGAGCTTGGGGAAGGCCCAACAAGGTTGATAGCAAGACTCTGGGACACAAGAACTCCATCCCTCTTGAGCCCTATCTCAAGTGGGTACGAGCCCGAGCCCAAAGTCTGATGATGCCTTACCCTCATGTACTCCCTGTGATTAAAGAGCCCGTCAAGGAAGGAGAGGTTCCCTACACCATCCTACATCCTGACATGCCTACATCGTGGGAGGAAATGCAGAAAAGTTGGATTCAGCTCAAGGAGGAACGGAATACTTTCGAAGCTAGCTTCTACGCCAGTGAGAAGAAGGTTCTAGAGCTCACCCGCCGACTCCATGAGCAAGAGGCCCTCAACACCTACATCGCACCAAAGAGGACGCGCAATGTCTTTTTGCCTTGAGAAGTTATTTTGTAATATTTGGCCCATGGGGCATTTATGTACTAACAAATTTCTTCTTATTAATATGACATGCGTTCCTTTTTGTCTACAACAATCTTGAATGTTCTAAATCCTTGAATGCATTGCATACATAAGCATATCATTCATCATGTGCATAAGCAGGTCTCACTCCAGGTTTCCTTATATGTCTGCTGTTTATTTCAGTAGGATAGATCTCGAGCAAACAGTCAAAGACCTGCAAGCTCAGAATGCACAGTTTCAGCAACTCCTGACAACCTTGGCTAAAGGTCAGGAAGATCTCAAGACCTTGCTGGGGAACAAAGACCCAGTGAAAAAGAAGAAAAAGATACTCGGGGTGGCTACTTTGGGGAGAAGATTTGACGGAGAAGCTCGGAGAGTGCTTGAATTTCCTCCTACTTCTGATGAAGGAACCAGCAAAGGAGGTGGGGCTGCGGTACCTTCCGAGTCCGATATGGAAGAAGAAGAGGTCGCAGAGGATGAAGATTATTCTGATCAGCAATACCCTCCAGCTGATGATAAATACAAAGGGCTAGAAGACAGGTTAGCCGCCATGGAGCTACAAAGAGTACCTGGTTTGGATTTTGAAGACTTGGGTTTGGTTGTCGGGATCGTGATTCCCCCAAAATTCAAAGTGCCAGTATTTGTGAGGTATGATGGGTTGTCCTGTCCAAAAATGCATCTCAGGTCCTACGTGAGAAAGATTCAACCCTATACGGCAGATAAAAATCTTTGGATACATTTCTTTCAAGACAGCCTGTCTGGAGCTCAATTGGAGTGGTTTTATCAGCTAGAGGGAACCAGCGTCAGAAATTGGGAAGACTTGGCCACTGCTTTTTACAAACAATACCAGTATAATTCGGACCTCGCTCCTACTCGTACCCAACTTCAGGGTATGTCATTAGGAACAAGCGAAGGATTCAAAGAATACGCACAGAAATGGAGGGATTTGGCTGGCAGGGTGCAGCCTCCTTTAACCGACCGCGAACTTGTTGATATGTTTCTTGGGACCCTATCTGGGCCATTTTTCAATCATCTAATTGGTAACTCTTCCGTGGGGTTTACCGATTTGATCTTAACAGGCGAGAGAATAGAAGCTGTCATCAAGTCAGGAAAGATTCAGAAGGGTGTTGCTGCAAGTGTTGAGAAGAAGCCTTTTAAGAAGGAAACAACTGTGGTATATTCTCAGAGAAGAGCAGGGAAGACGGAGCATCGGCCAACTGTGGGGGCCGTAATGATTCAAAACACTCCAAGTGAGCAGCCTCGCTATAACCAGTCCAGACCAAATCAGCAACGGGCAGAACGGCCACAACGGCAGTTCACCCGTATTAATATGACTCCAGCGCAAGTGCTTCCCCATCTATTGAAGTTGAATCTCGCCACCATCAAGGAGGCACCAAAGAATGTGAATACATCCTCTCCTCATTACCCTCCTAATGCTAAATGCGCCTACCATTCTGATAGTGTCGGGCACGACACCAACGATTGTTGGGCACTCAAGCATAAAATCCAAGACCTGATAGAGGCGAAGGAAGTGGAGTTCGACGCTCCGGAGAAGTCTAATGTGATATCTGCTCCCATGCCGAAGCACGGCCGAAATGTCAATGCCATTGAAGAAGATTTGTATGTTGCTGACGTCAATGATCTGACTACTCCATTGCTAACCATCAAGTTGAATTTGTTAAGGGCCGGGATCTTCCCGGGATGTAAAGAAGACTGCTATTATTGTTACTCTCTGCCGTTTGATTGTCTGTTACTGAAGTAAGGCATCCAAGGCCTTATGGTTAGTCGACAAATTTTGTTTGAAAAAGTTTCTGCTATTCCAGTTCATACTGAAGATGTCTCAATCATAACCATTCACGCCAATCTTTCCAAGGCCGTCAAAAAGCCTGTTAAGATTACACCAGCTACGAAATCTGTTCCTTTGAAGATAACAATGCCAGGGCCTGTCCCCTATGTTTCTGAGAAGTCGATACCTTGGAACTATGGCGGTGACGTCTACTACCATGGTATCAAGCAAATCGAAATAACTGAAGAAAGTTCGGATGATGATGAAGCCAGCATTAGTAACATTGCAGGCACGAGCAAAATCACCAGGAGCGGGAGAATATTTTCTCCAGAGATTGCCCCTCCAAGAGAAATCTTTGGACCCTCATCAGCTGATAAGGTCATCCCTGCACCAATAAAACTCTCTGCTAGAACCCCTTTGATTGAAGATGTTATTGTTCCTAGTACTGTCTCTCCTACCACTGCTGATAAAGGTAAGGGAATCCAAGAGGAGCTCGTCAGGACGAGGGCTCAGCCCTTGGTCATCCCGGAAACCTCCAAGAAGGAAATGGATGAGATTTTGAGGATAATCAAAAGAAGTGATTACGATGTAGTAGAACAGCTGGGGCAAACCCCCTCAAAGATCTCCATGCTGGCACTGTTACTTTGCTCAGAAGCGCACGCTAAAGCCCTGATAAAGTTCCTGAAGGCAGCCCATGTGCCCCAGGAGACCTCTGTGGATCAATTTCAAAATTGCGTGGCTAGCCTGAATGCGGACAATGGATTAGGTTTTTCTGATGCCGACCTAACTCCTAAAGGTAGAAACCACAATGATGCTTTGCACATTTCGGTCGAGTGCCGGGGAACCACCCTCGCACATGTCTTGGTCGACACCGGTTCGTCGCTGAATGTATTGCCCAAGAAGGCCTTGGACCGGCTAGATTGTGAAGGGTTGGAATTGGAGCCGAGTGATATTGTTGTCAGAGCTTTCGATGGTTCGAAGAGAATGGTCCATGGGGAGGTTGAAATTCCCGTCAAGATAGGCACCGAGGTGTTTAAATCCACTTTCTATGTGATGGAAATCCGTCCGTCATACTCTTGATTGCTGGGTAGACCTTGGATACACCATGCTGGGGCAGTCACCTCCTCCTTGCATCAGATGTTGAAGTATCCTGTCCAGGGAAAGATCATTACTGTCCATGGTGAAGAGGAGTACATGATTAGCCACTTAAATTCTTTCTGGTACGTGGAGGTTGAAGGAGAGTTCATTGAAACGCCTTTTCAGCATTTCGAAGAAGTCCTTCCTGAAATAGCAGTAGCAAAGTTGGCAGCTGAGACACCGAGGCAGATGGCCAGGATGGCATCTCTGGAGGACGCAAGGGCCGCAATAAAGGAAGGGAAGAATTCAGCATGGGGGCGGTTACCTGATATTCTGCATAAGACCGACAAATTTGGATTAGGGTTCACTACCGCAGGCCAGAAAGCTATGCGCCGTACGAAGATTGAAAGGGCGCCAGTCAAAATTTCTCCCTACGGAATCAACGCTTTGGAGGATGAAGACAAAGAGAGCAACATCGAAGAGTGGATTTATCCAACTGTCAAGGGAGGATTGAGCAACTGGGAGGCAAAAGACTTTATCCCCATCACTTTTATTCATCAGTAATTTATCTGTCAAACATTTCCTATTTGGTCTGTAATATTTGTTTCTGAACAATCCGCACACTATCTTTTCACCTCATGCCTTGCCCGGGGCCTGTAGGTCCATTTGTAAGGGTTTTGATTATTTTTCATATCCATATGCCATGTTTAATGATTCATTGGACGTTTTTCATTTGATAAACTGCTTGTGTTCATTTTCTTTCCTTTTACATTTTTTGTTTAAGGATGGCTATCCCTTACACACACCCACACTCACCAATGCAGGTACCCATCCACTCCGGATTCCATGGGTGACGATTCTGTTATATCTTTCAATAACTCTGAAGATCTGGTCAATCAAGCCGAGTATGAAGATGACGAAGGTTATGAAGTACCAGGGGAACTAGCCATACTTCTACAGCAAGAGGAAAGGGCCATCCTACCGCATGAAGAGCCATTGGAAACTGTCAACTTGGGTACCGAGGAAGACCGGAAGGAGGTGCAAGTGGGTGCCAACCTGGAACCGAGTGTCAAGGAACGCCTGATACAGTTGTTGAATGAGTATGTTGAGATCTTCGCTTGGTCTTATGAAGACATGATGGGTTTAGACACAGACATCGTGGTTCATCGTCTCCCCACAAGAGAGGATTGTCCACCGATCAAGCAAAAAGTTCGCCGAATGAGGCCTGACATGTCCGAAAAGATCAAAGCAGAAGTAATGAAGCAATTTGACGCTGGCTTCCTGGCTGTTACGTCATATCCTCAATGGGTCGCTAACATCGTGTCAGTACCCAAGAAAGATGGCAAAGTCAGGATGCGTGTGGACTACCGGGATTTGAATAGGGCCAGCCCCAAAGATGATTTTCCGCTGCCACACATTGACATTTTAATCGACAATACAGCTCAGCACAAAGTGTTTTCCTTCATGGATGGATTCTCGGGCTACAATCAAATCAAAATGGCCCCCGAGGATATGGAGAAAACAACTTTTGTCACGCAATGGGGCACTTTCTGTTACAAAGTGATGTCGTTCGGGCTGAAGAACGCAGGGGCAACTTATCAACGCGCCATGGTAGCTTTATTTCATGATATGATACATCATGAGATTGAAGTTTACGTAGACGATATGATAGCCCGGTCACAAACAGAGGAAGAGCACCTTGAACATCTAGAAAAGCTGTTTGACAGGTTGAAAGAATACAAGCTCAGGCCGAATCCAAGTAAATGCACTTTTGGAGTTAGGTCTGGTAAACTCCTGGGATTCATTGTAAGCAACAAAGGCATTGAAGTTGATCCAGCAAAAGTGAAAGCAATACAAGAAATGCCTGCTCCCCGTACTGAAAAGGAGGTTAGAGGGTTCTTGGGGCGCTTGAACTACATTGCCAGATTCATCTCGCATCTGACTTCTACCTGTGAGCTAATTTTCAAACTCTTGAAGAAAGACCAGGTAGTCGAATGGAACGACGATTGCCAAGCTGCTTTTGATATAATCAAGGAGTATTTGCTAGAATCTCCTATTCTGATGCCACCCGTCGAAGGAAGACCATTGATCATGTATTTGACCGTCTTGGATAACTCAATGGGGTGTGTTTTGGGCCAGCATGACGAGTCTGGTCGAAAAGAGCATGCTATTTATTACCTTGGCAAAAAGTTTACTGACTGTGAGACTCGCTACTCACTGCTCGAGAAAACTTGCTGCGCTTTGGTATGGGCTGCTCGCCGAGTAAGGCAGTATATGTTGACTCATACTACCTTGTTGATTTCCAAAATGGATCCTATCAAGTATATTTTCGAAAAGCCCGCTTTATCTGGAAGGATAGCCAGATGGCAAATGATCTTAACAGAGTATAACATCCAGTACACCACCCAAAAAGCTATAAAAGGGAGTGTATTAGCTGACCATCTGGCTCATCAGGCTATCGAAGATTATCAACCCATGAGATTTGATTTCCCAGACGAGGACATCATGAATTTGGACAACATTGAAGGTGACGGACCGTATGACGGACCCGAAAAGGGATCCCGATGGACCCTGTACTTTGATGGTGCTTCAAATGCACTTGGAAACGGTATCGGCGCGATACTCATTTCTCCGGAAGGTTGTCACACACCTTTCACGGCCCGACTTTGCTTCAGCTGCACAAACAACATGGCTGAGTACGAAGCTTGCATCTTTGGTCTCAAGGGTGCTATAGACTTGGGGATCAAATCTTTGATCGTATTTGGGGATTCGGCTTTAGTTATCAGTCAAATCAAAGGAGAGTGGGATACCAAACATCCTAATCTTATCCCATACAAAGAACATGTCCTGACATTGTTGCTTCATTTCGAGCAAATTACCTTCGAGCATTTCCCGCGAGAAGAGAATCAGCTAGCAGATGCTCTGGCCACAATGTCTTCCATGTTTAAACTCAACTGGGATAACGAGGCTCCCCAAATCACCATCGAGCGAATGGATGAACCTGCGCATTATCATGAGATTAATACCGAGAAGTAGTGGAACGACCTTGGTTCCATGAAATCAAAAGGTATCTCGAGACTCGAGATTATCCCGAAAGAGCTTCCGTAAATGACAAGAAGTTCTTAAGGAAATTTGCGGCCAAGTTCTTCCTGAGCAACGACATCCTTTACAAACGAAGCCATGATTGTGTATTACTCCGATGCGTAGACAAAGCTGAGGCAGAGTTGATTATGATTGATATACACAGCGGCACATTTGGCACTCACTTGAGCGGGCATACAATGGCTAAGAAGATCCTAAGGGCAGGCTATTACTGGTCTACCATGGAAGCTGACTGCCATCAACATTCCCGTACTTGCCACAAGTGTCAAGTCTACGCTGACAAAGTCCACATCCCTCCGGTCCCTCTCAACGTTCTGACTGCTCCTTGGCCATTTGCAATGTGGGGCATTGATATGATTGGAGAGATCAAGCCCACGGCTTCCAACGGACATCGTTTCATCCTGGTTGCCATTGACTACTTCACCAAATGGGTCGAAGCAGCTTCCTTCGCCTTTGTTACTAAAAATGTGGTTGCCCGCATTATCAAGCAAAATCTCATATGTCGGTATGGTGTTCCAGACAGGATCATCACAGACAACGGTACAAATCTGAATAACACAATGATCACTGCTTTGTGCGAACAGTTCAAGATTTATCATCACAATTCATCTCCCTATCGGCCGAAGATGAACGGTGCTGTTGAAGCTGCGAACAAAAACATTAAGAATATCATTCAGAAAATGACAGTCACTTACAAAGACTGGCATGAGATGTTACCATTTTCTCTGCATGGATACCGTACGACGGCACGTACTTCAACAGGGGCAACCCCATTTTCTTTGGTGTATGGCATGGAAGCTGTCTTGCCTATGGAGGTTCAGATTCCCTCTCTAAGGATTATGAAGGACGCAGGTTTGAATGAAGATGATTGGATGCAGACCCGACTTGACCAACTCAATCTGATCGACGAAAAACGACTCGCTGCTATATGCCATGGTCAGGCGTATCAAAAGTGAATGATCAAGGCCTTCAATAAGAAAGTCAGACGTCAAGTGTACCAAGTCGGAGATCTCGTAATCAAGCGGATTATCTTACCGCAAAGTGATCCCAGGGGCAAATGGACTCCTACATATGAAGGACCATTCGTGATCAAGAGCATATTTTCTGGTGGTGCAATGATTTTGACCACCATGGACGGCGACGATTTGCCGCACCCTGCGAATGCAGACATAGTCAAAAGATACTACGCATAAAATAACCCGACAAGTCGAAAACCCGAAAGGGCGGCTTGGGCAAAAAATGGGCATCCCGGTGAACCGAAAACCCGAAAGGGCGGTTCGGGCAAAAATTAGAGATAAAAATGAAAAAATATGTACACCCGACAAGTTGAAAACCCGAAAGGGCGGCTTGGGCAAAAAGGGGTTTCCCGGTGGATCGAAAACCCGAAAGGGCGATTCAGGCAAAAGTTAGGGAATTGAAGCGTATGACTATGTATCGACGGATCACTTCAAAGGCAATCTCTTCATCAACCAGTTCCAGGTTTCTGATCAATCCAGTCATCGGCAAACGAAGCATTGAATGGACAGATATTCAGAGTTGTGAAGGCCATAGCAGAATGGAATCCCATGGAATTATTTCACATAGCCATCTTTATTTTGTATAAATCTTTCAAATATTTACGAAAAAATCCTCTTACTAGGATGATTGTCTCCTTTGTACAAACATACTCAGAGAAAGTTAATACAAATACTTTTCCCAGAAATTTGTGTCATTTCCTTTTCTTTTCTCTTGCACTATTTGTTTTATTTTGAGAAACGTCCAATGTTTTGTTAAATAGGCATATGCATTTGAACATAATTATTTCCTTATGAACCAAGAAAGAGGATTATTGATAGGTTGAAGGCGCAGTTGGATATCTTGATACCCTTTCAAAGGAAACCCCCAAGAGATTTAGAATCCATATTCCCAGCAAGTTTTGAAGCTTATCCCCAGTAGATTCTGGAGGCTTATCCCTTACAGGGTACGGACGTCTCTCCCGAGTTTTATTCAAAGTTATTCCTCACAAGGGCTTATAACTGGGTTATCCTCAGCTTATTGCCACGGAAGATCGCACTCGCCAAATTCATTCCTATCCCCAGCGGAGTCCATCAAAGTTCCCCAGCATAACTTATCAATACAATCCCCCAGAGGAACCTATCTTTACAATCCCCAGCCAGAGAATCCTCCAGAATTCAATTCCCCTCAGGGTTTAAGTTTTAGTATCCCCAGCCGAGCTAAGGCTTCAAGTTATCACTCCCCAGCGAAGCCAGACTAGTGAAACTTCTCCCCACAGAGTTTTGGGAAGGCAAATCTTGAGTTCCCCAGTGAAGTCGCCAGAGATACTTCCCTCCAAGCTGAAGATTATCAGTCTTACCTCCTCAGCATGAGTCTATTAGTTTGGAACTCCCCAGTAGAAGTCATCAGGAATCCCCCAGAAGATTGGTATACAACCCAAGCTCCTTATTCTCCAGCAACAACCAGGAATTATTCTTCCCGGCAGCAGTCAAGATACTCTTATCTTCAGCCATCTTGGATTCGTCTATCCTTTGCAAGATAGCTCATCAGCTTACATGTGCATTCATGTACATTCATATCATATAACATACGTTGCATCATGCATCATGACATTGCATACAACTAACTCTTTACCTTTTCAGGTAAGATCAGTCGACAGACTAAAATCATTATCTTCCGAGATTCTTTCCAGGAATAGCTCAGATGTGACCCAGACATGGCAACATTCTAATGCTTATTCCAGATTTATCCAGATGCAGTCTTACACGAGCTCATCATCAGGGAACCTTACACCGGTTCTTCTTCCCACTTCAAGATTCCTGAAAACAGTTCACGGGTTCTCCAAGTAACGGATGTTGACCTATCACTTGTTCAGTTTCTTCTCAAGACTTTTGAAAACAGTTTATGGATTCTTCCCAACAACGGATGTTAATCTATCACTTGTTCAGATGCGACCTTTGAAAATAGTTTACGGACGCTTCCCAACAAAGGATGTTGCTCTATTGCTTATTCAACTTCAAGATTTCTGAAAACAGTTCACGGGTTCTCCAAGTAACGGATGTTGACCTATCACTTGTTCAGTTTCTTCTCAAGACTTCTGAAAACAGTTTATGGATTCTTCCCAACAACGGATGTTAATCTATCACTTGTTCAGATGCGACCTTTGAAAACAGTTTACGGACGCTTCCCAACAACGGATGCTGCTCTATTGCTTATTCAACTTCAAGATTTCTGAAAAAAGTTCACGGGTTCTCCAAGTAACGGATGTTAACCTATCACTTGTTCAGTTTCTTCTCAAGATTTTTTTTTGAAAACAGCTTACGGATTCCTCCCAACAACGGATGTCAATCTATTGCTTATTCATATCCCCAGTTCAGAGATGGTCCAAAGCATGGACACCTTCCTGATATTCCTTTCCAGATGGCATCTTTAAGCCCATCTCCAAATGGCATCTCTAAGCCCATTCCCGCATCCATTGCTTTGACGAGTGCAAATTTAAGGGCACTCTAGTGTCCAATCTCCTTTTACCCTCGAGTCACGAAAGGCAAACTTGCCAATCTAACTCTTCAGGTTCAAGAAGATTGAACAGGGGCAACTGTTGTACCCCAAAATTTGCCCTCCCATTTCTCATTGATTTCTCATCACCAAGTCCCTGAAGGTCAAGATCCAGTTAGGGTTTCATCTGCTCAAGACTTCTCCTTGCACTGTTGACCCAAATTAGGGTTTGTGTTTGCACAAAGATGTTTTGACCTAAAATGCCTAAGATGACTTTCTTGCTTCATATTGGACTCCCAAGTTTATCCACATCAAGTTTCAAGTCTTGATTCCAAGTTTTGCCCAGTCAATGGGACAATTGACCTAAAAATCAACTATATTGGGGAAAAAGTCAACTATGGCCAATTGACAGTCAAATCTCATGAAAATTGACCCACATCAACATTATGAACTCATATGAACCATTTGATCAAGTTTGGATCACAATTCCACAAGAAATTTGATCAGATCACCAAAAGGGCAAAATGGTCATTTTTAGGGTTTTGACTGCACAAAGGCAATTTTTGACTGTTTGACCTAGCCAATGGCAAACCAAGCTCACATATGGACTCAAGGACCCCATGGAATTGTCTTGACATGCTCAACAAGTTCAAAAGATCCCAAGTACACAAGATTGACAGTTGAATTTCCCAGTCAATTGATCAATTTTGACTGTACACTGAAAAGTCAAACTTTGACTTTTTGGTCAAAATCAAGAGTCAAGATTCATTTTTCATCAAAGCATGCCAAATCATGAAACTTGTTCACCAAGAAATCAAAAAATGCAAATTAGGGTCAGAAATGAGAATTTTTCATAACTTAGAATTTTTCTAAGTTATGAAAAACCCTAATTTTCCCCATCTTTGCCCCACTTTCTCACCAAGATCCATTTGGATTCAAACAAAAGTCAAAACATGAAAGTTTTAGCTTGTTGTATAATATAAAACTTTGATTCACAAAGTTTTCCCAAATGAGGCTTGTATCTCAAGTTATAATGTTTGGAGTAAGGGTACTAAACCATTCTTAACTTAGTGAAAATTTGACCTATTTTGACAAGGTTTTCTACCTAACTTCAAGACCATTTTCCATACACTTCCACTTGGAATTTCAATTTTCATTTCAAAGATGGATTGTTGTACACATTCCAATCTTTCCAAAATATCAAAGAACTCATCAAACAACCTCATAACTTGAGAGAATCGAATTTCACAATATGGCAAAAACTCACTTTTGAATTGGTCATGTACATGTTCATAACTTAGGCCATTTTCAAGTTAGCATAGTTTGTGCTACATTAAAGGTCCTTAAACCATCCAACACTCAATAATTTAATGCATGTTCATTGTGCTAAGGCCTTGTTTCATGAGCTTATGCATTACATGTTGAATAAAGTCATTTATGGAAAAAGCAAAATGGTCATTTTTGCAAAAGCAAGCTTTATGTCCAATTGAAAATCCAACAAGTACAGATGAAATCTAATTGGCACAAGATTATGAGCAAAACACTCTGATCAAGACAAGGTTAGCAGCATGTTTAAGGGTCCCCTACTTGCCTAAAACATCAACTTGGCTTTGCTTGCTTAAGTGTGAAGAAAAGTGGCATAACACACAACAACTTTTATCTCAGCATTAGAACACTGAAGCAAACATTGTAGACACCTTCTAATCATCCCACCCAAGCTAGAACACGAGCAATCAAGGTCCCAAACACTCACATTCCCAGAATCACTCTCAAACTGCAAAAAAACAAGGCAAGGCCTGCAGATTGAACACCATCTCTCATCCCTTGCCTGATTTCTTGCCCAAAGCTCATCAAACACATTCCCTAGCATCAATGCAAGCTAACCAAAACCTAAAACACGACCTGTAATTCCTCTAACCAGTTCCACCATTTTCATTTTCTTGTTTTGCAGTTGAAGTTCTCTAGCACGATTCAAGAAGTTTCAAGACAAAGTAACGCTTGGAATAGCATCCCTGGACCTCAAGGAAACTATACCAATCATCACCTTGCACTGAAAGCTTCTCCATTGCCAGATACAACTTCAACTGAACAGGTAAGTTCATGAACTCGTATCTCTCTTATTAGGCATTGTTAGCTTTAGGTTTGTGAAGAAAACATGTCACAATCATAGCCCTGAACATGCCCATATAATTAGATTTCATTTATATTATGTATGCTTAGAGAATTTGATGTCTGAACTTTGAACAAAAATTAGGTTAAGAATTGGGAGAGAAGAAATTCTCTCTCATTTCTGAGAGTTAAAACATGTTCTTTATATCTGTGAATTCGTGAGAAGATGCTTAACAGTTTTGATGTTGGAAGTTTTTGCTAAAACTCAAAGAATCAGGACCTTGCAATGGAAGAAAGAGGCGCGTGTTTTTGTTCAAACAGAAGTCTGGAGGTTGAAGAAAGGTCTTCATGGGCTGGGCTTGTGTTGACTTTTCTTTTTGCACCATACAATTGCTTCTGACCCCCCTGAGCCCATTTTGTTTATTTTTAATGTTTTTTGACTTTTCTTTTTTTGGTTTGATTTATTTATTTTTCCTCATAATATAAAAAATATAAAAATATTTTTTTACACCATTTTTGAATTTATTAGGTATTTGTTTGTTTTAGTTTAGTTTTATACACAAATAAATGAATATATACATTTTATTAAAAATACTAAGAAATATGCAAAAGCACTTTTATTTTCATTTTTATTTTTGTTTTACCCTCTGAAAATATTTTATAGAAAAAATACTTTTTTTATTAAATATTAAATATTATTAATTTGTATATATAATACATACACTTTTTATTTTTATTAATATTCAAATATAAAAATATCTTTTGACAAATATACTTCATTTTTTATTTTATTTTTGTATACAATACATAAATACTTGTACATAATAAATAAATAATGCATTTTATTTAATAGAATTAGGGTTTAACCCTAAACATGAAAAAACTCCAAAAAATAATACTTTTATTTTTGTTTATTTTGACATATAAGAATACTTTTTTCATATATACAAAAATCATTTTTTGCATCTTGCATATTTATTCTTATTTTATTTAATTTATGCAAATTAATTATCTTGTAAATAATTCAAATATTGATGTAATAGTTAGGTTTAAATTCCTTGTCAAAATCCCCATTTGAACATTTGTACCCCCCTTCCCATATATGGTTTTGTAATAGCCTAGTAAATTTATTTTCGCACTTTATTGCTTTCTAATTATACCATGTTAGAATTAGGGTTTGTATGCGAAAAAACAATGAAAATAGTTTTGACCTAATTTCAAGATAAACAAGCATGAAAATGGACACACAAATCACACTTGCACCCCCTAGGGTATACCACTTGTTGCCTTTCAAAATTGGGCCATGTTACATGTTAGGTTTCTTTGGGCTAAAACAAACACAATTCAAATGATCATAGTCCCTCGATGACGCTTTCGAAAAGTTGCCTAAAATGATCAAGTCCCTTTCAAAGAAAAATTGCCCAAAGACATTTAACACTATTGCAAATATGGTCTAAATGATGACCCGCACCCGTCCCTTTCACCTCCTAATACAAGATTGTCCACCAAATGCAATGGTGGAACAAAATTGTCAAAAGGTTTAAAACATAACAAAAATCTTTGAGAACTTTAGGGTAGATAGCTCTTAAGTACTTGTCAATTTGCAAAAGAAAACACTTGCCTATTTTCAAACTACACTTCACAAACACCTTTCAAAACAAACTTTCAAAAAACCTTGAAACATATTTTCAAAAAGACAAACACCTTTTGTAAAACATTCAAGTAAAGAATTGTTACAAGGGTAGCCTAGACAAGGCATCTTTTTCAAAACCTTTTCAAAGCCACACACAAAGCACCATTTCAAACAATTGAAAACCAAGGCAAGTTGATCTAAGCAAGTACCTAAGAGCCCATGGATAACCATGGATAGAAAGGATGTTAATACCTTCCCTTTCTATAATCTACTCCCCGAACCCAAGAAAAATCTCAAAGGTTTTTGCTGTGCTTTTTAAACCTTTCCTTAGGATAAAATAAAAAGTCGGTGGTGACTCTTGCTCAACCGAAACATTTGCGAAAACAAACGCAAAACCATAGTCAGTTCTCCCACCGTATCACAGAACTGGCGACTCTGCTGGGGACAAATTTAAAAGTGGAGTAACCTTAGGGCTGAGATCACCCTCTTGCATGACTAATTGTTTGATTTGTTTGCTTTATATTTTGGCTCTATTGTTTGGGTTTGAAATCCTACACCCGGATTTTGGGAAACATTCATAGATAGCAATACGTTGTGGAAACTGTGCGGGGTATACCGACACGGTCGAAGCAATAGCTATATTAGTGCGACATATTTGTGAGTACCGGTAACCCTTGAGTTCAATCAAGGAGAGTACGGGGCCGCTGAGTGATGTCACTAAGCACTAATGACCTAGAACCTTACTTGACCATCTTGGCCTTTTATTAGGGGTAGTGAGATGACCGGCTTTGGTGCAGTCCGAAGTTGGTAGATACTCGATACTACACTCATTGAGGGTTGTTTTCTTGGAATATTTTGGTCGCTAGTTAAGTGGCTAAACCAAAACAATGAACAATGAAAACAATCCTGTGATATTGAGCTCCTTAGAACCCGGTTACTATTTATAGGACAGGTTTTTAAGCCAACTACACTCAAGAGGGTACTTACCTATGAAACCCCATGCAAGCCTGAAACTAGGGTTTGGTGTGATTTGTTTGTACATATGTTTTGTGCATACATCATAAACATCATAAAACATCATATGCATTCACTAACCATTTCAAGGGTTTGGATCTTCATCTTTGTTCCTGTTTTGTAGGTCATGGAAATTCCTCGCAGAAATACTATCCAAGTCAACCTTGTGAGAATCTCTCCTCAACTCAAAGAGCTCACCTCAAGAATTCCGGAAAACTCATCCTTCAGTGAAAGACATGGTAGACTGCTCAGCCTAGTCAACACTAACATTGAAGAAGACATGATGAAAGTGCTATTCCAGTTCTTTGACCCTCTTCACCACTGCTTCACTTTCCCTGATTATCAGTCGGTGCCCACTTTGGAGGAGTTTTCTCAACTCCTGAGAATTCCTATCCTTAATCAACTACCCTTCAACGGTACGGAAAATGAACCAAAGCCGGAAGATGTTGCTCGAGCATTACATCTACAACCATCCGACATCAAGGGGCATTGGGAAACGAGAAGCAGCGTCAAAGGATTCTTGGAAAAATTCTTGTTTGAGAAGGCACAAGAATTTTGGAATTCATTGGACCTGCAAGCCTTTGAAGAGATTGTGGCACTCCTTATCTATGGGTTGGTCTTATTCCCAAATTCTGACCAATTGATAGATGTCAACGCCGTCAAAATCTTCTTGTCCAAAAACCCAATACCAACACTGCTTGGGGACATTCTTCACTCATTTTACACACGAACAATGAGAAAGAGGGGTGTTCTCATGTGCTGTACTCCTCTCCTTGCAAGGTGGTTTATTTCGCACCTTCCACAATCTGTCTTGAAGAATGACCAAGGCTCAAGGTGGTCCCAACGGTTGATGACTCTTACTCACTCTGATGTGCATTGGTGTTCTCGGTCCAGAGAAAATGTCATCATTGTCGATCTTTGCGGAGAATTTCCTAATGTTCCTTTACTTGGAATCAGAGGAGGTGCCAGAGGGCCACCTGTGAAGATCAGTCATCATGGAGTCAATGCACTAGAGGATAGTGAAGAAGAGGGCAGCATGGAAGACTAGATTTTTCCTACTGTTGGCGAAGGACTGTGTAATTGGGAAGCAAAAGACTTTGTTCCGATTACTTTCATACCGCAGTAATTTATTTTTTCCATTAATGTTGGATCTGTAATAATTCTCAAACAAATTTTACTTTTTTAACCTTGTGTCTTACCCTAGGCACAAAGGTCTATTTGTAAGGGTTCTTATTTTTCATCTTCATATGCCATTTAATGAATCATTGACGTTTTCACATATAAACTTTTGTGTTCATTATCTTTCTTTTTACATTTTATTTGTTGAAAGGTGGCTATACCCTTACACACACCCACACTCACAAATGCAGGTACTCTTCCATTCCAGATTCCATGGGTAACGATACTGCGATAGCCTTCAGTGACTCTGAAGATCTGATCTACCAAGCCGAATACGAAGGTGAGGAAGATTGTGAGGTCCCAGAGGAATTGGCTAGACTTATACAACAAGAGGAAAGGGCTATTCTGCCTCATAAAGAGTAGTTGGATACAATCAACTTGGGTACTGAGGAAGACAGAAAGGAAATCAGAGTGGGTGCCAATCTAGAGTCGAGTTTCAAGGAGCGCCTAATTCAGCTGTTGCATGAATATGTTGAGATCTTTGTTTGGTCATACGAAGACATGCCGGGACTTGATACAGACATTGTGGTACACCGTCTACCCACAATAGAAGACTATCCACCAGTGAAACAAAAGGTCTGCCGCATGAGACCTGGCATGTCTGAAAAGATCAAAGTCGAACTTATGAAGCAGTTCAATGCTGGATTTTTGGTTGTTACCTCCTATCCTCAATGGGTTGCTAACATTGTGCCCGGACCTAAAAAGGACGGCAAAGTTCGGTTGTGCGTGGATTACAGAGACTTAAACAAGGCCATCCCTAAAGATGATTTTCCACTTCCACACATCGACATCCTGGTCAACAACACAGCTCAACACAAAGTATTTTCTTTCATGGACGGATTTTCAGGTTACAACCAGATCAAAATGGCACCTGAGGACATGGAGAAAACTACTTTCGTTACACAATGGGGTATGTTCTGCTACAAAGTGATGCCATTCGGACTAAAGAATGTTGGGGAAACCTATCAGCGCGCCATGGTAGCTTTGTTTCATGATATGATACATCATGAGATAGAGGTATACGTAGATGACATGATAGCCCGATCACAAACTGAAGAAGAACACCTTGATCACTTGTAAAAGCTGTTTTTCAGGTTGAAGGAGTACAAGCTCAGATTGAACCCAAACAAGTGCACCTTCGGAGTCCGGTCCGGTAAACTCTTAGGTTTCATTGTCAGCAACAAAGGCATCAAGGTTGATCCTGCCAAAGACAAAGCTATACAAGAAATGCCTGCTCCTCGCACTGAGAAGAAGGTCAGAGGTTTCTTGGGATGCCTAAACTACATTGCTAGGTTCATTTCTCACTTAACATCTACCTGTGAGCCAATCTTCAAGCTGTTGAAGAAAGATCAGGTAGCTAAATAGAATGATGACTGTCAAATTTCTTTCAATAAAATCAAGGAGTATTTTCTAGAACCTCATATCCTGATGCCACTCGTCGAAGGAAGACCGCTAATCATGTATCTGATTGTACTAGAGAATTCAATGGGGTGCGTACTGGGGCAGCATGACGAGTCTGGCCAAAAAGAGCATGCCATTTATTACCTTAGCAAAAAGTTTACCGACTGTGAAACAAGATATTCACTGCTCGAGAAAACTTGTTGTGCTTTGGTATGGGTTGCTCGCCGGCTAAGGCAGTATATGTTGACCCATACCACTTTGCTGATATCTAAGATGGATCTGATCAAATACATCTTTGAGAAGCCTGCTTTGTCTGGAAGAATAGCTAGATGGCAAATGATCCTCACAGAATATGATATACAGTACACGACCCAAAAAGCTATAAAGGGGAGTGTGTTAGCTGACCATCTGGCTCATCAAGCTGTAGAAGATTACCAATCCATGAAGTTTGACTTCCCTGACGAAGACATCATGACATTGGATAACATTGAAGACATCAGACCATATGACGGACCTGAACAAGGATCCCGATGGACCCTGTACTTTGATGGGGCCTCCAATGCACTTGGCAACAGTATCGGCGCAGTACTCATATCCCCAAGAGGATGCCATACTCCTTTCACAGCCAGACTTTGCTTCAACTGTACGAACAACCTCGCAGAGTATGAAGCATGCATCTTTGGACTCAAGGCTGCCATAAACATGGGAATCAAATCTTTAGTTGTGTTTAGGGACTCATCTTTGGTCATCAGTCAGATCAAAGGAGAGTGGGATACTAAACATCCAAACCTCATCACTTACAAAGAACATGTTCTGACATTGCTACCATATTTCAAGTAGATTACCTTCGAGCACTTCCCGCGAGAAGAAAATCAACTGGCAGATGCTCTAGCTACAATGACATCCATGTTTAAACTTAATTGGTACAACAAGGCTCCCCAGATAACCATTGAACGGATGGACGAACCAGCGCACTGTCACGAGATTAATACCGAAGAAGTAGTGGACCAGCCTTGGTTTCACGAAGTCAAAAGGTATCTTGAGGCTCAAGAATACCCTGAAGGAGCTTCAGTCAATGACAAAAAGTTCTTAAGAAGATTCTCAGCTAAGTTCTTCCTAAGTAATGGCATCCTGTACAAGCGCAATCATGATTCTATTCTGCTCCGTTGTGTGGACAAGGCTGAAGCTGAAAAGATCATGGTTGAATTACATGAAGGTACCTTTAGCACTCACTCTAGCGGGCATACGATGGCAAAGAAGATTCTAAGGTCAGGATACTACTGGTCTACCATAGAAGCGGAATTCTATCAACATTCCCGAACCTGCCATAAATGTCAAATCTATGCAGACAAGGTGCACGTGCCTCCAGTTCCTCTAAATGTCTTAACAACTCCTTGGCCCTTCGTTATGTGGGGAATTGACATGATTGGAGAGATGAAGCCTACAGCATCCAATGGACACCCTTCATTCTGGTGGACATTGATTACTTCACAAAGTGGGCCGAAGCAGCTTCCTTCGCATCCGTTACTAAGAACTTTGTTGCCCGCCTTATCAAGCAGAACCTTATCCGTTGGTACAGTATCCCCGAAAGGATCATCACTGACAACGGTACAAACCTTAACAATACTATGATCACCGCCTTGTGCGAACAGTTCAAGATTCAACATCACAATTCATCTCCCTATCGGCCAAAGATGAATGGTGCAGTCGAAGCTGCAAACAAAAATATAAAAAAGATCATACAAAAAATGACAGTCACCTACAAAGACTGGCATGAGATGCTACCGTTTTCTCTCCACGGGTACCGTACCACGGCTCGCACATCAACTGGGCAACACCTTATTCCTTGGTATATGGCATAGAAGTTGTTTTACCTATCGAGGTTCAGATTCCCTCCTTGAGAATCATGAAAGATGCTGGTTTGAGTGAAGACGATTGGATCTAAACCCGGATTGATCAGTTAAACTTAATTGATGAGAAGAGACTTACTGCTGTTTGCCATGGTCAGACGTATCAAAAGTGAATGATCAAGGCTTTCAACAAGAAAGTCAGACTCCAAGTGTATCAAGTTGGAGATCTTGTCATCAAGCACATCATCTTGCCGCAAAGTGATCCCAGGGGCAAATGGACTACTACCTATGAAGGACCATTTGTAGTCAAGAACATCTTTTCTGGTGGGGAAATGATTTTAACCACCAAGGACGACGATGATCTGCCGCACCCTACGAATGCAGACATAGTCAAAAGATACTACGCATAAGAGACCCGCTAGGTTGATACACCTAGGCAAAACAAGGGCATCCCGGTGAATCGAAAACCCGAAAGGGAGGTTCAGGAAAAAATTAGGGATAAAACTAAAAAAATTTGTACACCCGGCAAGTTGAAAACCCGAAAGGGCGACTTGGGCAAAAAAGGGTTTCCCGGTGGATTGAAAACTCGAAAGGGCGGTCCAGGAAAAAGTTAGGGAATTAAAGCGTATGACTATGTCTCGTCGGATCACTTTATGGACAGCCTCTTCACAGACAAACTATGAGGCTTCTTATCAATTCAATCATCTTCGGACAAAGCAATAGAAGGACAAGATATTTGGAGATATGAAGGCTATAGCAGAATGGGAACCCCATGGGATTTTTACACACATAGCTATCTTTCTTTGTATAAAATTTTCTCACTTTTTACGACACCATCCTCTTACTAGGATGTCTGTCTCCTTTGTACAAAACACTTATTCAAAGTAAATACAAAGATATCTCTTTCAAAAAACTATTTTCCTTTTTCTTTACACTTGTGTTTTATTTGCAAAAATGTCCAATGATTCATTAATGAACATATGCATTTGAACATAATTACTGTTTACAAATAAACAGGATGAAAAAGAACAATTACTGACGGTAGAAAGATTAGGAAAATGTATTTAGGCTGTTCCATGAGAAATCTCTACAACACGTCATTAAGATCCCCCAGCGGAGCCAAAACATTGAACTACAGATCCCCAACGAAGATGAGACTACCAACTACCAATCCCCAGCGTAGCTGAAACTCTCAACCCACAGCAGAATCATCCAGTTTCTCCAGGTTCCCCCAGCAAGTTGTCTTGAAGCTCGAAAATCAACCAGTTAACAGTTAACTTTTATTTCTCCCCAACCTAGGTTAACTCACCAGTAGATTGGCATACAACCCAAACTCCTGAACTCCCCAGCGGAATTAAGCTTTTCCCCATAGAGTTTTCACTACAGGATAAACTTTTTCCCCACAAAGTTTTTATTGCTTCTCGACAGAACAAAGACTCCCGTCAACAATCCCTAGTAGAAGTCATTAAATTCTCTAGATTCCCCAAGCAGATTCCTCAAGAAGTATATGGCGTTACTCTCACAACTGAATCCTCAGCGGTCAAGGATTTATTTTCCCCAGCAACAATCAAGGATTTATTTTCCTCAGCAATACAGCAAATCAGCTTACATGCGCATACATTACATTCATATATCATAAACATGAATATAACACATTTATCGCATCATACATTTCATGCGACATAACTTTGTGTTTCAGCTAACATTTTACCCTTTACAGGATAAGATTAACAGCTATCTTTAACAGATGTTCAAAGATTTCAGATACAGTACATATATACTCCAGACACGAAAGTCATTCTATTACTCATTCAGACTTAATTTCGAGATACAGTACAGATACACTCTAGACACGGAAGTCATTCTGTCATTTATCCAGATTCGAATTCAGATACAGTACAGATACGCTCCAGACACGGAATTCATTTTGTTACTCATTTAGATCTCTCATTCAGATACAGTACAGATACACTCCAGACACGAAAGTCATTTTGTTACTCATTCAGATTTCAAATTCAGATACAATTTAGATACGCTCCAAACACGGAAGCCATTCTATTTCTCATTCAGTTACAGTATAGATACGCTCTAGACATGGTCGCCATTCTGTTACTCATTCAGATTTCAAATTCAGATACAGTTTAGATACGCTCCTGTGATCAGTGGATCTGGAACTGACTGTTTAACGCTGGTTCGCGAAATGTCGCGGAAGCAAGAGTCGCCACCGTCTTTTATTTTCTCCAAATGGAAAGGACAAAAGCACAGAAAAATTCCTTTTAAGAGATTGCTCTCGGTTCGAGAGGTGGGTTATAGAAAGGGAAGGTGTTAGCACCCTTTCTATCCATGGTTATCCATGGGCTCTTAGGTACTTGCTCAATGTGTTTTCAAAATTGTTTGTTTGCTTTTCAATGTGGGTTTAAAAAAGTTTCTTTTGAAAATTTCAGATCGACTCGTACGTCAGAGTGTTTGAAAAATTGGCTTTGAAAGCTTTTGAAAAGTGTCAGTATGAAAAGTCTTTTTGAGTTTGTTTTGAGATTAGAGCAAGTATCCTTGAGAACCTACCTACCCTAAGGAATTCGTCTGTGTAAGAGTCCTTTAAAGTAATGCCATCCCACCATTGAGAGGTAGGTAGCATCACTATTGGAGGTGTTCGGGTCAATTCGATTTTAGGGACATGGTGATCACCAGAGCAATAGGAAGACACCTTAGAAGCTACCCTCATGCCAGGTTCCCGGATCATGAGGACTTACTAAGACGTCCTCTACTCGACGATCACCTTTCGAAAGGCAACAGTGAGGCGTACCCTAGGGGTGGTGTGTGCGAATTGTGTGTCATGTTTCAGTTATTTGTCTTGTGTCATGTTTGTCGTGATCTACGCTTGATTTTAATTAGGGCCATTCATTCTTGCATGCATATTTAACAATTATAAAGTTTGCGAAAAATAAATCTAAGGCTATTACAAATGGCGCGGGTCCACATCGCCAAAATTAAACCGGACCCGATTTAGCGGAAAATAAATAAAGCGGAAAAAATAAAGTGCAAAAAGTAAAGTTACAAGGCTTAGGGACAATTACATAATTATTTAAACGATTGTAAAATAAACGCGCGAAGTAAAGGAATTGAAACAAAACTAGGGCGTTGGACCCTTTTGCAAAATATTAATGGTTAATGAGAATTAAAAATTAAATGATTAAAGGTTTTTTTTTTTTGGTATTTTGTATTTTTTAGATTTAAAAGAAAAAGGAAAAATTAATTAAAATTAAAATGCTAAACCCTAGTTCTAATGTTTTTTAAGTTTATTATGAAAATATTGACTTTTAACCTAATTTAACTCTAAATTAATTTATGTACAATTTTTAATTTATGAAAATAAAATAATAAATAAATAATATTGTTATTCTGAAAAAAAAGGGAAAAATTAAAAAGAAAATAAAACGTTATTAAATCTAAATTCTATGTTTGGATTTTTATTATGAAAAATATTTAATAAACCTAAATTAAAGCTAAATAATTACAAGCATTTTTTTATGAAAATAATTATAATATAAATCTCTATTATTTTTGGTCTTTTCTGATTTTTGTGTGTTTTTATATTTTGTAAAAATAATTAACTAAATAAATAGCAAAATAAAAGAAATAAAAAGAAAAATTAAAGAAAGAATAAAAATAAAAATAATAAGGCAAACCAGGGGGGGTAGCCCCAATTTAGGAGGTATGGATTTGAAAAGCCTGGCCCAATTGAGTTTGCCATTTGCTGACTTTCCTGGATCGTGTGCTAGTGCATTGACCAACGTTTACCATAGGCCTGGGATCTGAGCCCTTGATCTGCATCTCCTGGACACCTGTGCGCTTGGATCTTGTGGACACACGGTGTACATCACTGCTGACGCTGCATAGGAAATTGGTTTGAAAAATAATAACGAAATATGCAAGACCTGGGACTTGAACCCAGGTCTTTGATGTTACCAGCACAACACTTAACCACTGAACCAAGCGCCTTCAATTTAATATGTAATAACGCGTAAACATAATAAATAAAATATGGCGTTAGTGGATGAAAAACGCGCGAGATTCAAAGTGGCCAATGGCTGATGGACACGATGCCTTCGTCTTCGTCCCTGTAAAAACAAAACTCAGAGGCCACGGTTTTTTATAGCGTTGCATTAGGGGGGCTAGCAGAAAATAGCGAATAGGGCTATATGAAACATAAATTCATCGCGAGATATGTTTCTTGTTCATGGGAACACGCTGATTGCAATGGTCTTAACCTCAACTCCTAATTTTGCTTCATTGTAAAAACCCCAATTTGGAAAACCTGCAACCCTAAAAAACGCGCATGGTGGATTCACGTATGGTTAATGAAAATGCAATCAAACTCAATGGTTAGCTCAGGAACATCATTATGAATATGAATACATAAACAAAAATGCAAAAATACGCTTGAATCATGCTATACGATTTTAGAATTTTTGAGGTACAGTTTGACTTAGGGGTACCAATTCAGGGGGTTTTGGTTGATGTTAGTGATTGAGAAACGTTCAAGACAACCTTGGCAAGCTGTTGAGATAGTTTTGGAGGCTTGAATCGACCTCTAAGGCACTTTTCAGATTTGAGTTTTTAAGAAAAAATTTCAATATGCAATGGCTTGTTTGGGCGCAGCTTGCAGTCTCTAGGCATTAGGGTTATGATTCTGAGTATGTATAGAGCATGCTAGGTCAACAAAACTACACAAAATCTCAAGCATTCATTGTTTTACATATTTGATTTTATGAAATCTTTTTTGAATCTTTTTTCATGTTATTTGGTTCAAATCTGATCAATTAGCACCAAATCTTTCCTTGTTAGCATGTGCACGAATTATAGAAGCCAAATCATGCATAAAAAGATTTTTTTAGGTTAGGTTTATATTTTTCATGTATTAAAATGATTTAAATGAATATAAATTAATATAAATTCAAATAAATAATTAAAAAATATGAAAATACTTCCCTTTGGGCCTAGTGGTCGTGCATAGGCTTGGCATGAAGAAACTTGGAAGAAAAATGGGCCCAATAGCAAATTTAGGCCTTTTGCATCAATGTTGACTTTTCAAAATTCCCAAAAATTTCCCAACTTCCACAAGGCATAACTTGGTCAATTTTTAAGCTTTTCACATGTTCTTGGACATTTTGGAAAGGTCCTGGAGTCCTTTAACCAATGCCTTTGGTCCCATGTCATTTTGATTTACCAATCTCAAGTTATGGCCTTTGACTTAAAGTCACTTTTTGTTGACTTTTGAAAATGACCTATAATGTTGAAATTGATAACTTTTTGTGAGAGCATTTCTTGGACTTGGAATATGAAGATGAATTGTAGGAAATGTCTTTCTCTTCAAAATGAGCTTTGGATGGAATTTTTCTGATAATCCATGTGAAAGTTATGCCCTGGTCAATTTCAGTTGACTTTTTCAACTGTCCAAATATAGCAACTTTTGCATCTTTGATGATTTCTGAGCCAAATTTTGAGAATCATGATCAAGCATTGATCAAATGATGTTTGTGGCTTCAAAATGATATATTGACCAAAATTTTGAACTTTTGACTGTCAAATGACCATTTTGCCCCTACAGTTGACTGTAGTGCAATTTAGGGTTTTGACTGTGCAATTTTGAACTGAATGCCTTGAAACTTGACATGAGGATGTTTGACCACATTTGTAGGCATATGAGACTTGATTGGGCTTTTGAAAAGTTCATTTGCTTGACCAGAACATAAACCCTAGTTTTGACTGTATAGGAGACAGTTGAGCTGCACAACCCTTGGGGAATTTTGTGGCCTTGATTTGACAAATCCTTGAAGAATATGGGAGGGCAAATTTTGGGGTACAACAGCTCCAAACACGGAAGCCATTCTATTTCTCATTCAGTTACAGTACAGATACGCTCCAGACACGGTCGCAATTCTGTTACTCATTCATATTTCAATTTCAAGATACAGTACAAATACACTCCAGACACGGAAGCCATTCTGTCACTTATTCAGATTCAAGGACAAATACAGTTCAGATACGTTCCAAATACGGACACCATTCTGATGCTTATTCTGTCGATTTACAACCAAACATTCTTGGATGGCATCTACAAGCCCATCTCCAACAAGATTCTAACATTTCTCCAAATGGCATCTTTAAGCCCATTCCCTCAATTACACTTTTGTCGAGCGCAAATTTATGGGCACTCTAGTGTCCAATCATCTTTTACCTTCGAGTCACGAACGGCAAAACTCGCCGATCTAACTCTTCAGGTTCAAGAAGATTGAACAGGGGCAGCTGTTGTACCCCAAAATTTGCCCTCCCATTTTTCATCGAAAGCACAACCCTAGGGTTTCTCAAATATTCAAGTTGGCTCAGGAATTGATCAGACAGATTTTCTCCTTTGGAAGTAAACCAGCAGTTAGGGTTTTTCTTGCAATTCTCAAAAGAAATAAATTCTCAAAGATCCAATTGGCTTTCAAAGATTTTCATGCTTTCTCAAGTATATTGAAAAGACAGTGTTTGTTCTCAAGGTTAACCAGATGATTTGCGTATTTTAAAACATTTGCTTGTTTAGGAAATGGAATGGACAGTGCATGTTTTGATTGGAATGCAGTTGCAAGATTACAGAGTTATTGGATTACTTGGAGTTTAAGTTATCAGATTGGAGCATTTTGTTTCAATTATCTTGATTGGGCATTCAAAAATCAAATAGGATGCAAAGAGAAGATTACAAGTTATTGTTGATCAAAGATTTCAATGGACACCAGAATATTTCATAAAACTTTCTCCAATTTATCAAACGTTGTTACAAAACAATTTATTATTTAAATACTTTAGGTTTTACAACTTATCGTATTTGAAAATAAATTAGTACCACTATTGGTTACAATGCAAGAATGATTGTTCTAAAATACAAGGAAAATTTCAAATGCTTGATTGGCCTAAGAGAACTAGTCTATGCCTAAGTTTGACTGAAGTTCTTTTGCTATCTCCAAAGACCTTCCTTGCTTGCCCTATGGTTTTTGCATTCCCTGCTTTGCCCTCTCCATTGTGCTCACATGAAAATGAAAGAAAGAAATAGTTAGTACAAAAAAAACTATTTGGGCATAAGCAAGAATTTTCAAAAGAAAGAATGGTGTTCATCATTAAAGTTTGCAATTTGGAATCAGAAGGCTATTTTTTAATTCATCACATTTTTATTTTCTCTATTTGCAAATCACAAGAAATTATTTTTCTTGGTTCACAAAAAGAAGAAACAAGAGAAATGTAAGCAAGCTATCCAAACAAGAGAAATGCAGCAAGGTTGTCCCAATAAACAAGAGGCCCAAACAGCAGCCAAACAAATATAACTAACAGAAGGCGTAAAACAGGCCCAAACAGCAGCCACACAAATATAACAAACAGAAGGCACAAAACAGGGCCAAACAAGCAGCAAATTGGACAAAATACAAACAGCATCCATGCAAACGAGGCAGCAGCATAGCAGTAGGAAGCAGGCAGCAACAGAAGAAAATATGGCAATATAATATCCAAGTCAAACAAGTAGAAACTTGTTCAATAAGCAATTAGTCATTTTCCATTGTATTTGCAAACTTTTCAGAAAAAGTAAAAGAGAAATTGACTCTTAGGGTCATTGAGAGAGAGAGAGGAAAGAAGTCACCTAGGGATGCACAGCCTTGATGCCTTGATTGCCACAATTGCATAAGAATTGCTAGAAAACAAAAACTGCAACAAAAAGAGCATAAGAACAATATGCCAAATATTCAAAATCTGGTGGTTTTCCCACCATTTTGAATAGAAATTCAACCAAAGCCACATGAATATAACAGTAAGCAAAAGGCTGGAGAGATATAGAAAACATTTTATCAAAGTCCAAAAAAATTGTCAAAGCCTCCAAGCATCAAAACCTGCTGAAACATACAAACCAAAATCCCCAAAACTGTCAACAAATCCTCAAACCATCTTCCACCAAACATATAACAAAAACATGTTAACAAATATTCCAAGCCATCCACAAAAAGTCACAAACCTGTAACAACTCATCAAGCCTGTAACAAAGCAAAACCCTCAGAAAACCATTTTCAAACTCATAAGCCAAAATATTCAAACTTCCAAACTGTTAACAAAAATACCAAAACCTCCAAAGCTGATAAACCTCAAGTTTTCAAAACATACAAATCAAAAATCACAAAACCTCCAAACTATACAACCAACCTTCAAACTTCCCAACCTCAAAACAAATCTCAAACAAACATACAAATCAAAAACCAGAAAAAACTCATCAAAACTGTTGAAACACCAACATCAAAAACATAACCAAAAAAACACAGTAACAACCTCAAATACCAAAACATATCCAACACAAACCCAGAAAACAGTATTCAAGCCTCAAGCATTATCAAATCATTATCATCAGCATCATCATCATTCAAAGCAAAGAGGACAGAAAAAAGGTTACCAGAAATACCAGGGCTTTCATCTTCATTTCTTCCTCCCGTTTTCGGCCACCAAGGAGTGCTACTCTTAACCACCATTCCTTTCTATTTCACAGAAAAAATTCTAAACAGGTATGGTCTCTTTACCTTCCTCATAACATTTCCTGCATCTCAATGGATAATACAGTAGGTTAACAGAAAAACATGAACAAAACATACAAAGTCCAATGAAATTGTTAAGCCTTAATTTACAGAACATCACCTTTTCACGAAAGAAGCCATTAGAGCTTGGTTAGGAAGTGAGGTTGAGAGGAGCTCCGGCAACGGAAGGTTGAGGGGAAGATCAGATAAGCACAAATTTCAAACCTCTTAGACAAATTCATTTCCGACCTTAGGTTTTTTCAGAGAAACGCGAATCACGGTGAGATGAGGAGAGATTAGATTGTTAATAGGGCGTTCCGGCAATGAGCTTAGAAGGTTGGGACATTTTTAAGATGAGAAGATGAACAAAAGATGAACAGAGAGGGATGATTGAACGAAGGAGATAAACGGCGCCGCTCTGTACAAAGGGGTCAAGAACCCTAAAATTCGTTTAAACTTACCCTAATCAACATCTAAAACAGAGTTAATACATTGGGCCTATCTTTTTCAAACCCTTAAAAGCCCAAGCGCGTTTTGCTAATCCCCCCCCCCCTCATCTGGCCTTATTTTTGTTTCAGCAATAGCACCTTTCTACTTTGGGCCTAACACCCTTTAAAATCCTTAAGCCCATTTGTTGCTTGTTTTTTTTTAATTTGTTTCTTTCTTATATTTTATTACTAATATAAAATACATTTTATACATTTGATTCAAGTCTTGAAAATTAATTTTTACTATTTTCCTTTCTTTATATAACTTATTTTTATTAATTTTTTACATTTAATAAAAACACCAAAAACAATAATTTAGTTTAGTTTCTTTCTTTAAATTAATTTGCATAATTAATAAATACACAAAAAATAATAATAATAAAGATTTTTAATTTAAATCATTTTCTTTTTTAGAATAGGTTTTATTTTTCTCTTTTTTAAGTAAATACATTTCATTTCATATTTTCTTGACTTTATTTCATAAATTGCCATAGCTTTATATTAAATCGCACAAAAATTCGATATGGTTGTATTGCCTGATATTTGGACATTGCTATTTCATTTGATTCATCCCCATTTGTAACAATTGTACCCCCATTCCCGAATACTTTTGTAATAGCGTAGAATTTCAATTCCCGCAATTTACAGTTTTCCATATACTGTATAGTAATTAGGCGTGTATGGCAAGATTCAAAAATCAATCGCTAGATGACCTAATCAAAGAATAAATAACTTGAAACCAACACAGTTTTTCACACGTGCACCTCTAGGGTAACCTCGCTCGTTGCCTCGGAAATACAATCATGTCCCTCGAATGTGAGACACTCTAGCAATGACCCTTCGATAAAAAAGATCGTAGTCCCTCGATGACCCTCGATGTTGCCTTCGATAAAACGATCTCGTCCCTTACAAAATTGCTAAAGCGTCTCACAAGTTGCCTTCAATGATTGTAAAATTAACCTGCGCCTATCCCGTTACATCCAATGGTGGGGCTTCTTACCAAATCAATGGTAAGATAGCACCATTAAAAGGAAGAAGAAAATAACAACTTAAGACCTTTCGATTAGATAGATTCTCTCTTAGTTATTCGCTTGCTCACGACAAAAACTTTTACACCTACACTCTCATTTTCAAAACATTTTCAAAAAGACAAAACGTTTTGTATACGTTCTTATAGAGATGAGAACCATTGCAAAACCTCTTTTCAAAACACTTTTCAAAACACGATTCACAAACACCACTTTGAACCATTTTTCGAAAGAAAACTTTGTATACGTTCTTATAGAGACGAGAACCATTACAAAGAAATTTTCCAAAATACTTTCAAAACCCACACCACAAGCACACAATCAAACAAAAGCAAGTGATCTAAAACAAGTAACTAAGAGCCCATGGAAAACCATAGATGAAAAGGGTGCTAATACCTTCCCTTTTCATAATCTACCCCCAGAACCAGAGAAAAATCTCGAAAGGTCTTTCCTGTGCTTTTTTACCTTTCCTTTTGGATAAAAGAAAAGTCGGTGGCGACTCTTGCTAACCGCACAAGTGCGAACGAAACGCAAACATCTAAGCAGTTCTCCCACTGTATCACACCAACCTACACCTTCCTCATTCTTCAAAATAGACTTGGGGAGGTGCGAAATAAACCACCTCGCCAGCAGCGGCGTACAACACAAGAGGGTCCCCTTCTTCGCATGGTACGAGTATAGAGAGCATGTAGAATATCACCTAGAAGAGTAGGCACTGGGTTACGAGACATGAAGATCTTGACCGCGTTCACATCTATGAAAGAATCTGGATTTGGGAAAAGAACCAAGCCATAGATGAGGAGGGCCAAGATGTCTTCAAATGCTTGAAAGTCCAAACTATCCCAGAACTGTTGAGCTTGATCGATCAAAAATTTAGCCAAGAAACCTTTAACCCCACTCCGAGTCTCCCAGTTAGACACCATATTAGCCTTTGTCAAGTGTGAAGCTAAAGCAATGTCCTCAGGTCTAGGAACCTCCTCTAAACCGGTTAAGGGTGTCTGCTCGAGAATGGATATACCCAACAAATCAGAAAACTCCTCCAAAGTAGGGACTAGCTGATAATCTGGGAAGGTGAAACAATGATGCAATGGATCAAAGAACTGGAACAACACACTCATCATTTGTTCATCCAACTTTGAAGTGACCAAGCTAAGGAGGTGACCATGTCTTTTAACAAATGAAGAAGTATCAGGAACCTTTGAGACTAACTCTCTGAGCTGAGCAGGGATTTGCACGAAGTTGATTCAAATGGTATTTGTGCGCATAGAAGCCATAATCTGCAAAACAGAACAAAGATGAATCCCCTCGGTCTTTGAAATGGTTAGTCTAATGAAATATGCATGCGATGTCATGATGCATGATGTCATGATAAAACACACAACAGGTATCACATATAGCAAACATGGTAAAGGCAGACAAGTCACACAAGATCCCTTAAATTTCAGGTTGGCATGGAGTTTAGGTACTACCCTCTTGCAGTTTAGTTGGTTCAACCTGTCCTAATAATAGTAATCGGGTTCTAGAGGTTCTCAATATCACTGACCATCCTCCATCGGTCATAATTCCAGTCATGCAGTCTTTTCTTGCGGCCGGAACCATCTCGAGAGTATGGTCTCAATGAGTGTAGCATCTCGCTACTTCCTATGGCCAAGTTGGTCAATTATAGGTTCTAAGGTCAGTTGATGCTTAATGACCCATATAACAGCCATATACTCTCCTTGTTGCTCCACAAGGGATATCGATACCAACTAATGTGTCACACCAACGTAGCTATTGCTTCAACCGTATCGGTCTACGCCGTACAGTTCCCTCACAGTCTATTGCTACTTACCTAAAAGGTGTCCCCCAGATCCGGGTTAGGATCTATAGTAACTCCGATAAAAAGCCCACAAAGATAAAGCAATCAAATCAAACAATAGAAAACAATATGATGAACTAATCCTAAGGTACACCCCACTTATTAAGTCCCCAGCAGAGTCGCCAGTTCTGTGATACGGTGGCCAGAACTGGGACTTGTTTCCTTTTTTAGGAAATTGCTGGTTTGCGTTTTGCGTTTGTATTTGCAAATTGTCGCGGTAAGCAAGAGTCGCCACCGACTTTTATTTTATCCAACAAGGAAAGGAAAAAAGCACAGAAAAATTCCTTTTTTCGAGATTTTCTGAGTACGGGGGGTAGATTATAGAAAGGGAAGGTATTAGCACCCTTTCTATCCGTAGTTATCTACGGGCTCTTAGGTACTTTCTCATCATTTTCAAAATTGTTCTCTTTGTGTTTGTGTGATTTGAAAAGGTTTTGTTTTGACTTCGATTTAACTCTTGCTTCTGTCTTCAAGAGTGTAATGAAGTGTTTTTAGAAAACTTTGTTTGTAAAGGAGTGTAAGTGTGAAAAAGTTTGTTTAGATTGAGCAAGTACTTAAGAGGTAATCTACCTACTCGAAAAAAAGAATTGTTATATGTTTGTTTCCTTTAGACAATGTTATCCCACCATTAGTGAGTAGGTAGCACCGTCGTTGGAGTTTGAGGGTCAATTCGAAAGGGACGTACAATCACTAAAGCAATGTTAGGACATCTTAGTAATAACCCTAATGTCTTAGATCAATTTATTCGAGGCAACAATATCCGAGGTAACCATTCCGAGGCAACTTTTCCGAATCGGGACTTTGATCTTTGTTTAGACAAAAGGACGACCACTAAAGCATCCTATACTCAACGACCGTTTATCAAAGGCAACCAAGTGGGAGTGTACCCTAGGAGTGCGCATGTGCGAGTGATTCAATTTCAGATTATTTATCTTTACACATTTTAGGGTTATCTAACTGTTTTAAAGTTTACATACATTCTTGTCATGCAACCCTAATCAAACATCTAACAGTTAATATTTTTCAGAATTTAAAGTGCGGAAATTAAACTACGCTATTACAAGGCTTCGGGTATTTACATAGCCAAAAACAAACCCTTAAGAAATAAAGCGATAAATGGAAATAAAAGTCCTAATTAAGCTATTACAACTTGTAGGCAGTTACATCAATATGGTAAATAATAAAGCAATAAAGCGCGCGCGAGGAAAATTAGATCGACAAGAAATTAGGGTTTTGAACCTTCTAACCTAATTAAAAGAAAAAAATGTTTTTGTTGTTTTTAATTATTTTTTAAAGAAAAGAATTAAGTTTTTAAAATTAAATATACAATTAATTAGTTAATTAAATTAATTAAAGAAAATAATTAAATGGCCTATATGTTCTAATTAATTTTAATTTATTTACAAAATAATTAAAGTTATCTAAAATTAAATAACCTAATTAAATTAATTAATTTTTTTTTATAAAAATAAAATAAAATCTAAACCTAATTTGGTGAAAAGTTGATTTTTATGAATTTTGGATTGGTTAAAAAGAAAATCATTTTAATATTGAAAAAGGACAAAAAAGTAAAAGAAATAACCCAAGGGCCCACTGCCAGCGGCTCTGATTAGAGGATAATGACCCAGAAGATGATGGTGGTCCAGAGGATGAAGGTCCAGAGGATGACGGTCCAGAGGATGATGGTCCAGAGGATGATGGTACCTGGTCTACTCCCGGGTAGTGGATCCAGCAGATTGTGACTGTCAGAAGATAAGATGCACTGGATCTGGCTGAGATTGATGGATCTAGAGGATAACTCCAGGGGACGCTTGGTCTAGTCTTGTTTGATGAAATCAGGGGATAGCCTCCAGCAGATGTTAGCGCTGGATCTAGTGAAAACAAAGGGGAAGGGTGCCAGAGGATCACGCCTGGGATCCAACCCAGAATCATGAATTTCTGACTTCCTCCTTCTGGACTACTGCATTAGGGTGTTAGTTTAACAATACAACAGAACAAACAAACAGATCAGAACTATGGGTTTCTGGCCAAAACAAACGCGCCAGAATTTAAACCAACAAGTAAAGTGGTGACACGCTATCGTCTTCTTCCCTGGATCCGTCGTTTAAAACTCATAACTTTTACCTACGGACACAGAACTGTAGCTGTAACCCTATACATCTCATAAATCACATAAAAGAAATGTAAACAAAATTCAAGATCATGGATCATATGGATTTGATCTGCTGATCAAAATGGTTTCTTCCATTTAGGCCAATTTTACCTTCACGAGAAAACCCTAAAACGAACCCAGAAAACCTAACAATGGCAAATCTTGATACAGTCCATAAAAATGCAATTGAATATTATAGATAGTTTGCAAATGTGATGGTGAACAAGAATATATGATCATATCATGCTATAAGCGCCAAAATTATGCAAACCAAATTCAAGAAAAGTTCAGTATAGTGAATGCCTTACAGCGAGTTTTAGGGCCTGGAAATGCTTGTTCTTGATTGGTTTTGCTTGCTGGGGATCCCAGGAAGCGATTGGGATGGTCAAAGGATCTTGAAATTGCTTCAAATTATGAATTCATGTTTTCACTTTTTCTTGTTTTTTCCAAGTTTTGTTCTTGATGTTGCGCCTCTCCCTCTAGCCTCTTTTGGTCTGCACACGTTCTTTATGTATTGAGGAATATATTAGGGTTGAAAGAATGATCACAATCTTCTTCCATCAATGCATTTGATTTTGATTTGATTCATTTGAAAACCATTCCAAAAATAGTACAAATCCAATATTTTTGTGCACCTCATGCCTTTACACGAATTTGATCTGATGCTAGCTGGACATTAAGACCTGAAACATGTAAAAAATCTTGAGTTTTCAATATTTTGGATTTTCTATGATTTGTTTTGATTTAAATTGATTTAATTCAAATAAAAATCAAAATAAATAATAAAAACAAGATAATGACAAGTGGCAAAGGCTAGGGCTCGTGGACCATGTTTCCAACTCAAAACAAGTGAAAAAGATTGGGCCTATTTAGCAAAAAATGAAGTTTTAGGCATAGTTGACTTTTGGCAATTTTGTAAAAAAGGTCAACTTCACCAATGCATAACTTCCGCAATTTTGAATCTTTGGAAGTTTTTTTGGACTTTTTAGAAATCTTGAGATGTCCTTTAAGAAACCCTTTTGGTCTCATCTCAATTTGATATTCCATTCTCATGCATGAAGCTTTGACAAAAAAGGTGTTTTTGTTGACTTTTCAAAATGAACTATAATGTCCAAATTCATAACTTCTTGTGAGTGCATATTTTGAACTTGGGAGATGAATATAGATTGTAGATCATGGCATCCTCTTCAAAATGAGCTTTGGATGGGTCATTTCTCATAAAGTATGAGAAAGTTATTCTTGGTCAAAGTTGAGTTGACTTTTCTTGCAAAACCCTAATTTAGCAACTTTTGAGTATTGATGAATTATGAGCAATCCTTGATGAATCATGATCAACCCTTGATCAAATGATGAAATAGTATTAAAAATGAGGATGTTGACCAAAAATCTTGAAGTTTGACTGTATGTAGGCCACAGTTGACTTTTGTCCTAGCATAGTCGATTTTCATGCCTTTGAGCAATTGACTGAGCAAATTTCCTCTGTAGGGCTTGAAACTTGACATGGATGATCTTGAGAACATATTAGGACATTGGTGAGAATTTGGGATCCCTTGGAATCAAGTATCTTCATGTAACATGAAACCCTAGTTTGAGGTAGACTGCCTTAGGAGAGAGCTTGTCTGGTCAACCCTTGGTCTTCCTTGAGCAACTTGAGGATTTTTCTTGAAATGTTTTGAGAAATATGGAAGGGCAAATTTTGGGGTACAACACCATTTTAGATGTCGTTCGAAGTGTTAAACAGCTAACGTAATGAGCTTTATTCCTGATGATTAAAATAAGGGATAGGAAGTGTATTCTTAGTAGCCAATTCATGGATTTAGATTTAGTTCCCGTGTTGATTGTTACGTTGATTTTTATGCAGAATGATGAGGATGAAATGTTTATAGGTTGCTGTTTGATTTGTAATAGTGGGAGTAATGATGTAATATTACAGAATAGCAGTATGAATTATTGTCGTATTAATGTACAACTGAGTTGTTGATGAGATCTTATTAATGATGTTGTGTTGATAATTTATGATGAATGAATGATGTTTGATGAATTATTATGATGATATGAGATGTTGATGAAGAGATTTTGAGATGCTTTAAGATGTATGCCTTTGGCCAACGATGATGTTATATTGAGATGTTGTTAATTATGGTGTTATCATTACATTCATGGTTGTGTCGCATACATTGCATTTTTTAGATGGAGCTTATGCTCGTTGAGATGGCATGCATTGGCGAATATTGAGATGAAGTCTTATGCCTTGTTGATGCCTCTATTAATTGGCAAATTTATTTGAGATGGGAGTTCTGCTGCAATGGTACCACATGCATTTGCATAGTATTGAGTCGCATTATATGATTGCATAAAGAGGTGTGTATTGATGTGGTGAATGTGTATTATTATTGTGATTATTGTTGATTATGAGATGAGAAGTGGTGATGTTATGTGATTTAATTTAATATATTAATTATCATGCGCTTTATTATATTGTTAGATATCTCACCCCTTTTGTTTGAATGTTGACCTTATGTCGGTAACGTGCAGGTAATCAAGAGTGAAGGTTGTATACCTTCAATAGTTCAAGTTAGTGCCATTGCTCTGATATGTAACACTCGGGGGATGAACGCTTGTTTCTTTTTATTGTTGATTATTCAGTCATTGAACTTTAAGATTGATTAATTATTAAGTATTATGTTGTTTCGAAGTTGCTGTAATGATGATAAAGATGTTATTAATAATTCTGATGCGTAGATGTTGAATTATTTAATTAAAGTTATTATGTTGATGGTTCATCCGATGTTTTAAAGTGTTATATATCCACGATGAATGCAATGTGTTTTGAAAGAAGAATTTGTGACGTCCCGATTCGGTTGCATGAATGATTTTTATAACTCTGGTTTATTTATATAATTGTCGGGGTAGAATTGGGGTGTTACAGCAGCAGGGGGCCTAGATTATTCTATTAGGAAAAAATTAGATACCCAATACTTGAAGGATATGGCCCAATTGGCCGATAGAGTTTGACAGGTAAAACGTCTTAAAATTGAAAAAGCTAAAGCAACTAAGAATCATCGAAGAGAAAGGGTAGCCTATGTCGAAATGGATGATGATGATCCAGAGACATATAGTGATCCTATAACTGTCGAAGAAATCGAAATAGGTTTAACAGAGTTAAAGCAAGGGCCACCATACTCTTGTAGATTCTTAGTGCCCTCAGATGGGAAGAATCCTACTCAGTCTGAAAATAATAGTGATAGATTCCCAAAGAAAACATATAGTTTCGACGTCACAAAATGTGACGAGATATTTGACTTGTTAGTTAAAGATGGCCAAATGATAGTACCCCCAGGGGCAAAAATGCCTCCTTTAGAACAAAGAAAGAAAAGAGGTTTTTGTTAGTATCATAATTTTTTGGGCCATAAAACTTCACAATGTTTTCTTTTCAGGGATCTCGCTCTAGGAGAGATCAAAGAAGGAAGACTCATATTTTCTGACAAACCTCCAATGAAAATCGATTCAAACCCATTGCGAGTTGATGCCCACTATGCTGAACCAGCAGGCATCAACATGGTCGAAGTTTCTGAAGACTTCGTCAATAAGCCGGTTTTTGGCAGTTTCATTGGGAACATCTCTAAGCAAAAGGGCTACTAAAGGCCTAAGCAAAGGGGCTATTGGAGGCCTAAGCAAAGGGGCTATTGAAGGCCTAAGAAAAGGAGCAACTGAAGACTCAAACAAAAGGACTACTGCATGTTCTTACTTGGCTGCCGTTAAGGGTTCGACAGAGGACCTTGAAGCCAAAATGAAAAAGATGAATCTTGGTGCCAAGAGAACGTAGAAGTCAATATGGTCGAAGTATCTGAGGCAAAGGCTTCAGAAGAGGCTATCAGACACGAGGAAGTGAATAAAACTTCATTTCCTAAAGAGAATGAGAATCTTGCAGATTTTCTGCAACGATGCCAGAAAAAGAAGTCTGAAGTTATGTTGTATCCAAGATGCAGCTCCATCTTCGACAAAAAGGATGCAGGACACATACAGGGTGTAAGGGAAGCAAAGGAGAAACGGGCCACAAGTTCCCAACCCAACATGGTTTCTTAGTTTAGATATGATCCCAGAAGAGGATATCAGAAAGGACCAATGAACCAGGCGAATAGGCCATTAACTTTCAGGCCTCCAACAAATATCCCCATGGACACTTGGCTAAAAGCAGCAAACAGGAAAAGGCCAAGTGAGGAGAAATGGAGAACATTTGATGTTCCAAAAGGATCATCCTTGGCATATAGGAAGTAGTTCCAAACTACAACAAAAAACAGAGTGGCTCATGTGTCGAGCAACTACAAGGGGAAAAACCCCATGTCTCGCTCCTAGTGGAGAAGATATCAAAGGCGGCGAAAAGCCGAAAGAGAGGCTACAGAGGAGCCTCAACCAGGATCAAGAACCAACATACCACAAAGAATGGACAAAGGCTAACAAAGAAAGCCTTTGGAAAGGAAACCGGTTGCTAGAAGATTGGTGTGGCCAGAACAAGGTGAATCAGATGAAGAAGGTAATTTTGAATCTGATGCTACTTTAGATATTATGGTGAATGTAGTATCAGTACTACCCAGGGAGTACGACCGCCAAGTCGAAGTAGAAGAGACTGAATGGGAGGTCAAACAGGAAATGGCTAAACATAGGCCAGTGTGTGATTATGTGATGAACAATGGTTACGTCGAAGAGAAAAATACTTTCTTCGAGCCACCTACAGAGGCGATGAAAAACCACCTCAAACCCTTGTTCCTAATAGCAAAGATAGGGGAAATAACCATTAACAAGATTCTGGTTGATTGTGGGGCTACAATAAATATAATTCCCCAATATATGCTGAGGAAAATGGGCAAGGGAGATGGAGATATCAAACCCCGCAACATGGTTCTATCGAACTATGAGGGAGGTATTATAACTACTATGGGGGTGATACAATTATACCTCAAGGTGGGAACAATACTTCGACCAACTATGTTCATGGTCATTTCAGCGAAGCCCAACTATAATTTACTCTTAGGTAGAGAATGGATACATGGCATAGGTGCAGTGCCATCTTAGATGCATCAATAGGTTACAATTTGGCGCCCTGATGGCATCGTGGAGAATATCGAAGCCGACCAAAGTTATTACTTGGGTGAAGTTAACAATGTTAGAAAAAATAGCTTCGACAGAAACTTGGCTCACATAGGGCCATGCAATCCTCCTGACTTCGATTTGGAACCAGCACTAAATTCCTTTTGCTCCCTCTACCTGCATTTCGACCATGGTTTCCAGTGGGATAGATAAGATTTATCAAACATTAACTATGGATGAGTTGATGACATGCGGCCAACAGGCTGGGGAAGTGAATTTGGTGATGATGATTGAATCACAAGCTTTACAAAAGATTTCGGAATATGTAGCCGAAAGTAGAATGATAGCGGCCTTAGAGGCTGAAGTCAAGTACATGGCTCTTGAAGCCAATGAGAAAGTATTTCTTCCAGAAGGTCCTGGGAAAGACTTCAAACCGGAACCACCTGACTCGAAAGAAGAAATGCAAAACCATAGGCTAGATGCCATCAATGATGATGAGTCTTTGGGTTTTGAAAAGATCAGTTGGAAAACAGTGTTAAAATGCTAGCGCAAGATCCTCTGGAAGAAATAGACCTGGGCAAAGGTTTGGTGAAAAGACCAACATACATTAGTGCGAAGATAGATCCAGATCTCAGGATCAAAATAATCCAATTGTTGAAGGAGTTCAAAGACTACTTTGCATGGGATTATGATGAAATGCCTGGTCTCGACAGAGAAGTGGTAGAGCTTCAACTACCAATAAAGCTTGGAAAAAAGCCTGTCAAGCAAACTCCAAGGCGTTTTGCACCAGAGATCTTGTTGAAGATCAAGACGAAAGTCGAAAGACTGTGGAGATGCAAGTTCATCCGAACAACCAGGTATGTCGAATGGATTGCAAATATAGTACCTGTTATAAAGAAAATGGTACCTTAAGGGTGTGCATCGATTTTAGAGATTTAAATGTTGCAACACCCAAAGATGAATATCCAATGCTTATGGCGAAAATGCTTGTCGATTCTGCCGATGGCTTCGAATACATGAGTATGCTTAATGGATACTCAGGGTATAATCAAATTTTCATTGCTGAAGAGGATGTGTCGAAAACAACATTTCGATGCCCTGGGGCTTTAGGCACTTACGAATGGGTAGTGATGCCTTTTGGCCTAAAAAATGCAGGGGCAACATATCAAAGAGTAATGAATTCTATCTTCCATGATTTTATTGAAACTTTTATGCAGATTTATATTGATGATATTGTTGGTAAATCTGTTTTAGGGAAGAATCATATGGACCATCTTCGACAATCCTTTGAAAGGATGAGACGCTATGGTCTGAAAATGAATCCCCTAAAATGCGCTTTCAGCGTAAGAGCATGGGACTTCTTAGGCTTTGTGGTCCACAAGAAGGGAATTGAAGTAAACCAGAACAAGACCAAATCCATTTTGGAAGTGAAAGCGCCAACTAGCAAGAAGGATTTGCAATCTCTACTTGGCAAGATAAATTTCTTGAGGAGATCTATATCCAACTTAAGTGGAAAAACGCAAGCCTTCTCACCACTACTTCGACTCAACAAAGGAGGATTCGAGTGGGGGCAAGAACAACAAGAGGATTTCGACAAGATCAAAGAATACCTCGCTAAGCCACCTAATATGGTACCTCCTTGTAGAAATAGGAGTATGAGATTGTACATAGCTGCATCTGATAAAACTTTAGGAGGCATGTTAGCTCAAGAGAATAAGAATGGTGTCGAAAGACCCATCTATTACCTTAGTAGAGTTTTTAACGGTGCAGAAACTAGATATAGTGAAGTTGAAAAACTATGTTTATGTCTTTACTTCTCGTGTACAAAACTCAAGCAATATATTAAACCAGTTGATGTTTACGTTTCATATCATTTTTATCTTTTCAAATATATGTTGTCGAAACCCATCTTGCACAGTCGAATTGGAAAATGGGCACTTGCATTAACTGAGTATTCATTAACCTTTATGCCTCTTAAGGCTGTAAAAGGTCAAATGGTAGCAGACTTTATAGTTGACCACTCAATAAATGAAGAATTAATCAACTACCTGGAGATTGAACCCTGGAAGTTATACTTCGACGGTTCTAGTCATAAAGATGGAACTGGAGTATGAGTTCTGATTATTTCTCCAAATCAAATTCCAACAACATTCAAGTACAAGATCGAAGGTTCTTGTTCGAACAATGAGGCTGAGTATGAAGCTCTAATCATAGGCCTTGAAATCTTGTTGGAATTGGGGGAAACTCAAGTCGAAATAATGGGAGAATCAGAGTTAGTTATAAAGCAAGTTACAAAAGAATACAAATGCATAAGAGAAAATCTTATCATGTATTTTGTAATAGTCAATCGTTTGTGGAAAAACTTTGAAAAGATCAACATTCGACATATACCAAGACTGGAAAATCAAGTGGCTAATGATTTATTACAGATTGCATCTGGGTATAAAATTTCGAAACAGAAATTACAACAAGCAATCAAAGTTAGAGGAAGAGTAACATTAACTAAGTTGTCTCCAACAGATTTGAAAACAACAAAACTGGGGTACGCTGACCATGAAAACTTTGAAATTTCGGCCTGAAGGGGTGTTATTAAAATGCCTAAGTGAAACAGAGGCATACATAGCCTTTTCAACTACACATGCTGGAGCATGTGGAGCACATCAAGTAAGCCATAAAATGAAATGGTTATTGTTTCGACAAGGACTATATTGGCCCACTATGTTGAAAGATTGTGTTGAGTTTGCAAAAGGATGTTAGGAATGTCAAGTACATACAGGTATCCAGCACGTACCTGCAAGCGAACTTCACTCAATTGTGAAACCTTGGCCTTTCAGGGGATGGGCTTTGGATTTTATTGGAGAGATTCGACCAGCATCATCTAAAAGCCAGAAATACATATTTGTGGGCCTTGATTATTTTACTAAATGGATGGAAGAAATTCCTTTAGTCAATGTAGAGCAGGAAAATGTCATTGAATTCATTCAAAAGCACATTATATAAAGGTTTGGAATCCCTGAGACAATAACAACTGATCAAGGGTCAGTCTTTATTGGTCGAAAAATGCAAGAGTTTGCTACATAAGTGGGGTTCAAACTATTAACATCTACGCCTTACTATGCACAAGTAAATGGTCAAGTCGAAGCGGCAAACAAGGTAATAATTAGCTTAATAAAGAATCATGTAGGAAAGAAGCCAAAGAATTGGAACAAGACTTTATCAAATTTTATGGGCTTGTCAAACTTCTCATAAGGAAGCTACCAGAATGACACATTTTCGACTAACTTATGGCCATAAGACAGTATTGCCAGTAGAAATTTGTCTACAGTCAACAAGAATTCAGAAACATCAAGACATCTCTTATGAAGCTTACTGGAATATGATCTTAGACGAATTGGTTGATTTGGACGAAGAAAGAATGAGAGCTTTGGATCTCTTACAAAAGAAAAGAGTGGAAAAATCTTACAATAAAAGAGTAAAACCCAAGACATTCTTGCCTGAGGATCTGGTAAGGAAGGTAATCCTCCCAATAAATCAAAATGATAGGAATATGGGAAAATGGTCTCCTAAATGGGAAGGACCTCTTAAGATCATCCAAATATTGTCTAGTGGCGCATATGAGGTCGAAGAATTAAATGAAGATCAAAGGCTCTTAAGAGTAAATGGTAAATACTTGAAAAAGTATAGACATGTGCTTCAAGAGGTTAAAATAATAAATGTTTAATCTCAATCGAGTTAAAGAGCTAAGATGGAAAATGTATTAAAAAGCCAAAATGGCTAAAAGTCATTACAAAAAATACATAATTATACAAATAAAAAAATAGTCAAAATCAAAATGGGAGGTTGGCTTTAATTTGGAGGTATTTTATCTTCTGCAGCTCCAAACGTCTTTCACAAAAAGCATTTGACTGATGAAGAGTTTCGATTTTGACATCTAATGCTTGGGCTCGTTCAGCATATTCTAATCCTTCATTGAGTTCCTCTTGACTCTCAGAATCAGTGCTAATAGAGAGAAGTTCTTCCTTTTGTTTATCATTAGTAACAATCTTAGCCTATAACTCTCTGATCTGAGCCTTCATACTGGATGTATTTTGGTCGAGTTCTTTAACTTCTTTCTACCTGGACTCTTGTGCCTTCGACGGCTCCTTTAGCTTTGAAGCTGATTCAGTAGCAGCACCCCAGGCAGCAACTACATGACTATTGGCCTCCTCAATTTCGCGATTGAGAGTCCTTCGACGATTGCAGTCATCTCAGACCTTATCGATGATTGAAATCAAATCCAAAATAATGCTGGTAATGTCAGGTGAAGCAGCAAGAAGGTCGACAGCTCTTAAAGTAGTCTTCAGAAAGGAAGGAGCAGTAGGTTCTCCCTCTAAGGTCAGAATTAAATCTCTTTTAAAAAGTTGCGCCTTAACCTTTTGAAGTGCCTCCTCAAGAGGATATGTTGAAGTAGATTTTCCAGACGCAGTCGAAGCACTCTGATCAGAAGAACTTTCTCTTCCCTCAAGAATGGCAGTTAAGTAGCCAAGAGGACTATTTTGTTTTAGTAATGCCAAATCTTCCTTAGTACGGGACCTAGTCGAGGAGACTCTCTTGTTTGCAACGCGAGTCACATTTTCTCCGACAGATAAATCTTGTATCTGGACAGGGGCACCATCAACATTCACAGAGTTTCTTGCTCCCCCTGTAAAGTTTTCTCTTTCATCATTCGCCGGAATATCCCCAGTTTGATTCTCTCCCTCTGGTGTGCCTTCCCTCTCTGTTTCGATTACATCATCAGCAACCTCCTCTTCTTCGTCCCTCTGCCCATCATCAATAGCTTGTGGAGTCCCAAGATTTTCCTGTTCCTCACTAGGAACTTCTTCATTTGGCTTCCAAATGGTTTCATCTTGATGCCTAGAGGTTTGGTTCACCTTTCTAGCGGAGCTTACAAAGGATCCCTTTGCTGAAGAAGGCCTATAAGTGGGATCACCCTCACTGTTTATTAAAGTGACAAATTCTTCTATAGGTATAAGGGCCTGTTTAGAAGTACCAGCAGTGTCCTGAGGATTATAAGATTGTTATCAGAACTATTGAAAAAGGAAAAAGGAGGCTAAGTCAATAAATAATCTTAAAGGGTCGAAGTAATTACCTTAGGCGGAACTTTAACACCAGGACTTGAATTATCGCTTTCACTGGGATTATTTAGCATAGCAGCTATCTCTTGTTCCGTTGGCTCTTTGATGATGACGGGAGGAGGTCTCGACTTAGTAGCTATAACCTTGACCTTGGTTTTTGGACGGGGCTCAGGAATAAGGGCTGGTTTCTTTAATTTGTGCCTCTTAAGAGGGACAGGAGGAGATTCTTCTTCTTCATCACTGGAAATTTCAATTTCTTGAACTTTCCTTTTCTGTGGAGTGGTTTTAAATACCCATAAAGAAAGGAGTCGAAGGCATCAGTGTCAATATTAATATGTTGAAAATAAATATATAGAAGAAAGTGTTTACCTTTGGTGAAGGTTTTACAGAAGGGTCTCCTCCCTTTTCGCTTTCAGCTACTTTCTTGGTAATGGTCCTCTTGACGGCTAGAAAATAAACAAGTATAAGCTAGATGTTGAATGATTAAATAGAAGACGATAAGACATTTGCTTTGAAAAGAAAGATTACCCTTTTTGATCTTGTCCGAGACCAGAATAAACGCCTCTTGAAGATGGTCAGCGAAGTCTTTTTCGTCGAAGAATTCTTCGTCATAATACTGCTTCCACCAGTCTTCAAAAAGAGGCGAACACAGGAAATTGAGTTTGAAGTTAAACAAAGTCAGTACGGTTCAACCAACGTACCTACCAATATGCTTGGTAGCAGCATCCTCTGAATAGTCTGCATTATAAAACAACAGAAGCTTTTCTTAGGAATAGATTGGTGAAGGGAGTGTCTGGATGATACCAAATTGTCGAGAGACAAGATTTGGTTGATAAGCAATCAAACTGAGTTGATTTGTCGAACTCTTGAATCTCAGTTGCATGATTCTTGGGCGAAGAAACAACTCTAAGATAGCCACATACTCATCCACGTGGTCATCTTCATCAAATGAAGGATATGGTCGAATAAACCATTCTGGACCAACCTTTCTACTAGCAAAGGGAGCCATGGTCGAAACAAATTCCTTATTATTTGCAAACATCATTACAAAGCTAATAAACACTTTCTGGAATTGTTGACCCTCATCAGTTGGAGTCAACAGGACTAGTCTAGTGCCTTCGACCCTTCTATTTAGGACTTCTGGGGCCCTCTCATTAATCTTATTCTTCTGAGGAAGAAAAGATTTAAAAGTGGAATTGAGCCAAAGTTGAAGAAGCCAAAAGGGGCCAGAAAGGAGAAAACTCGCCTTATCTCCAATAACTTTAAGTTGAGTCACACTGTGATACGGTGGGAGAACTGACTTGAGGTTTTGCGTTTGTTTTCGCAAATGTTTCGGTTTAGCAAGAGTCGCCACCGACTTTTTATTTTATCCTAAGGAAAGGTTAAAAAGCACAGAAAAAAACCTTTGAGGTGTTTTCTTGGGTTCGGGGAGTAGATTATAGAAAGGGAAGGTATTAGCACCCTTTCTATCCATGGTTATCCATGGGCTCTTAGTTACTTGCTTAGATCACTTGCCTTTGCTTTTCAATTGTTTGAAATGGTGCTTTGTGTGTGTGGCTTTTGAAAATGTTTTGAAAAAAGATGCCTTATCTAGGCAACCCTTGTAACAATTCTTTACTCGAATGTTTTACAAAAGGTGTTTGTCTTTTTGAAAAGATGTTTCAAGATTTTGAAAGTTGTTTTGGAATTGTGTTGTGGAGTGTGTTTTGAAAAATGGCAAGGATTTGTTTTGCAAGTTTGATCGAGTAACTAAGAGTTGTCTACCCCTAAATTTACTCAAAGATCTTTCTCATGTTTTAACCCTTTTAACAGTGTTGTTTCACCATTGTATTTGGTGAACAACCTTGTGTTAGGATGTAAATGGGACAGGCGCGGGTCATCGTATAGACCATGATAGCAACTTTGCAAAGTATCTTGGCATTTTTCGAGGGACTAAGATCATTTATAAGGCAACTTTGGATAGCGTCATCGAGGTACTATGATCTTTTGATTTTGTTTGTTTTACCAAGATACTTTGCATGCGTAACATGGCCCATTTTTGAAGGCAACAAGTGGATATAACCCTAGGTATGTTAGTGTGCAAGTGTGTTTTATTGCATAAAAGAGTTTATCTTTGAATTAGGATTTTCTATTTCATTGATTTTATCTTGCCATACATATCCTAATTACTAGCATTTATATTTAAAAGCAATAAAAAGCAGGAATATAAAATCATACGCTATTACAACAATTAGGGGGTGGGGATACATATTTGTACATGGAGTGTTTCAACGAGAAAAATAGATAAGAAAAGAAAGTAACAAAAACAGGTTAGAGAGAAAGAGGGAGGGAGCCATCGCGCTGCTGAGAGGCCATCAGAAGTTCTGACTCAGGCCTGCTGCCAGATTATCAACCTTTTGGTTAAACTGTGTGAGTCAGAACTTCTGACTCTGGCACCTGCAAAACAGAAACCTGTTAGTGGGAAGATCAGAAGTTCTGACCCCCATGCGCTGCAGGACAAAAGTTTGTTAGTGGGAATATCAGAAGTTCTGATCCTGTTGGAAATACAATAATTCTCAGAAGTTCTGACATTATTGACAACAAAACAGGCTTCAGACGTGCTAACGTCAAAGTCAGCACCTGGCTTCTCCCTGTGCTAATCAGAACATCTGCAATTTTGTTATTTTTCCACAAAACAGAAAACATGTTTGGAACATCTTCAGCAAATGTCAGAGTGTTTCAGAGGACAGAACCAACAAGGTCACAGGCAGGTTCTATGCTGATTCACTTCCTATCTAAATGTTCTGAAGTATGAAAATCCTCAGAACAACAAACAGCAGCAACATGATATTTACATTATGCTTATTTGAGCATGCAAAGCTGATGATGCTTAGCAGCGTGATGAAGGTCAGCAGGTGCTTACCTGGCTGTTGGAAAAGTTTGTGAATGAGAGCTAGCTTTTGGCTCTGATGGTGTTCTGGACAGGTTCTTTTTTTGAAAAGGGTAGATGAAGGGGTATGTGTATGTATGGTCAGAGGCTGAAAGGGTGTTCTTTTAGTCACAAAGAAGACTGGGTATTGATGAAGTTAGAAGGTAAGGAGTTCAAAGTTATGAAACACTGGAGATTTTGACAGAGTTTCACAGCACTTTCTTGCTAAAGATTTATGTTTCTCTTCTAGCAATTTTTATGGTTTTTTTTTGGACGCCCCTTTTCAGTGGACAATGGTTCTCTATTTATAGGCAAAACTCTTGTGGCTTCTTGAACATTAAAGGCGCCAACAGAGGTTGAATTGTTCTTTGAAAGAAGTTCTTGGGAAGTTGTGATAACAGATAGCCTTTCAGCCTAGGCTGGAACAGCAGGCATAGATTGGGGAGAAGTGACCTCTTAGTTGGACGGTGGTGCGTAGACCTATGCCTAAACCTGCATAAAGGCATTTACCAAGCCACATGTGAAGATATCCCTTGGATGAATATTCGGGAGTGGTTGGGAGCATTAATGAGCATTAAATGGTGATGAGACTTATCAACACCAACATTCTGGTAATAGGAGAAAAACTTGAACCAGCAGTTCTGCCTTACCAAAAACAACGTAGACCATACTCTGGTCTTGGCCTCCTGTTGTCTCAGCAAATTCTGGGGATTCTCCTGACTTTCTAACACGTTCCTTGGACTTGCTTCTGGAAATCCTGGACTTAGAGATTTTGTGTCAGTGTAACACCCACTCTTTTGACCCTTTCATCTTCTGATTTCAGCATATTCTGAAGGATCTTTTAGACCTCTTTGCTTCCTTAGCATTCCTCTAGCAAACTCTGGCTGAACTTGCATAGCTGCTGAAAGAGCCATGTTCTGTTTGAGGCTTACATGTTGAATCACGTTTGCAACTTCTGACTGAGTTGATGTAGCTGTTGAAGAGCCAACTTCTGACTGCGTTGAGCCAAGCTTGCAACTTCTGACCGTTGAGCCAAGCTTGTAACTTCTGACCGTTTCTGTCTGGAGTTTGGTCCAGAAGTTCGGAAGCGCTATTTTCTTCTTAAACACCCATTTTTAGAGAAGAATTCCAAATGTTTAGAATTTAATTTTTCTCAAGATAAAAGCGTTGCCTTTAGATCTTGTGTGATCATTTTGCTTTTGTAAATGGTTTGCTTGGGAAGAAATGATAATTCAGGACTTGGATTTGTTTCAGAGGGACTCTGAGATTCCAAGATGATTTCCTGAAGAAAGAGAGAGCAAATTTTGGGGTACAACAGTTGCCCCTGTTCAATCTGCTTGGACCTGAAGAGTTAGATTGGCAGGTTTGCCTTTCGTGGCTCGAAGGTAAAAGGAGATTGGACACTAGAGTGCCCTTAAATTTGCACTCGTCAAGGCGTGGATGTGAGAATGCGCTTAAAGATTCCATTTGGAGATGGGCTTAGAGATGCCATCTGGAGGGGTGACAAAATCTTATCGGGGATGGGCTTAAAGATGCCATCTGGAATGTTCGTTGAACTGTAGGTCGTTGATGGGTGAGTGAGCATCAGAAAGGTATCCCTGTTTTGGAACACCTCTAGACTAGGGGTCTGAATAAGCAATAGATTGACGTCCGTATCTGGAAGCATCCGTAAACTGTTTTCAGAATTTTGAAGAATCTGAACAAGCGATAGATTAACATCCGTTACTGGAGAATCCGTGAACTGTTTTCAGAAGTCTTGAAGAATCTGAACAAGCGATAGGTTAACATCCGTTACTGGAGAACCCGTGAACTATTTTCAGAAGTCTTGAAGAATCTGAACAAGCGATAGGTTAACATCCGTTACTGGAGAACCCGTAAACTGTTTTCAGAAGTCTTGAAGTTGAATAAGCAATAGAGCAGCATCCGTTGTTGGGAAGCGTCCGTTAACTGTTTTCAAAAGTTGAGTCTGAACAAGCGATAGATTAACATCCGTTACTGGAGAATCCGTAAACTATTTTCAGAAGTTGAAGAATCTGAACAAGTGATAGGTTAACATCCGTTACTGGAGAACCCGTGAACTGTTTTCAGAAGTCTTGAGTTGAAAAGGAACCGTTATAGGGTTGCCTGATGACGAGTCCGTGTAAGACTGCATCTGAATATCTGTTAGTGATAGCCTTTATTCTTATCCTGAAAGGGACAAAATGTTAGCTAAACACAAAATTATGAAATGTATGATGCAATGTATATGTTATATCAAGGTTTATGATATGAATGTGATGAATGCGCATGTAAGCTGATGAGCTGTCTTGCTGAGGATAGATGAATCCTGGATGGATGGAGATAAAAGAATTTTGACTGCTGTCAGGGAAAGTAATTCCTTGACTGCTGCAGGGGAGTGCAAGAATTTTTGATTACTGAGGATGAGACATCCCTGTTGATTACTGTTGGGGAATCAGGAGCTTGGGTTGTATGCCAATCTACTGGGGATTCCTGTCTTGAGGAGATCTTCATTGGGGAATATCTGAATATCCTGTGAGGAACTGAGACTGAGAGCCTTGAATCTACTTGGCGGATGCAAGATCCTCAATTGTTTGAGGGATCTTAGGACCACTGCTGGGGAGTCCAGAACCTGGGTGGCTCATGCTGGAGGAGTAAGACTGAGAAACTATAATCTGACGGGAGGTACCTCTGTGGGGGAGAAGGTTCATTAATCTAGTTCCGCTTGGGATTTGATAGTTGAAAGTCTTAGCTCCGCTGGGGCTAGGATTTTCAGATTCTTAAGGCTCCACTAGGGATACCGAAACTTAACTTTGTGGGGAATTGAGTCCCGGAAGGCTCTCTGGCTGGGGAAATCAGTTTTGAGAAAGCTTCTTCTACTGAGGATCCTGAAGTTTAACTCCGTTTGGGGAATTAAGTTCTGGATTTTGACCTTACCGAGGAATTTGGAGTTTAAATCTGCGGGGAATTTCTTCTGAAAGGGTATCGAGATATCTATTTGTACCCTTAAACTATCTGCAGTCATCTCTTCTTGGTTTGTAAGGAAAATGATTATGTTCAAATGCATATGCCTATTTAACAAAACATTGGACGTTTCTCAAATAAAACATAAGTGCAAAAGAGAGAAAAAAGGAGGACAAAGCAGATTTCTGTATTTGGAAGAGTATTTGTATTAACTTTTTATGAGTATCTTTGTACAAAGGAGACAGACACCCTAGTAAGAGGATGCTGTCGTAAAGAATTGAAAATTTATACAAAAGAAAGATGGCTATGTGAAACAATTCCATGAGATTCCCATTCTGCTATAGCCTTCACAACTCCGAATATATGTCCATTCAATGCTTCGTCTGCCTGTGACTGGATTGATCAGAAGCTTGGAGCTGGTTGATGAAGATATTGTTCTTTAAAGTGATCCGACGAGACATAGTCATACGCTTTAATTCCCTAACTTTTGCCTGGATCTCCCTTTCGGGTTTTCAATCCACCGGGAAACCCCTTTTTGCCCAAGCCTCCCTTTCGGGTTTTCGACTTGCCGGGTGTACAGATTTTTTTGTTTTATCCCTAATTTTTGCCTGAACCGCCCTTTCGGGTTTTCGGTTCACCGGGATGCCCATTTTTGCCCAAGCCGCCCTTTCGGGTTTTCGACTTGTCGGGTGACTTTATGTGTAGTATCTTTTGACTATGTCTGCGTTCGCAGGGTGCGGCAAATCGTCACCGTCCATGGTGGTCAAAATCAATGCACCACCAGAAAATATGATCTTGATCACAAATGGACCTTCGTAGGTAGGAGTCCATTTTCCCCTGGGATCACTTTGCGGCAAGATAATCCGCTTGATTACGAGATCTCTGACTTGATATACTTGACGTCTAACTTTCTTGTTGAAAGCCTTGATCATCCGTTTTTGATACATCTGACCATGGCAAACAGCAGCGAGTCGCTTCTCGTCGATCAAATTAAGTTGATCAAGTCGGGTCTGAATCCAATCGTCTTCATTCAAACCAGCGTCCTTCATAATCCTTAAAGAAGGAATCTGAACTTCCATGGGCAGGACAGCTTCCATGCCATATACCAAAGAAAATGGGGTTGCCCCGGTTGAGGTACGTGCCGTGGTACGGTATCCGTGCAGAGCAAACGACAACATCTCATGCCAGTCCTTATAGGTAATTGTCATTTTCTGAATGATCTTCTTGATGTTTTTGTTCGCAGCTTCAACAGCACCGTTCATCTTCGGAAGATAGGGAGATGAATTGTGATGATAAATCTTGAACTGTTCGCATAGAGCGGTGATCATAGTATTATTCAGATTTGTACTGTTGTCTGTGATGATCCTGTCAGGTATACCATACCGGCATATGAGGTTCTGCTTGATGAAGCGGGCAACCACATTTTTTGTAACAGAGGCAAAGGAAGCTGCTTCGACCCATTTGGTAAAATAGTCAATGGCGACCAGGATGAAGCGATGTCCATTGGACGTTGTGGGCTTGATTTCTCCAATCATATCAATGCCCCACATTGCGAATGGCCAAGGAGCTGTCAGAACGTTGAGGGGAACATGAGGAATATGAATCTTGTCAGCATAGACTTGACATTTATGACAAGTACGGGAATGTTGATGGAAATCTGCTTCCATGGTAGACCAGTAATAGCCTGCCCTTAGAATCTTCTTAGCCATTGTATGTCCGCTCAAGTGGGTGCCAAATGTACAGCTGTGTATTTCAGTCATGATCAACTCTGCCTCAGCGTTGTCCACACATCGGAGTAAAACACAATCATGGCTGCGTTTATAGAGGATGTCGTTGCTCAGGAAGAACTTGGCAGCAAACTTCCTTAGGAACTTCTTGTCGTTTACGGAAGCTCCCTCGGGATATTCTCTAGTCTGGAGATACCTTTTGATTTCTTGAAACCAAGGTTGTTCCACTACTTCTTCGGTATTAATCTCATGACAATGCGCAGGTTCATCCATTCGCTCGATGGTGATTTGGGGGGCCTCGTTATCCCAGTTGAGTTTAAACATGGAAGACATTGTTGTCAGAGCATCTGCTAGCTGATTCTCTTCTCGCGGGAAATGCTCGAAGGTGATTTGCTCGAAATGAGGAAACAATGTCAGGACATGTTCTTTGTATGGGATAAGATTAGGATGTTTGGTATCCCACTCTCCTTTGATTTGACTGATAACCAAAGCCGAGTCCCCAAATACGATCAAAGATTTGATCCCCAGGTCAATAGCAGCTTTGAGACCAAAAATGCAAGCTTCATATTCAACCATGTTGTTGGTACAGCTGAAGCAAAGTCGGGCCGTGAAAGGCGTGTGACAACCTTCCGGGGAAATGAGTACCGCACCGATACCGTTTCCAAGTGTATTTGAAGCACCATCAAAGTACAGGGTCCATCGGGATCCATTTTCAGGTCCGTCATACGGTCCGTTACCTTCAATGTTATCCAAATTCATGATGTCCTCGTCCGGGAAGTCAAATCTCATGGGTTGATAATCTTCGATAGCTTGATGAGCTAGATGATCAACTAGTACACTCCCTTTTATAGCTTTTTGGGTAGTGTACTGGATGTCATACTCGGTTAGGATCATTTGCCATCTAGCTATTCTTCCAGATAAAGCTGGCTTCTCGAAGATATACTTGATAGGATCCATTTTGGAAATCAACAAAGTGGTATGAGTCAGCATATACTGCCTTAGTCGGCGAGCAGCCCATACCAAAGCGCAGCAAGTTTTCTCGAGCAGTGAGTAGCGAGTCTCACAGTCGGTAAACGTTTTGCTAAGGTAATAAATGGCATGCTCTTTTCGACCAGACTCGTCATGCTGGCCCAAAACACACCCCATTGAGTTATCCAAGACGGTCAGATACATGATCAACGGTCTTCCTTCGACGGGTGGCATCAGAATAGGAGGTTCTAGCAAATACTCCTTGATCTTATCAAAAGCAGTTTGGCAATCGTCGTTCCATTCGACTACCTTATCTTTATTCAATAGTTTGAAAATTGGCTCACAGGTAGACGTCAGATGAGAGATGAATCTGGCAATATAGTTCAAGCGCCCCAAGAACCCTCTAACCTCCTTTTCAGTACGGGGAGCAGGCATTTCTAGTATTGCTTTCACTTTTTCTGGATCGACCTTAATGCCTTTGTTGCTGACAATAAATCCTAGAAGTTTACCAGACCTAACTCCAAAAGTACACTTACTTAGATTCAGCCTGAGTTTGTACTCTTTCAACCTGGCAAACAGCTTTTGCAGGTGTTCAAGGTGTTCTTCCTCTGTTTGTGATCGAGCTATCATATCGTCTACGTAAACTTCGATCTCATGATGTATCATATCATGAAACAAAGCTACCATGGCGCGTTGATAAGTTGCCCCGGCGTTCTTCAGTCCGAACGGCATCACCTTGTAGCAGAAGGTACCCCATTGTGTAACAAAAGTTGTTTTCTCCATGTCCTCGGGGGCCATTTTGATCTGGTTGTAGCCCGAGAATCCGTCCATGAAGGAAAACACCTTGTGCTGAGCCGTGTTGTCAATCAAAATGTCGATGTGCGGTAGCGGAAAATCATCTTTAGGGTTGGCCCTATTCAAATCCCGGTAGTCCACACACATTCTTACTTTGCCGTCTTTTTTAGGTACTGGCACGATGTTAGCAACCCATTGTGGATAGGATGTAACAGCCAGAAAGCCAGCATTAAATTGCTTCATTACTTTTGCTTTAATCTTCTCAGACATGTCGGGCCTCATTTGGCGGACTTTTTGCTTGATCGGTGGACAATCCTCTCTTGTAGGGAGACGGTGAACCACGATATATGTGTCTAAACCCGGAATGTCTTCATAAGACCAGGCGAAGATCTCAACGTATTCATTTAACAGCTGTACCAAACGCTCCTTGACACTTGGTTCCAGATTGGCACCCACTTGTATTTCTTTCCTGTCTTCCTTTGTTCCCAAGTTGACAGTTTCCAACAACTCTTCATGAGGCAAGATGGCCCTTTCTTCTTGCTGTAGAAGTCTGGCTAGCTCCCCTGGTACTTCACAATCTTCGTCATCTTCATACTCAGCCTGATTGACCGAATCTTCAGAGTTATCGAAGGACATAGCAGAATATTCACCCATAGAATTCGGAGTGGATGGGTACCTGCATTTGTGAGTGTGGGTGTGTGTAAGGGATAGCCATCCTTAAACAAACAAAATGCAAAAGGGAAGAAAATGAACACAACAGTTTATCAATGAAAAACGTCCAATGAATCATTAAACATGGCATATGAATATGAAGAGAATCAAAACCCTTACAAATGGACCTACATGCCCCGGGCAAGGCATGAGGTGAAAAACAGTGTGCAGATTGTTTAAAAGTAATTATTACAGATCAACAGGAAATGTTCGAAAGATAAGTTACTGATTAATGAAAGTAATGGGGACGAAGTCTTTCGCCTCCCAGTTGCGCAGTCCCCCTTCGATGGTTGGGAAGATCCAGTCTTCAATATTGGCCTCTTCGTCTTCGTCTTCCAAGGCATTGACTCTATGAGGAGAAATCTTGATGGGTGTCTTTTCAATTTTTGAGCGGCGCATAGCTTTTTGCCCCGCAGCGGTAAATCCTAATCCAAACTTGTCTGTTTTGTGAGGAAAGTCAGGCAATTGACCCCATGTTGAGCTCTTTCCCTCCTTCATTGCAGCCTTTGCGTCTTTCAGAGATGCCATCCTGGCCACCTGCTTGGGTACCTCAGCTACCGCTTTTGCTACAGCAACTTCGGGGGCAATTTCCTCGAAGTGTTGGAATGGTGTTTCAATGAATCCGCCCTCCATTTCTACATACCGAAAGGAGTTTAGGTGACTGACCATATATTCCTCTTCACCATGTACAGTTATGATCTTTCCTTTGACTGGGTATTTCAGCATCTGATGTAGGGAGGAAGTGACTGCCCCAGCATTATGTATCCATGGTCTCCCTAGCAAGCAAGAGTATGACGGACGGATGTCCATCACATAGAAAGTTGAGTGGAATACTTCAGTTCCTACCTTGATAGGGATGTCGACCTCCCCATGTACCATTCTTTTTGACCCGTCAAATGCCCTTACAATGATATTACTTGGCCTTAACTCCAAGCCTTCACAATCCAATCGGTCGAGAGCCTTCTTAGGCAGCACGTTCAGAGAAGAACCAGTGTCGACCAAAACATGGGCCAAAGTAGTTCCTTGACATTCTACTGACACATGTAAGGCGTCATTGTGCTTTCTTCCTTTTGGATTCAGATCAGCATCAGAGAAACCTAGGCCGTTGTCTGCGGTAAGGCTGGCCACGCAATCTTGGAATTGATCGGCTGAGGTTTCCTGGGGCACATGGGCTGTCTTCAGAAATTTTATCAATGCTTTGTTGTGCGCCTCTGAACAAAGTAGTAATGCTAACATGGAGATCTTCGAGGGGGTTTGCCCCAGTTGCTCTACCACATCGTAATCACTCTTTTTAATTATTTTCAGAATCTCCTCCATCTCTTTCTTAGAGGTTTCGGGATGACCAGAGGTTGAGCCCTCGTCCTGACGAGCTCATCTTGGATCCCTTTCCCCTTATCAGCAGAAGTAGGAGGGACAACAACAGGAATAACAACTTCTTCAATCAATGGAGTTTTTGTGGAAAGTTTTATCGGTGCAGGAATAACTTTGGCAGCAGCTGAGGGTCCAAAGATTGCCTTTGGGGGGGCAATCTCTGGAGAGAATATTCTCCCACTTCGTGTGATCTTGCTTGTGTCGGCAATGTTTCCAATGTCGGCATCTTCTTCGTCAGAGCTTTCTTCAGTTATCTCAACTTGTTTAATACCATGGTAGTAGATTTCTCCACCATAATTCCATGGTATTGATTTGTCAGAAATGTAGGGGACCGGCCCAGGCATGGTTATTTTCAGAGGAACAAACTTCGTAGCAGATGTAATCTTAACAGGCTTTTTAGGGACCTTGGAAAGATTGGTGGAAATGGTGATTATTGAAACATCTTCGATACGAGTTGGAGTAGCAGGAATCTTTTCGAAAAGAATTTGTCGGCTGTCCATTAGGCCTTGGATGCCTATTTTCAGCAATGGACAGTCGATTGGTAGAGAGGAACAACAGTAGCAATCTTCTTTGCATCCTGGGAAAATCCCAGCCTTCAACAGATTTAGCTTGATCGTCAACAGTGGAGTCACCAGGTCATTAACATCAGAAACATACAGATCTTCTTCAATAGCATGGACATTCCGACCATGCTTCGGAATTGGAGCGGATATTACGTTTGGCTTCTCTGGAGCATCGAACTCAACCTCTTTCGCCTCTATCAAGTCTTGAATTTTATGCTTGAGCGCCCAGCAATCGTTGGTGTCGTGCCCGACACTGTCAGAATGATAGGCGCACTTAGCATTGGGATGATAATGCGGGGAAGATGTGTTCACATTTTTTGGTGCCTCTTTGATAGTGGCGAGATTCAACTTCAACAGATGGGGAAGAACTTGCGCTGGCGTCATATTGATGCGGGTGAACTGCCGTTGTGTCCGTTCCACCCGTTGCTGATTTGGTCTGGACTGATTATAACGAGGCTGATCATTTGATGGATTTTGGATCATCACGGCCCCCACAGTTGGCCGGCGCTCGGTTCTTCCCGATCTCTTCTGAGAGTAAATAACAGCTGCTTCTTTCTTAGCCGGAAATGATTTCTTAACAGTTGTAGATGCAGAGGCATCCTTTTGAATCTTCCCATTCTTAATACCGGCTTCCACCCGTTCGCCAGTCAGAATTAATTCAGTAAACCCTGTGGAAGAGCTCCCGATCAAATGGTTGAAGAACGGGCCAGATAGGGTTCCCAAAAACATATCCACGAGTTCTCTATCAGAAAGAGGTGGCTGCACTCTCCCGGCCAGATCGCGCCATTTCTGGGCGTATTCCTTGAATCCTTCATTTGAGGCCATTCCCATACTCTGTAGCTGAGTACGGGTTGGCGCCAAGTCAGAGTTATATTGGTATTGGCGATAAAAGGAAGCTGCCAAATCTTCCCAACTATGTACCTCTGATCTCTCAAGCTTGTAGAACTAGTCGAGCTGTGTACCAGACAGGATATCCTGAAAGAAGTGTACCCAAAGATTTCTGTCGGATGTATGAGGTTGAATCCTTCGAACGTACGACCTTAAGTGCATCTTTGGGCAAGACAGCCCGTCATACTTTGCAAAAATTGGCACTTTAAACTTTGGAGGGATCACAATTCCAGCAATTAATCCCAGATCTTCGAAATCTAACCCGGGAACCCTTTGTAGCTCCATAGCTGCCAGTCTATCCTCGATGTTTTTGTATTTGTCGTCGGCTAGCGGATATTGTTGCTCTGAGTAGTCTTCATCTTCTTCAGCCTCTTCCTCTTCAGCCTCGGATTCAGAAGGTAGTGCAGCCCCTTTTCCTTTACTGGTTTCCTCTTCAGATGCGGAGGGAAATTCAAGAACTCTTTTGGCTTCATTCTCAAACCTTCTTCCCAGGGTAGCTACCCCCACCCTTTTCTTCTTCTTTTTCACTTTTTCTTGCTCTTTGTTCCCCAGCACTGCCTTTAGATCCTCCTGACCCTTTGCCAAGGTCATTAGGAGTTGTTGAAACTGTGAGTTTTGTGACTGCAGATCTTTGACCGTCTGTTCGAGATCCATCTTACTGAAATAAACAGCAGAAAGATAAGGAGACCTGGTGTGGAGACCTGCTTATGCATATGATGAATGATATGTTTATTCATGCAATGCATTCAAGGGTTTAGAAATTCAAAATTGTTGCAAACAAAGAGAACACACGTCATATTAATAAGAAGAAATTTTGTCAGTACATAAATGCCCCATGGGCAAAATATTACAAAAACTTCTTAAGGCAAAAAGACGTTGCGCATCCTCTTTGGTGCGATGTAGGTGTTGAGGGTCTCCTCCTCGTGAAGTCGGCGGGTAAGCTCCAAAACCTTCTTCTCACTGGCGTAGAAGTTGGCTTCAAAAGTGTTTCGTTCCTCCTTGAGTTGGATCCAACTCTTCTGCATCTCCTCCCATGATGTTGGCATGTCAGGATATAGGATGGTGTAGGGAACCTCTCCTTCCTTAACGGGCTCTTTAATCAAAGGGAGAAAATGAGGGTACGGCATCATTAGACTCTGGGCTCGGGCTCGTACCCACTTGAGATAAGGCTCAAGAGGGATGGAGTTCTTGTGTCCCAATGTCTTAGTATCTACCTTTTTAGGCATCTTCCAAGCTCTGATGAATCTTTGGCGAAGTCCTTGCGCATTGTTGTCGAAGTCAAAAACTAGGTCAGGAATCAGCATGTCATGAGGGCCATCCCTCCGTGCATATCCAAATTGTCTCAAAGCTAGACAAGGGTTGTAGGTAATGCCTCCTCTAATGCCGAGTAATGGAACATTAGGAAACTCACTACAACGATCGATGATGATGACATTTTCCCTGGACCGAGAACACCAATGTACATCAGAATGTGTGAGGGTCATCAATCGTTGTGACCACCTTAAGCCTTGGTCATTCTTCAAAACAGATTGTGGAAGGTGCGAAATAAACCACCTTGCAAGGAGAGGAGTACAGCACATGAGAACACCCCTCTTTCTCATTGTTCGTGTGTAAAATGAGTGGAGGATGTCCCCAAGCAATGTAGGTATGGGATTCTTGGATAGGAAAATCTTGACGGCGTTGACATCTATAAGCTGGTCAGGATTTGGGAACAAGACCAACCCATAAATAAGGAGTGCCACAATCTCTTCAAAGGCTTACAGATCCAGGGAATTCCAACGCTTTTGTGCCTTCTCAAACAAGAATTTTGCCAAGAAGCCTTTGACACCACTTCTAGTTTCCCAATGCCCCTTGATGTCAGATGGTTGCAAGTGTAGTGCTTGAGCAACATCTTCAGGCTTTGGTTCTTTTTCCGTACCGTTGTAAGGTAGTTGATTAAGAATAGGAACTCTCAGGAGTTGAGAAAATTCCTCCAAAGTAGGCACCAACTGGTAGTCGGAGAATGTGAAACAGTGGTGAAGGGGGTCAAAGAATTGGAACAACACTTTCACCATGTCTTCTCCAACGTTGGTGTTGACTAGGCTGAGTAGTCTACCATGTCTTTCACTGAAGAGAGAGCTTTCTGGAATTCTGGATGTAAGCTCCTTGAGTTGAAGAGGGATTCTCACAAGGTTGACTTGGATAGTTTTCCTGCGAAGAATTTCCATGACCTACAAAACAAGAACAAAGATGAAGATCCAAACCCTTGAAATGGTTAGTGGATGCATATGATGCTTTATGATGTTCATGATGTATGCGCAAACATATGTACAGGCAAGTCACACAAAACCCTAGTTTCAGGCTTGCATGAGGTTTCATAGGTAAGTACCCTCTTGAGTGAAGTTGGCTTAAAAACCTGCCCTACAAATAGTAACCGGGTTCTAAGGAGCTCAAAATCACTGGATTGTTTTCCATGTTCATTGTTTTGGTTTAACCATTTAACTAGCGACCAAAATATTTCAAGAAAACAACCCTCAATGAGTGTAGTATCGAGTATCTACCAACTTCAGACTGCACCAAAGCCGGTCATCTCACTACCCCTAATAAAAGGCCAAGATGGTCAAGTAAGGTTCTAGGTCATTAGTGCTTAGTGACATCACTCAGCGGCCCCGTACTCTCCTTGATTGAACTCAAGGGTTACCGATACTCACAAATATGTCGCACTAATATAGTTATTGCTTCAACCGTGTCGGTATACCCCGCGCAGTTTACACAACGTATTGCTATCTATGAATGTTTCCCCAAATCCGGGTGTAGGATTTCAAGCCCAAACAAGAGAAAAAATGTAAAGCAATCAAAGCAAACAATTAGTCATGTGAAAGGGTGATCTAAGCCCTAAGGTTACTCCACTTTTAAATTTGTCCCCAACAGAGTCTCCAGTTCTATGATAAGGTGGGAGAACTGACTTGAGGTTTTGCGTTTGTTTTCGCAAATGTTTCGGTTTAGCAAGAGTCGCCACCGACTTTTTATTTTATCCTAAGGAAAGGTTAAAAAGCACAGAAAAAAACCTTTGAGATGTTTTCTTGGGTTCGGGGAGTAGATTATAGAAAGGGAAGGTATTAGCACCCTTTCTATCCATGGTTATCTATGGGCTCTTAGTTACTTGCTTAGATCACTTGCCTTTGCTTTTCAATTGTTTGGAATGGTGCTTTGTGTGTGTGGCTTTTGAAAATGTTTTGAAAAAAGATGCCTTGTCTAGGCAACCCTTGTAACAATTCTTTACTCGGATGTTTTACAAAAGGTGTTTGTCTTTTTGAAAAGATGTTTCAAGGTTTTGAAAGTTGTTTTGGAATTGTGTTGTGGAGTGTGTTTTGAAAAATGGCAAGGATTTGTTTTGCAAGTTTTAACGAGTAACTAAGAGTTGTCTACCCCTAAATTTACTCAAAGATCTTTCTCATGTTTTAACCCTTTTAACAGTGTTGTTTCACCATTGTATTTGGTGAACAACCTTGTGTTAGGATGTAAATGGGACAGGCGCGGGTCATCGTATAGACCATGATAGCAACTTTGCAAAGTATCTTGGCATTTTTCGAGGGACTAAGATCATTTATAAGGCAACTTTGGATAGCGTCATCGAGGGACTATGATCTTTTGATTTTGTTTGTTTTACCAAGATACTTTGCATGCGTAACATGACCCATTTTTGAAGGCAACAAGTGGATATAACCCTAGGGGTGTTAGTGTGCAAGTGTGTTTTATTGCATACAAGAGTTTATCTTTGAATTAGGATTTTCTATTTCATTGATTTTATCTTGCCATACATATCCTAATTACTAGCATTTATATTTAAAAGCAATAAAAAGCAAGAATATAAAATCCTACGCTATTACAACAATTAGGGGGTGGGGATACATATTTGTACATGGAGTGGTTCAACGAGAAAAATAGATAAGAAAAGAAAGTAACAAAAACAGGATAGAGAGAAAGAGGGAGGGAGCCAGCGCGCTGCTGAGAGGCCATCAGAAGTTCTGACTCAGGCCTGCTGCCAGATTATCAACCTTTTGGTTAAACTGTGTGAGTCAGAACTTCTGACTCTGGCACCTGCAAAACAGAAACCTGTTAGTGGGAAGATCAGAAGTTCTAACCCCCATGCGCTGCAAGAAAAAAGTTTGTTAGTGGGAATATCAGAAGTTCTGATCCTGCTGGAAATACAATAATTCTCAGAAGTTCTGACATTATTGACAGCAAAACAGGCTTCAGACGTGCTAACGTCAAAGTCAGCACCTGGCTTCTCCCTGTGCTAATCAGAACATCTGCAATTTTGTTATTTTTCCATAAAACAGAAAACATGTTTGGAACAGCTCAGCAAATGTCAGAGTGTTTCAGAGGACAGAACCAACAAGGTCACAGGCAGGTTCTATGCCGATTCACTTCCTATCTAAATGTTCTGAAGTATGAAAATCCTCAGAACAACAAACAGCAGCAACATGATATTTACATTATGCTTATTTGAGCATGCAAAGCTGATGATGCTTAGCAGCGTGATGAAGGTCAGCAGGTGCTTACCTGGCTGTTGGAAAAGTTTGTGAATGAGAGCTAGCTTTTGGCTCTGATGGTGTTCTGGACAGGTTCTTTTTTTGAAAAGGGTAGATGAAGGGGTATGTGTATGTATGGTCAGAGGCTGAAAGGGTGTTCTTTTAGTCACAAAGAAGACTGGGTATTGATGAAGTTAGAAGGTAAGGAGTTCAAAGTTATGAAACACTGGAGATTTTGACAGAGTTTCACAGCACTTTCTTGCTAAAGATTTCTATTTCTCTTCTAGCAATTTTTCTGGTTTTTATTTGGACGCCCCTTTTCAGTGGACAATGGTTCTCTATTTATAGGCAAAACTCTTGTGGCTTCTTGAATATTAAAGGCGCCAACAGAGGTTGAATTGTTCTTTGAAAGAAGTTCTTGGGAAGTTGTGATAACAGATAGCCTTTCAGCCTAGGCTGGAACAGCAGGCATGGATTGGGGAGAAGTGACCTCTTAGGTGGACGGTGGCGCATAGACCTATGCCTAAACCTGCATAAAGGCGTTTACCAAGCCACATGTGAAGAGATCCCTTGGATGAATATTCAGGAGTGGTTGGGAGCATTAATGAGCATTAAATGGTGATGAGACTTATCAACACCAACATTCTGGTAATAGGAGAAAAACTTGAACCAGCAGTTCTGCCTTACCAAAAACAACGTAGACCATACTCTGGTCTTGGCCTCCTGTTGTCTCAGCAAATTCTGGGGATTCTCCTGACTTTCTAACATGTTACTTGGACTTGCTTCTGGAAATCCTGGACTTAGAGATTCTGTGTCAGTGTAACACCCACTCTTCTGACCCTTTCATCTTCTGATTTCAGCATATTCTGAAGGATCTTTCAGACCTCTTTGCTTCCTTAGCATTCCTCTAGCAAACTCTGGCTGAACTTGCATAACTGCTGAAAGAGCCATGTTCTGTTTGAGGCTTACGTGTTGAATCACGTTTGCAACTTCTGACTGAGTTGATGTAGCTGCTGAAGAGCCAACTTCTGACTGCGTTGAGCCAAGCTTGCAACTTCTGACCGTTGAGCCAAGCTTGTAACTTCTGACCGTTTCTGTCTGGAGTTTGGTCCAGAAGTTCTGAAGCGCTATTTTCTTCTTAAACACCCATTTTTAGAGAAGAATTCCAAATGTTTAGAATTTAATTTTTCTCAAGATAAAAAGCGTTGCCTTTAGAGCTTGTGTGATCATTTTGCTTTTGTAAATGGTTTGCTTGGGAAGAAATGACAATTCAGGACTTGGATTTGTTTCAGAGGGACTCTGAGATTCCAAGATGATTTCCTGAAGAAAGAGAGAGCAAATTTTGGGGTACAACACACACCATTGTTGATGGACTCATACAGGTTAGCTAAAATCAATTCATCCAGACAAAGAGGATAGCCATGATGAAGCTGCGTCGCAAGGGTGAGCATCTTCTTAGTCACTTGAAGTGACTTAGTGCAGAAAACGAAACGAGATAACCACAAGGCTAGGAAAGCTATGTGTTCCACTTCAGAGACAGTGCTACTAGACTTGTCGTGAAAGTGGTTGATGAATATGGTGTATGTTGGTTTCATGGCCGAAAACCCGATAGTATCTTCAGAAAAATCTTCAGGGTTGAAATAGTCACCAGTTGGTCGAAGACCAGTAATGGCGACTATGTCGAAAAGAGTTGGGGTCACCATTCCACAAGGCAAATGGAATGTGAAATGCGTACTATCCCATAAATATAGTGAAGATACCAACATGAGAGGGAAATAAGATAACTCAGTCTTCGACAGCATGACCAAGTCATAAATCCCCATATCCTTCCAGATTTAGGCCTGCACCTTTTCCATCTTACTCAGGCATTCTGAGTATTTTGAAGTAAGACTACGGCAAGATCGAAAGATCATATTCCCAATGTTCATAAACTGAAGGTTGATGTCTTCCTTCGTTTGAGAGTGTTGCTGGTTAGCAGGGGTTGTATCCTCAGGGTCATTCCTAGGTTTCTTCGTGCAACCTATAGGCTTGAGCCTAGGGTGAGTTGGGAAGAAGGTGTTATTTTGTTTTGGGTTCTCGAAGCATGTACATAGTGTGCCAGACATGGCATACATGTGCCCAGAATACTTAACGGGAATGAGTAACTGAGAGTCATAAGCTTCACGCCATTCTATGGTCATGGGTTCAGAAATAACCCTTCACTCCCCAGTCGAAACAGGAACAGGGCTAGTGGAAAAGATCTCTGGTTGTCATTGTAAGTCAGAAACGTTCTTAGTTTTGGGATTGTTTGGTGCATTTGAAAGGAAAGCCATGGTTGAAGGTAGTGAAAGAACGAAGAATATGAAGTTCTTAAGACTTTTCTTTGCAAGGAAATAAAGAGTATTAGGAGTTGTAAAAAATTCCAAAGAAAAGGATTTGTGGTTATTTATAGTGTTAAGGGAAGAGTGTTTTCCCTCAAGACCATTTAATGTTGCAGAGTTAGTGGGGCACGTGGCGAATGTTGAGGAAGTTATCGTACAGATAATGGAAATGTTTGCCATACTTTCCTAGGTTGTAGGGATAATGGCCATCATGGCAGCATAGTAACGGCCGATTGACAGCGACATATTGGGAAAAAGGTAATGATGACTCTGAATACCAGCAGTGGTTGGTAGAAGGCGAAAAGTGCACGATTGACTTTAATGATCAAAAAGAAGACAGATGTCGAATGGGAATCTCAAAGTATGACCATTTCTTCTTGTGTCGAAATTGACATTCTTGGGGGGCAATTTGTTAGCTCCTAAATTTGACACCCACAACAAATTGGCCTTATGGGCCAAAAATAGATTGAACAAATCTGAGCTGGAAATACTTCGACAGATTGGAAAAATACTTAGAGAAATTTTTGAGTTAAATTTAATCTTCGACCAGAAGGTTCTTGCAGCCTTCGACTGAAAGGGCTCCAGGGCCTTCGACTAAAAGGAAACCTCGTATCAGCAACAGGTGATTTTGAATCTGAAGAAAGGAGGGAAAAGCAGTTTGCTTAGCAGTTAAGGAAAGTAACGTGGCATAAAGATAGAGGTCGAAGCATATGAAGAAGACACTTGTCCTCATCCTGGAGAAAAGCAACTCCTCCATGGTTACCTAATTTTTAGTATAAATATAGGAAGTTTATGTAGATTTCTGTGTGTTCAAATAACTGTACAAGTCATTCAATACTATTCGAGTACCTGTTGCATGAGAAAGAATACTGAAAATGTATGTTTGAAATACTACATTTTATAATCAAAGTATTTTACATTTCTCTTTACATTCCTTGCCTTTTTATCTTGCTTGCAAACATATATTTTCCCTTGCACTTTACTTGCACTTTTTATCAGATTCTTGCACTTAAACTCTTCTCAACCCCTTTTTCTATTTACTTTGTACACTCAAACTCATTTCAAACCTCAACCTTTCTCAGTCGAACGTGTGTTCTTTATTTATATTAGCATTTATGTCCAAACAACGCCAATAATTAGCATAAGTCTTAGGATCAAACTGATCGATCCTGAGAGTAACCAAAAAATTACCCTTTTTGGAAGATCAACGGTTGTTTACCGAATAACACGGCAAACAACATGTACCTACACGTGAGGATGATCATGCGTGGCCAAATGATGATGATAATGATCATGTGGATGGGGATGATGATATGTTGGATGGAAATGATCTTTGAGGGAATGATGATCCGAGTGAGATTCATGTTATTGACCAGAGATTTTGGATTTGGCCCGAAGGAAACTCGTAAGTTTCTTATTTATAAATTTTTATTTAAGAATACATTTTAATTTTTAATATAAATTTATATTTAATATTGCTAATTCAAATTATTGTTGTTTAGTTTCTCGTCGAGTCGGACTGCTGCCAAGGTTATAAATTATATAATTCAGCAGATGTATAAACAGTTTCGGAAGACCTTCAAAGATGTCAAAAATAAAGAAGTTGGGTTTAAAAAATTTAAGGTATAATTAATTTATTTTTTATTTATTGTTATTTAAATTAATTTTTCATTATAATTATCTAACCATTTATTTTAATGTCATACAATATTGCAGGAAAAACATGTGTGGGACCCATTGAACAAGAAGATGATAAAAAAAATTATTATGGCAGAACCTCAAGACGACTTTCTGATATAATGCGGCGTGTTAGAGAATGTTAGGAACTTCAGGGTATCCGTCCCAATTGGATAGGGAAAGAGTTTTTTGAGGAACTTCTTAAATATTGGGAGTCACCCGAATTTCGGGATAAATCTGAAAATTTTAAGAAGATGAGGGCATCTAAAAAAGGGGGGTTGTGTTAATGCAGTTGGAAGTATAAGTACCGCAGATCATGTTCGACACATGGTAAATACTACCACTTTTTTAAGTTATTTTTTTATTCATAATATATTTTATTAATTAATGTTAATTTTATTATTTAGTCCAAGAATTTGGGGAAACCTCCATTGATGATTGAGTTGGTTAAAAAGACTCGGACAAAGAAAACCGGGGATTTTGTTGACGAACGTACTCTAAAAGCTTTCGTAAGTTATTTAATTTACGCTGTTGTTTAAATTTTTTTATTTAATGACAATTTTATGTCGTGATTTTCATGTGGCAACTTAGAAATTGTAGCGTGAATATCATGTGGCAATTGTGAAGTCGTGGTGTGAAAATCACGTGGCAACTTTTTTAATATAATCTAATTTAATTTATTAAATATTTAACTTAATTTTTTTTATTAAATGTATAGGAGGATTATCATACATTGCTCGCAAATTTTCTGATTCATAATCCTTAATATACTCCGGGAGAGGGAGAACTGCTTCATCCAGATGTGGATTTTTATATTTGGGATCAAGTCATTGGCGAAAAATGCCCTAACGGTTGTTTTTTTGGTGGTGGAAATTTGGCGGGCACCTTGAGAAGTTGGGATAGAACTCTATTTCAAAGAGTTAGAGATGGGGAAGAGGGGTCACGTCAACCAAATTTGACACCAGAACAACTTGAAACGGTAAGATAATTGGCGTTAAATGAGGCAAGACGCGAGTCAGCGCAACGTGAAGCGATAATGAAAGCCCAAATGGAGACCCAAATGGATGCAATGAGACAAGAGCAACAACGACAAATTAAGGTCATGGGGAAGAGGCAAGCTGATATGGAGCAACAAATGACACAATTTGTATAAGGGTTTGGTGGAAATCAAAACTTTCGTGGTCAAGAGTCGGAGGATGACGGAAACGAAGATAATTTTGAAATTGACAGTTATACCAACCAAGATGACCTGTAAACTTTAATTTTTTATTTTTTTATTTTCAAATTTAAATTTATGTACCATATTAATTAATTAAACCTACTAATTACTCTTAAATTTATAATTTTAGTTTATTAATTTTATTATATTAAATTTAATATATTAAACTTATTATATATTAAATTTATTATATTTGAATTTATTAATTTAATTTATTATATATTGAATTTATTAATTAATATTATTAATTTAATTAATTATAAAAGAAAAACAATTTTCACTTATTATATTAAAAAAAACATTAGTGACGTGATTTTCACGTCACAAGTTGTGACGTAAAAATCACGTCGCAGCCTCATTTTTATATATAAAAAAAACAAAAGTTGGAGACTGAATGAGTATTAAATATAATTATTTAGTGGCGTGATTATCATATCACTGATTTGTGACGTGAAAATCACGTGGCAAATAAAGTAACTTTACCTCTGCATCACTTGCTTTTACTGCAACGCTGTTAATCCTATAAAAATATGTTGTGACATTGTGATACGGTGAGAGAATTGACTTGGTTGTTTTGTGTTTTATCGCAAATGTTGCGGTTAGCAAGATTCACCACCGACTTTTCTTTTATCCAAAAGGAAAGGTGAAAAAGCACAGGAAAGACCTTTGAGATTGTTTCTTGAGTTCGGGGGGTAGATTATGAAAAGGGAAGGTATTAGCACCCTTTCCATCCATGGTTTTCCATGGGCTCTTAGTTACTTGCTAGATCACTTTCTTTTTGTTTGAAAATGTGCTTTGTGTGGTTTTTGAAAGTATTTTGAAAAGGCGTCATCGTTTAGGCAAACTTTGTAATGATTCTCGTTCGTAAGAATGTATACAAAGTGTTGATCTTTTGAAAATGTTTTCAAGCTTGAAAGATGTTTTAAAGTGTTGGTGTTTGTTTTGAAAATAGCAAGCAGGTTTTTGGTTTTGAAATTGAGCAAGCAACTAGGAACAATCTACCTACTCAAAAGTCTTTCATGTTTATTTCCTCTTTCCTTTGACATTGTTATCTTACCATTGATTTGGTAAGTAACCCTATCTTTAGATGTAAACGGGACGGGCGTGGGTCATCGTATAACCATGATTAGCAATGTTGCAAGGTATCTTAGCATTTTTCTTTAGGGACTAAGATCATTTTGAAAGATAACTTTTGATAGCGTCATCGAGGGACTATGATCTTGTATTTTGATTGTTTTTGCTAAGACACCTCACATGCATAATATGGCCATTTTTGTAAGGCAACAAAGTGGATTTTACCCTAGGGGTGCTTGTGTGCAAGTGTATTTATTTTTCATGCTTGATTTGTCTTTGATTAGGGTTTGCTATTTGTTGATTTTATCTTCTCATACAAATCCTAATTACTAGCATTTATATAAAGCGATAAATTGCGAAAAGTAAAATTATTACGTTATTACATTATTAGGGGAGGAGGGTGTACAAATTTACAAATGGGGATTGCAAGAAAACTAAACCTAATTATCTATTACAACCATATTGAATATTATACAAAATTGAAAATAAAAATACAAGAATATAAATGGAAAAACAAATGATTTTTGTTGTTTTTATGAAAGGGTTTTGTCTTGACCTAGATAAAGGAAATGATTAATTAAAATTAAATAAAATTAACTTAAACTAATTAAGAAAAGAAACTAATTTGAAAAGGATTTTTTAGGGTTTTATATGAAAAAGTTTTAAATTAATGAAAATAAAATGAAGATTAATTAATTAAAATAACCTAAGTTCTAAATTAATTTTAACTAAAATATAAAATAATATACTAATTTATCCTAAGTCTAAAAACTATTTATTTAAGAGAAGAAAAAAAGAAATTAATTTGTTTTAGAAAAATGTTTTTAGTCTTTTTTGTTTTATGGAAAGAAAATAAAATACATGATTATAAATAATAAATAAAAATAAATTTGGATTTTTTATGATTTTATGAAAATAATAATAGTAATAACAATAATAATAATAATAATAATAATGAAAAAATAAAATTAAAATTAAAATATAAAGAAAAGTCAGGGGGGTTAGAAAATGAAACAGGGAGTAAAATAAGCAAAAAAGGTCAGACCCAACAAAGGGGAGCCCAACACTGCAAACAAACAAAAAAAACTGTAAAATGTAAAAAGAAAAAGCAAAAGGCAGCGCTAGGTCTTGAACCGGTGACCTTTAGGTTACCAGTACGCTGCCTTACCACTGGGGTGGTTGTACATCTGTTAACATAAGCAAAACAAAAAATACATAACATCAATCCAGTCCTGAAAATGACTTCATCTTCAACCTCCAGCCAAAGGATCTGTAACTTGCTCATTTCTCAACCATTTGCAAAAATGTAAATATGAAAATTTCTCTATTTTGTCACATGAATCCAACCATATAAATATCATAAGCTATAAATCAAAGATGAATGAGAATTTCTAAAAGTACCAAATTCTGACCTAAAAATTTCAGAAAGTTCAAACTCAAAATTCTCCTAGCTCAATCAAAATAAATGAAATCTATGGACATGTATAGTTTCAGGGCAATGATGTCTACATTTTATCTTCACAAATGCAAGCCTAACAATGCCTAAATATGAAGATAGAAGTTCAAGAAAAATACCTCAAAACTGGAAATCGTGAAATGGATTTGAGCTTGTTTCAGCAGAGGTGATGATCAGGTTAGCTTCCTTGGACCTCTAGGAAGCTAATGCAATGCTTAGCTTGAGTTAAGAGTGGCTAAAATGGCCTGGAGAAATCCAACTGCAATGCTCTGTTTTTGGCTATGGAAGTTGAGGAAGATGATGTTACCGTCTGCAAACAGGGACAGGGATGGTTTGTATTTGATATGAGGAAGCTTTTAAAACCAAAAGGCCAAGAAATCACGAGTGGTTTTGAAGATTGAAGTTCAAAGTAAGAAATGACACAAAAATGGAGGTTTTGTGCAATCTGAGTTTTCAGGGTGTTTGGCAGTGTTTTCAATCGTGTGTTAGCTTGCAAATAACTTGTATAGTTATATGAAAAACGTTAGAGGGTTTGAAGTTGACAGAACTGTGAGGTATAGAGTTATGTCTATGTTACTTGATTTTGAAGAAAAGTGGGAAAACAAGTTTCAATGTGTAGTACAAGCATGGCCTGAGTTTATGGGAGGCTCTAGACATGTTTCTTTTTCCTTTGACATTACTTGTGTTCAGATGAAAAAAGTTAGGAGCTCTATGCATTGACTTTGTGATTAAAGTCACTTTTCCAAAATGGAAGTATGAACTTTGTTCCATTAATGGAATAATCACTTGGACAAAGACTCAAACACTTGGATCATAGCTTAAATAGTTGTGTAATCTTCTGATTATGGATAGATTTAGAGGTTAGAATCCTGCAAAGTAAGATTCATGCAGCCTAGGCTTGGATTTGAATTCTTGTTCATCATGAAATGGCTTATAATTCAAGTTTGAAAACCCTAACTCCATCTCTTCGATTCTCCTTGCTCACAAATGATCTCAAGGAGTTCTGGGACATTTTGGAAAGCTTGTAATGTGCTCTACAACCCCTCTTTGAATTAATTTTTGAAAATTCCCCTTGGAACTATATGAAAAAGTGCCATGAAGTTAGGTCAAAATCCTGACCAAAACTAGGGCAAAATTTCACTAAGTGTTCAATTTTAAGACTATGACTTTATGAATTAATAACTTGAGACCCAAGCATTTTTAGAAGAAGTTGTGTAAATAAATGTTGTAGATATCATGTAGATATACAACTTTCATTTTTAAAGTTTCTTCTGAATCATCTTTCATCATGGTGAAAAATTGGCGCAAAGTTATGAAAAAACATGAAGTTTTAAACACTTAGAAATATTTCTAAGTTAGAAAAATTTGACTTTTCAAAATGAAATCTTGACTTTTTTATTTCTTGATGAATATGTTTCATATTTTGACATGTTTTGATGAATTGTGATCTTTGACATTGAATTTTGACCAAAAAGTCAAAGTTTGACTTTTCAGTGAACAATTGACTTTTGATCAGTTGACTGAAAATTCACTATCAATCCAATTGATCTTGAGAAATGTTTTAGGTCATGCCATTAGGTAAAAAATATGCAATTTAACTCTTGAGATCATGCTTCAAACCAATTGACCATTTGCTAGGTCAAAAATCAAAAATTGCTCTTTCTCAGTCAAAACCCTAATTTTGACCATTTTGCCCTTTTGATGATTTGATCAAATTTCTTAAGGAATTGTAGTCCAAACTTGATCAAATGATACATATGAGTTTATAATGTTGATGTGGATAAAAAATTATGAGTTTTTACTGTAAATTGGCCACAGTTGACTTTTTCCCAAATACAACTAATTTTTAGGTCAACAGCTCAATTGACTAAGCAAAAGTGTGATCCAAGGCTTGAAACTTGACATGAGTAATCTTGGGGGTCCATAATAATCCATGAAAGGCATATGAAGCCTTGAAAGTTCAATTATCCTTGTGCAATCTCAAACCCTAATTTTGGTCATCAGTGCTTAAGGAGGTGTCTTGAGTTGATCAACCCTAGTGCAATCTTGAACCAAGAGAGATCTTTGTGAGAAAATATTTGATAAATGAGAGGGAAAATTTTGGGGTGCAACAGCTTCCCTTGTTCAATCTTCTTAAACCTAAAGAGTTAGATTGGCGGATCCTCCATTCGTGACTTGAAGGTGAAAGATGATTGAACACTAGAGTGCCCAGAAATTTGCACTCGAAGATGGATGGTGAATGGGCTTATAGATGACATTTGGAGGAATGTTGTTAAACACTGGAAGAAGTATCAGCATAAATCTCTTGTTGGTTTATACTAAAACTTGATGTTTTACCTGTGAGGAAAAGAGTTAGTAAAATGTAGATGCCTGCATGATGTTCACCAGATGTGGTATTATGTTAAATGCATATGGTATGTACATGCTATGATGTATGAATGTGAGATGTATGTTTTTGTCCGAGAAAATAAATCCCTGACTGTTGATGAGGAAATTCTGGGGGGTTAAATCCCTGATTGCCGTTGAAGAATATGCATATCTTCAAACTTTGTTGAAAGGATGCTTCCACTGGAGAATATCTCTTGAGTGTCAGTTGTTATCTGGTCGGATCCAGGCTTCACAATTTGCTGAGGATGAAGTAGTCAACTGCTATCTGGTCAGATCCAGGCTTCTCAGCAACTTACTGGGGGAAGAGACAAATTATCTGTTATCTAGTTAGATTCCAAGCTTTGCAGAAAATTTTCTTGAAGTTGAATAGTTATTTGTACGGATCCAGGATTCACAGCAACTTGCTGGGGATACAGAAGTTAACTATTATCTGGTCGGATCCAGGCTTTGCGGTAACTTGAAGTGGTAACTACTATCTGGTCGGGTCCAGGTTTCATAGTTTTTGGAAAGTTGTATTATTATCTGGTCAAGTCCAGGCTTCATAGTATCTCTCTAGGAATCATAGTTAGTTATTATCTGGTTGGGCTCCAGGTTTCACAATAAACTATTTGAAAAACTGTTATCTGGTCGGGTCCAGGCTTTGCAGATTTCTGAGGTTGATGAAGTCAATTTCTATCTGGTCGGGTCCAAGTTTCATAATAAACTGTTTGGGGATTTAGTTGTTATCTGGTCGGTTTCTAGGTTTCACAATGAATCTCTGAGGGTAATTGCTATCTGGTCGGATCCAGGCTTCACAATAACTTGCTTAAAAAGATGAATTTGAAAACTGATATCTGGTCGGATCCAGGTTTCACAGTAATTTATTGGGGAAAAGGCAAACTCTACTGGGGAAAAGAAGTTAAACCTTGGTCGGGTTGAGTCCTGGTTCTTTTATATCTTTGAAGAGTTAGACTATTATCTGGTCAGGTCCAGGTTTCATAGTATCTTGAAATTGAGATCAACTATTATCTGGTCGGGTCCAGGTTTCAGATACTCAGACTGTTATCTGGTCAGATCCAGGTTTCAGATACTCAGACTGTTATTTGGTCGGGTCCAGGTTTCAGATACTCAGACGGTTATCTGGTCGGGTCCAGGTTTCATTAATTCACTAGGGATAGTGGAAAACTCTACTGGAGAAGAGGAGTTTTACTAATTATTTTGTAGCAATTAAATTTCTATCTGGTCGGGCCCAGGCTTCGGCAATTAAAGAAGTTAAACTATTATCTGGTCGAGTCCAGGCTTTAGTAATAACTTGAAAATTATACTAATATCTGGTCGGGTCCAGGCTTCATAGTATCTTTTTCGAAATAGTAAAGGCTTTGCTGACGGCTTTACTGGGGATCAGGGGTTGTGGCCCTATGATTTGCAATAATCTGAAAGAAAATTCAAATTGGAGAGTGTAGACTCAGTCGGGTAGGACAGACTTAGCTTGGGGAGGATACACTCAATTGGGGAGGATATACATAGCTGGGGAATAATGGGATCAGTTGGGGAAGATGGACTATGTCGGGGGAATACAAACTCGGTTGGGGAGGATGTACTCGGTTGGGGAATTTTGTGGTTCCTCAATTGTTGTATGTTGGGAAAATTTGAACTCGGTTGGGGAAATAAACCTTGTTGGGGAAATAAACCATGTTGGAGACTTCACTGGGGAAAGGTTTATTGTAGCCGTCCTCATAGGGATAATGATAATGAGATAACTCTATGGGGATATTTCATATACATTAAAGAGATGTTTGTTGCTGCTTAGCAGGACATATGTGCGAAATAGTTTTAATTATGTTCATATGCATATGTTCATTCAATTTTAGTCATTGGACAAATTTGCATTCAAAACAAAGACAGAAATTTTGCACTTCAAAGTATATTTGTATTGATATTTTGCCCATGAATAGACGTTTTTGTACAGAGAGACGGAGTTCCTAGTAAGAGTAAACCATCGAAAGGAAAACATAATTGAGAATGAAAACAAATAGCCATGTGAAATGGTCTCATTGCCTTCCAACTCTACTATTTCCCCAATGTCTTCGAATGTCCCTTGCCGTTGATAGAAGTTGATTGGATTGATCTTGGACCGTTTGAACTTGGACCTTGGTGATAAAATTGACTGTGTCTATTCCACGGGACATAGTCATACGCTTTTAATCCTTAACTTTTGCCTGGACCGCCCTTTCGGGTTTTCAGCCCACCAGGATACCCTTTTTTTCCCAAGTCGCCCTTTCGGGTTTTCAACTTGTCGGGTGTACAATCTTTTTCATATATCCCTAATTTTTGCCCAAACCTTTTGGTTTGCCGGGATGCCCTTATTTTTCTTAGGTGTGTCAACCTAACGGGTCTCTTATGCGTAGTATTTCTTAACTATGTTCGCGTTTATAGGATGTGGGAAATCTTCACCATCCATGGTAGTCAGCATAATGGCACCGCCAGAGAAAACTCTCTTGACAACAAATGCCTCTTTATAGGTAGGAGTCCATTTGCCTCTGAGGTCGCCTTGTGGTAGAATGATGTGTTTTATCACCACGTCACCAACTTGATATACTCGAGGCCTGATCTTTTTGTTAAAAGCCTTGATCATCTGTTTTTGGTATGTATGACCATGGCAAACATCAACTAACTGTTTTTCGTCAATCAAGTTCACCTGATCCAATCTCGTTTGAATCCACTCGTCTTCACCTAGGCCTTCCCCATTCATAATTCTCAGCGAGGGAATCTGAACTTCCATTGGCAAAACAGCTTCCATGCCATAGACTAGAGAAAGGGGAGTTGCCCCAGTTGATGTTCTAGCTGAAGTATGGTAGCCATGTAGAGCAAACGACAACATCTCATGCCAATCCCTTTAGGTTACTACCATTTTCTGCATAATCTTCTTGATATTTTTGTTGGTCGCTTCGACTGCGCCATTCATTTTCGGTCTATACGGAGAAGAATTGTGATGCTTGATCTTAAACTGAGTGCAAAGCTCAGTGATCATAGCATTCTTGAGGTTAGTCCCATTGTCGGTGATGATCCTTTCGGGGATACCATAACGGCAGATGAGGTTGTGTTTGATGAATCTAGCTACCACATTCTTGGTGACAGAGGCAAATGAGGCAGCTTCGACCCATTTGGTAAAGTAGTCGATAGCAACAAGAATGAAGCGATGTCCGTTGGAAGTGGTGGGCTTGATCTCTCTAATCATGTCAATGCCCCACATTGAAAATGGCCACAGAGCGGTCATGACATTCAGAGGGATGGGAGGCACATGGACCTTGTCAGCGTAGATTTGGTATTTGTGACAAGTTCTTAAATGTTGATGGCAATTAGTCTCCATCGTTGACCAATAGTAACCGGCTCTTAATATTTTCTTAGCCATCGTATGTCCACTTGAGTGAGTACCTAAGAGACCATTGTGCATGTCTTCCATGATATCCTTCGCCTCCTTCTTGTCCACACATCGGAGTAGAGTTGAATCATGGTTGCACTTGTACAATATCCTGTTTCTTAGGAAGAATTTAGCTGTAAATCTTCGCAAGAACTTTCTGTCATTGATAGATGCCCCCTCTGGATACTCTTGTGCTTCATGGTATATCATCACCTCATGGTACCATGGCTTTTATACGTTGGTGTCAAGCTCATAGCAATGTGCAGGTTCATCGAATCTTTCAATTGTTATCATAGGGGCTTCGTTGTCCCATCTGACCTTAAACATTGAAGACATGGTTGCCAAAGCGTCAGCCAACTGTTTTTCTTCCCTAGGGAGGGGCTCAAAAGTGATCTCTTCAAAGTAAGGGATTAGAGATAGCACAAGTTCCTTGTAAGGGATAAGATTAGGGTGTTTAGTGTCCCAATCTCCTTTTACTTGGCTGATCACTAGGGAGGAATCCCCGAACACATCCAAATGCTTGATCCTTAAGTCAATAGCAGATTTCAGACCTAAGATGCATGCTTCATACTTGGCCATATTGTTTGTGCAATCGAAGCATAGTCTGGCAGTGAAAGGAGTGTGGCAACTTTCAGGAGAGATTACCACAACACCAATTTCGTTACCTAAGGCGCTGGAATCCCCATCGAAGACCATAGTCCATCGGGATCCTTGTTCAGGTTCGTCATACGATCCAGGTCTCGCACAGTTGGTTACCAGCATAATGTTCTCATCAGGGAAATCGAAGTTCATTAACTGATAATCATCCACAGCTTGATGGGCCAAATGATCTGCTAGTACACTTCCTTTGATGGCCTTTTGAGTCGTGTATTGAATATCGTACTCAGTCAACATCGTTTTCCATCTAGCTATCCGTCCTGAAAGGGCAGGTTTCTCGAAGATGTACTTGATTGGGTCCATCTTAGAAATTAACAAAGTGGTATGAGTCAACATATACTGTCTTAGCCTGCGAGCAGCCCATTCCAGAGCGCAACAAGTTTTCCCGAGCAGTGAATATCTGGTTTCACAGTCGGTAAACTTTTTGCTCAAGTAATAAATAGCATGCTCTTTTCGGCCAGACTCGTCATGTTGGCCCAAAACACACTCCATAGAGTTCTCTAGTACTGTCAATTACATGATCAAGGGTCTTCCTTCAACTAGAGGCATGAGAATAGGAGGTTCTTGTAGATATTATTTGATTTTGTCGAAGGTAGCTTGGCATTCATCGTTCCATCTGACTACCTGATCTTTCTTCAAGAGTTTGAAGATAGGCTCACAAGTAGCAGTCAAGTGAGATATGAAACGGGCAATGTAATTGAGACAACCCAAGAATCCTCTAACTTCCTTTTCAGAATGAGGGACTGGAATTTCTTGGATGCCCTTTACCTTGGCAGGATCAACTTCAATGCCTTTATTGCTGACAGCAAAACCTAGAAGCTTTCTAGATCGTACTCCAAATGTACACTTGTTAGGGTTTAACCTCAGCTTGTACTTCTTCAGCCTCTCGAATAATTTGTATAGGTGATCGAGATGTTCTTCTTCGGTTTGTGATTTGGCAATCATATCATCCACATATACCTCTATCTCATGATGAATCATGTCATGAAATAAAGCTACCATAGCCCTTTGATATGTTGCCCCTACATTCTTTAATCCGAACGACATGACCTTGTAGTAGAAGGTGCCCCACTGCGTGACGAAAGTAGTCTTCTCCATGTCTTCGGGAGCCATCCTTATTTGATTATAGCCTAAGAATACATCCATGAAAGAGAAGACCTTATGTTGAGCAGTATTATCGACCAAGACATCAATGTGTGGTAGAGGGAAATCATCCTTGGGGCTTGCCCTATTCATATCCCTATAGTCTACGCACATGCGAACTTTTCTATCTTTCTTTGGCACTGGAACCACATTGGCAACCCATTGGGGATAGGATATCACATCTAGGAACCTTGCATCAAACTGTTTCATCACTTCAGCTTTGATCTTTTCAGACATATCAGGCCTCATGCGATGAACCTTTTTTTTACAGGCGGACAGTCTTCTCTTGTCGGTAGACGATGAACTACGATGTCGGTATCCAACCCAGGAATATCTTCATAAGACCAAGCAAATACTTCCATATAATCGTGCAACATCTGAACAAACCTGCTCTTGACACCTCTTTCTAAGTTAACACCAATCCTGATTTCCTTCTTATGTGACTCAGTACCCAGGTTGATAACTTCAACTGACTCTTCGTGTGGTTGGATAGCTTTTTCCTCTTGTAATAGAAGTCTAGCTAGTTCTCCCGGTATGTCACAATCTTCCTCGACTTCGTCTTCGACTTGGTTTATAGGACATTCAAATTCATAATCGGCAAAAGTAGAGTCGATGGCAATAGGAACCATAGTGGATGTGAACCTGCAAGAGTGTGTGTGTTTTCATGTAAGATACATGGCTATTTTTTTTGAAAAAAATGTATTTGCGAGAAGGGAAAGACAATGAACATAAATATTTGAATGCAATAAAGTCCAATGTACTGAATGATCATATGATTAGATGAACATAAATAAAACCCTTGACAAATGGACCAAAGTTCCCCGGGCCAGGCAAATGGCTGAAAAGCCATTGTTAAAATATTACAGACAACATGTTCTTGAATTGAAAGAAAAGAAATAACAAGTAGATTACTCCTCAATGAAGGAGATGGGCACAAAGTCCTTTGTAGGTCAATTCTTCACCTCCGTTGTAGTTGGATACACCCACTCTTCATATGCAGCTTCTTCTTCAAAATCACCCACGGTGTTGACTTTGTGGCTTCCAATGTGGAGAGGTGGCTTTCCAGCACGAGCACGCCTCAGTCCCTTCTGAGCTTTAACGGTGAAGCCCAAACCAAACTTGTCCGCTTTAAATGGGATATCGAGGAGTTTCCCCCAAGTATCACAGTTTCCTTCTTCAATTTCCGCGTGGGCATCCTTGACTGAAACCATCTTTGGCGTGGCCTTAACAGCTTTAGACTCATCAGAAGAACATTTCATAGCAGCAATAATCGGTGGTACAACCTCAAAGGCTTGACACGGGGTCTCAATGAATTCTCGATCCATCTCTATGTACTTGAAAGAGTTAAGGTGGCTTACCATAAACTCTTCTTCCCCACAGACTGTGACTATTCTGCCCTTGATTGGATATTTGAGTTTCTGGTGGAGGGTTGAGGTTACTGCCCCAGCTTTATAAATCCACGGGCGACCTAACAGACAAGAATAGGCAGGACGAATATCCATAATATAGAAGGTGGAGTTGAATATTTGGGAACCCACTTTGATGGGAAGATCTACATCCCCATGGATAATCCTCTTTGACCCGTCAAATGCCCTTACAGTGATATCACTTGGCTTCAAGACTAAACCCTCACAGTCAAGACGGTCTAACGCCCCCTTGGGTAATACATTCAAAGAATAACCAGTGTTGACTAGTACATGTGCTAAGGTAGTCCCTTTGCACTCGATAGAAACATGTAAAGCTTTATTGTGATTTTTCCCGAGAGGTGTTAAGTCAGCATCTGAAAATCCCAAGCCATTATCAGCTGTCAGGCTAGCCACGTAATTCTCAAATTGGTCTGTTGTTGTCTCATGGGGGACATGAGCCTTTTTCAGGAACTTGATTAATGTTCGAGCATGGGCATCAGAGCAAAGCAGCAATGACAACATTGAAATCTTAGAAGGGGTTTGCCCCTAACTGTTCTACAATCTTGAAGTCGCTTCTTTTTATGAACTTTAAAATCTCGTCCATCTCGCGAGTGGAGGGTTCTCCATCAACTACGTCCTTGGAGGGTACTTCAATCACATCAGGCTCAACAACCTTCTCCTTCCCTCTTGTATCGGTACTTGGCTTGGCAGCAGTAATGCGGATGGGCGTCCTTGTAACAACTGGTGGTGAGATATTGGGTGAAAATATTCTCCCAGTTCTAGTTACTTTTCTTGAGCCAACTATGTTGCCAACATTGTCATCTTTTTCTTCTTTGATCCAGCCATCTTGTTTAATCCTAGATAGAACACCTCAGCACCATAATTCCATGGTACCGCTTTATTTGAAGAATAAGGAATCGGTCTGGGATTGGTAATTATTAAGGGATCAACATTGGGTTCATTTGAAATCCTAATAGGACCATTGGAGGTGATCCTAAGAGGCTTATTTGAGATGGTAATAATGGAGAGGTCTTTACATTTGTTAATCAAACTCTTGACAAGTAGAGTCTTCTCAAATAGAATTTTATGGCTATCCATCAAGCGTTGTATCCCTTTCTTCAGCCCTTCACATCCATTGAGTTGTCTTATACAGCACACACAGTCTTGTACACAGCCAGTGAAGATCCCAACTTTCAACAGTTTGTTCTTGATTATATTCAGCGAAGGATCAAATTCAATAGTTTTGTTATCAATCAAATCCGGGATTTTATTCTTCAAGGCCCAACACTGGTCAGTCTCGTGCCCGGGGCTGCTTGAATGGTAAGCACACTTAGCGTTCGGATTATACTTTGGTGACGAGGTGTGAGGGTTAGTGGGAGGATCGCACAATGTCACTAAATTAGCCTTGATCAAATGTTGAAGGGCTTGAAACAGTGACATGCCTAACCTCGTAAATTGTCTTCTTGGAGTTTCAAAACATTGATGATTTGCAGATGGTCTTGGAGTAGGAGTTGGATTGGAGATTCTGACAGCATTGACAGCGGGCGATCGTTCTTCTTGGTATGGGCCCTTGCCCCATACACAACATTGACTTCCTTTTTTGTAGCAAAAGGTTTCTTGATAGGATTGGGAGTTGAGGTAGATGCCACAGAGATCTTCCCACTTTGGATGCCACTTTCAACTCTTTCACCGGTTAATATTATCGTACCCCAAATTTTCCCTATATATTTTTTTTTCTGGCTTTGGACTTTGCATTCCATTTGCATCATTTTATTACTCAGTCATTTGCATATCCCGCATATCATGGAATCATGCGCTTTGGTTCGAGGTATTAGGGCTGCGCCCTCTTTGTGTCTAATTTTGTTTTAAAGTTTTCTTATAAGGTGAAAGGGAATGCATCTGGTTCTCGGTTAGTGGATCGTGGAAGGAATTTTTTCATCACGTTACAAGTTTGGTTCTTGCTCAAATTTATCAGGGCCTGGATTAGGGTTTATTTCCCTATTTGTTGGTCAAGAGGCTAGGGTTTTGGGTCTTTGGTTTCTGTGAAGACGTTTCCTTCGCCTGCCTCAAAGATGGCTCAATGCTCAGGGCATTAGGTCAAAAATTTCACCTCCTCGCATTTCAAGTTTTTTTCTTAAAGTCTCTAAGCCATTGAGTTCGAGAGTTTGAAGTTTAAGTTGACGACTATGAAGTTTGGGCATAAGAAATAAGTTTGGGGGGTCATGACGATCAAGGCGTGTTTTGTTGCTTAAGTTACAAGTTATTGTGGTTTGAATATCAAAATTAGGGTTCTGGTCGAGAAGTGCAAGTTTGGTTCAGGCGTGATATGAAGATTAAGGTTTGAGTGACCGTTTTTTTGGGTTCAAATTAACCAAAAGGGAATTAAATTCTTAAGCATTTATTTTGTGCAAGAGTTTGATCGGAGTCTGGAAGATACGGCGCGTGATTGTTTGGAATACAAGTTATAACAGTTTGTTTGTGATTTCTTGAAATTCAAGTTACAAAGGTGAGATGGATATTCAAATCATTCAAGTAAGAATTTCAAAGTTCCAACAAAATTCAAGGGTTGTTTAATTTTTGTACAACAAATTCATCGTTCACATGATTTAAAGAAATATCATTCAAAGTACATTTTTTGTGAACAATTTAACAAAAGGGATTACAGTGTGAAATACAAACTACAATTGTTTTGTTTACAAAGAAATAAATAATGTGTGTTTCTTCAAGTATTCATCTTCAAGCCATTCGTCCTCACTCCTCGCCATGGTATTTTCATATTACAACCCCGCTTGCCATCCGATACTCGTGTTCATGAAACAAGACAAGAAAAGAAATAAGTTAGTTAACGTCAAGTCCAAGCAAGAATTATTTGCTAAATAAAAATGCTCATCATCAGGGTTGGTGTTTGGAATCAGAAATCAGAAGGGGTTTATCTTTAATCATGGACCATTTCTTCCAATTGCAAATCACAAAAAGTTCCCCTTTTGGTTCACAAAAAGGAGAAAGAAAATTTTCAAACATTTTCTTGTTGCTAAAGCAACACTGCTAAACAGCAACAACAAGCAAACAAGACATAACAGAAAACTGCAGCACCAAAAACAAGTCAGAATTACCAAACACACCAAAACAGCTAAAGAAATACAAGTCAGAAAAATATGCAACAGCAACAAGCTGTTATACAAGAAGCACAAACTAAAACAAATGCAGCAAAGTTACAGGCAGCAACCCAAAACAGACATACAGCAGCAGCATACTGTCCAATAAAGCGGAAAAATCAGCACATACAAAATAACAATGATTCATAAAAATAGAAGGCTAACAAACAGCCAAAACCTCAAATGCATCATCATGTTCCTAAATAGCCAACCCTTCAGAATTTATTGAGTAAAAAGCAGATAAGCTTTATGTCATAGAAAGATGAGAGAGAAAAAGATAAAACCTGTATTATGCAAGAACCAAAACAGTCTAAACACCAACTCAAAATAGTCTGAAATTAACATCATATAAGGTAGCATAAAAACCTTCATCCTAAAGCACAAAGCCAGCATACCAACAATGTTCAAATTCCCCAAAATTTCCCCCCTGATTTCCACCCCTGTTGCACTATAAAAGAGGGCCATTGTTTCATTAGAGGGGGGTGGTTAAAAAAAGACCAAAGCAACCATCCAAAGAAAAATCCAGGGCGAGAGACATAACAAGCAAAGCCAAGAATACAGAAAAACCAAAAAAAGAGAGAACACAGGGGCCAGCAAAACGAAAGTGAGAGAATTGAATCAAGCCAACAAGCCAAGAGATTTTTGGAAAACATACAGAAAACCAAAAGAGACTGAACACAGACGGCTAGAGGAGTGAGATAACCAAGCAACAGAAAATTTGCAACAATCACAAACTCAGCTCAAACATTTATCACCAGCTTTCTAGGTGTAGATCACGGGATAGTTTGCTACCTCTGGCTTTCTACTTCACTCATTTGTCGACCTCTAGGTAAGTCAATCCATCTTTGCCATTTATCTTCCTCGCGTGATTGTGTGAACTTTCATTTTAATGCCTTCTTTTTAATATTCCTGCAAACAGAAATAGAAACAATGTTTACATCAAACTTCTCGCACGACCACTAATTATTTTTTTAAAAAATAACACAGGGATAAAAGACAGTAGATAAATAGAACCGAACACAAACCTTAGCAATCTTAGTGTTGACCCCATCTTTCTTTTCCACTTTCTTTGCGTCTTTTCTCGAATCAAGCATTGTAATTGACAAATCAGAAACATTTTTCTTCATCTTCTCAGCCTAAACTTCCCTTCGCCACCATAACCTCTGCCTCAGTTTCCATCTTATCCCTCTCTAATCTTTTTCACTTGTCCATTCTCCATAACCAAATTCAAAACCGAAGTTAGCAACTAAGTTCGAAGCTTTTTTTGGATCGAAAAATAATAAAAAAAACAAAAAGAAGAGTTTAAGAGAATGGTGGAAATGAACCTGACAAATCCCGCAACCTGACGTCCACTGTGTTCAGCCACAACCCAGACCCGATCGATCGGCCACTGCGCCGTCTCAGGGTCTTCATCTGCTATTGAAATCTGGAGTAGTCTTTTTCTTTCAGTAAGTGAGAAGTTACACTGAACTACACGAACAGCGAGAAGAACGTGTGAGTAAGAAGAGTTGAGATTGGAATCCTTTCCCAATGCTGAACCGTGTGGTGCCCCTTTTAAGCAATTAGGGTTTTCATCAACCCATTTTTTTGTTTTTTTTGTGTTGGGTTTGGACCCCATTAACCCGGTCCGACCCAGCAGCTTGTTTTTTGCTTGATTTCTTACTAATTTTCTTTCTATTGGTGGCATATGGGCTCAGCCCATTCTGAATTTACTCCCCTCACTACCATTTTTCCAGCGGTACCCCCCCCCCCCCCTGGCTCAATCTTTTTGTATTTCATTTTCTTTTTTACTTCTTAATCGTGTCTTTTATTTTGATACAATGACAAAATAATAATTATTTTCTTAATTAAGTTATAATATAAAAATATATACTTTTAGAATTAGATTTTAATTTTCTTTCAATATTTTCTTTACTTAAAAAACACAAAATATATATATTTAGAATGTGTTTAAATTAGGTTCCAGATTACTTTTAAATTTTTATTCGTTTATTTAATTTAATATAAAAACCAAAGATTTAGAATTTAAGTTACTCATTCAAACTGTGATACTACTCCCTTAGGTAGCTCTATGAGGCGATTAAACCCCGTTTCGATCGCCTTATATCGAAAAAAGACTTTTAGCTCACTTGTACATAACAAACAACTAAGACGTTTCTTAGTCTCCCTTTTAAAACTTTTTTTCTTCTTCTTCTTTTGTAAATTAAAAACTTAACTGTCACAAATCAAAAATCCAAAACACTTTTAATCATTACTTGAACTTATTTTAAAACTCACAAAACACGCAACAAATCAAAACTTCCCCCAAGGGGCATGTTATCTCTGTTCTACCGTGATACCGGCTATGCCTATTGCTAGAATGCGTGCGTTAACGCTGCCCACTAAAAAACACCGACATGCGAACCATTTTCTAGAGGAACTACGGTGTTCTGATTCCTTCATTGGATACGTAGGCAAAGGGTCACGAAACCCTCACAAACGCAATAATAAAACCATTCATTTACCCTTTAAGCAAACATAGTTGTAGATATATACACCCTTAAATCCAAACAAACAAAATGGATCCCGTTGAGTACAACGGATGTGAGGGGTGCTAATACTTTCCCCTCGCATAACCGACTCCCTTACCCTTTCTCTTGGTCGCAAGACCATCTTATCCATTCCCTTGTGGTTTTATTGATATTTCCCCTTCCTTCGGGATAAATAAAGTTCGGTGGCGACTCTTTGTTTTCTGCCGGTAGCTTCAGCTGGAGACTCTGCTGGGGACTTTTTGTGAGTCTCTCTTAGTTTTGTTTATTTGTATTTTTGGGTGTTTATTTGCTTCATTTTGCTTTATTGTTTTATTATTGCCTTATTCTTTTGTATATATTGCATATATTGTTGCTACTCACATATTCTGGATACATTGTGATGTTGGGTTTGGTGATTACTTTTGATAAGTCCTATACCTGGACTTGGGTTACACGTAGGATTAGGACGGGCGGTATAGTCATGTTAACTTTGAGGGAGTAATCCCGAAGAAGGAGGCATGAAAATCCCCCACTCAGTGGAGGTCCCCTTGAAAGTAATGATGTTTACCGAGTAATCAGGAAGACGTTGTTGCTTTCAAACTGGGAACTCGAGAAGCTGAGGGCCGTAGAACCATTAATCCATCCTGGCCTTTTAGGTGCAGTGCTGAGACTATAACGGAGTAATCCGGAAGTAGTTGTCACGCGATATTGCACTCGGACGAGTTTTTCCTGTGAATATTACTAATTACCAAGTAATTAGGACGTCAGTAATATCCAAAGGAAGGGCATAGACTTCGAGAACTCTTTAGAACCTTGTTCGGTAGTTGATAAACCCCTAATACATACCTCATGGGTGGTTACTTTGACTCCATGCCCGTGACGTCGGAATTTTGATCATGTTACTTTCAGCCTGTGCAACGGACTACGCAATGGTTATCCAGAATATGTGGAGTTGATACTTCATGCCATAACATACCATGACATCATATCATCATGTATATATACCTCATATCTAGGGAAATCCAAAGACAAGTCTCGTTAATATAGCTTTTCAAAAAAAAAGGGAAATTTTAAAAGATAGATGAGTCTTTGGGTCTCCTCAGAAATGAAGATAAAGCATTCATCCATACTATCGTGCATTCATTTTTCACAACAAAAAACTCATTGGGGTCCCTTTTCTCAGACTACAGTAAACAGCAAAGACGACTCCTCCACATCCTTACCGTACCAGAGGCAACCAGCAAAGGCTAATGGATCTTTTTGAAGAGAACCAGAATGCACTCCGTCGGGATATGGACACCATGGATACTCACATGGATCAACTTATGGAAACCCTTCATACCGTGATCAAGGGTCAAGAAAAACTACACCAAAGTGTTTCCAAGCTTACTACTGCTGCACCCTCCACTTCTGCTAATGGGAGAAATGACAATGCAAATGTTGAGACTCCTACTGGTGCTCCTTGGAATGATGTCGACGATCATCATGATGTTATTGATCTTGATGAACCCCAAGTGAACCTTGCTGTCGGGGTTGCCGAAACTGCGAAAATGTATCATGCTCTCGAAGAGCGACTCAGAGCCATGGATGGTATCAAGGCTTCCAGATTCAATACTGCTGCAATGTGCCTCGTGCCTGGGGTAGTTATTCCTCCCAAGTTCAAAGTCCCAGAGTTTGACAAATACAAAGGAACTTCTTGCCCAGAGACTCATCTTTGTTCCTATTGTCGCAAAATGGCGGCCTATGCTGAAAATGAACCATTACTCATACATTTCTTTCAAGACATCTTGACTGGGGCATCGTTGGATTGGTATATGCAATTGGAAATGTCTCATGTCAGTACTTGGGGAGAACTTTCTGACGCTTTTTTGAAACATTACCATTACAATACTGCCATGGCTCCTAGCCGTACTCAGCTCCAAGGGATGGTACAGAAATCTGAAGAGTCTTTCAAAGAATACGCTCAGAGGTGGCGTGAACTGGCTGCAAGGGTCCAACCTCCTCTCTTGGATCGTGAATTGATTGATCTGTTTATGGGTACCCTACGAGGCCCTTATCTCCAGCATATGCTCAGTAGCACTTCTACTTCTTTCTCGGATATGGTTATTATTGGTGAATGTGTTGAGATGTGCATTAAGGCTGGAACGATTCAAGGTGTTCCTAACAATGTTAACAATAATGCGAGCATTAGTAGAAAACCATTCTCTGGTTTTGTCAAGAAGAAAGAGGGCAAGACTAGTGCCATCACCATCAACCAAGGAAGAGCTCCCGCATTTCCTCAAGTCTGATTCCCTTATTTTCCTACACCTGCTGCTATTCCCAACCAATTTGTTCCTCAAGTATATGCTGCTATAACTCCAGCACCCTGGATGACCCAACAATGGCCTTTCGCTCCGCAACCACATTATGTTCCGCAACAACAATTTGCACCTCCTCCAACTTATCAACAACCGAATCAAAAACCACAAGGCCCGAGAGCCCCTCAAAGACAAAGAGCCCATGAAAGAATATTTGATCTCATTCCTATGTCCTATGCTCAGCTTCTCCCACAGTTACTTGCTAGTCAATTGGTTCAATTGCGTGAACTCGGTCCACCGCCAAATCCTCTCCCTAGGGGGTATGATATTAATGCTCATTGTGAATTCCATTCTGGTGCCCCAGGCCATACAATTGAAAATTGTAGAGCATTCAAATGCAAAGTTCAATATCTCATCGATACAAAAGCCATCAACTTCAACCCTGTTGGTCGGAATATTCAAAATAATCACATGCCTCCTCATCAAGGGGGAACGGTCAATGCTATTTAAGAAGTTAATGAACGTGTTTTGGTATCAAAGGTTGACGAAATTAAGATATCTTTAGAAACTGTCAGAGAACATTTGTTGAAGCATGAGGTGCTACAAGAACTCCATGACTTTTGCTTAACATGTTCCTCCAAACCTGAAGAGTGTGTTGAGTTGAAGACGACCATCCAACAGTTGATCAATGAAGGTGTCCTGCAGATAGAGAAAGTATTCCGAGAAGAAGAGATTGATGTCCTGGAAATCCCCTACTATCCGAGAAGCTTTTCAGCAACCCCTAGTATTCCGTTAACAATTCAGGTTCCTATTACCCCCACAATGATTCAAGCTCCTATTCCTCCTACAAGCAGCGACTCCAAGGCAGCTCCATGGGAGTATAATGTGGTCTATATTCATGGAAGGAGGTATGAGTTCCCTCCGGTTGGTGACAAGAATGTTACCAACATTGCGGGAACTAGTAACATGACTCGCAGTGGTTGGATCTTTTCTCCTCCACCACCACCTCCTAGGGAAACTAACAGTGAAGCTCTAGCTAAGGCTAGGGGAAAGCAAGTGATGGATAATCAACCCGAACTTTCTGTAGGACAAGAAGCGGAGCAACTTTTAAGAATTCTCAAGCGGAGTGATTACAAAGTAGTGGATCAACTCAACCAGACACCATCCAAGTTTTCCATCTTGTCTCTCCTTTTGTGTTCAGAGGCCCACCACAACGCCTTATTGAAGACCTTATGTTCCGCTCATGTTACCCAAGACATCTCTGTGGCCCAGTTTGAAGGAATAGTCACCAACATCGTTGTGGGAAATTGTTTGGATTTCTGTGATGATGAACTCCCAATTGAAGGCAGAGCCCATAATAAAGCGTTGCATGTTCCTATGAAGTGTCTGGACACTGTTCTATCTCAAGTTTTGGTGGATACGGGATCTTCACTCAATGTGATGCCTAAGGCTACCTTGTTTAAGCTAAATATGGATTGAGTAATGATGAGGCCCTCCACTCTAAATGTTAGAGCGTTTGATGGTTCGAGAAGATCAGTGGATGGAGAAGTGGATTTGCATGTCAAGATTGGTCCCCACACTTTCTATTTGTCATTCTATGTCATGGACATTCGTCCATCCTATACTTGCCTTTTGGGTCGTCCATGGATTCATGTAGCAGGAGTTGTGACATCTACTCTTCATCAACGCCTGAAGTTTGTTGCGAATGATCAAGTTGTCGTCGTTTGCGGGGAAGAAGACATAGTGATTAATAATCTGACTACCTACCGTTATGTGGAAGTGCAAGGCGAGGTACAAGAGTTTCCCTTTCAAGATCTGGAGATTGTTACTGTTGACAAGTTCCCCGTCGTGGAATGTAGGAAGTCTGAGATACCCCTAGCCTCTTTGAAGGATGACAAAGCTCTCGTAGAAGCTAGACCTCCCCATGACAGTTGGGGGAAATTGATTGAAGTGCCAGAGAAGAAAGACCGTTTTGGTCTTGGGTATAAATCTTCATCCTCCGTGCAAGCTGGTTGGGTTCCTCTCAAAGGACAGTAGGTTCCCCCAATTTCTGAAGTGTTCGTCAGTGCTGGTGTAGGCAAAGAAGGACAAGTACTCTCCACAGATGTTGAAGGTGACGATGAAGATATTTCAAGATTTATCTATCAAGTTGCACCGGACCAGGAGCTCAGCAATTGGACTTCCGTGGACATCCCTGAAGTTGTTGTCCTTGACGTGTAATTTTCTGTTTCCATTTTAAGTCGTATGTCCTGCCCAAGGCATACTGACAGCTTGTAGAAGGGGCCCCTTATATTTCAATATCCGTTTAACATTGAATGAAAAATCGCATTTTCGCATACAATTTTGTTCTCTGTCTTTTCTTTTTACTTTTACTTTTTCAAAATAAAAATGGCAATACTTTTCTTTTCATATTCTAAATATTCTTTTTCAATTTCTAAAAATAAAACATAAAATCATCGATCATGCAAATCCATCTCGGACTCCGTTGGAAATGATAATGTTATGGATCCTTATATCCTTGAGAATTCAGTTGATCATGCTAACGAAGATAGTGAGGAAGATTGTGAAGTCCCTGAAGAACTAGCCAGGCTCTTGAGACAGGAAGAGAAGGTCATCTAGCCGTATCAAGAAGAAACAAAAGTCGTCAATCTCGGTACTGAAGAGTTAAAGAGAGAAGTCAAGATATGGGCCGCCTTGCAAAGCAAAGAAAATAAGGGGTTGATTGAGTTACTTCGAGAGTATGCTGACATCTTCGCCTGGTCGTATGAAGACATGCCCGGCTTAGACACTGATATAGTAATGCATAGATTGCCACTCAAGCCAGAATGTCCTCCTGTAAAGCAAAAACCAAGAAGGACCAGACCCGACATGGCTTTGAAGATCAAAGAAGAGGTTCAGAAACAGCTCGATACAGGTTTCCTATCTGTGATAAATTACCCGCCTTGGATTGCTAACATTGTGCCCATACCTAAGAAGGATGGTAAGGTACGTATGTGTGTTGACTACCGAGACTTGAATAGAGAAAGCCCGAAGGATAATTTCCCGTTGCCTCATATTGATGTATTGGTTGATAACACTGCTCAGTCTTCGGTGTTTTCCTTTATGGATGGGTTCTCTGGCTACAATCAGATAAAGATGGCTCCGGAAGACATGGATAAAACAGCTTTCACAACTCCTTGGGGTACCTTTTTATATAGAGTCATGCCTTTTGGTCTTAAGAACGTTGGCGTGACATATCAGCGAGCTATGGTGACTCTCTTTCATGACATGATTCATAAAGAAGTCGAGGTGTATGTGAACGACATGATTGCGAAGTCACAGACTGAGGAAGAACATTTGGTTCATTTGAAGAAGTTGTTTGATCATTTGAGAAAGTTCAGGTTAAGGCTTAATCCCAAGAAATTCACCTTTGGGGTTCGATCGGGCAAGTTACTTGGTTTTATCGTGAGTTAACGGAATTGAAGTAGATCCAGACAAAGTAAAAGCAATACAAGATATGTCGGCGCCAAAAAATGAGAAGGAAGTACGAGGTTTCCTTGGAAGGTTGAATTTCATAGCCAGGTTCATTTCCCATCTTACTGCTACCTGTGAACCCATCTTTAAATTTTTACGCAAGAATCAAGATGTCCATTGGGATGAGAGTTGTCAAGAAGCTTTCGAGAGGATTAAGCAGTGTCTTCAAGAACCACCAATACTCATACCACCAGTTCCCAGGAGACCTCTCATTATGTATTTAACTGTGCTTGAAGGATCTATGGGTTGTGTGCTCGGACAACATGATGATACTGGACGAAAAGAACACGCCATTTATCACCTGAGCAAGAAGTTTACTGATTGTGAATCAAGGTATTCCTTACTTGAGAAGACTTGTTGTGCTCTTACGTGGGCAGCTCGACGTTTGAGGCAGTATATGTTGACACATTCTACACTTCTTATATCTAAGATGGATCTGATAAAGTACATCTTCGAGAAACCAGCACTTACAGGCAGATTGGCTCGGTGGAAAATGCTGTTGTCTGAGTATGACATCCAGTACATCACACAAAAGGCTATCAAAGGTAGCATTCTTGCTGATCATCTCGCTCACCAACCATTGGAAGAATATCAGCCCATAAAGTTTGATTTTCCAGACGAGAATATTATGAAACTTGATGACAATGAAGGATCTGAACCAGGGGAGCGATGGACTCTCACGTTCGATGGTGCGTCAAATGCTATGGGTCACGGTATTGGGGTAGTTCTGACCTCTCCATGCAACACTCACATACCTTTCACTGCCAGATTATGTTTTGATTGCACGAATAATTTCATTGAATACGAAGCTTGTGTGATGGGCCTTGAAGCCGCCATTGATTTGAAGATCAAGATTCTTGAAGTTTATGGGGACTCTGCCTTAGTGATACATCAAGTACGGGGTGATTGGGATACACGACACCCTAATTTAGTTCCATACAGGGATTACATAGTTGAGTTATTGCCCGCTTTCGATGAGGTCACCTTTGAGCACATTCCCAGAGAAGTGAATCAACTGGCAGACGCTCTGGCCACTTTAGCAGCAATGTCCAAAGTCAGTTACCCGAATCATGCACCCAGTATAAGGATCTGTCATTACAAGGAGCCAGCACGCATTTTCCCTACTCATTGTCTCACAACTGAAGATGTATCAGATGAAAGGCCGTGGTACTTTGACATCAAAAGATATCTTGAGAAGCAAGAGTACCCCGAAGGTGCTATAATTTATGATAAGAGGACTCTCAGAAGGTTGGCGTCTAAGTTTTTACTGTTAGGAGACATTTTGTACAAGAGAAACTTTGATTCGGTTCTGCTCAGATGCGTGGATAGACACGAAGCAGAATCCATTATACGAGAAATACACGAGGGATCTTTTGGGACTCATGCCAGTGGGAATTCCATGGCCAAGAAAATCCTACGAGTAGGTTATTTCTAGACGGCGATGGAAAGCGGCTATTGTGTATATGCCAAAATGTGCCACAAATGTCAGGTTTACGCAGATAGGATACATGTTCCTCCCACTTTTAAATGTGATAACTTCACCATGGCCCTTTGTAATGTGGGGCATCGATATGATTAGATGCATCGAGCTGAGCGCTTCAAATGGACACAGGTTTATCCTCGTTGCTATTGATTACTTCACCAAGTGGGTGGAAGCGGCTTAGTACAAGAATGTGACCAAGCAAGTTGTCACTCGTTTCATCAAAAGAGAGATCATATGCCGGTATGGAACTCCTAACAAGATCATCACTGATAACGGGTCAAATCTCAACAACAAGATGATGATGAAGGAAATGTGTGAAGAGTTCAAGATCGAGCACCATAATTCGTCACCTTATCGGCCAAAGATGAATAGGGCAGTCGAAGACGCTAACAAGAACATAAAGAAGATCATCCAGAAAATGGTGAGAACATACAAAGATTGGCATGAGATGTTGTCTTTTGCCCTGCATGGCTATCGAACTTCAGTGCGTACTTCCACCGGGGAAACTCCATTTTCACTAGTCTATGGTATGGATGCGGTACTCCCGGTCAAAGTGGAGATTCCTTCCTTAAGGGTTTTGATGGATACTAAGCTTGATGAAACTGAATGGATTCAAACGAAACTCGACCAACTCAATCTCATCGAAGAAAAGCGCCTGGCATCCATTTGTCACGATCAGTTATACCAACAGCGTCTCAAGAGGGCATTTGACAAGAAGATTCGGCCTCGAGAGTTCCACGCAGGTGACCTGGTCTTAAAAAAGATTCTCCCAATCCACACTGATCCAAGAGGCAAGTGGACTCTCAACTATGAGGGACCATACATCGTGAAGAAAGCTTTCTCAGGAGGTGCTCTAATCCTGACAAACATGGATGGGAAAGACGTTCCACTTCCAGTCAATTCAGACTCAGTAAAAAAATACTACACATGAAAGGACCCGCTAAGTCGAAAACCCGAAATGACGGCTTAGGAAAAAGTTAGGGCTAAAAAAAGTAAAAAAGGAATAACCCGCTAAGTCGAAAACCCAAAAGGGAGGCTTAAGCAAAAATGGGTGTCCCGGTGGATTGAAAACCCGAAAGGGCGATCCAGGAAAAAATTAGGGACAAAAAGCGAGAGACTGCAGTCTAAAGACTCTTCACGTACACCCTCCTAATGCGGGATGGATCAATCTAGCTATTATCCCTTGGAAGCATGGCACTAGGACGACCCAGGATGCGAGAACTATATCAATATCAGTTTTAACGGAAATTCGAGATTTTCTTATTGCCATTTTACCCGTTGTATTTCTTTTCATTTCCGCAACTTCCTCATTTAGGAGTTGTTTCTATGTATGAATGCCCCTTCACGGGCCAAACTCATTAATAAAAATTTTCCCTTCCATTAAAAAAATCTTTGTTATGTTCTTTTACTTTATTTTTCGTATGTGAATCGTGATTTAAATTATTTGTTAAGCATTGCATTGAAAACAATAAGTTAATAATAATCACGAGCTAAGATGTGAAACACTACATTACATGGATATGAAGGCATCCCAAGGGAATGCTGTGGCGTTCCAGTGTTCGCTCTTCTGTGCAGATAGCAGGTAGTAATGGTCACCTTGACCAAGATGTCATCCTTGTCACCTCCTTACAATCGACCGAGCACTCGATTCTCCCACACGGAGAAACTTGGGGCATTGATTGAGAATCACGTCTCTTTTCAGTTATTCACAAAAAGTCCAACACATGAAGGAAGTCAGATCAAGTCATTTCTCACCAGCAAGATTTAATTCCCCAGTGAACTCGGCAAGGCTAACCCTTTTCTCTCAAATTTCAAGCACCAGTCCATATTAGTACCTCAAGATTACGAGCAACAGATCCCAATGAGTTTTTGGCATTTTACACACGATAATCATCACGACATATTGCATTTCATCCTCAAACGCATAGCCTATCCATGGATCATCATGTCACACTTCAAATGCATGTGAAGCATGAGTCAGATCAATCCCAAATCAACAAAACATCCTCACAAAGAATATCATCCTCATAATTCCCAGTTAACATCTATTATTACACTACCAACTAAAATAAACCAGGGTGTTAGTACGTCATGCTCCCCAACTCTCAATACTCATCTTATCTCTCTTAAGGTCGTAGATCGTCCGTAGGTCTTACCATCGCATTATATTTTTAAGGTCGTAGATCGTTCGTAGATCTTACCTTCGCATTTTAGGGTCGTAGATCGTCTGTAGATCTTACCATCGCGTTATATTTTTAGGGTTGTAGATCGTCTATAGATCTTAACTTCACTTTATCTCTCTTAGGGTCGTAGGTCGTCCGTAGACTTTACCCTCTCCTCCTCGTATTTTTAAGGTCGTAGATCGTCTGTAGATCTTATCGTCACGTCATCTTTCTAAGGCCATAGATCGTTCATAGATCTTACCTTCACTTTATCTCTCTTAGGGTTGTAGGTCGTCTATAGACTTTACCCTCTCCTCCTCGTATTTTTAAGGTCATAGATCGTCCGTAGATCTTACCGTCACGTCATATTTCTAAGGTCGTAGGTTGCCCATAGATCTTACCTTCACTTTATCTCTCTTAGGTTCGTAGGTCGTCAGTAGACTTTACCCTCTCCTCCTCTTATTTTTAAGGTCGTAGATCATCCGTAGGTCTTACCTTCGCATTTTAGGGTCGTAGATTGTCCGTAGATCTCACCATCACAATATATCTTTTTAGGGTCATAGATCGTCCATAGATCTTACCATCGTGTTATCTTTTTAAGGTTGTAGATCGTCCGTAGATCTTACCATCGTATTATCTCTCTTAGGGTCGTAGGTCGTCCGTAGACTTTACCCTCTCCTCATCTTTTTTAAGGTCGTAGATCATCCGTAGATCTTACCATCGCGGTATCTTTTTAGGGTCGTAAATCGTCCGTAGATCTTACCATCGTGTTATCTTTTTAAGGTCGTAGATCATTCGCAGATCTTACCATCGCGTTATCTTTTTAGGGTCGTAGATCGTCCGTAGATCTTACCATAGTGTTATCTTTTTAGGGTCATAGATCGTCCGTAGATCTTACTATCGCGTTTTTTTAAGGTCGTAGATCGTCCGTAGATCTTACCGTCGCGTCATCTTTCTAAGGTCGTGGGTCGCCCATAGATCTTACAGTTGCGTCATATTCTTAGGGTCGTAAGCCTTCCACATACTTTACCCTCGTGTTATCTTTAAGTTTCTCATGAATCCTACCTCCAGTCATCGCGACATTGTCAGCCATATCCTTTCAGTCACTCTGCCACCCACTTCCTCAAGAACCTTGTATTGACATCGTTACCCCAGTACGAGCTATCGTTACTTAACCATGTTTATCCATCATGATTGGTCCATCGAAAGACCAGTTTGTCTTTCCCCAGCAGACATTCACACCAATGAATGACACTCACACCATCTCTCCAGGGCAAATTTAGGGTCCTGGTATTTAATCATCTTCCACCTTGAACTTCCGAAAGGCTGACGCCAATCTCGCCTTCAGGTTTAAGACGATTAAATAGGGACAGTTGTCGTACCCCAAATTTGCCTATCTCTTTTATTTTTGCTTGGCTTTGGACTTTGCATTCCATTTGCATCATTTTATTACTCAGTCATTTGCATATCCCGCATCTCATGGAATCAGGCGCTTTGGTTCGAGGTATTAGGGTTGCGCCCTCTTTGTGTCTAATTTTGTTTTAAAGTTTTCTTATCAGGTGAAAGGGAACGCATCTGGTTCTCGGTTAGTGGATCGTGGAAGGAATTTTGCCATCACGTTACAAGGTTGGTTCTCGCTCAAATTTATCAGGGCCTGGATTAGGGTTTATTTCCCTATTTGTTGGTCAAGAGGCTAGGGTTTTAGGTCTTTGATTTCTATGAAGACGTTTCCTTCGCATGCCTCAAAGATGGCTCAAGGCTCAGGGCATTAGGTCAAGAATTTCACCTCCTCGCCACCGAATTTTATTTTATCCAAAAGGAAATGTGAAAAAGCACAGGAAAGACCTTTGAGATTGTTTCTTGAGTTCGGGGGATAGATTATGAAAAGGGAAGGTATTAGCACCCTTTTCATCCATGGTTTTCCATGGGCTCTTAGTTACTTGCTAGATCACTTATCTTTTTGTTTGAAAATGTGCTTTGTGTGATTTTTGAAAGTATTTTGAAAAGGCGTCATCGTTTAGGCAAATTTTGTAATGATTCTCGTTCGTAAGAATGTATACAAAGTGTTGATCTTTTGAAAATGTTTTCAAACTTGAAAGATGTTTTTGAAAGTGTTGGTGTTTCTTTTGAAAATAGCAAGGAGGTTTTTGGTTTTGAAATTGAGCAAGCAACTAGGAACAATCTAACTACTCAAAAGTCTTTCATGTTTATTTCCTCTTTCCTTTGACATTGTTATCTTACCATTGATTTGATAAGTAACCCTATCTTTGGATGTAAACGGGATGGGCGTGGGTCATCGTATAACCATGATTAGCAATGTTGCAAGGTATCTTAGGATTTTTCTTTAGGGACTAAGATCATTTTGAAAGGCAACTTTTGATAGCGTCAACGAGGGACTATGATCTTGTATTTTATTTGTTTTTGCTAAGACACCCCACATGCATAATATGGTCATTTTTTTAAGGCAACAAAGTGGATTTTACCCTAGGGGTGCTTGTGAGCAAGTGTATTAATTTTTCATGGTTGATTTTTCTTTGATTAGGGTTTGCTATTTGTTGATTTTATATTCTCATACAAACCCTAATTACTAGCATTTATATAAAGCGATAACTTGAGAAAAGTAAAATTACTACGCTATTACATCATTAGGGGAGGGGGTGTACAAATTTACAAATGGGAATTGCAAGAAAATTAAACCTAATTATTTATTACAACCATATTGAATATTGTACAAAATTGAAAATAAAAATACAAGAATATAAATGGAAAAAGAAATGATTTTTGTTGTTTTTATGAAAGGGTTTTGTCTTGACCTAAATAAAGGAAATGATTAATTAAAATTAAATAAAATTAACTTAAACTAATTAAGAAAAGAAACTAATTTGAAAAGGATTTTTTAGGGTTTTTTATGAAAAGGTTTTAAATTAATGAAAATAAAATGAAGATTAATTAATTAAAATAACCTAAGTTCTAAATTAATTTTAACTAAAATATAAAATAATATATAATTTATCCTAAGTCTAAAAATTATTTATTTAAGAAAAAAAAGAAATTAATTTGTTTTAGAAAAATGTTTTTAGTCTTTTTTGTTTTATGGAAAGAAAATAAAATACATAATTATAAATAATAAATAAAAATAAATTTGGATTTTTTATGATTTTATGAAAATAATAATAGTAATAATAATAATAATAATATTAATAATAATAATAATAATAATAATGAAAAAATAAAATAAAAATACAAATATAAAGAAAAGTCGGGCGGGGTTAGAAAATGAAACAGGGAGTAAAATAAGCAAAAAAGGCCAGGCCCAACAAAGGGGGGCCCAACGTTGCAAACAAACAAAAAAAAACTGTAAAACGTAAAAAGAAAAAGCAAAAGGCAGCGCTGGGTCTTGAACGCGTGACCTTGAGGTTACCAGTGCGCTGCCTTACCACTGGGGTGGTTGTACATCCGTTAACATAAGCAAAACAAAAATATATAACATCAATCCAATCCTGAAAATGACTTCATCTTCAACCTCCAGCCAAAGAATCTGTAACTTGCTCATTTCTCAACCATTTGCAAAAATGTAAACATGAAAATTGCTCCATTTTGTCACACGAATCTAACCATATAAACATCATAAGATATAAATCAAAGATGAATGAGAATTTCTAAAAATACCAAATTCTGACCTAAATATTTCAGAAAGTTCAAACTCAAAATTCTCCTAGCTCAATCAAAATAAATGAAATCTATGGACATGTATAGTTTCAGGGCAATGATGTCTACATTTTATCTTACAAATGCAAGTCTAACAATACCTAAATATGAAGATAGAAGTTCAAGAAAATACCTCAAAACTGGAAATCGTGAAATGGATTTGAGCTTGTTTCAGGCAGTGGTGATGATCAAGTTAGCTTCCTTGGACCTCTAGGAAGCTAATGCAATGCTTAGCTTAAGTTGAGAGTGGCTGAAATTGCCTGGAGAAGTCCAACTGCAATGCTCTATTTTTGGCTATGGAAGTTGATGAAGATGATGTTACAGTCTGCAAACAGGGACATGGATGATTTGTATTTGATATGAGGAAGCTTTTAAAACCCAAAGGCCAAGAAATGTACGATTGGTTTTGAAGATTGAAGTTCAAAGTCAGAAATGACACAAAAATGGAGGTTCTGTGCAATCTGAGTTTTCAGGATGTTTGGGAGTGTTTTCAATTGTGTGTTAGCTTGAAAACAACTTGTATAGTTATATGAAAAAGGTTAGAGGGTTTGAAGTTGACAGAACTGTGAGGTATAGAGTTATGGCTATGTTACTTGATTTTGAAGAAAAGTGGTAAAACAAATTTCAATGTGTAGTACAAGCATGGCCTGAGTTTATGGGAGGCTCTAGACATGTTGCTTTTGCCTTTGGCATTGCTTGTGTTCAGATGAAACAAGTTAGGAGCTCTATACATTGACTTTGTGATTAAAGTCAATTTTCCAAAATGGAAGTGTGAACTTTGTTCCATTAATGGAATAATCACTTGGACAAAGACTCAAACACTTGGATCATAGCTCAAATAGTTGTGCAATATTATGATTATGGATAGATTTAGATGTTAGAATCCTGCAAAGTAAGATTCATGCAGCATAGGCTTGGATTTGAATTCTTGTTCATCATGAAATGACTTGTAATTCAAGTTTGAAAACCCTAACTCCATCTCTTCGATTCTCCTTGCTCACAAATGATCTCAGGGAGTTCTGGGACATTTTGGAAAGCTTGTAATGTGCTCTACAACCCCTCTTTGAATTAATTTTGAAAATTTTCCCTTGGAACTATATGAAAAAGTGTCATGAAGTTAGGTCAAAATCCTGACCAAAACTAGGGGAAAATTTCACTAAGTGTTCAATTTTAAGGCTATGACTTTACGAATTAATAACTTGAGACCCAAACATTTGTAGAAGAAGTTGTGTAAAGCAATGTTGTAGATATCCTAGAGATATACAACTTTCATGTTGAAAGTTTCTTCTAAATCATCTTGCATCATGGTGAAAAATTGGCTCAAAGTTATGAAAAAACATGAAGTTTTAAACACTTAGAAAACTTTCTAAGTTAGAAAACTTTGACTTTTCAAAATGAAATCTTGACTTTTTGATTTCTTGATGAATAAGTTTCATGTTTTGACATATTTTGATGAATTGTGATCTTTGACATTGAATTTTGACCAAAAAGTCAAAGTTTGACTTTTTAGTGTACAATTGACTTTTGATTAGTTGACTGAAAATTCACTATCAATCCAATTGATCTTGAGCAATGTTTTAGGTCATGACATTAGGTAAAAAATATGCAATTGAACTCTTGAGATCATGCTTCAAACCAATTGACCATTGCTAGGTCAAAAATAAAAAATTGCCCTTTCTCAGTTAAAACCCTAATTTTGACCATTTTGTCCTTTTGATGATTTGATCAAATTTCTTGAGGGATTGTAGTCCAAACTTGATCAAATGATATATATATGAGTTTATAATGTTGATGTGGATAAAAAATTATGAAATTTGACTGTAAATTGGCCGCAGTTGACTTTTTCCCAAATACACTTGATTTTTAGGTCAACTGCTCAATTGACTGAGCAAAAATGTGATCCAAGGCTTGAAACTTGACATGAGTAATCTTGGGGGTCCATAATGATCCATTAAAGTCATATGAAGCATTGAAAGTTCAATTATCCTTGTGCAATCTCAAACCCTAATTATGGTCATCAGTGCTTAAGGAGGTGTCTTGAGCTGATCAACCCTAGTGCAGTCTTGAACCAAGAGAGATCTTTGTGAGAAAATATTTGATAAATGAGAGGGAAAATTTTGGGGTACAACAGATGTGATTTTCACGTCACAACTTTGTGACATTGAAATCACATCGCAACCAATTTGCCACCCCCTCCCCGGCCATGTGATCGTGCGCGTCGCAAATAATTTGTTGTGACGTGATTTTTCAAGTTGTGACGTAAAATTCACGTCGCAAATGAGAGTATTTTTTGTAGTGTCTTTGTTTTCTTGTTACGAAATTATCAAAAATAGATGCAAATCTGTTGTTTGTTATCAAAGAAAAGTATGTTAACTTTAATGATTTCGAAGGTTTAGAAATAACTTTGAGGGAAGCTATTAACAAACAAAAGTTTAGTGGTTACTTTAACATTCTACATGGCCCTATATACACTAACCATGTTAAAGAGTTTTGGATGAATGTATCTGTTGTAGCAGCTGGTGATAAAGAAATAATCCAGTCTTATGTCAATGGCGATCATTTTTTCATTACTCCATCACTGATTACTTTGACAATCAACTGTGAAGTGTTTGATAGTTGTGTTGAACATTATGAATTCAACCATGTTTATGCAAACCACCTTTATCTATTGTATGCCAACAAAAACAATCTCGCTAGTTTTGTTTCTCTACGCTCTGTTCCAAATTTTTGGTTTCAACTTCTAGTGTCAAATCTCCGCCCAAGAGAGAAAGACATGGAAACGCTTACTTGGTATGACAAGCATATCTTGTTATTCCTCACCTACAACATGAGAGTTAATCTTCCTCTTACCATTTTCAACTTCTTGAAGAAAATTATAGAGACTTCTTGTGAGGAAAAGACTTTTCTCATACCTTATGGAAGAGTTCTTTCTGAACTTTTCAATAAGTTAGGGATGATTATGGGTGATGTTATAGTTGAGTGGACTGAGAAGTTTGAATTTGTTGAGTAGGTTTATTTGTTTTTGTTGTTGTAGTTGCTTTGGTGATGTTGTAGTTCATATCAATGAAATATTAAAATTTTATTATTATTGCATATTCTTGTTTAACCCAGTTTTTGTGTTAAGTCGTTGAAAGCAGTTAAAAATACGGCAAATAGAATTCAAAGCGAAGTTCTTTATAGCTATATTACCTCAGTTCTAAAACAAAAACAAGATAACATGTTTATTATTATTTTATGGATTAAAAAATGTGCTAACCTATAGTTGTGTTACCCTGATTTTTTATAACACCGACATAACATGTTTATTATCTTATTAATAAAATCAAACTTACGCTCCTAGGACATATTCTCTCGTTTTTTACTCTGTTGGACATGAAAGCTCCATCATAAAATAAATTATTTGTTGTAGTGAAATCAAACAGAATATATTATTTCGCTAACAATCTATAGAATTGAAAAGAACAACAATTGTAGAGACAGAAACAAGAGAGAATGTGTTTTGGAAAAGAAAGACACTTGTGTGCACTGTTTTGATATTCTTTGTCAATAATTGTTTGTGAAGAGGAAGAAGACTGGGATTGTGCGGCGACAAAGAAATTTCTAACACCTTTATAAATTCTTCGCAACAAAAATGCTACATATTAGTCCAATTTAGTGAGTAGTTACACTTACCCATTTACTAGATATGAAGAAAAACCCATAAAAACTGAAACTTTATAAAAAAAAAAATAAGAACATGAACAAGACCCATTTGTTAGATCTAAAGAAAAACCCATAAAAAAAACTAAAACTTAAAAAAAAACACAAACAAGAATAAAACTCTTTGGCTAGATATGACGAAAACCCATAAAAGCTTAAACTTTGAAATCCAAATACGATAAACAAGGTAAACAATAACAATCATACCTTGATTAGAAGATTGGAAATGAATAATAAAAATTAATATTTGTTGTTTCTTTCAACGATATTCATCTCTCTTTAACAACCTTTTTCGTTCCTCTTTCTTGTCGCTCTTTTTCGTTGTTGTTTTCATCAAACTGAAGCTTCAAATATGACCTAAGGTTTCAAATATGAAACTCGATCAAACTAAAAATAATTTCAATAACAAAACTAAAAGTAAGTTAAGTAATAAAATTAAAAATAATTCAAAAAAACTAGCTCAGATATTAAAAATCCATCAATATTAAGTCTAAAGAATTATTCATATTTTATATATTATTTTATTTAATAATTTAATTTATTAATTTAATTTAATATTAATTTTATTTGTTAAATTTTTAATTATATTTTATTAAATTTATTTTTTATATTTTGAATTTATTTTAAAAATTAGTTAATATGTTATTTTTAACCTTTTATATAAGTAATTTTTAACTCAGCTCATATTCATAATAAAAATTTTAATTAAAGAGATATGAAATCAAAAATAGTATTAATTTATCAAATTTTATTATTTAATCAAATATCATTAATATAAAATAAGATTTTTTTGGATACAAAAGAGGGCAACACCCAAGAAAAAGAAAACAAACTAGAACTTAGATGAACATTCCTCGAATTTTTTTTTTTAAATAATTATTTTTTTCAAAAAAAATTCTCAAATAACCACATTTTCAAAATTTTATCAAAATGATCACTTTTTAAATAAAAAAATTTCGCCACACAGAGGAGTAGCCACTCTGTATGGCGCATGCACTCAATTTGAAGAGGAGGCGTCACACTGCATGGCTTGTCCTCCTCTGTAAAGCCATGCAGTGTGGTGCATGCATGTGTTTTTGAGAGGAGGCGCCAACCTCCTTGGCTTGCCAGTGTAATTGCAATTTTCTATAAATACAACCACCCATCCTCTTCAATTTTCCACACCACTTGTTACATAACTCTTAGAAAATGTCTTCAACTCCCTTGCCAAAGTTTTCACTGATCAAAAGAGATGTGCATGTTATTTTTCGGCGACAAAGCCTCCGGTGAAGATCAAACTCTGGAACACACAGACGTTCGAGCATTTTCAGAGGCACTTGATTCGCTGGTTGGAAAGAGACATTCCTGAAGGTGAACAAATCAGAAAAATAGAAAGGCACATCACAGTGAGGAACGAAAATGGAGTAAGCCGATCATGGAAAAAGGTGAGATGCGACGCTGATATCATGATGATGCTGCTTGGACCAGAGGATATTGTGTTGATGGTCTTTATCTCTTAGATATTATGATTTGTTTAGTTGTTTTGTCTGTTTATCATGTTGTCCTATTGTTGTCCTGAGTATGTGGTGTTGTAATTTTTTGTATCCTGATGTGAAAGTTGTTGTAATCGAATGATGAATTGAACACGAAATGATAACTCAAATTTAAATTGAAATATATTGCGTACAACAAATTAAACACTCCGGATAGTTTTCTATTAAAAAGTTATGATGCAGAGCTAGACCCAATATTCAGACAATTTTTCTGATTGTGTCCGGGAAGACGACATGTACCGCATGATCTTATCATTTTGTTGGTCGTATCCATTTCAGTTCTAATACGAGTGCTTTCAGGGCGCCCCTTTTTCTTCTGTCGCATTTGTTCATTGTGCCAAACAATGTCCCCTTCATAAGCAAGCCGGTAATCCTCCTTTGCCAACACGGAGAAGGTATTGATGTACACACTTAAAACGCTATTTACCCTGTACACGGGGGATATATGTTGTATTGGGTCCAAGCGAACATGCGAACATGCCGCTATGACATGAGAGCAAGGCATGCGAAATGCTTGAAACTTTCCGCAATCACACCAACCTCTATCTAGTTCGACTCGATATTATCCCCTTGGCCTCCCCTCATTATGATCCAGTGTCTCTTGTACACTGAACCAACCTTTAATACGACCAAACACGGTGACACTATGGGTGTTTGCTTTTGCAGCCTCCTCGTTAAAGATTTTCATTGTGCATTCATTGAACAACTGCCCTGATTGTAACACTGCCCTTCATTTTGAACTTCTTGTGTCAAACAATGACCCCATTTTGAAATATGTTGCTCTAACCAAAGCGGTAATTGGTAGGTTTCGGATGCCTTTGAATACAAAGTTTAATGATTCCACCAGATTTGTTGTCATGTGGCCCCATCGTTGACCATTGTCAAATGCCCGAGTCCACTTCTCCACTGGAATGTTATCGATCCACCTTAATTCTTCTGAGTTTGCCAACAGGATTTCTTCATGATAGTATCAGAATGACGGTTCTATTAAGGCATACCCTGCATTAATAACTTTCTTTCGAAGTGTCTTGTCTTTGATATGGAGCATGAAGTTTTGTGTGATATGTCTAATGCAATAGACATGTGTCGAAGGGGGATTCTGCCAACCGCTATCAGGGTTATTGTATGCATTCACAATTGATGGATGTCTGTCTGAAATCAAACAAAGGTTGGGTTGTGGAACAACGTGTAATCGAAGATTCTTCAGAAAGAAATTTCATGCACCACCTTTCTCACCTTCAACTAGAGCGAAGGCAATCTGAAAAACATTACTGTTCCCATCTTGTGCCACTGCCATGAGTAATGTTCCTTTATACTTCCTGTATAACCAAGTTCCATCAATCTGTAAAATAGGTTTTCAAAATGCAAAACCCTTGATGCATGGTTCAAACGCCCAGAACAATCGATGAAATATTCCATTCCCACTAACACGAGTTATGTCTGGGGTAAAAGCCGGAAGTGTCTCCAAAATTATAACACTTCCCGGAGCATAATATTTGAGTGCAACCAAAAATCTTGGAAGTTCTTTGTACGATTCCTCCCAATTACCATACACAAGTTCAACTACCTTAGTCCTCTCGATCCATGCCTTCCTGTAAGAGGGAGTATAACTGAATCTCGTAGTGATATGAGAAATAATTGTACTCACCTTTAATTATGGATCTTTGCTAATAAGAGGCAAGATTTCTTGACATATTAGTTGAGAACTAAGTTTCTAATGATCCTGTGTCGGAACGATGGTGATGCAAGTGTGGAGTGGATCAATGGAACCTATTTCCCATGAATCACTTTTCTTCCTGTAAGATGCAGTTAACCGAAAAGGGAAAATTGGTTTTTGACGACATAAAATAACGTACCTCCCTGCATTATTTTTATCTACAGTGAAGTCAGCTAAAATTTCCATGTGGTATTTCTTTTGTTCGAATTTTGTCTCCAACTTTCAAGGCCCCTTCGGTCTGCATATAAGGATCGTGAAAGATATCTGATGCTGGTTCATCTTCCCCCAAGTTCAAGTTCGTCATGTGAAACGGAGGGTCGTACACATGACTTGCAGGTATAGGTTCATGCTCTTGATCTGCAGCATCATCATTGACCATAAAATCAATCGTTGCCTCATCATCTTCTTCTTCTTGGACAATAACATCGACTTCAGGATGGTTGTCCTCGTCAGATTCATCCTCTTCTTCAAAGTCTTGAGAAGGATCTACCACCTGAGATTGATCTGGTTGTTGCAATAAAACATACAGCTTAATCTCATCGAACCCGGATTGTTCATGAGTTCGAAACATGTTTCAAACATCATCATCGTCGCGCACCTTAAGTTGATAAAATTTGACTTGGTTTATTGTCAAATAGAAATGGGGACTTGTAAAGAATTTGGTAAACTGGACCACACTGCAATTTGGATTCTACTTTATATTTGAAGCGTGCAAAACTGGATTTCTTGTTTATCTGAAAGTGGATAAAATTGGTATTACGGAAATTAAAACCTAAGTTATCGCAGTTGAACGTCTCACCGTTAATATGTGCAACAATAGTATAATTTTGTGAATGATCCATGTTGTTGAGGTATGTTTTTGTGAGTTATGGATGTATACTAGTAATGCAACCTACACAGACGATTAAATAGACTGGTATTCTGAATGCATGCGCCACCCTAGGTGGATAATCCTCCTATTTTCTCATGCATGCACCACCTAGGTGGCTTATCCTCCTCTTTATGTATGCATGTGCCACCTAGGTTGGCTTATCCTCCTTTTTTTGCATGCATGCGCCACCTAGGATGGCTTGTCATTGAACTACAAAACTTGTGTGCATGCCATCTGATCCCTGCCATGCTGCAGGTTTGCATGCATGCAAAAATCAAGAAGCCATGTTGAATGGCGCCTATGTACAATAAAGAGCATGTGTCACCTAGTGTGGCGCCTATGTGCAATAAAGAAGAGCGTGTGCCACCTAGTGTGGCGCCTATGTGTATAAGTTGCATGCAAAGTATTCTTCAATATTTTCCTATAAATACATGTAACATTCACCCTATATTTTCATCACAATCATAACTCATACACTATTTCTTTCTTGAAGTCTCAACAAAAACACAAGAGTAATCAAGAAAAAATGTCTCTCTTGACCATGGGTGATCAACATAGAGGAACTCCGAACAACATTGAAACATTTGTAAGTGTATTTTCCTCAATACCTATTTTTTGCCGACAATTTTTTGTTCCTTAATTCTTATGATTGTTATACCTTGTAAGTGTTTGGTTATTGGCATGTATTTTTGGTAAAACCAGGTGTGTGAATGTCATGATTGATGTCATAACATTCTGGGTTACTAGGTACTTTCTGCAGAAAAAGAATGGCATACAGTAGCTGCTCATTATGAGTGTGTATCTGATCATTATGCAATGATCACTTTTATTAAATTCTACCAAAATCAGTAAACAGGATTCTTGTTGTCATAACCAATGTTAAGACATCCTGTACTGATCTAACAGTTAGGCAGCTTTGTTAATTCTGAGATTTTTCAGGAATATGGCTTATACATTCCAGAACAGAATCTCACGTGGACTTTAGGTTAACGTGGCTTAACCCTAATCTGGTTGATAAAGTCTTGTGACCAAGTCTTGAGATTAACCTTAATTAACCCTAGCTATTTTCGTGGAAGCCCTAACTGAAGAACAGCTGCCTATATATTCAATAGGAAGGCTGTTGGTGAACTTAACTTTTTGACAGAAGATCAACAAGGGGATGTATAGTTTTAACTACTGTAATCCAAGCAAGTATCATTGTGATAAGTGACTTGGAGTAGGTTTTTGATTGTAAGGGTTGTGTATCACTCAAAGCTTTGAAGCACGAGTGTTTGTGTCACTTGATTAAAGCTTTGAAGCAAGGTCAAGTTAGGTTTATGTATCACTCAAAGCTTTGAAGCACGAGTGTTTGTGTTACTTGATTAAAAGCTGTGAAGCATAATCAAGTGTATGTTCTGAAGAGTGTCTTCATAATTTCATTAGTCAATTGTTTAGTATCACTGCTGTGATTGAGGGGGAGTGAGTAGGAACTCGGGTTTAAGTTGAACTTAGATTGAAGTTGCATTGGGTAGGTCTTAAGTGAAGGAGATAAACTGGTTGGTTTATTCCTGAATTAATATCTCTTATAGTGAATTTCCTCCCTGGCTTGGTAGCCCCCAGAGTAGGTGTTGTTTCACACTGAACTGGGTAAACAATTGACTGTGTTCTTTACTGCTTTTTGATTTACTGTCTTATAGAAAGTCAGATACGGTGTCATAACATTCACTGTGACATTGAGTATCTGCTGCCAGAATTTCAATTGGCATCAGAGCAGGCACCCTGCCTATCTTACTGGGTGAGATCTAGGGATATCACTTTCTGGCGCTATGGACAAAGAAGGAGTTTTTGGAAACAGACCACCCATTCTGGATGGATCAAATTATGACTACTGGAAACCTCGTATGGTTGCCTTCTTAAAATCACTGGACAAAAAAGCTTGGAGAGCTGCTGACAAAGGATGGAACCATCCCACCATAACTGAGAAAGATGGGACAATCAGTCTGAAACCTGAGGAAGAATGGAGCAAAGAAGAAGATGAGTTAGCCCTGGGTAATTCCAAAGCATTAAATGCCTTGTTCAATGGAATTGATAGAAACATATTCAGACTAGTACATCAATGTGAACTAGCCAAGGAAGTTTGGGACACTCTCAAAACTACCCATGAGGGTACATCCAAAGTAAAAATGTCAAGGCTTCAGATGCTAACTACCAAATTTGAGAACCTAAGGATGATGGAAGATGAAACCATTCATGAGTTTCACATGAACATATTGGAGATTGCCAACACCTCAGGAGCATTGGGAGAAAAGATGTCAGAAGAAAAACTGGTGAGAAAGATTCTCAGATCATTGCCTAAAAGATTTGCAATGAAGGTAACTGCTATAGAGGAAGCCAAGGATATCAGCAATTTGAAGGTGGATGAACTCATTGGGTATCTTCAGACCTTTGAGATGGGGATCAGTGACAATGTCGACAAGAAAAACAAGAGCATAGCACTTGTATCTAATACTGAAGATGAAAACAAGGAGGATGAAGAAGAAAATATTTCAGAAGCTATAGCCATGCTTGGAAGACAATTCAACAAACTCATCAAGAGAATGGATCCAAAGTCAAGGTCAAATGTCAAGAACATTCCTTCTGACATTAATAGATCTTATGACTCCAGCAGAAGACCAAAGTATGAAGAGAAGGGAAATCAAAGCAGAGGAATTCAATGCCATGGATGTGAAGGATATGGGCACATTCGAGCTGAATGTCCTACCTTTCTTAAGAAACAAAAGAAAGGAATGTTTGTTACTTGGTCTGACTGTGATTCAGAAAGTAATTCTGAAGAAGAATCTGCCAAACTAGTTACTGCACTGACTGGTATTTGTAACTCTGATAGTGACTCTAGTGATGAGGAAGTGACATTTGAAGAACTGGCTGATTCCTACAAGAAATTATGTATCAGAAGTGCTGAAGTCTGTCAGCAAAATGAGAGACAAACAAAACTCATAATAAAGTTGGAGGCTGAGAAAAAGGCAGACATTGATACTATAAGTCATCTAGAAGGGGAAGTTCAAATGCTAAACTCAAAACTGGACCAGATGACCAAATCTGTCAAGATGATGACAAATGGAACTGACAAATTGGAAGAAATCCTTCAGGTTGGACAAAATGTGGGAAACAAGTCTGGTCTAGGATTTGTGGCAGCAAAGAAATCTGGTATAGACAAGAAGATCAGGCCTGATAAACAAATGTCAAAGCAGATGTCACAACATAGCACTCAACATCGTGAACTGAGAAATATGAAGAAAAAGTTTCAAAGATGGAGATGTCATCATTGTGGGAGGTTTGGTCACATAAAGCCATTCTGCTTCAGATTATATGGGTATCCTAATCAGAACCCAGGTGTCAAACCTAAGTCCAACAAGGTACCATATACTCCACAGTGGAAGAAAAAGGCTACTGCCCTGATAGCTCACACTTCCCTTAGAGTCTCTGCAAAGGAAGACTGGTACTTTGACAGTGGATATTCTAAGCACATGACTGGAATCAAGAATCTTCTCAATAATGTTAAACCTCACACCACTAGTTATGTGACCTTTGGAGATGGTGCTAGAGGAGAAATCAAAGGAGTTGGAAACTTGGACTGCCCTGGAGTTCCAAATCTAAATGAAGTATTGCTGGTAAAAGGCTTGACTGCTAATCTCATAAGTATCATCCAATTATGCGACCTAGGATTCAAGGTCAACTTCTCAAAATCGGAATGTCTTGTAACTAATGAGAAACAAGAAGTTGTAATGAAAGGAGTCAGATCTAAAGACAACTGCTACTTGTGGGAGCCTGATAACACTAATTACTCTATTGTGTGTTCTATTGCCAAAGAAGAAAAAGAAGTGAAACTGTGGCACCAAAAACTTGGCCATCTACATCTAAGAGGAATGAAAAGTATTATATCCATGCAGGCAGTCAGAGGGATTCCAAGACTGCAAATTGATGAAGGGAGAGTCTGTGGTGAATGTCAGGTTGGTAAGCAGACTAGGATGTCACATCCAAAGTCAAGACATCTGACCACCTCTAAGGTTCTAGAACTTCTACATATGGATCTGATGGGATCAATGCAGGTGGAAAGTCTTGGTGGAAAAAGATATGCCTATGTTGTTGTGGATAATTTTTCCAAATTCACCTGGATTAACTTCATTAGGGAAAAATCTGATGTATTTGAAGTTTTTAAAGAACTGTGCAAAAGAATTCAAAGAGAAAAAGAAGGGTGCATTGTCAGAATCAGAAGTGATCATGGCAAGGAATTTGAAAACAATAAGTTTAATGAGTTCTGTTCCTCAGAAGGAATTAATCATGAATTCTCTTCTCTATAACTCCTCAACAAAATGGAGTTGTAGAAAGGAAAAACAGGACCATACAGGAATCTGCCAGAGCAATGATACATGCCAAAAGACTTCCTATTCATTTTTGGGCTGAAGCTATGAATACAGCCTGTTATGTCCATAATAGGGTCACCTTGAGAAAGGGAACCTCATCCACCATTTATGAACTCTGGAAAGGAAGAAAGCCAACAGTGAAGTACTTCCATGTATTTGGTAGCAAATGCTATATTCTGGCAGATCGTGAACAAAGGAGAAAGCTGGACCCTAAAAGTGATGAAGGAATATTTCTAGGATACTCCACCAATAGCAGAGCTTATAGGGTATTCAATTCCAGGACCAAAGTCATGATGGAATCAATAAATGTCATAGTTGATGATTATCATGAGGAAACAGATGTCCCTTGTAATGTTGAGACATTCTTTGAGACTTCAACTCAACAGAATGATCTACTTAACACCACTACAGCAGACTCTGAATCAAAGGAAGCTAGCAAAAACTCTTCCATCAGAATTCAGAAAGATCATCCTAAAGAACTCATCATAGGAGATCCTAACAGTGGAGTCATTACAAGATCTAGAGAAATCATCTCAAACTCTTGTTTTGTGTCTAAAATTGAACCAAGAAATGTTAAGGAGGCTTTAACTGATGAATACTGGATTGGAGCAATGCAAGATGAATTGAACCAATTCAAGCAACATGAAGTATGGGAGTTAGTTCCTAGACCAGAAGGAACAAACATCATTGGCACAAAATGGATCTACAAGAACAAATCAGATGCTGAAGGAGTTGTCACCAGGAATAAGGCAAGACTTGTTGCTCAAGGATACACTCAAGTTGAAGGGGTTGATTTCGATGAGACCTTTGCCCCTGTAGCCAGACTGGAATCAATCAGACTCCTATTGGGAATTGCTTGTCTCCTGAAGTTCAAGTTATTTCAGATGGATGTAAAAAGTGCCTTCCTAAATGGGTACTTAAATGAGGAAGTTTATGTGGAACAGCCTAAAGGATTTGTGGATCCAAACTACCCTGATCATGTCTTCAAATTGAGGAAAGCTTTATATGGCCTGAAACAAGCTCCTAGAGCATGGTATGACAGGTTGACAAAATTTCTCTCTGACAAAGGATACAGAAAAAGAGGCTTGGATAAAACCCTTTTTGTCAAAAATGAAGGAGGAAAGATAATGGTAGCTCAAATTTATGTTGATGACATAGTGTTTGGGGGAATGTCAGATAAAATGGTTAAACATTTTGCTGACCAGATGCAGGCTGAATTCGAAATGAGCCTCATGGGAGAATTGACCTACTTTCTTGGACTGCAAGTCACACAGATGGAAGACTCAATTTTTCTGTCTCAAAGCAAGTATGCTAAGAACATTGTCAAGAAGTTTGGAATGGAGAATGCCAGTCACAAAAGGACTCATGCACCAACTCACTTAAAGTTATCCAAAGATTCAAGTGGGGTTAAGGTGGACCAAAGCCTATACAGAAGCATGATAGGAAGTCTGCTATACTTAACAGCCAGCAGACCTGACATTGCTTTTGTAGTTGGAGTTTGTGCAAGATACCAAGCTGATCCCAAAGTCAGTCATATCAACCAAGTAAAGAGAATTTTGAATTATGTAAGTGGAACTTACAACTATGGCTTGCTATACTCTCATGGTTGTGAACCAACTCTGACTGGTTACTATGATGCTGATTAGGCTGGAAGTGCTGATGATAGAAAAATCACCTCTGGAGGATGTTTCTTCTTAGGAAATAATCTGGTCTCCTGGTTCAGCAAGAAACGGAACTGTGTGTCTCTCTCTACTGCTGAAGCTGAATACATAGCAGCTGGTAGTAGCTGTTCTCAAATGATCTGGATGAAACAAATGCTTACTGAGTATAATGTTACACAAGATGTTATGACATTGTACTGTGACAATCTGAGTACAATCAACATTTCCAAGAATCCTATTCAGCATAGCAGGACCAAGCATATGACATTAGACATCACTTTATCAGAGATCTTGTAAAGGAGAAGACGATTAAACTGGAACATGTTGCCACTGAACTACAGCTGGCTGACATTTTTACCAAGGCACTTGATGCAAATCAATTTGAAAATTTGAGGGGCAAGTTGGGTATTTGCCAACATGAGGAAATGTAGCAATTAATTTTGCTTAAAACAAGGGATGAAGGAGATTTTTGTGTTAAGTCTATTTTGATTGGGTGTTTCCCTATTTCTTTCAAAATTATTAAGAAGTTGAATAGACACTCATTTACCTCCTTCCTCTCTCGGCTCTGCAACAATCCCCATTCTCTCAATCAAAGATTTCACTCTCGTTGTTACTGGTTTTCTAAGACTCTCAAAATGTCTCAACTATCCATGACATCATCCTCTTCAAAGACGACTGTTTCTTCCGCATCCTCTGATCGAGAACCTAGGGCAATCACAACCTGCATGGATTCTGATGTCCTGGAGATTACTCCTCTTAGAGAACTGGCAGCTAACCCCTCTAAGGTTAAAAAGCTGAGAACAAGACATGCAGGAAGGTCTCAAGCTACTTCATCTGGTAATCCCTCTCAACCATCATCTTTTGTTCCCTCAGAAATAGCAAATAGGGAAGGCTCAGCTTATGTTCATCAAGCAATAGCTAGACTTGTTACAAGAATTCTGAATGAGAACCACTCGGTACCTGGAATTTCTGTTCCTTTAAATCAAGAATCTGCTAGTCCAAATGTTGAAATGAATCCAGATGTTACTAAGAATGTTGAGACACCGGATGACAACATTCGGAAATCCTCTGAAAATCTTGATGATCTCCAGAACCCTTCAGAGAAGGATGTTGAACCCCCCGTTATTGATGTGGATGAAGAATACTCTGACAATGACCTAATTGCAAATATCAACCCTAGTATAGCTAGAAGAATGATGAACAGAAAAGGAAAGCAGGATGCTGCAAAATGTCTGACCAAAGAGAAGACTGTTGATGTTGTTCATAAGAAAACCAGGCCTGAAGGCAAGACTGGTGTAGAAACTGTGAAGACTGGATTGTCCAAAGGGAAGGTGAAAACCCGAGTACCTGCTGGTAGTCTCTCAAAGCCTGTGAGACAACCAATAGCAAAGAAAAGGAAAGAGCCTGAACCTTCTGATTCTGATGAGGAATCAGAATTTGAAGTTGATGCTGAAGATATTCCTCTCAGAAGGAAACTCCCATCAAGCAAAATGGCTAAAGTTCCTGAAGTCCCCACTGATAAAATTTCTTTTCACCACCCTGAAAATGCTAACAGATGGAAGTATGTTTGTTTGAAAAGAATAGCTTTGGAAAGAGAACTGAACAATGGTGCCATGGAATGTAAGGAGATCATGAACCTAATCAAAACTGCTGGTCTAATGAATATTGTGGTAAAGTTTACCAACTGCTATGAAAATCTTGTCAAAGAATTCATAGTGAATTTATCTGATGGATGTGCTGATGGAAGGTCAGCTGACTTTAAGTGTGTCTATGTGAGAGGAAGAAAGGTAAATTTCTCTCCCTCTGAAATAAACAAATTCCTTGGAAGACCAGATGAGGCTTGTCCTGAACTAGAGGTTACTGACAACCAAGTATGCCAAACCATCACTGCAAATCAAGTCAAGAGCTGGCCCTTAAAAGGCAAGCTGAATGCAAGCAAGCTAAGCATGAAATTTGCCATCCTGCACAAGATTGGTGCAGCCAACTGGGTTCCCACCAACCATAAATCAACCATCTCCACAGGATTGGGAAGATTCATTTATGCTGTTGGAACCAGGACATAATTTTACTATGGCAGGTATATCTTTGATCAGACTTTAAAACATGCTGGAAGCTATGCTGTTAAAGGCCCTATTGCCTTTCCCTCCCTCCTATGTGGTATTTTCCTTGCTCAGTATCCTGACATTCTAGTGGAAAGAGATATTGTATGCAAAAGAGCCCCTGCTCTTGGGTTGCACTATAAGCTATTTCAGAGAACTCATGTTCTTGACATTGTCATGACATCAGCTGAGACATCAACTGTCAAAACTCAGTCCAAGAAATCTGATGTTATAGTTGTGCTGAAGGAAACCTGCAAAGAGCTGGAGACGAGGAAAAGGACTCTTGAGAACCTAATTACTAGACTAGAACAGGAGGAGACTGAAGGACAAAGAAGGGAAGAGGATGTTGCTGAAGATCAGCTTAATGCTGAAGATAGTGCCTCCTCTGAAGATGACAGTGCTTGAAGATCAGTGGGGTTGTCAAGCTTGCTGCTGGTACCTATTGCTGCAAGTGATTTCAGACTTTTTGTTTTTATTATTCTTTTTGGATGACTGTATAACCTAAAAAGTACATGTATCTTTGGCCTATTTATGGCTAAAGAGGGGGAGAAGATTTTGTGTTAATTATACTTGGTAGACATTATTTTTCTGCAGACATATTATTTCTGCTGCTCTCTATTCTCTGATTGTTTAGGGGTTTTAACCAAAAATTTGCCAAAGGGGGAGTTTGTAAGTGTTTGGTTATTGGCATGTATTTTTGGTAAAACCAGGTGTGTGAATGTCATGACTGATGTCATAACATTCTGGGTTACTAGGTACTTTCTGCAGAAAAAGAATGGCATACAGTAGCTGCTCATTATGAGTGTGTATCTGATCATTATGCAATGATCACTTTTATTAAATTCTACCAAAATCAGTAAACAGGATTCTTGTTGTCATAACCAATGTTAAGACATCCTGTACTGATCTAACAGTTAGGCAGCTTTGTTAATTCTGAGATTTTTCAGGAATATGGCTTATACATTCCAGAACAGAATCTCACGTGGACTTTAGGTTAACGTGGCTTAACCCTAATCTGGTTGATAAAGTCTTGTGACCAAGTCTTGAGGTTAACCCTAATTAACCCTAGCTATTTTCATGGAAGCCCTAACTGAAGAACATCTGCCTATATATTCAACAGGAAGGTTGTTGGTGAACTTAACTTTTTGACAGAAGATCAACAAGGGGCTGTATAGTTTTAACTACTGTAATCCAAGCAAGTATCATTGTGATAAGTTACTTGGAGTAGGTTTTTGATTTAAGGGTTGTGTATCACTCAAAGCTTTGAAGCACGAGTGTTTGTGTCACTTGATTAAAGCTTTGAAGCAAGGTCAAGTTAGGTTTATGTATCACTCAAAGCTTTGAAGCACGAGTGTTTGTGTTACTTGATTAAAAGTTGTGAAGCATAATCAAGTGTATGTTCTGAAGAGTGTCTTCATAATTTCATTAGTCAATTGTTTAGTATCACTGCTGTGATTGAGGGGGAGTGAGTAGGAACTCAAGTTTAAGTTGAACTTAGATTGAAGTTGCATTGGGTAGGTCTTAAGTGAAGGAGATAAATTAGTTGGTTTATTCCTGAATTAATATCTCTTATAGTGAATTTCCTCCCTGGCTTGGTAGCCCCCAGAGTAGGTGTTGTTTCACACTGAACTGGGTAAACAATTGACTGTGTTCTTTACTGCTTTTTGATTTACTGTCTTATAGAAAGTCAGATACGGTGTCATAACATTCACTGTGACATTGATTATCTGCTGCCAGAATTTCATACCTAAATCTTGTATTTCTTATACGTAATTCATGTTTTTAATAGGATGTTAAAAGATTTCGTTGTCGTGTCCATGAGTATGTCCCTTACGATGTTCAAATTGAACGGTACTTACGACATGCCGGTTTTGGTCCGTTACTCAACATAGTCAATTACCATGTTGACTATAAAATTATTCTCTCATTATTGGAGAGATGGAGACCCGAAACTCACACCTTTCATCTTCCATATGGTGAATGTACAGTCACACTAGAGGACGTGTACATGTTATTCGGTCTACCGATCGACGGTAAGGTTGTCAATGACCGAGTCAACCAAGACAACTCCATATGCGAGGAACTTTTGGGAGTCTCTTTATTTGAACAAGGATCAAGAGGCCAAGGTATTAATCTTTGTCTTCTTAGAGAATATCATAGTAGTCTCGTAATAACCGAAAACTCTATTGAGCAAGAAAAAATTGTGAAAGCTCGATGTTACATAATGATATTATTTGGCCATTTTTTATTTCCTGAAACAACGGGTAATACTGTTAATATCATGTATTTACCGTTGCTAAGACAATTTGATAAAATAAACACATATAGTTGGGGTTCATCTGTTTTGGTCCATCTGTATAGCTCCTTGTGTAAAAATGCATCAAACGGTAGCTGTTCTTTCTATTCTTGCGCTTTTTTGCTCCAGACATGGTGCTGGTCGAGAATGCCGACACTCACCCCCTGCAACACAATGCCATTCGTCTTCCCCTTTGCTATAAAGTAAGATTACAAAACCATAAATTTTACATATTATATACCGAGACATGTAGTGTATTAATTTATTACCCATTTTTTCTATGTAGGTGGTCTGTTCCTGGGATGAATTACAACAAATCCCCTAGAAACGCAATAGTAGTCTACCGAAATCTTATTGATCATGTTGGATTCAAAGAGGTATTAAAATTATATATTTTATACAACACATTGAATATTTTAATTAAGTTTAATATTTTATATAACTTTTTTTACTCTACAGTTTGTATGGAGGACGTATAAGGATCTCGACAATGAGATTAACCCTCCTGATGCTGAAGTTTGGACTGCAAAAACAACACTCATCAGGTTCACTACTGTGGAGATGCACCATAGTGATCGTGTGAAGCTACAGTTCGGCATGCAACAGGGTATCCCCGACCCCCTAACATGTTTGGGCCAATGGAATCTACTCCGAGTTGACGACCAGTGGGGATTTAACGATTTGAGAGACTTCGCTAAAAATCAATTTCGTCAATGGAGGCATAAACGTGAATTGGTCCTAAGGGAGCCGATCTTGAAAGATGACTTAAAACCGACGCTCCAATATTTGAGATGGTACACATCGATTTCAACAAATTTGTTTATGTCTCTAGAGACTTATTTGATTGACCCACGCCAAAGAGCTGCAACATACGCCCAATAACAACCCCAACAGCCAACCCCTCAACAATACCAGACCCAACAACCAACCCTTCAACAATACCAAACCCAACCACAATGTCAACCCACTCAAACCCAACAACCACACACCACCTCATTCAACCAAACTCGTCATCAATTCATGCCACACACACAAACACAATACCAAGAGCATGACCCGACCCACCACCAACAATATACACCATCCTCATCCTACCACAACACCCAAGACACATATGATACATCTCTTTCCTACCATACCACTCAACCTCTATACAGTCAAACATCATACCATCGAAGTACCCAACCATCATACAAATTTCAGACACCACAAGAACCGTTGCTTCATTTTCATCATGATTCAACATCCCAATACTATCAACCACCCCACCACCCACACATATCCCAACCAACAAGACCAAACTTAAATAATATGGGCACCGATCTCTTTGGAAGCATAACTCAGTGGGGCAAAATGATCGATGAGATGTATGATCCTGATATACCAGGACCATCACATCAAGCACCTCATAATCAAGCAAGTCAGAACAGACCACAAACACCTCAGGAAAATCAACAGAGAGGAGTGAGACAAGGGGCGAGGCAAAGGCGCGGCCGTTTATGTCATACGGGGACCCACTTAGGTTGAGGGGACGCCATAAAAAATGTATCCATGCGTTGTATAATATTAAATATTAATATAAAATATTTTTAGTTTTTTTAAATTTTATTTTAAAAAAATTGCAATTACACTGTCAAGCCAGGGAGGGTGGTGCCTCCTCTCAAAAACACATGCATGCGCCACACTGCATGGCTTTAAAGAGGGGGATCAGCCATGCAGTGTGGTGCCTCCTCTTTAAATTGAGTGCATGTGCCACACAGAGTGGCTACTCCTCTGTGTGGCGAAATTGTTTTGTTTGAAAAATGGTCATTTTGGTAAATTTTTTGAAAATGTGGTTATTTAAGAATTTTTTTTTGAAAAAAGTGGTTATTTAAAAAAAAATCACATTCCTCGGCATATGAATCTTAAATATGTCATCAAAGAGGATCTTTTGGAGATCTCTTGTAGGAGACTCTAAAACTAACAAATTCAAATGACTCATAGAAATGTTAAAGTTTCCAAGCCTATCAACACTCTTATTTCCTTTGCGCAAAGTATGGTTGATTTTCACATCCACCCTAGCTTCAACAGTTTTCGAATCCGATGAACTAGAATAGAAATAATCCCATTAAACTTATAATTTTAAAATATCATGTCGGTCAAAATCTTGGAGTCACTTTCCACTCTAAGATTAAAATAATGTTCTCTCCAAATTATATCCGATCCCAAATACAAACCCCACGTCTCTGCATGTATGAATTAATATCTTTGACAAATTTATGAATTAATAAAGTTGGATTGATCGACATTTAGAAATCAACTTCAAAGACATTTTTGTTCCTCCACTTCCACAAATACTATCTCGTTGTCATGAAGTTGGTCAGCCATATAGAAATAAATGCCTTAATTCTTTTTTGGCTGAGTTTATTGAAAAACCAATCTCTACAACAAAAGAAAAGAAAGTAGTCGTAAAGTCAGAAGGAATGATATGAATGCATACCATGTGTTGCATATATGTCACGCAACACATGAAGTACAATTGCATCTTCATTCCCCTAACACTGACAAGTAGGAGAGATACCAACACTCCCATCAACTCCTTCTATAATTAGGTAGGTTGTGCCCATGAGCAACGAACTAATAAAGATTTGAATGGAATTTGACTTGTGTCTGATATAAATGTTCTTTCAACCCTTTCACTATTACAAAACGTGTGTAAACAACAACGTTATGGTCACTACGATTCTTCCCTACACTGTAGTGATATTTATAAACTAAAGCGCTCTTATATTATTTTTGTTTTTTGATTTAAAATTAATTTTATATAACAATGGTTCGTAAGCTAATCATAGTGAAATAGTCAATTGTCAAGGGTTCGAACCTCAGCGCCATCACATATATTATTCCATTAACATTAAGACGCGCCTTTTCTTTTTTATTTATTTTTAAATAAAAAACTTAAAGGGTTATGATTGTGGTTGTTTTGTTTTACCGTTGTGATATTATTTAATTTATTTTTTATTTAAAAAATTTAATTGTAAATTAAACTCTGCTTTATAAAATTTCATATGAAAGTAATATATCATAACGGTTTTTGGGTTTGACCGTGGTGGTATCCTTATAATATTATACATTTCTAGTTAGCTTGTCTCTTCAGTGTCCTTTTTTCCATTGAAAAAAGAAATTAGACGAAATAATACACGATTTCAACCCTAAACTCTAACGTTAATAATGTGAAACAATACACTATCGTTCACCCTAGCTTGTCTCTTAAGTATCCATTATTCAATATTTATTAGTCATTTTCGTCATCATCGTCAAGAAGGTTGACAAGACCATTACGATGGTCATAATCGTCAAGAAGGAAGAGTACAACAACATCGCCGAGAAGGAAGACGACTTATTACACTAAATTATATTGTATATTCGACTTGACTCGCATGCATTTTAGTTTCGTTTTCGTTCATTTTTATTTTGTTATGTTGGTATTTTAAGTGTTTTTCAGGTATTTACATTTCACAAGACTCGCATGAGAAAAGAGGAAGAAATGGCAAAGAAATGGACTGAAAATCGCAAAGTAGCAGAAAAGCAGCAGGAAATTCTTATCAGAAGGCTGTGACGATCGTCACACCTCCCTAATGCTCGGCACAAGTAAAATATGTGTGCCACTCAGCACACATAGCATAACGATTGACACATAATAAAAACATGTGTGCCCCGCGACACACAAGCCATGCCCCTCGCCACAGGAGCTAAGCAAGCGTGGCCCTCACCATACAAAGTGTGGCTCTCTCCACGGCTCATTCCTGGAGACCACGTACTTGTTTTCTCCACTTCACCCACTCACCCCGTGATTTTCTCAACTTCTCTGATAGTAATATTCATTATCCCCAATACTTCTCATGTGATAACTTCCAGCACTTCTCACTATATAAAGGACCTATCATTCATTGTTTAGGGATCCAATTTTTGTGCGCAGAGGCACTATTCATAGTTTTAGACATCAAATTACTCATGTAAAAGTGGTAGTTTCTCACATTGAGGAACTACCACAACATTAGTGTAGGCCTATAATTTGTGTAACGCTTGGATCACAATCTTGTCGACATTATTTCAAAGCTTTATTAAAGCTTCAAGAGTTATTTCGTTCATAGTTTTATTCATGTTTATTTTGTCTGCTTTACTTCCAGGTTTATTTATTTACAATTATTTTAGTTTCTTGTTCTTATAATATTGTTTTATCATTACAAATCTAAATATGCCTATGTTGATGGTTAATAATTATAATTGCATGTTTGTTTCTTTAAATATGTCCGACTAAATTGTTTCGAGTCTGGTATGTGAGGACTGTCATTTCCGACGGGACTCAGTGATAAGTTGTCTTAATTATTTGTTTGAAAACTTAATTTAAATAGCTTTGTCACGAGAGTGAGAGGTTACTTAACACGATTTTGCCACGAGAGTGAGAAATTAACTAAGATTCGAGTCGGCACTGCGAGAGCGTGGGGTCGAACTGGATAGTAGAAACTAAGCATTAATTCTAAACACAACGAGAGCGCTTTAGGATTAATTAGAATTTGTTCAGTTTTTAAAACATATTCCTTAATTAAAATGGGCAAGCGAGATAAAAATCTCATGGTTAAGGATTGCGGCTTTATTCAAAACCACGAGAGTGTGAGGTTCAGTCTTTAAATTAATATTTTCTACTAAACACATTTTTAACATCAGTATAAGCCAATGAGTTACAGAGTCCCAGAGGTACGCGGAATACACATTTTGATCTCTCTTTTCATATATATTTTCTTAATCTTATTTTATTTCAGTTTTAGTTCTTAGTTTCCCCTAAATTAATTATTCATTAGCCTTAACTTTACAAAGCGACAATAGATTACAGTAGGTTGACATTGGTCTTTGTGGGTTAAACAATATTTTATATTACTTTGATATCTCTGTGCACTTGCGGACGCATCAAGTTTTTTGCGCCATTGCCGGGGACCAATAGTCAATATTGTTATTTCTGTTGTCGCACTGTATAGACTAAGGAACTCTAAAGTTAATTACTATGCATCACCCAAATTTTCTCTACAACTCTCATTCTTAGTATTTCGAGGAATCACAAGAATCCGTAAATCCGACCTTGAAATACTAATGAAGGATTTCAATGTGTCACTAACTCATTCTTATCCCAATCACCTCTACTACCAATCCAAACATTTTGAGGAGTCGCAAGAATCCCATAAATCCTATATCAAAATATTATTAGAGGATTACAATGTGATACTAACTTATCCTCAACCAAATTTGCTCTACAATCACCACGCCTAATATTTTAAGGAGTCGCATGAATCCCAAAATTCCACTCTCGACACATTAATGGAGGATCTCACTATAATGCTAACTCACTCTAGGCTAGAAACCCTGATGACAGAGCATTTTGTGGATACACAAAATGAAATGCAAACACACTTTGAGAAACCGCAGGAACCCCATAATTTAAATCTTGAAATATCAATGGAGGATTTTGATTCAACGCTGACTCACTCTAGGATAGATTCTATGATAGAGCACTTTGTAGAGACCTAAACTATCCAAAATGAAGAGTTAAGAAAACAAAGTCTTCATAATAATGAAACCCTTAAGAAGCTGAACAATGCGGTTGAGTCCCTTGCGACTCACAACATGGCCTTGGAGACTCAAATCTCCTTGCTTGAAAAAAAACTTCTAGGACCCTTCCCCGAAGAGCATGTGGATGTTGTAACAACCAGTAGTGAAAATCAGACCGAAAACCCAAAGGAGAGTGATAATGAGGTTGAACAGAGTAATAATGAGGTTGAGAAGAGTTCTGGTAAGAAAGAGTAGAGATTGAGAAAAATACACTGACACCATCCGAAAGGGAGGTTGTCGAAGAGGTAGAGAAGGAAACATTTATTATTGTTCCTCCTCTATATACCCCACCAATCCCTTTTCCGCAAAGGTTTTTAGAAACTAAGGTAGACTCAAAATCCAAAACGTATGTAGAGGTATTGGAAAATATCCACACCAATGCACCCTTGTTTGAAGTTTTGCATAAAAAGAGAAAGTCAGAGGACCATGAAACTAGAGAAATCATAAGTGTTAAGAGGGAAAGGTTAACCTTTGAGGTGGTGGATGAAATAACTAAACCAAAAATTGAAAAGTTGTTACTCAAGATAGATCCTGAACCACCACCACAAGTTCCAAAGAATGAACCACCCCACAGAAGAAAGAAAAGAAAAGGTGAGGGATATGTGAGATGGCTTGATAATTGGCCATGGAAACCAAAGATGATTAAAAATTTGATCGAGGAGTCATTCTCGAGATAACCACCATGAGTTTTGACACTCTTGAGTCGTCGATCTACCGACGTTAAAAGAAGCGCTGCAAGGGAGGCAACCCACGAGTTTCAATTTAATGTTATTGATTTTGTTTGAGTTTGCAGAAAATAAAGATATTGATTGCTTGACACCTATCAGTTGCATGTAGGCAACTATCGAGGCGAGAATTGATCAGGTTCTTATTCCTCTTCCCACTTTTTACTGAAACATTGAGGATATTGTTTGACTTAAGTGTGGGGGAGGAACTTTACCGCTTTCCATTTATCGCTTATTATTTTGATTTATTGTTTTCTACTTTATTGCATGTTTTTAGGATTTTATTTGTTTTCAGCATTTGGCTGAGTCATTGCATGTGATGTCGAGTCTGTATGCATATTTTTCAATTGTTATTGAATTTCCCTAAAATTTTAAAATTTTAACCTCCCAACAACAAATTTTATTTTCTAATGCATGGCACACACTCTGAAAGTATATAGGTTGTCAAAATTTAGGCTCCATTATAGAGACTTGGGAAAGTCTCAATAACATTGATATCGTTATGGCACCCTAAACACCCTCATTATGTGGTATTGATTTGGGTACCCATTATGTTAAGACCTTAGGCTCAAGTTTTCAAAGTAGCTCTTAAGTAGTTTATATTAGCAGTCGGCGGCATCTTAAGCATAAAATACGTAGGGAGTGGATGAATATAAGTGAATGATCCTAAAAATACTAAAAAAAATTAGTTGCCATAATAAATTTAAAATAGGGAATGCACCTATTAAGTTAGGTGACCCTCAGTCGGTCACATAATCCAACGGTTGTTGAACCTACAAAAATATAATAAAACAACCCATCGTTAGTTGGTTCAGAGGTGTCTGGTGCTGAACTTGTTAGGGCAGACTACGGTCTAATCCCCCGCAACTCTGATTGGTTAAATAATAGGGGTTACCAAACTTATGTACCAGAAACTCGAGAAAAGGATCATAGTTACTAATCGATTTCCCTACTATGTGCGTGTACGGATAACAGGCTTAATGTGATTGCACTTGAATGAAAAGAGTGAAATAAAAATGAGAGATATAGGTTGAGCTATAATGGCATGATTTAAATTGGTTTTCATAAAGAGGGAGTCTCTGAACATTGTATCGTTACGATCTCCTTGGTATTGAGCATATAGTACCTGTCAATCTAACATTAGCCTAACATCCGCGTTTGAGTAGGAGTTATATCGTTCCCTTGTTTCAAATCGCGCTTAATAATTTCTTTTATCATGTTGGTCGGTTGCTTGAGGACGAACAATGGTTTAAATGAGGGGTAATTTGATAACGCGAAATTATATCGTATATTCCACTTGACTCGCATGTATTTTAGTTTCGTTTTCGTTCATTTTTATCTTGTTATGTTGGCATTTTAAGTGTTTTTCATGTATTTACATTTCAAAAGACTCGCATGAGAAAAGAGGAAGAAATGGCAAAGAAATGGACTGAAAATCGCAAAGTAGCAGAAAAGCAGCAAAAAATTCTTATCAGAAGGTTGTGATGAACATCACACCTACCTGACGCTCGGCACAAGTAAAATATGTGTACCACTCGGCACACTTAGCATGACGATCGACATATAATAGAAATGTGCGTGCTCCACGATACACAAGGCATGCCCCTCGCCACTGAAGCCAAGCAAGTGTGGTCCTCGCCACACAAAGTGTTTCCCTCGTCATGGCTCATTCATGTAGACCACGTACTTATTTTCTCAACTTCACCCACTCACCCCATGATTTTCTCAACTTCTCTGACCATGATCTCCATTATCTCCACTACTTCTCACGTGATAACTTCAAGTTTTTCTCACTATATAAAGGACCTATCATTCATTGTTTGGGATCAAAGTTTTATGCGCAGAAGCGCTATTCATAGTTTTAGGCAGCAAATTACTCATATAAAAATGGTAGTTTCTCACATTGAAGAACTACCACACCATTAGTGTAGGCCTATAATTTGTGTAACACTTGGATCTCAATCTTGCCGACATTATTTCAAAGCTTTATCCAAGTTTCAAGATTTATTTCGTTTGTAGTTTTATTCAAGTTTATTTCGTCTGCTTTACTTCCAGGTTTATTTATTTGCAATTATTTTAGTTTCTTTTTCTTATAATATTTTTTATCATTACTAATCAAAATATGCCTATGTTCATGGTTAATAATTATAATTTCATGTTTGTTTATTTAAATATGTCCGGCTAAATTGTTTTGAGTCCGGTATGTGAGGGTTGTCATTTCTAACGGGACTCAGTGATAAGTTGGCTTAATTATTTATTTAAAAATTCAGTTTCTGTCTTTGTTTTTAAACTTAATTTAAATATATTTGTCACGAGGGTGAGAGGTTACTTAACACGATTTTTCCACGTGAGTGAGAAATTACCTCAGATTCGATTCGGCACTGCGAGAGCGTGGGGGTCGAACTGGATAGTAGAAACTAGGCATTAATTCTAAACACAACGAGAGCGCTTTAGGATTATTTAGAATTTGTTCAGTGTTCAAAACACATTCCTTAATTAAAATTGGCGAGCGAGAGCAAAATCTCATGGTTAAAGAATGTGGCTTTATTCAAAATCACGAGAGTGTGAGGTTCAGTCTTTAAATTGATATTTTCTACTAAACACATTTTTAACATCAGCATAAGAAAACAAGTTACAGAGTCCCAGAGGTACGTGGAATACATATTCCAGTCTCTCTTTTCATATATATTTCCTTAATCTTATTTTATTTCAGTTTTAGTTCTTAGTTTCTCCTAAATTAACCATTCATTAGCCTTAACTTTACAAAGCGAGAATAGATTACAGTAGGTTGACATTGGTCTTTGTGGGTTCGACAATCTTTTATATTACTTCGATATTTCTGTGCACTTGCGACGCATCAACGACAACAACATTGTTGTTGCCGTAACAAAGGAAGAAGGAAGACAAAAACAATACCAACACCAACACCAACATCATTTAATTACTTATCACGTTTAGGGTACGTAAAATATTTTCCCCATGCATCTACAATAAACTTCATTTACCATTATTGTTGTTGTTTATGTTCTTGATGTTCATGTTGTTGTTGTTGATTTTGAATATAGATGTCACAAAAAAAACATCACAAAGAGAAAAAACCCTATCAAGTTCTTCATCATATTGTAGCGAAGAAATTGAAACAAATGAGTGTTATGCGAATTAAACTCAAATAAATGATACTCAATCAAAAATATCACAAAGAGATGTCACAATGATGCCCCAATTCACATCAATCCACAACTCATCAGGTGAAAAAAATCCAATCGAATTTGTTCGTACTACATATTAGTTGATTGTGAACACTACTCAACTTTTAAGAGTTATGTTGCGTTCCTTGAATGGAGAAAAGTAAGTATATTGATAGATGATTAGAAATTAGTGGATGTGAAAGTCAAAGAAAGCATATGGATCGACGTTAAGGTATTACATACTAATATTTTCATATATTAGATATCACTACCTATAATTTCTAATACATTGATTTAAATGTAGTTGAATTTTGATTTTACCAATAACTCAAAGTTACAATACAAATGGATCTCTTATGATGTTACTCATTGGAGGGAATTTAAGTCATAAATCACGGTTGACTATATTAAGAAGCCTAATAGCGGTCTTGCTCTTCCATGGAAAAGATATAGCTTTATATCAAAGAAGCAGTGGAAGAAGTTTGTGAGGATACGTCGTTCTGAGGAATTCAGGGTTAGTACTAGTTTTATTTAATCGATAATGTTATGCTAATGAGTTATAGATACTAATCATATATATTATTCATTATGTTAATAACAGATTAAAAGCAAAGTAGGAATACGAAACAAGGAAAATAACATGTACCCCCATAGATTATCTCGTGGGGGTTACATGAAACTTGAGAAAAGAATAATGCTTGAAAAACAAGCACAAACAGAAGATGATCACATCCTATCCCTACCTTCGAGACATAAAAAATGGAAGAGGGCTCAATTAAGACCAAATAGAAAGTACACCTCTGAGGCAACAATAGTAGTTGCCGAGAAAATTGTAAGTATAATTTGTTTTGCTTATGTTATTTGTTATTTAAATGTGTTGGTAATATTATATGTAAGTTGTTCATGTTGTGTAGGATAATTTAGTTGAGGCGGACCGTGAATGCACGTTTGTTCTAGAAGCACAACATGACATATAAGTAGAAGCAATCGAAACATAGGAACATGGTGGACGTGTCCGCGGTGTTAGAGAAGGTATTTGCTTAAGGTTATTCTTTGGGTCTCAAAGAAAAAGTACCGAAAGCTCAGAATTAAATGCACAAAAACAAAATATTGATAATGTTGAGAAGAAATTAGAAGAACAAAAGAGGTTGTTTGAAGAGGAGAGGGAAGAAAGGGAGAAAGATGTGCTTATTTTTGTTCTAACTGAATATTATGATGTAGAGATTAAGTGAAAACCTCGAAAAACATACAAACAAAGATCAATGTTATGTTGATGGTGATGATGATCATGATCATGATCAAACTCCAAGTAGAAGTGTTGTACGTCGTTCTTCTACAAAAGGAAGTAATTGTTCAGCCCCTTCCCTCCTCTAGCTAACCGCAATGAGTTATTAGACCGTAACTCAAATGAAATCACCATGTTATACTTGTACGTTCCAGTGATGAATGATGTACAACCTCTCCTTCTAGAATATTGTCCATATGTGGATTTATCCTATTACAATCCTGAAGATGTAAGGGATTTTCTCGGTGGATATAAGTGTATGGACGTAGGGATTTTGCAAGTTTGGTGCACATAAGTATATAGTTGAATATACATATTATCATTTTTTGTATTTCCTCAATTAATTTATTCATTTACTTTAATCATTTAGGTGCATTCACTGTATTTGTATAGAGTTGAATAAATCGAGTGTTTATGGAATCTTGGATCCACTTTTTACTCGATGGGCGTATAATGAACCAAAAGACATTCAAGAGTAGTTGAAAAACGGTTAAATAAGGTAGGAAAAGAATGTTACTTGGCACCATTTCTCTATTCGTAAGTATTTTTTTAATTGATGTTTATGTATTCTATATTTAGTTTTGTTTTAGCAAATACTAATAATTTATATGCTCATGTTTATTAGGTGGTCATTATCAATTGATCATAATATCATTTAGAAAATGAAAGAGATTATTAATTCATAAGTGTATATTTAATTCATTTTTTTGATATTGTAAGTAGTTTAGCATGTAATATGTTTAATTCATATTCAATGTACAGTATTGTGGAGCAAGTGAATATGATGAACACTGTTAGAAGAAAGTCATCATGGATCACTCTTAAAGTAAGTGGCATGATTACCTGTTTCTTTCATTTACATTTATGTGTGGTTACATTCATGTGTGGTTACATTCATTTGTAGACGAGGAAATAACTCGGGACATACGAGTGTGGGTATTATGTCATTAAACACATGTTAAACATTTTCCTTGCCGACATTGTTGATTCATGGGATAAGGTATACATGTCATAATATGTTTACATATATTAATATATAAGTTGACATATATTTTAAACATTTTTTTGCTCTTTCTTATGTAGATATTTAACGACGTAACCCCATTCCCCGTTGAGGACTTTGTCGATCTTCGTAGGCGTTGGGCGTATATCCACAATCTGCTTAAAGGTCTTGCTATTTGATTTATTGAGATGTGCTAATGACTTATTAATTTCTGTAAATGATGATGTGAATATTTCTTTCGACCTAAATATATTGTCTTTGATGTAAATATTAATCTTGACTTTTGATGCACAATGTTAGCTGTTTTTTATGCTCTTTCTGCATGGTTAACGAAAATACAGTTGCTGTAAATTATCTAATATGGTAATAATAGTTACAGGATAAAAAATGGGAAGAATTTGAGAAGTAGAGAATTACAAATTTAAAACAGATGAAGTTTTGACAGCGGTTATAAAACCTAACCGTGATTGTATATTGAACGGTAACTAAAATAATATAAATTACAAAATATTGACGCTGAGAATCGAACCTAGGACCTTCAGTTTTATCACAACGGTTGTATTAAATAATCGTTGTGATATGGCGTGCGCTTTGTAGAATACTATAACGGTCACTTGACTGTGATTGTAAATATCATATATTCAACAACACTCTACATAACAATGTCTGAATTTGTGTTATTATATATATTTTTCAACAATTACTAAATGAGTTTTCCGTAATAATGTCTACTACCGTATATTTTGTAGCAGCAAAGAATAAGCACTTTGTAAGGTGAAACTATTGGAGTTATTTCTTCCCCACCCAATAGTATCATAACTATATCAACATCAATAGGAACTGGAAGAAATAATTCGACTAACAATGTTAGTTGGTAAGTTGTTCGTAAGAAACTCAAGGTCCTAATCTCCTGAAGAAGGCAGAGTATTTCTAACTGAAAGAGTAATATCCATCCCCTATTTGCCAAACCACATACATTGAAACTCAATTCAAATACCTACCGATGATTTTTAAAGAGGAGAATGATAAAGTTGCACACTAATGTTAACAATAAGGTCAATATTAATCATATTTCTTTTGGTCCAATAATCTAGCAGTTAGAAAATTCACCTTTTTAAAAATGAACAAGTGAGATATTGTAGCACAACAAAATTATTGGGCCTTAACTCAAATGAAATCACCATGTTATACTTGTACGTTGCGGTGATGAATGATGTGCAACCTCTCCCACTAGAACATTGTCCATATGTGGATTTATCCTATTATAATCCTGAAGATGTAAGGGATTTTCTCGGTGGATATAAGTGTCTGGACGTAGGGATTTTGTAAGTTTGATGCACATAAGTATATAGTTGAATATACACATTATCATTTTTTGTATTTCCTCAATTAATTTATTCATTTACTTTAACCATTTAGGTGCATTCACCACATTTGTAGAGTTGAATAAATCGAGTGTTTATGGAATCTTGGATCCGCTTTTTACTCGATGGGCGTATAATGAACCAAAAGACATTCAAGAGTACCTAAAAAAATAGTTAAATGAGGGAGGAAAAGAATGTTACTTGGCACCATTTCTCTATTCGTAAGTATTTTTGTAATTGATGTTTATGTGCTCAATATTTAGTTTTGTTTTAGCAAATACTAATAATATATATGCTCGTGTTTATTCAATGATCATTATCAATTGATCATAATATCATTTAGGACGAATACGATAATTGTATTGTGTTCCTTCCATGATCCAGTGAACAAGAAAATGAAAGAGATTATTAATTTGTAAGTGTATGTTTAATTCATTTTCTTTGATATTGTAAGTAGTTTAGCATGTAATATGTTTAATTCATATTCAATATACAGTATTGTGGAGCAAGTGAATATGATGAACAATGTTTGAAGAAAGCCCTCATGGATCACTCCTAAAGTAAGTGACATGATTACCTATTTCTTTCATTTACATTCATTTGTGGTTACATTCATGTGTGGTTACATTCATTTGTAGACGAGGAAATAACTCGGAACATACGAGTGTGGGTATTATGTCATTAAACACATGTTAAACATTTTCCTTGTCGATATTGTTGATTCATGGGATAAGGTATATATGTCATAATATGTTTACATATATTAATATATAAGTTGACATATATTTTAAATACTTTTTTGCTCTTTCTTATGTAGATGTTTAACGACCTAACCCCTTCCCCGTTGAGGACTTTGTCGATCTTCGTAGGCGTTGGGCGTATATCCACAATTTGCTTAAAGGTCTTGCTATTTGATTTATTAAGATGTGCTAATGACTTATTAATTTCTGTAAATGATGATGTGAATATTTCTTTCGACCTAAATATATTGTCTTTGATGTAAATATTAATCTTGGATTTTGATGCACAATGTTAGCTGTTTTTTATGCTCTTTCTGCATGGTTAACGAAAATACGGTTGCTGTAAATTATCTAATATGGTAATAATAGTTACAGGATAAAAAATGGCGCTGAGAATCGAACCTAGGACCTTCAGTTTTATCACAACGGTTGTATTAAATAATCGTTGTGATATGGCGTGCGCTTTGTAGAATATTATAACGGTTACTTACTGTGATTGTAAATATCATATATTCAACAACACTCTACATAACAATGTCTGAATTTGCATTATTATATATATTTTTCAACAATTACTAAATGGGTTTTCCGTAATAATGTCTACTACTGTATATTTTGTAGCAGCGAAGAATAAGCACTTTGTAAAGTGAAATTATTGGAGTTACTTCTTCCCCACGCAGTAGTATCATAACTATCAACTTCTATAGGAACTGGAAGAAATAATTCGACTAACAATGTTAGTTGGTAAGTTATTCGTAAGAAACTCAAGGTCCTAATCTCCTGAAGAAGGCAAAGTATTTCTAACTGAAAGAGTAATATACATCCCCTATTTGCCAAACCACATACATTGAAACTCAATTCAAATACCTACCGATGCTTTTTAAAGAGGAGAATGATAAAGTTGCACACTAATATTAACAATAAGGTCAATATTAATCATTATTCTTTTGGTCCAATAATCTAGCAGTTAGAAAATTCACCTTTTTAAAAATGAACAAGTGAGATATTGTAGCACAACAAAATTATAGTTACATTGAAGAACTCTACACCAAAAATTATTAGTATTCTTAATTAGATACCAAAACATCTTCATTATCTTCATTAGAAAAACATCATTCATAATATCATATTTATATAATTATTTTATCATGCACACTAAAAGATTTTAATAAACAAATATTTATTTTAAAATAGAATGATTAAATAATTTTGTATAACAATTTACTTTAAACAATAAAACAATTATGAGTTTATGACAGTGCATTATTTGGCATTTCCTATTGTTTGTAAAAAAATAACATCAACTTGAATGTTTATTCAAAATCACATCATATTTATTGATTTAAACATAAATTAACGAATTGTTATAAAACTATACATTTATTTATTTACACTTGCTATATTATTCCAATACTCCCCCTCTAGTGTGAGTTCACAATGCTCCCTCACTTGTACCGCCATTGACATCTTGTAACGGAACACCACTTCCTAGGGCCATTTCGATACAATTCTCTTGCTAGGGCCATTTCGATACAAGTCTGTTCCGGTCCCTTTCTTGAACCAAAGGCTCTGATACCATGTTAGGAGGAGTTACCGGGAGCATCGACACATAGTGTAGGAATAAGCACCTTTGTGAGAAGCACACCACTTATCCACCTAAAACCTTAAGATGATAGGTGAGTGGGTTCTCCCACTTATATATGCTCAATTCTTCACATTCTTATCCAATGTAGAACTATTTCTCCACTTACTCACACTTGTTATATTATTCCAACAACCACATACATTGAAACTCAATTCAAATACCTACCGATGCTTTTCAAAGAGGAGAATGATAAAGTTGCACACTAATATTAACAATAAGGTCAATATTAATCATATTTCTTTTGATCTAATAATCTAGCAGTTAGAAAATTCACCTTTTTAAAAATAAACAAGTGAGATATTATAGCACAACACAATTATAATTACTTTGAAGAACTCTACACCCAAAATTATTAGTATTCTTAATTAGATATCAAAACATCTTCATTATCTTCATTAAAAAAACATCATTCATAATATCATATTTATATAATTATTTTATCATGCACACTAAAAGATTTTAATAAACAAACATTTATTTTAAAATAGAATGATTAAATAATTTTGTATAACAATTTACTTTACACAATAAAACAATTATGATAGCGCATTATTTGACATTTCCTATAGTTTGTAAAAAAATAACATCAACTTGAATGTTTATTCAAAATCACATCATATTTATTGATTTAAACATAAATTAACAAATTGTTATAAAATTATACATTTATTTATTTATAGTTAAACATATATTTTAAAAATTTTAAGTAATAGTTTTATTTGATTATTCTTTTTAGAATGGAAAGATTAAATAATATTCCATAACAACTTCTTATCTCAAACAATTAAACACCTCTGACAGCACATTCTTTGTCATTTCCTATAGTTGAACTATCAACATTATTGTCATGTGTCTCGATTTTTGAGTCTTTATTTAGAGTATAATGTAACTTGAGTTTTGTCCCATTTGTATGTGAATTTGACATATTCAAGATGCCAATTAGTAGCTGGCGCCAGCAGCTTATATTTGACAACTTGCTCATAATTTCATGTCAACCCATTCTATTGACAGTAACCAAACTTCTAGAGCAGTTGAAAAATCTTGTCAACTTTTAATCATTGCTACAAATCTCAACTACCAATATAATCACAAAAACATATATATGAAATATAGGATTTTACAAAATTACAATAAATTGAAACATCGAATTGCATGACTTGTTTTTTTTTATAAATAAATTAGATATATCATCTGCGTGCAATTGTAGAGATTAATACAACAAAATTCTTTATTAAATTTTACACAAATAATTTTGTGCTTTCCACATCATCTACTATGAATCCACCATAACAAATTACTCAAAGAGTTTCCATCATCAAAACCTTTCAAAGTTCTAATATTCTTCAATGCATTTTCCTTATCATAAACACCTTGCAAAGCATAAGTAAACCCTTTCCACCCTTCATTACTCAAAGTTGGCAATGTCCATTCCACAAGCTCCTTAGCATAAACACCATCATTGAACAAATTCTCAGTGATAGGCAACAATGGCAAAACTTGTATACTAAGCCGACATTCACGGCACGCCGACGAAGCCCACCAAAGACTACTGTCTCTCTTGTTCGCCCACAAAACTCCGACAATCGGATTTTGTTTAGCAAAATCAGTACCATACACATTGTTCTCGGCTTTCACATGCCACCAAGATTGCGCCGCGTTAATTTCCAACGCTAAAAGTGTCGATCCAACCACAACCAGATCTTCGTCACCATAAGCTAAACCTATTAACGTAACTGAATAATACGCATTCACAGCTTCACTCGTACTTTCTTGATTCCTTCCGTCTCTGAATTCGGTCAACCCCGAAGCCCAAGAATGTAACTTGTAAGGATCAAAATTCCTTAAAGTTGGATAGTTTGGATTATCCCCTAGACCCAAGTTCATAAAATCTTTCAAAAGTGAATAAACTATTGGCTTATACTTTTGTCCCCAATCTTGATCAATCTTTGCAAGAACTCCAATTCCATAAAGAAAATAACCTAAATGATAATGATGATCATTATAAACACCAAAACCAAAATCAGCACCAACATCATTCACCCCTTGTTGAGTAACCAATCCACCCCAAGTTTTCTCATACAAAAAACCATTCCCTTTGAACTTTCCATCTAACCATGGCTCAATAGTTTGCTTCAAAAAACCCTTAACAACCGGAATCACTTTCTCATAAGAAACTTCTTCAGCTATCAAAGCAAACCTTGCAGCTCTTGCAACAATCTTACCATAAAAATACGACGAAGTCGTCGTAATCGACGCAACATTCAACTCATTAACATCTTTCTCAAGAGCAGAAACAACTTCCTCGTATGATTCTTTTGTAACACCTTTACTAGAATGCCATGTTACATTAAAAGAATCGGTTTTCAACAACCATGAATTTCCAACAACACCAACAAGATCACCATCAATGCTTCTATACTTAAAATCGTTCAAAATAGTAACCTTATGATCTTTACTATTAGACAAAAGCTTAGCATGAAGAGGGTGTGCTAGCATGAGTAAATCACCGGAATTTTGAGTCTCCCATTTATAAACTAAACCGAATTTATTCTCGATCTTCGCATAGCCCGAAACCGGATAACTCGAGCTGAATTCATCGAGAATTTTCTCATTATTCGAATTAGAAACACTTGCAATACGAATTATACCGGAAAATGGATCGGATATAACCTCGGAACCGAGATGGTTGAAGTTAATTGGTGAAGAAGTGTATATGATCCATTTCTGAGTATTGTTGAGTGAAAGTGTATATTTGGTTTTCTTGTTATCGAATGTAGAGAAAGAAACAATGGTGTGAATAGTTTTGATTGAAAGAGGTGTTGGTTTTGTGACTAGAGCAGTTACAAAAGGACTTCCTCTAACGAGAAAAAATCGTAGATTCGAAGTGGGAATATCAAGAGTCACACCAAGATCACTGTACGAGGATATAACATGGTTTATGTTTGTTTGAGGTTGTTGTGTGGATGAGATAGTGAGATCTGGTGAGAAAACCTGGTAGAGCAATGCTGTTGAGAAGAGGAGTAAAGGGTATGAAACTGAGAGGGAGGAGTTTGAGGATTGGATGAGGTAAGGGTGAATGTATTCAGGTTGGTCACCATTTTTGAGAGCAAAGTTTTGGAAGAAAGAGTTTGTAGGGAGGGGTGTGGATAGCAAGTTTTGGGAGAAGAAGTTGGAAGGGTTTGGGAGAATGGTTGATTGAGTTTGAGGAAATAGGTAAGGAGGAGAAGACATTATGTGGTTTATGTATTTTTTGGTTAGGATTGGTTTTTATAGGTAATGAAATTATGAATTTAGGTGAGATTGTTGAGAATATTAAAGTTGACTTTCTAATAAACTTTTTAGAGTTTTGTTTATGGTAATTAAAGTTTTTAAAGAATATGTTTTTAAAGTTTTTAATTAATTTCTTTTTCATGGTAATTACTCTTTTGAATATTTTTATCGGTTTAGGAAATACAAGCATTTAGAGTTATTTAAAAAACTTTTTGTTTAGTTTTTTTGGTTATTTCTATTTAAAATTAATTTTTTGATAATGTATCATATATATTTTTTTTATAGTTTTATTTATGGTAATTAAATTTTTTGAGAATACATTATGTTTGTTTGAAGAAGTGTATTTGGATTTTAATTAAATTCCTTTTCATGGTAATTACTCTTTTGAATATTTTTATCGGTTTAGGAAATACAAGCATTTATAGTCTATTTAAAAAACTTTTTGTTTAGTTTTTTTGGTTATTTCTATTTAATTTTTTGATAATGTATCATATATATTTATTTTTATAGTTTTATTTATGGTAATTAAATTTTTTTAGATATATGTTATGTTTGAAGAAGTATATTTGAATTTTAATTAAATTCTTCCTCATGGTAATTATTCTTTTGAATATTTTTATTGGTTTGGAAAATAGAAGTATTTAGAGAATCTTTAAAACATTTTTTTGTTTAGTGTTTTGGTCATTTCTATTTAAACATAATTTTATCGATATTGTAGCAGATATTTTTGTTTTTGAAGTTTTATTTATGGTAACTAAGTTTTTTTAGATAAATGTTATGTTTGAAGAAGTATATTTGAATTTTAATTAAATTCTTCCTCATTGAAATTATTCTTTTCAATAATTTTATTTTTTTAGAAAATAGAAGTATTTAAGAGTATCTTTAAAATATTTTTTGTTTATTTTTTTGGTCATTTCTATTTAAATATAATTTTTTTTCATATTTTATCAAATATTTTTATTTTAGGTTAATAATTATTTATCCGTTGTTATATAGTTTTTTTTCTTCGAAAAATCCCTTAAAATTTTTTTATATGATTTATTTTTAATATTTGAAGATTCTTTCATTTTTCAGATTCATCACATCCCGTCATCAAAAAAATTGATGTGTCACTTTTTTTTTCCAATTTTTCATTTTTTTAGTGAATGGCCAAGTGCATTTTCATTTTTATTACTGTTCTGGGCAGACGCCACGACCCGCGCACTATTCGCGACAATCAATCAAATCAACTACCTCATCTTTGCCCAGGAGGAAAGACTGAGGGCGCTAGAAGACGATAAAAGACCTACGAGGAGACACAGGAAGCCTCAGACCCCACCTCCTCGAGTAACAGAGGTACATCTCCCGTCTTCCCCGCGGAGACAATTCAGAGATGCTTCCTGAAGCCCGTCGCCCCGACCATCGGGGAGACGGCCCCCCTTGGAGAGACAACCCGTCATCGAAGCCGGAGGGCGCGACCACGGCCCCATGCGGCAAGAAAGAAGACACCCTGGAGATAGGCACGGGAGAATAGACCAACGAGCATCCCGCTCGAGGGGTATTCAGCACGACCAGAACCGTCGGGCCCGACAATATCTCAGGTCCCCATCCCTATCCCCAGAGCGAAGTGACGAGGACGACCCCCGCGGTCCCCTTTCACAAGCCATCATGGAGGCACCCATTCCCCTGGGCATGTAGAAGCCTCCACATCTGAAAGAGTACGACGGAGTCGCGGACCCAGTCGACCACATAGACCGGTTCGAGGCTATGCTGCATTACCATAATGTCGGGGGACCCATCAAATGCTGGTTGTTTCCCACGACCCTCAGAAAGGTAGAAATGAATTGGTATAAAGGCCTCGCCCCAGGATCAATCACCTCGTGGCGAAACCTGAAGAATCAATTCATAAGTTCGTTCACTGCGTCTCAGCGACACCCAAAGACCGAGGCAGCACTCGAGGCCATCATCCAGAGGCAGGATGAAACCTTGAGAGAATTTATCAATCGCTTCAATCGCGAAGCCATAGAGGTCCCCTGCGCGGACCACATGAAAAGGTACTTACTGGAGAAGGGGCTCCTCCCCAGCACAAAATTCAGAAAGGCGGTGGGCATCGAACCACCCCGAACATTCGATGCTCTCCTCGAGAAGGCACGAGCATATATGGATTACGAGGAAGGGGAAGCGGCCAACAGAGCCCGGGACCCCAGAACTCGCAGATCCAGCAGTAACCCGCGCCAAGAATCCTCTCCTCCTCGACAAACCGGGGATAAAAGAAAAGAGAACAGACCCCGAGAAGTCCGAGAACAGAGAGGACCCTAGGGGAGTTTCACAGAATACACTCCGCTCACAGCTTCCCGCGAGCGCATCTTGGAGGAGTGTGCCAGCACAGATTTCAAAGATGGCGGCGTCAAGCGCCCTCGACCAGCTCCTGCCAAGCCTGGAGTAGACAAGAGCAAATATTGTCAGTACCATAGGAGCCACGGTCACCTGACTGAAGAATGCGTCCACCTCAAGGATGCCATCGAAACCCTCATCAAGGGAGGGAGGCTCGCCCAATACCGGTGAATTGACGCTCCCCATCGCGATGCCCGGGAGTTGAGAGAGCCGGAGGAGGACGCCCGACCATCTGACGAATCTGCCCCCATCCAGACCGCCTTCTCCGTCACAAGACCCGAGGACTTCTACGTCCCCGAACACCTGCGAGAGCCTCTCACGACGCACAACAGGTGGGAGTGCTTTCCCTCCGCCATGGTCATCAATGGTGGAGGATTCAACGACCTGACCATAAATTCGGCCAAGAGGAAGCTAGACGAACTGGTCGACTCTGCCCCTCCTCAGACAATGACTTTTGAAAGGGTGAAAGGTAGGTCGGAGCCTATCACCTTTTACCTCGAAGAGCTCCCCGGATGAGCCCCCAACGCAGTAATTCCTCTACTGATAAGAGCAAGAATGGCTAATTTTGACGTACACTGCATCCTCGTCGACGAAGGAAGTTCCGTCGACGTAATGTACAGTCAACTGTTCCGGACCCTACAGCTCGACGAATCACACCTTTCACCTTACGTGGGGTCGGACTTACAGGGCTTCAACGGCTCGACCTCCAAACCCTGGGGATACGTCGAGCTCATGGTTACCTTCGGCGAGGGAACAATGACAAGACAGGTCAAGGTGCGCTTCCTCGTCATCGACTGCCCGTCCCTCTACAACTGCATCCTGGGAAGACCAACACTAGCAGAGCTGACCGCGGTACCCTCCACCGTCCACTTGAAGATGAAATTCTACACCAAGAGGGCACGGGTCGCTACCATCCAAGGGGACCTGACCACTGCTCGAAGGTGTTTCAACGCGGCGTCCAAGGGACGCGACACGGTCGACACGGGGACAAGGCCCGCCAAGAGACCAGCAACGACACGACAAGAGCCCGACAGGCTAGAGCCAGTCAAAGCAGAAGAGCAGAGACCTCCCCCAAAAGTCGACTCCATAGCTCTGGACGCCCGCTTCGATCAGGACGAACCTCCCAACGGCGAGCAAATCCCCCTCCGACCAATTTCGGACGGGGACTTCGAGCTTGTCCCCCTTGGCGAGGACCCAAGCAAAGGAGTGAAGATTGGTACCGACCTCCCCGACCTGGAGAGGAAGCAGATCAAAGCCTGCTTGCGCGAGAATGCTGACTTGTTCGCGTGGAGCGCCGCGGTGATGCCCGGACTCGACCCTGAGGTCGCCTGTCACCATCTCGCCATAGATCCAACCGCTAAGGCAGTAGTACAATGTAGGCGTAGGTAGTCTCCGGAGAAAACGGAGGCTGCTGAAAAAGCTATAAAAGACCTCCTAGAGCAGTCTTTGCCCAAGCAAGACAATGCAAGATGAGGTTCAATCCCGAGAAGTGCACGTTCGGGGTTAAGGCAGGGAAATTTCTCGGGTTTTACCTAACAGAACGAGGAATTGAAGCCAATCCCAACAAATGTCGAGCCTTCTCCGACCTCCCGACTGCTACATCAAAGAAATCAATACAAATCATGAACGACATGCTTACCTCGCTATCCCGCTTCGTCGCGAGATCCACCCAACACGCCCTCCCATTCTTCAAACTCCTTCACAAAGAAGCGGCCTTCGAATGGACCGAGGAATGTGAACGGGCACTGCGCCACCTGAAACAAAGTCTATCCCAACCACCCGTACTATCTCGACCAGTCGACGGGGAGCCTTTATTCCTATACTTGGCCGTCTCGAACGAAGCCATCAGCGCGGCTCTAATTCGCGAGACCACCGACGGGCAGAAACTCGTTTATTTCACGAGCAAAGCCCTACAAGGACCTGAGAGAAGATACCAACAGATAGAAAAAGTATCTCTAGCCCTCGTCAATGCGGCAAGGAGACTCAGACACTATTTTCTGGCCCACACAGTCATAGTACGAACCGACCAACCGGTAAAACAACTTTTAGGTCGACCTGACATGGCGGGCCGAATGTTGAAATGGTCTTTGGAACTCTCCGAGTTCGACATTTAATACAAGAGCAGGAAAGCTCTAAAGGCGCAAGCCCTGGCCGACTTCGTCGCAGAAATGACCTCTCACAACCCGCCCACAGGGAAAGAGCACAAGTGGACCATCTTCGTCGATGGAGCTTCCAGCTCGTCCGGAAGCGGCGCGGGGATCCTCCTAGAAAATGAGGAGGGGGTAGTGATCGAGCACTTGTTAACCCTCTCCTTCCCAACTTCAAACAACCAAGCAGAGTACGAGGCCCTACTCGCAGGACTGAAGCTAGCCGAGGACCTAGGAGCCTGCAAAGTACAAATTTTCACGGACTCTCAACTCGTTGCTTCCCAAGTCCGAGGGAGTTACCAAGCTAAAAATGAAAGCCTCGTTGAATACCTAAACTTAGTCAAAGAACACATGAAGAAGTTCGACCGAGCAGAAATATCACACGTCCCGTGCGAGCAAAACACAAGGGCCGACATACTGTCCAAGCTCGTAAGCACAAGAAAGAAAGGCGGAAACAAATCTGTCATACAAGAATCCATGTCGCGCCCGAGCATCGAAAGGACCCCGACCCCAGTCGAGGTGCACGCCATCGGAGACACCTCGTGCTGGATGACCCCGGTGTATAACTTTCTGACAAAGGGCAAGCTCCCTTCGGACCAGACAGAAGCTACCATAACGAAACGACGGGCGTGCTCCTACGTGGTGCTCGAGCGTAAACTATACTGCAGGGGATTCTCCATCCCCCTTCTGAAATGCATCAACGAATCCACAGTCCCCGAGGTATTACGGGAAATACACGAAGGGATTAACGCCCAACACATGGGCAGCAAATCCCTGACGAGGAAAGCCCTGTGAGCGGGGTACTATTGGCCGACAATGCAACAGGACGCAAAAGATCACGTTAAGAAGTGTGACAAGTGCCAAAAGCATACCGACATGCATCTCTCCCCCCCTCACGAGCTGAGCATACTGTCGTCTCCATGGGCATTTGCGTGGTGGGGGATGGATATCCTCGGACCGTTTGCGCAAGGGACTTACCAAAACAAGTTCCTTATTGTGGCCGTGGATTACTTCACAAAATGGATATAGGCCGAGGCTCTCGCGAAGATCACCTTGCACAACATCCTCCGTTTCTACAAACGAAACATCCTCGCCAGGTTTGGAATCCCAAAAGCGTTGATCACAGACAACGACACCAAATTCACCGACCACGGGTTCCAAAACTTCGTCCCCAAACTGGGAACCAAACAACATTTTACCTTAGTCGAGCACCCTCAAACCAACGGGCAAGCCGAGGCCGGCAACAGAGTCATCATGCGAGGACTCAAACACCGGCTCGGCGAAGCTAAAAGAAGGTGGGTCGAGGAGCTGCACAATGTTTTATGGGCTTATCGCACCAATCCCCATTCAATGACGGGCGAAACCCCCTTTCGACTAACATACGACACCGAGGCCGTCATCCCCGTAGAAATCAGGGAACCCTCCAGGCGGACAGAAATTCTCCTCGACGAAGAAATGAACGACGAAGCACTCAGGGACAAACTCGATTTGGTTGAGGAAATTCGATCAGGGGCAGCCCTACGTGAGGCCACTCTAAAACAACGAGTGGCCCTGCGTCACAACGATAAGGTCATCAAACGCGAGTTCAAGATCGGCAGCCTGGTATTACGAAGAAACCAAAAATACTCCCGCGAACTGGGAAAGGCCCTATCGCGTCCACGGCGCCACATGCACGGGGGCATACTACCTCGAGCATCTAGATGGAGAACCATTGCCACGACCCTGGAACACTGCTAAACTAAAGCAATACTATAGATAAAAACCCTTAAACACTAAGGACTCTTGTCGTCGAACATCCACATCTAATCAAAAGAGAGAAATGTCTCGACCACGTAGATAGGCCAAGGTACGGGCCCAATCTGCACCCAAACAACATAACGCCATTCAGCCAAATGAGGACGAACGACGATGCCCGACAGGGACACCTCAATCGAGCTCCACTGTCGAAGTACCCATATGGCAGAACACCCAGCTCGCGATGGGCAGTTCACGCCGCGGGCATACGACCTCAATCTGGGTCATACGCTCGACAGGTGGGCTTAGCTCCGCACGACCGACGCATTTCGAAGTACGTCGGACCACCAAAATGGGTCGAAAGGATCTCCACTCGAGGACATAACTTAGGCAAATTTCGCCACAAAGTGACAATCGAATACAAGCCCAGCTCGAGGACATAACCTAGACAAATTTCGCCACAAAGTAACAGTCGAATACAAGCTTAGCTCGAGGACATAACTTAGACAAATTTCGTCACAAAGTAAAACTTATATACGAGCAAGTTTAAAGCTAAATAAACATGCATTAAAAAGTTATACACGACACGAGTTAAAAATAGACCGACCAAAAAGGTCGGCGTTGTTCAGGGTTACAAGCCATGGCACAACGGCCAAAAGAAATGAACACGGGCACGCAGGCCCCAAAACAAATACCAATAAGCGGGCACGCAAGCTCGACCAGAAACTCCACACTAAACGTTCCCGAGACTACCAGTATCCACCACAAGAGACTCTGGAGGAGGTACGACCTGACCGTCAATAATCTGAGACATGAACTCCACTCCCTTGGTATTCATGCCCGGATTTAGTATGGCGAGCTAGATAACCGCAGCCTCGAATCCATCCGCTAAAGCGCCGACACAGTCCGTCTCAAGGAGGTGGATACGCGCGACCAAATCCGAACGGGTCTGCAAAGGGGTTGTCTCCTCCAACTCATCGTCAACAGGAAGCATAGCAGCTTTCAGCTCCTCGACTTCCTTAGACAAACGTTTGTTTTCAGCCTCCAAGCATTCCTTATCCAGTTGGAGGCAATCCCTCTCCTCAGCAACCTTCCCAGAGTTTTCCTTCTCCCCCGCCAGCAGGTCGGCTTGTTCTCGAAACATTTCCTCGGACCGCTCGAGGGCCGCCTTTAGCTTGCGAGTACTGGCAGCAAGGGAAAATTTCTCTGACTCCAACTCCCTGACACGGTCCGAGGAGTCCGACCCTTCCTCGGCAAGGACAACGGCCATCTCGGCCATCTTCACCATCCCGACCATACTGGCGGCCAGGTGTTTCCTCTGACTTTCTTTGTCGAGCCGTCTGATAGTCTCGGCCTCGTCGCTGCTCACCGACAGAGGAAACCCCTCGAAGAAATCTTTTTCTTTAAAACAGGGGGGTAAGCCGAAGGCCCTCGCAGCCATAGACTCGCAGCCAACCTCCAACCTGTTATCAGCCCGACTTCTCTTTCTCGTAATCAGCTCGGTGGGCTGTTTAGCGTCAGGGGAGCCCGGGGACCTGCTAGAGGCATCCCCTGAACTGGCCGGTGGGCACATCCTCGTGGCTTGCGGAGCTCGCACCAGCCTCTTGTTTACTTTCTTGTCTTGAGTTAGTTTCAACAGCCTCTCCCGTTGTTCAGCCATGTCGCCTGCAAAAAAGAGCAAAACTCGGGTTAGTTACAAGCAAACAAAAACAACGAAAATGGAATAAAACAACAAAAACAAAAGCAAGAAACCTAGTAGATCTATGGCCTACCCGTAAGATTGAAACTCGACGAGCGCTTTGGTGTCGATGGGACGGGCCTCGTATGTAGGGTACCCATCCTCGTCAAGAATATCTTCCCCCTCCCTTGTGACCCACCGGGCAAGGAAGAAGCTATCGACATACTTGCAAAGGATACCATAGGCTTCTTCGTCCTCGGCGCTCATGCTTCCCGCGGGCGTATGATAGTACCCGGTGCCATGGTCATAATGGCCCGAGCACCAATGTAACGGGAACTTGGATATGCTCCCCATTGCTGGACGACCCTCGGCGTCCATGAGGGGCTCCCCGTCCTCGTCGAATACCGCGGTTTCCGCTTTGTACATAGAATCCAAGGCAGTCTGGGTGACCGGCTGCAAAATGTACCACTTGTCCTTGAAGCCCCAGACCGAATCCATATACATCCTGAACAACCTCTTCGACTGTTTCAGGGAAACCCAGCTATGCCTGCCTCCTCGAGACTGACGCTGCAGGTGAAAAACCCTGAAGAAAAGGGGAATGGTCGCTCTGATCCTCAAGAAACGGCATGTTAGCTCGAACGTGTAACACCCCGTTTTCAATTAATTGAATTATTTAAATTTGGGAATTTATTTTATTAGAATTAATAAAATAAAAAGAATTATTTATTTGGAATATTCGAAGAAATAAGAAATATAGGGATTTTTATGTTTTGGGCTTAGATGCTGTTAGTAAAGAGTGGGGGTGAAAAAGAAGTAAAGTTATGTGTTGGAACTCAAGTTATTCCTCATTTTTGGTTTTCACGATAAACAGAAGTTAGAATTGGGGAAATAGAGCTCTGAAGGTACGAGGAACGAAGAACGGAGAACTTCGCTCAAGAATTCAAAGCTGCTAATTGATAAGGTAAGGGGGGTTTATACTCGATTTACCTTTGTTTATGGGTTTATGTACGGTTGATTCGGGTAATGGTAGGAAAATCCCAATTGTTAGATGTTTCTAGGGATCGATAACCGTAGGACTGAACTTTGTTAGAAAAGGATTAGGATTCCCAATTCTCATGAATCGATTAAGAATTTAGGTCCCAAATGGTGAATTGGGCGTATGTCTAATGATCGTGAATTTACCTTGGAAATTGTAGGGACGACCTCAGTGTCGGTAGAATTCCCCAAAGTTACGGTTAATCCCCGGTTAAGGTTATTATAATGATTATTAGTAAATTGGATATTGTGGTATTGTTGTGGATTGTACAAGCTCGATGCGTTAGGTACTGAAATACGCGTTTTGGCCGACATTTTTCCGCGTTTGGACGGCTGTTGTGAGCCACTGCAGGTTCAGAAAAATCTGACCCGCGCTCATCAACACGGCCGTGTTGTTTAACACGGGCACCCGTGTTGATGCACTGTGTTGCCAAAAATTGTGTTTTCCAGACACAATTCAACACGGGCCGTGTTGTTTAACACGGGCACCCGTGTTGATCCCCTGTTTTGTTAAAAAAATGCGTTTTCTGGGCATATTTCAACACGGCCGTGTTGTTTAACACGGGCACCCGTGTTGATGCTACTGTGTTGAATTTCTGAATTTTCTGAATTTTGATTTCAGTGTTTTGATGTTGGATTTTTATTGCCATGCTTTTAGATATGTTCTCGAGCATGAGTTATGATATAATTGATGTGATTGGTTGATGTTTGAATAGTATGCTGAGTGATTACATGCTATTTGTAACTTGATATGATTGATGTTTAAATAGTATGCTGAGTGGTTACATACTATTCATATCCTGTTATGTTTGATATTGTTGATGTGCATGATATGTTGAATGATGTTCATAGTATGCTGAGTGTTACATACTTACATATCATGTTGCATTTGTTAATTCCCATTGTGTGGAATTAACATGGTGGCCAATATACGTGTCCGCGATTTAATGGAACGTTGAGGTGGTAGCCGTGTCCGCGATATAATGGAACGGTGAGTTATCCGTGACCCGCGATATAATGGGGCGGTGTAGTGGTACCACATGCATGGGTGTGTTGCATTACTCGAATATAACATGAATGGATGATTTTTCCAATGTTATATTTGATTGTTTGTATGCACGTGTGATTGATATATGGTTGACGATGTTGATGGGTATTTGTAAATATGAAAAGCAATATGTCATGGATATATGATTTGTAAAGGTTTTGTAAACTATGAAATATGTTAATTATTGGGTGATGCTTATGATTTCGTGAATTGATTGTTATGAATGTATAACCAAATGTATATTTGAGAAGCTCACCCTTACTGTTGAATATTTCAGATTGAGGAGCTTCGCTCAGGTGCTTGGCGAAGGCTTATCGTGTCTAGTTTAGTTTTATTCTAGTATGTCCGGGTCATGCTCTGATAGTTGTAACTCCGGGAACGTTTGGTTGTCGAGCTGCTTTAGTCAGACTCGTTTATTTTCTTTTAATTGTTATAATAAGATGTTGACTTTCCAGGTGTTAATCCCTGATGATTTTGGAAAATATTATAACGTTTGATTTTATTAATTAAAATTTTCCGCTGTGTAAACATGTATGAGTTACCACTAAGATTATGCATGACAGGAATTATTTTATTAAAAGAGAATTGTAGCATTCCTCGATTATTACATGTACTCTGAGTTATAATTTTTAATATTTGCGAAAATTATATGCGGGTTTTAGAGGGTGTTACAATAGTGGTATCAGAGCATAGTCGGTCGTTGTGACCAGAGTCTTGAGTCAGTCATTCCTTTTCGTATGCGACTAGTGCAAGGTAACACTGTCGATACTGTATTCTGATGTGGAGTATGTTTTAATTCTCAGGAATATGGCTGGAAGAGGTAATGGACGAAATGATGCTGCATTAGCTGAGGCTTTGGGGATGTTAGCTGGTGTACTTGCTGGAAACCCAACTGGAGGCGTGATTGGTGCTGATAGGCAATTGGGAAATTTCCAGAGGAACAATCCTCCGTTGTTCAAAGGTACACATGACCCTGAAGGTGCTCAGAAGTGGCTGAAGGAAATCGAAAGGATTTTCCGTGTGATTGATTGTGCTGAAGATCTGAAAGTCAGATATGGTACGCATATGTTGGCAGAAGAGGCCGACGACTGGTGGGTTGCCACAAGGACTGAAATGGTTCAGGATGGAGAGGCACTGACTTGGGCTAACTTCAGAAGGGCTTTTCTGAGGAGGTACTTTCCTGAAGATGTTCGGGGAAGAAAGGAAATTGAATTTTTGGAGCTTAAGCAGGGCAATCTGACTGTTAGTGAGTATGCTACTAAGTTTACTGAGCTGGCAAAGTATTATGCTCACTACAACAATGATGAGGCTGGAGAATTCTCTAAATGTATCAAATTTGAGAATGGTCTCCGAGATGAGATTAAGCAGGGAATCAGGTACCAGCGTATTCGTAGATTTTCTGATCTGGTTGATTGTAGCAGAATCTTGGAAGAAGATATTACCAAGAATCGGTCGTCTCACTCTCGTGGGGCTGTTGATAAAAGAGGGAAGCAACATATGGACCGTGGCAAGCCATATGGTAGAGATAACCAGAGATCAGGCGGTTGGAAAAGGCCTAGTGGGGGAGATTCTAAGGCTCCTATCAGATGCTACAAGTGTGGTGAGTCTGGTCATCACATTCGAGATTGCAAGAGTGATGAGAAGAAGTGCTATAAATGTGGAAAGGCTGGTCATTTGTCTATTGATTGCAAAGGGAAGTCTGTTACTTGTTACAATTGTGGCGAAGAAGGTCACATTCGTCCGCAGTGTCCTAAGCCTAGGAAGGATCAGTCAGGTGGAAAAGTGTTTGCTTTGTCTGGATCTGAGACTACTCCAGAGGATCGATTGATTAAAGGTACGTGTTTTATTCATGGCACACCTTTAGTTGCAATTATTGATACTGGTGCAACTCATTCTTTCATTTCTTTGGATTGTGCTGAGAGGTTGAAACTGGACATATCTGGTATGCGAGGTAGCATGGTTGTTGATACTCCTGCATCGGGTTCAGTGACAACTTCACTCGTATGTAGGAATTGTCCTATTGAGATTTTTGGTAGAAGTTTCGGTATGGATTTAGTGTGCCTACCGCTTGAACAAATTGATATTATCCTTGGGATGAACTGGTTGGAATTCAACCGGGTTCATCTGAACTGCTTTGCTAAGACGGTGATTTTCCCAGAAGCAGTTGGTGTCGAGAATTTGACTATGACTGCTAGGCAGGTACAAGAAGCAATGGAAGATGGTGCTAATGTGTTTATGTTACTTGCTTCGTTAGATGCAACAGGAAAGGTCAGGAGTAGTGAATTGCCAGTGGTGTGTGAATTTCCAGAAGTCTTTCCTGATGATGTTGGCGAGTTACCTCCTGAGAGAGAAGTGGAATTTTCTATAGATTTAATTCCTGGTACGAGACCGGTGTCGATGGCGCCATATCGTATGTCTGCGTCTGAGTTGACGGAATTGAAGAGTCAGTTGGAAGATTTACTGGAGAAGAAGTTTATTCGTCCAAGTGTTTCGCCTTGGGGTGCTCCGGTATTGTTGGTTAAGAAGAAAGAAGGTTCTATGAGACTGTGTGTTGATTACAGGCAATTGAACAAGGTAACCATTAAGAATCGGTATCCGTTACCGAGGATTGATGATTTAATGGATCAGTTAATTGGAGCCAGTGTATTCAGTAAGATTGATTTGAGATCTGGATATCATCAGATTCGTGTGAAAGCGGAAGATATTCAAAAGACTGCTTTTCGAACGAGGTATGGGCATTATGAATATTCTGTTATGCCGTTCGGAGTTACTAATGCACCTGGTGTTTTCATGGAATATATGAATAGGATTTTTCACCCGTATCTGGATAAGTTTGTTGTGGTTTTTATTGATGACATTCTGATTTATTCCGAGAATGACGAAGATCATGCGGAACATCTCAGAATTGTGTTAGAGTTGTTGAAAGATAAGAAGTTGTATGCAAAGTTGTCCAAATGTGAGTTCTGGATGAATGAAGTTAGTTTCCTTGGACATGTGATTTCTAAGAATGGTATTGCAGTGGATCCTACGAAAGTAGAAGCGGTATCTCAGTGGGAAGCGCCGAAGACTGTTTCGGAAATCAGAAGTTTTCTTGGTCTTGCAGGTTATTACAGAAAGTTTATCGAAGGATTCTCAAAGTTAGCATTGCCGTTGACGAAGTTGACTCGTAAAGGACAAGCGTTTATTTGGGATTCTGATTGTGAGAAAGGTTTCCAAGAATTGAAGCGGAGATTGACAAGTGCTCCTATTCTGATTTTGCCGAATCCGGTGGAATCTTTTGTGGTCTATTGTGATGCATCTCTGTTGGGTTTAGGTGGTGTTTTAATGCAGAATCAGCAGGTAGTTGCGTATGCTTCGAGACAGTTGAAGGTTCATGAAAGGAACTATCCTACTCATGACTTAGAGTTGGCAGCAGTTGTGTTTGTCTTGAAATTGTGGAGACATTATCTGTATGGTTCGAGGTTTGAAGTGTATAGTGACCATAAGAGTTTGAAGTATCTTTTCGATCAGAAAGAGCTCAATATGAGGCAAAGAAGGTGGTTAGAATTCCTCAAAGATTATGATTCTGGTTTGAATTACCATCCTGGTAAGGCAAATGTAGTTGCAGATGCTTTGAGCAGGAAGTCCTTGCATATGTCTATGATGATGGTTCGTGAATTGGATTTAATTGAGCAATTCCGAGATTTGAGTTTGGTTTGTGAAAGTACTCCGAAGTGTGTTCGTTTGGGTATGTTGAAACTTACTAGTGGTATTCTAGAAGAGATCAGGATCGGGCAGAAATCCGATGTTAATTTAGTTGATAAATTGACATTGATCAACCAAGGTCAAGGTGGTGAGTTTAGAATTGATGAAAATGATGTTATGAGATTTGGCGATAGAGTTTGTGTTCCTGATGTCGCAGAAATCAAGAAAAGTATATTAGAAGAAGGACATCGCAGTGGAATGAGCATTCATCCGGGTGCCACGAAAATGTATCATGATTTGAAGAAATTGTTTTGGTGGCCGGGAATGAAAAAGGAAATAGCTGAATTTGTGTATGCATGTTTAATCTGTCAGAAATCGAAGATTGAGCATCAGAAGCCGTCTGGGTTTATGCAACCGATGTTTATTCCAGAATGGAAGTGGGATAGTATTTCTATGGATTTCGTATCTGGGTTGCCGAGGACTCCTATGAATTGTGAAGCGATATGGGTCGTTGTGGATAGGTTGACTAAGTCTGCTCATTTTATACCGGTGCGAATGGATTACTCGATGGAGAGATTGGCACAGTTGTATATTGAGAAAATAGTGAGTTTGCATGGAGTTCCTTCTAGTATTGTGTCAGATAGAGATCCGAGGTTCACTTCGAAATTTTGGGAAGGATTGCAGAAGGCTTTGGGTACTAAGTTGAGATTGAGTTCAGCTTACCATCCTCAGACTGATGGACAGACGGAGAGGACGATTCAATCGTTGGAAGATTTATTGCGTGCTTGTGTTTTAGAGAAAGGTGGAACTTGGGATAGCTATTTGCCATTGATTGAGTTTACTTATAACAATAGTTACCATTCGAGTATTGGTATGGTTCCGTTTGAGGCATTGTATGGTAGACGGTGTAGGACGCCTTTGTGTTGGTATGAATCTGGAGAGAGTTCGGTAATTGGGCCAGAGATTGTTCAGCAGACTACAGAAAAGATCAAATTGATTCAAGAGAAGATGAGAGCTTCTCAGAGTCGTCAGAAAAGTTATCATGATAAGAGGAGAAAGAATTTAGAATTCAGTGCTGGAGATCATGTGTTTATGAGAGTTACTCCGATGACGGGTATTGGTCGGGCGTTGAAGTCTAAGAAGTTGACTCCGCGTTTTATTGGTCCGTTTCAGATTACGGAAAGAGTTGGAGAAGTTGCTTATCGCATTGCTTTACCTCCGAGACTTGCGAATTTGCACGATGTTTTTCATGTTTCTCAGTTGAGGAGATATATTCCAGACCCATCTCATGTAATCCAAATAGATGATGTACAGGTAAGAGATAACCTGACAGTAGAAACATTGCCTATGAGGATAGAAGATCGGGAAGTGAAACAGTTAAGAGGTAAAGAGATAGCATTAGTGAAGGTTGCTTGGGGAGGTCCAGCAGATGGAAATATCACTTGGGAGCTGGAGAGCCAGATGAAAGAGGCTTATCCGGAGCTGTTCGTCTAAGGTATGTTTTCGAGGACGAAAACTCTTTTAGTGGGGGAGAGTTGTAACACCCCGTTTTCAATTAATTGAATTATTTAAATTTGGGAATTTATTTTATTAGAATTAATAAAATAAAAAGAATTATTTATTTGGAATATTCGAAGAAATAAGAAATATAGGGATTTTTATGTTTTGGGCTTAGATGCTGTTAGTAAAGAGTGGGGGTGAAAAAGAAGTAAAGTTATGTGTTGGAACTCAAGTTATTCCTCATTTTTGGTTTTCACGATAAACAGAAGTTAGAATTGGGGAAATAGAGCTCTGAAGGTACGAGGAACGAAGAACGGAGAACTTCGCTCAAGAATTCAAAGCTGCTAATTGATAAGGTAAGGGGGGTTTATACTCGATTTACCTTTGTTTATGGGTTTATGTACGGTTGATTCGGGTAATGGTAGGAAAATCCCAATTGTTAGATGTTTCTAGGGATCGATAACCGTAGGACTGAACTTTGTTAGAAAAGGATTAGGATTCCCAATTCTCATGAATCGATTAAGAATTTAGGTCCCAAATGGTGAATTGGGCGTATGTCTAATGATCGTGAATTTACCTTGGAAATTGTAGGGACGACCTCAGTGTCGGTAGAATTCCCCAAAGTTACGGTTAATCCCCGGTTAAGGTTATTATAATGATTATTAGTAAATTGGATATTGTGGTATTGTTGTGGATTGTACAAGCTCGATGCGTTAGGTACTGAAATACGCGTTTTGGCCGACATTTTTCCGCGTTTGGACGGCTGTTGTGAGCCACTGCAGGTTCAGAAAAATCTGACCCGCGCTCATCAACACGGCCGTGTTGTTTAACACGGGCACCCGTGTTGATGCACTGTGTTGCCAAAAATTGTGTTTTCCAGACACAATTCAACACGGGCCGTGTTGTTTAACACGGGCACCCGTGTTGATCCCCTGTTTTGTTAAAAAAATGCGTTTTCTGGGCATATTTCAACACGGCCGTGTTGTTTAACACGGGCACCCGTGTTGATGCTACTGTGTTGAATTTCTGAATTTTCTGAATTTTGATTTCAGTGTTTTGATGTTGGATTTTTATTGCCATGCTTTTAGATATGTTCTCGAGCATGAGTTATGATATAATTGATGTGATTGGTTGATGTTTGAATAGTATGCTGAGTGATTACATGCTATTTGTAACTTGATATGATTGATGTTTAAATAGTATGCTGAGTGGTTACATACTATTCATATCCTGTTATGTTTGATATTGTTGATGTGCATGATATGTTGAATGATGTTCATAGTATGCTGAGTGTTACATACTTACATATCATGTTGCATTTGTTAATTCCCATTGTGTGGAATTAACATGGTGGCCAATATACGTGTCCGCGATTTAATGGAACGTTGAGGTGGTAGCCGTGTCCGCGATATAATGGAACGGTGAGTTATCCGTGACCCGCGATATAATGGGGCGGTGTAGTGGTACCACATGCATGGGTGTGTTGCATTACTCGAATATAACATGAATGGATGATTTTTCCAATGTTATATTTGATTGTTTGTATGCACGTGTGATTGATATATGGTTGACGATGTTGATGGGTATTTGTAAATATGAAAAGCAATATGTCATGGATATATGATTTGTAAAGGTTTTGTAAACTATGAAATATGTTAATTATTGGGTGATGCTTATGATTTCGTGAATTGATTGTTATGAATGTATAACCAAATGTATATTTGAGAAGCTCACCCTTACTGTTGAATATTTCAGATTGAGGAGCTTCGCTCAGGTGCTTGGCGAAGGCTTATCGTGTCTAGTTTAGTTTTATTCTAGTATGTCCGGGTCATGCTCTGATAGTTGTAACTCCGGGAACGTTTGGTTGTCGAGCTGCTTTAGTCAGACTCGTTTATTTTCTTTTAATTGTTATAATAAGATGTTGACTTTCCAGGTGTTAATCCCTGATGATTTTGGAAAATATTATAACGTTTGATTTTATTAATTAAAATTTTCCGCTGTGTAAACATGTATGAGTTACCACTAAGATTATGCATGACAGGAATTATTTTATTAAAAGAGAATTGTAGCATTCCTCGATTATTACATGTACTCTGAGTTATAATTTTTAATATTTGCGAAAATTATATGCGGGTTTTAGAGGGTGTTACAGAACGCACGAAGGAAGGCGATCGAATTAGGATGAAGCTACGAAGGGGCCAAGTTCAGATGGCATAACACCCCGGCTTGGAAATCACTGAAAGGGAGCTTAAGACCGAGATCCCTAAACACGATCTCATACATTGGAAACCCATACTCGGTAAACTTCGAGCAGATTCACGCATCGATGGACGGCCTCGTCACAACAAAGTTCTTCTAGAAACCTGGCTGACTACCGCCATGCTCGATGACAGTATATGCACGTCGACTACGTCGACAGTATGCTGAGGCAATCCCTCGGGGCTCGGCGCCCACCCAGTCCAACGAGGGGTCATCAATAGTATCAACTAAAGTCACGTTCTCTTCGATACTTTGGTCCTCGACTTCATTTTGCCTCGAAGATTCCGGTTCGTCGGCCATTTACCTGCAAAGCACAGGAAACCAGTGAGATTTGAGAGAAAATCCGCATGCTCGCCACAGTGACGGGAAGTAGTACATGACAAGCCGAACACGGACACCCCAGCTCGACCAGGCGTCGAGAGCAACAAGGGAATAGTGCGATCACCCCGGGAAATGAACACGAATAAACTCGAGCAAGGTCCTGACTTTGCCTACCCGTCACTAAGACGCCGCGACGGGCTATCCTACATACTTCCTAAGGGGTCAACATCCCGGCCAGCTCATGGGTGCACCGACCAAAACTATGAATGTGACAGGCAGTATCATAGATCGTATGCCTAAAACTATGAATGTCACTAGCAGTATCATAGATCATATGCCTAAAACTACGAATGTCACGGGCAATATCATAAATCATGCGCCTAAAACTATGAAGGTCACGGGCAGCATTGTGAGTCACGTACCTAAAATTATGGGTTTACCGGGCACAAACATGAATCTACCGGGCACTTCTCCCAGATGTGGGTTTCTAACATCCAAATAACGTTAAAATTACCTACAACGAAGAAAAACAGGAGGAATGAACACTTACTTGGAAGAAAAGATGAACGTACGGCGGCAATGGAAGTAATCAACGGAGGATGGAGCGGTGATCTCACGGCGTTGCAGAAAATGACGGCGGTGGAAGCAGAGGAAGAAGGAGAAGCGCGAAGAAGAAAAAAATATTATGGGCCCCAAGGGTCCTATTTATAAGGATGACATGGAATACGAAACGTCACCCCAGGGAGCCACGAACTTCCCATCCTCGACAGCTATTTCCCTAGGCAATGATGACCCTATTGTCGCTAGGGTGGCGTCGCGATTCCCAAGGATTGCCTCGCGTCTCCAATAAACACAGCCCGCGAAAAGAACTCCTCGAGCATGCATCAAAAAAGCAAAACCCTATCCCCGTGGTAAAGGCGAGCTGAAGTCAAGTCATAACTCCTGCCCCAGGAGTAACGACTTGGGGGGCTCCTGTTCTGGACTGGGCCCACCCTGGCCAAAGCGCAGATAAAGGCCCAATCCAAGCAGACTCCTCGAGGAATACGCGCCCATGGATCGTCGACGACGTGCCCGACCACAGATACAGCCGCGATGCCTGCCATTTCCCGCGAGATATAGTGCCCCCGACCAAGGAAACTCCAGCTCGAGTCTTGCTCGAGCACCCTCCCCGTAGGGAAGATTCTGTCCATTCTGACCGTTATCGAATACTCTAAACTCCGGAAAGACCGCGTCTTCGTCCCTCCTCATTCTTCGCAGAACACCACCAGGAAAGGGCCACGTGTGGGGCCCAACTATGCACGTAGAACCTGGCAGTTCCTTTATTGGGCCAGTTCTGGTCAGCCCAATGAGGGGACCTTGGCCCAGCGCTGGGGGCTATAAATACCCTCTGTTCCTAGAGGGTCAGGTATTCATCTATTACGCACCTATATATTTTTTGCCTGCTCATTCCGTCACTCATTTTAGCATCGGAGTGTCTTGCAGGTACCCCCCCTCCCCCCATCTCACTCAAATTCTGCTCGAGTCAGTCGTGACGGTCCAAGTCTGATCAGGTACGATCAATTAGTATTATTATTTTTAATGCCATGTTGGAATTTTTTTTATTTTTATTTATTTATATTAGAAAAATATATTAAATATTTAAAAATAAGTTGGAGGTAGGAGTTGAACTCACCTCCTACTCTCAAAAATAAGTTAGAGGTGGGAGTTGAACCCACATCCTACTGTTTTCAGCCTAGTGGTAAGGCACTGTAGCTATTGCTTGATGAACATTCATAATAGCTCCGGAGAAAATAAGAACAACATTGTTAATATTCATAATCGAGAAAATTCACTAATACCGATTAATTTAATTCATTTATCTTCCATCTTAGATTGCTTTTCATATTTACAATAAAGTGACTACCATTTTATTTGAAGGAACTTTGGTTTGAGATCTCATGTGTACAAATTTTATATTTTTATTTTAAATTAAGAATTGTTTAATATTACTATAAATCATATAAATCATTTGTCATTAATGTATATTGACATAGTGGTAAAGGTATAGGATATAGCATTAAGATTTTGGGTTCAATTCCTTCTAAGAATTAATTTTCTCATTTTTTGATATTTTCAAATCTGAATTGTTTAAAAATAAAATCAAAATTAAAAATAAAAATAAATTTAGTATTTAAAAAATAAAATATAAAACATAATTTGACGGTCTAGTCATTGTTTAAAAGTAAAAGAAAAAACCGGTTTAAAAAAATATTAATAGAGAGATTAATATGACCCAGTTAAATTTTGTAAAAGATTAAATCAAGTCATTTTTTTCATGTGTGTTTGAGATGTGAAACATGTTAATTTATGTCTATTGAATGTTATTGTTGTTATTGTTGTGTTTTATATGTTACGCTTTCAAATCTGTTATCAACCTTCGAATTTTAAGTGTCAACTTTTATATTTGATAGTGAATTTAATTCATGATTCAATGTAAATCATGCCACTATTTTGTATGCATTAAGAACAACTTGTAACTTGTTTGAAAAATAAAACATAAAATATAATATTTTAAAAAAAATAAACATTATAAAAATCGATCAACTAAATCAAACCAAACTGAACTAGACTAGTTAGTTTAGTTCTATTTTATTTTTGAAAAATATTAAATACTGAATCAAACTAAACTGATGGAGATATTATCAGTACGTACATTTTTTTAATCAAAAATCAGTCTAAATCAAACCGATTACACCCCTATATTAGAAAAAGTATATTTGAATTTTAATTAAATTCTTTCTCATGGTAATTACTCTTTTGAATATTTTACTTTGGTTTAGGAAATTCAAGTATTTAGAGTATCTTTAAAATATTTTTTCTTTAGCTTTTTTTTATCATTTCTATTTAAATATAATTTGTCCCGTGTGTATCAGATATATTGCCATTATTATAATATTTTGTAACAAAATAATATAAGAAGAAAGAAATAATAACTTTTTTACAAAAATTCAAATATAACTATTTAGAGTTGTATTTTCTATTTAATTTTTTTGAAATAAACCCTATAAAGAAATGTAAAATCAATTTTAATTAGGTGTTAGCAGTGGCGTAGTTTTTATCCCTTTTTGTAGTTTCCATTTTTTAGAATCATAAAAGTTAATATAACAACATTGATTTTTTAAAAATAATTTATCACAAAAAAAGAGTTTTTTTTGGTGTACATAGAATTCAAAACAAGAGCTTAATTATTATAAATAAATGTACTTATAGATATATTGTGGGGCTGTTATCATTTGTTTGCTTTATCATTCTCTTAGTTTTCAAATACTATTTTGGAAATCAAACTTAAAAAGTAGATTTTCTAAAATTGAGTAAAAAAATTTGTTTGCAAATCTATTTAACAAATAAGTTTTTTTGGAACAAAATAAAATTTTCATTACCAAAAATCATAAGTACAAACTAATCCTAATGTCATATAGAGTTTAAGTGATTGCAATCTTCAGCAGCAATCTTTCACTACGTCATATTAGAGAATAAACAACATTTTTTTTTATCATAGACAGCGCTTTAAAGTGCTGCCTATTCCTACGCTGCTGTAAGTAAAGACAACACTTTTTGTCAATGTAAAAGTGCTGCTTAATGTAATCTTTAGGCAGCGGTTTATTCAATAAGCGCTCTCTAAAAGTTCTTATAGGGAGTGTTTTTTATATTAGAAGCGCTTTCTAAAGTAAGCCTTTAGCAGCGCTTTCACTTTAGACAACATTTTTAAAAGCGTTGTGTAATGTATATTTTTGTTCACTTTTTTATTTGTTTTAGGCAGCGCTTTCTTTAACAGCGCTCTCTAAAGTCCCTTTTAGGCCGCACTTTTTTCTTTAGAAGCGTTTTTAAATGCACCCCTTTAGACAACACTTTCTTTAAAAGCGCTTTCTATTCTCAATTATAGGCAACACTTTTTTGTTTAATGCTGTCTAATGTTCACGGATTTTTTAATATATACAACTTATATTTTAAGCGCTCTCTCTATAAATAATCACTTAAAATAAGCGTTGTCTTTCAAATTTGCACCAAATTTTATAAATTTACAACTTTAATCCAATAATTTATATATACATAAATTTGATACAACTTGAAGAATCCAATAATTTATATATACATAAATTTACATATTTATATATACTACTTTAATTCAATAAGTATGCACCAAATGTACATATTACTATCTTTTAAAGCTGCTATCTTCTCTAATATCTTCTCTACAAACAACAACAATGAAGAATCCTAAATGAACCTGTTATCTCTTTGTCTCAGGGGGAGCCATTGCTTTTCACTAGTCCAACTCGTGGGATTTCTATTCCATCCCATCCAGTCAATAATTTCTCTCTAAATTTTCTTAGTTGTTTTACAGTCAAACAAGAGATGCTCAATTGATTCATTGTGGTTGCAGAAGTTGCATCTCCCATCTGTGTTAATATCAAATCTAGCAATTATATTTTTGGTTGGCAATCTCTCATGGAGAGCAAGCCAAAGGATAAAGGTATCTCTGGGATTAGCATAGTTGTTAATGAAGAGTTTTCTCCATTCCACCTACACTTTCTCTCCTCAAATGGCCTTGTAGAACCTGGAAATTTTGTATTTTTCCTGTTGCATCACATCATTTCAGTATTGTAACTAATCCATTTCTTCTCTACATTTCATAATTTTTTAAAAAATCTAAGAGTAGTTCTTAGTAGGTATCCAGTTCATAATATTAGTGTCTTTCAGGTAGTAGGCATTGATCCACTTGACCCATAATTTATCAGATTTTGCATGAATATTCCATAGCATTTCAATTATGGAGGTTTGCTTCCAATTTTTCAGAGCTATGATATTAAGACCGTCTACTTCTCTAGGATTGAAAACTTTCTCCCAAGCAACATGTGCTTTACAAATAAGTTTTTTAAAAACAGACTAAATGAATTGTTTTATAATTAAAGAAATATTTAACTTAGTATACAAAATAGGATAAATATTAAATATGATAAAATATGGATAAAACTTATGATATGATAATAAATAATAGTTTTATCCTATAATATGTTTGGCATATATTGGAATTCTAGCTGTCAGATCCCGGATGTCCTAAGAGATGTTGAGACACCGGTTTTGACTTCACACACAATAATAAGATATATATGAAAATTAAATAGTGCTGAAAGAAAATAACACAAGATATGTTTACCCAGTTCGGAACAACCTTCCTACTCTAGGGGCTACCAAGCCAAGGACGAAATTAACTAGATAGTATCAATTTGTAGAACTCATAGCAAACATCCCAATTTACAGTCTACGCACTTAATCACTATCTTTTGCTTAACTTCTACCTAAGACACACCTAGGTATAAGGTCCTCCTCAAATCCCTCTTCAATTACACTCAGCAATTGGAGCAACTCTAACCACAAGTAGAGAATAAAACTCAAATCTTAAAAGCTTATGAGAATTGACACACAAGTACTCAATGCTTAATAACTTATGAGCATCTGACACACAATGTTTCTATGCTTAAAAACATAAGAACATCTGACACAAAACTTATAACCCACAATAAGGTTCTAAAAACCCTAACAAAAATACATACGTAAGTTCCACCTAATACTAGGTATACACCATTATATTTATAACATTATTCTAAACTGGGTTGGACTTCAAAACCGCGTCAATGAGGTTGCACAAAGTCTGCACATTCTTCTCCAAGATAATAGGTCTTCAATCATTAGTTTCCTAAAATTTCTCCATATTTATAAACTATACAATCTTTGAAAACTGACATAAAAATATTCTGATTTGTCAATCTTGGATGCTACATAAGCTAACTGAATATTCCCCAAATATTCAGTAACTTAATAAATCAGTTGAAACATAACTAACAGCTGCTGCAAATGCGTTGTCCTATCTCCAGGTTAGGACATCTTCTTCGAAATGCTGAAAACAAAAAGTTGAGACTTCTTTATTCAACATGTTGCTGCCAAGTTGATTTTAGCAAAATGTATGTCAATCCCAACTTCAGAGAAATAACATATATCATCATGATGTGAAATATAAAGTATTATTTTATAAATTTATGTAATTGGTATAATTTTTTTGAAAAGGCTAAAATGATATATATATATATATATATATATATATATATATATATATATATATATATATATATATATATATATATATATATATATATATATATATATATATATATATATATATATATATATATATATATATATATATATATATATATATATATATATATATATATATATATATATATATATATATATATATATATATATATATATATATATATATATATATATATAAACTACAAAAACAAGACACTACAATACAAGATGTACCGAAGATGGCAAGAAAAATTCAAATTTACAACCCAAAATACTGAAAAAGAAACAGCAAAAAATTAATTTCATAACAGTTGATAAGCAAGTTAAAGGATTTAACCACTAGAACTGGTAATCATAATCGAAAGTATTATATTTAGACTTTAAACACCAAAACTACTAAAGTTTTACCTTCTCAGATAACACCTACATATGCTTCTCTTTATTATGTAAAATACGTCTATTTCGCTCTTTCCGAATAACTCAAATCACAGGGAACCAAATAATGTAAGAGCCAATCAAAAAAATTTCAAAAAACCACCTAACCCCCCTAAATGTAAGATATGATCCCATAACTTTCCTTGAGATGTTGTTGAGAACCCTAACCAATCATAAATAATAGGCCACAGTCTATCAAAAATATCACAATTTACAAGCAAATTATCTTTGTCTTCATCTATGCTACAATTCCCTACGCTTCATTGATCGTTCATAGCAAGAATTTTCCTCCTAGCCTAATTGTCCTTCATCGGAATACGATTCAGTAACAATCGTCAGACAAAAATTGAAACCTTGAGCGGCACAGTCTTCAATTAGCCTAATTGTTATTATCGTCAACTTCAGATAAATTTTGATAAGCATTACTTACGTTGTAACAAGAATACGGGTGTACATTCCATAACCAAAGATCTTTTACGTCCACCTATAAAGTAACTGAGGTTAACCGCCCAATACACTCTCCCACTAACTCCTCATCCCATGCAAGCAACCTCATACACCACTTTCACGTCTCACTATTCCCCTCCCCTTACGCCAACTCGTTCATCTCTGATATAGTCTCCATCTTATTCTCCAATAACAACCTATAAAATCTAACCTTCAAAGAAATATCATCAAGCCAAGGATCTTTCCAAAACAGAGTTAAGATGCATCTCCTATCTTTCGATCCATGTTAGCAAGCAACCAACTTACATCGATCAAACCAACCCCTCCCTAATGTTTTTCAAATTCCTCCACCAAACAGATCCACCATCTCCTCAAAACATTATCGCCCCCTTCCTCACCATATCGAGCACACGAATATAATCTCATTTAATATAGGAAATATTTCTCACTTACTCACTCCCCCCTCCCCCAGAAAAAAGAATTAAAAATATTTCAAGGGAAGATATGATACACGAGGGTTCCTTAAAGAAGGAAAAAAAGTAACTCGGAATGGACAACCGAACAAACTTAAGAAGAATCAGAAGAACCCCCATAGAGAGAAAGCGAATCTTCCACCCCCGACAACCTTATTTTAATGTGTTCAATTAGAGGATACTAAAAATTAAGTTTCCTAGAATCACCACCAATAGGCAGCCCCAAATACAAAAAAGTAGGCAACCATGCTTACAGTTTATAACCAGTGTTACCTCATGCGACCAAGATTCAGAGACATAGACCCCAAACAACATATGTTATGAAAATTAACTTTTAATCCCGATATGGATTCAAAAATAACCAACGCCACCTTCAAAGCTCAAACATTAGCCAAACTTTTTAACCCCCACCAATAGAGTATCATCAGCAAGTTGTAAGTGAGAAATAGAAGCAACACTTTGCGCCCCAACATTTAACTTTTATACATATCCTTTTTCACTGAAGAATTCATCAAAACATGTAATCCTTCATCTTCTATCAGGAAAAGAAAAGGAGGAGAGCGGGACACCTTGATAAAGACCTCTTTCCAAATAAAACTCATAAGTTGGGATACCATTTACAAGAACTGAAGTAGTTGTCGTAGATATATATATTCTAACATCCACTTCCACCACAGTCAAAAAAATAATTTTACCCATAAAATTATCCAAATACTGCAAATCCATCGGGTCATGGGTTTTTTCAAAATGAAACTTAAATAAAATTATTTCTTTTTTCAAACTCCGTGTGTCATCCAACATTTCATTAGCTATAAGAATGCCATAAAATATTTGTCGACCTTTTACAAAAGCCGACTAAGACTCATAAATAACACCGCCAATCACGTATCTCAACCTATTAGCAAGAAATTTAGCTAGAATATTATACAAACAGTTAACGAAAGAGATAGGTTGAAAATCTGACAGACTATGAGGGCTCTCAACTTTAGGAATCAAGGCAATAAAATTAATATTTATGCCTTTGGTCAACTTTCCATTACGGTGGAAATCAACAAAAAAAGCTCAGCAACTCATATTTTAAAACTTCTCAGAAATCTTTAAAACCAAGATTAATTCCGTTTGGCCCTGGACTCTTAAAATTGTCACAATCCCAAACCGCCTGCTTAATCTCAACCTCTATAAAAGGTAGAGTCAAAACTGACCCTTCATCCCTTGAGATTGATTTAAAAGAAAAATCATTTATCCCTGGTTGTTCGACCGCTAATAATTATGAAAATGATAAAAAAAAATAGCATTCCTCACACCATTGACACCCTCTACATGAACACTATGAACTGAAATTGAAAGGATATCATCTAACCTTCTCCTCGACAATATAACACCGTGAAAGAATTTTGAATTTGTGTCTCCCTCATTTAGCCAAAGTAATCTAGATTTTTTCCACTGGATACTTTAATATAATTTGGATGAAGAAATTTTTTCTGTCGATAATGAATACATCTCTCCCAAGTATTCCTCCTCTAAACCATGTCATCTCCTTTAACATCCAAGAATGAAATATGGTATTTTACCGCTTTGATTTTTCCTTCTATATTCTGAGTATGATTTTGTTGTCATAATTTCAAACTATCCTTTAACAAATGAAGTTTCTCTTTCATCACAAAACCTCCCCAACCATTCACCTAAAAAGATATTCATTATTCATTTATAAACTCCTTATAGTCTGGTAAATCTACCCAACATTTTAGCTTTCGCACTGGCCTGGGACCCCAATTCTCTTCTTTGATAGTCATCAGAATAGGGAAATGATCAAAAATAGTGTAGGGAAGAGTTACTTGAATGTAATTTGACCATAAATAAACCCAAGATTATGATAATAAAACAATCTAGTCGGTTCATAGAAAGGCCATCCCCAGAATACCATGTGAATCTTCTCCCACATAACAGTAAATCAACCATGAAATTGGCTTTAATGAATTGATTAAAATGAGCAAAGTCCTCCAATCATTCAACATTTGGCCCACTCTTTCACTCCTCAGTCGATCTAATAACATTAAAATTTCCATTCGCACACCACATATTACACTCATCTTCATTAATCAAAACACCCAAATAATTCCATAGTTATAATCGACCGTCTCTATTGCAAGGAGCATAAACATTGGTAACAGGAAACTCATACCTTGAATTGATAATGCTCCCTTTGGTAATCAAAAAAGTCTCGAAACTCATAGAAATATTTACCTCCACCTCATTAGTATCCCATAAAGACAATAAACCTACAGAGGCTACTATGAAGGGTTGATAAGAATAGACGAACTCAGAGCTCCCCCACAAATACCAACACACAAAGTCATTAATCACTTCCAATTTTATTTCCTGAATGAATACCACCAACGGACACCTTTCTAGAACGAACCTCTACACCTTCCTCCTCTTTTCCCAACCACCTAACCCTCTCACATTAAAAGAAACAAGCTTCATTATTACCACCAACTCCCTCACAACCTCCACAAACTCTCCCAAATTTTAACACCATTTTCAACCCCAATAGCTCTCTCCCCTCCCTTTTCCCTTCCTCATATCCTCCCTCCCTCTTAACCCTATCACATATCCCCCCTAGACAACGCATTAAACATATTTGAACAATTGCCTTTTGTTGTACCCCAAAATTTGCCCTCTCATTTCTCAAAAGATCACCCTGGACCCTCAGGTTTGCGTCCATCCAATTTCAAGCCTGGATTTACAAATTTTCCAAGAAAGTCATTCACGAGGGTAAAATGGTCGTTTGCGCATTGAAAAGTCAAACTTTGACCTTTGATCAAAAATCAAGTTTCAAGAGTCATATTTCATCAAGACATGTTTGAGATATGAAGTTTGATTCATCTGGAAATTCAAAAATCAAAAGTTACTTTGGAAAAGTTAAATTTCTAAATATTTAGAATTTTTTCTAAGTGTTTAAGAAATATGACAAACTCAGAACTTCTGATCATATTTTCACCATGATGCAAGCTGATTCTGGCAGAACTTCTGATACAATAGTTATAGATTTCAATAACATCTAAAACATTGCAGAACAAAACTTCTCCTAGAAATGCTAGAATTTCAAGTTATAAATGTTCAAAGGCACGTCCTTGAAACTAAAGCACTCAGCAAATTATGGACACTTTCAAGTCAGGGTTGGGTCAGAACTTCTGGGCTAACTTTCATAAAGGTTCAGTCAGAGTTTGCAAGGGTAATTCAAAGAAGGTTACAAAGTGTGCTACAAGCTTCTTGGAAAGTCTGAGAGCTCCTTCAGAACATGCTGGAGAAAGGAAATACAAAGATCAGAAGTTGGGTGTTTGTTCTAAATTATGCTGAAGCTGAACATCTGATCCATATTTAAGCAATGATGCAGAATCTCACATTGCAGGATTTCTAATTTGATAAATCTCATCATCATTTAATTCTCATTTAATGCTCACAACTACTTTTGAGTTTTTATCCAAAGGATTTCCCCACGTGTGGCATATAAGTACCATTGTTGTCCTTGAGAAGCAGATTTTGTACAAAGTATATGCTAGGCCCATGCTTCGCTTTTGCTTCTGAGGGTACTTTTCCTTGATTCATTCTTACAATTCCAGCTTAGGCATGGCTAAAAGCTTCTAACCACCTTACTTTGTGCCTTGAACCATACTTGTTTGAACTTGCTTCAAGAACAAGTCAGCGCCTAGCATATGATGGTTGTACCTTTGATTTCTCCAAGCTACTAAATCCTTGCCTATAAATTGAACTACATTTTCAACTGTGAAAGGGTCTAAAAATTTGAGAAAGAAAAGCCCTGAACCCCTGCTAAAATTCCAAGAGTCTAAAAAACTGCAAACACAAAATACAAGACCTGTTAGCTTTTGATTCCTTGCATTCAAACTCCATTTATTCTTAAGTGTTTCTTGACTAAAACCATCCACACAGTTTCTGATTCACATATTAGAAGCTATCTTAACTTCTGTATTCATAATGCCATACATTTTCCATCCACCTCCACCTCAAAGAAGTCAGAACCATACCCCTTTGTTGTTCCAGAAGTTGAAAACTTCCAGCCTGCTGAGTACGTGAAGAAGCTTCTCAGAACATCACCCCTTTGCTGTTCCAGAAGTTGAAAAATTCCAGCCTGCTGAGTACGTGAAGAAGCTACTCAGAACATCACCAGAGTTAAGGTTAACTCCAGTTCACAGAATCTTTTCCAGCAGCAAGGTAAGCTTCTGCTGACTCTCACCATATTACTTAAGCATTACCAGACTTGCATGTTCAACAATACAATGTAGACATCATGCTTATGATGCTGTACATATTCAGAGATTTCACGTATTTGTCTGCCTAAGTAGGGAGTAAATCAGTTCAGAACTTCTTGAAGAAATTAGAACTCAGAATTAGGATTAGAAAATTCATGCTTGCCTCTGATTTATAGTTCTGATATCTCCTATTTCTGAAACACTATGAAACTTGTCATAACTGTTATATGCGCAACTTCTGTTCTGTTAAGAAATGACTAAGTTGTAGATGTTCTGACTACCATGGATAAGGGAGACCAAATTCTTCCAGTGGTATCCAAATTTATGAAATCTTCTTTGTTCCCAGCGGACCCAAAACTTCTGACTTTACCTATTTTTCACTAACAGGATATCTGTTTTGCAGTACGCCAAAGTCAGAACTTATGACCTCCTTTAGTCAGCAATACGCTGATTCTATTTTCTTTTTCCTTACTATTTTTTCTATTACTTTCTATTTCATTAATCAAAAAACACCAAAAACATTTTTTTTTCATTTTTACATGCTTTATTTTGTTTCTTAAAACAAAAGATCAAAAATATTTTCTTAAAATAAAACAAGTCCATTTTACATCTCTTGTACATTCTTATCCATTTCAATATGGTTGCAATAGTAACTTAGGATTTAATTTTATTTTCAATCCCCATTCATAAATATGTACCCCCATCCCCAAAATATTGTAGTAGCGTAGTACTTTACATTTCCGTAATTTATCGCTTTCAAATGTAAATGCTAGTAATTAGGGTGTGTATGGAAAGATAAAATCAACGAGTAGATAACCCTAATCAAATATTAAATGCATGCAAATAAAACACACTATTCACACATGTACCCTTAAGGTTAACTCCACTTGTTGCCTAAAAAACGGTCATGTTATGCATGTGGGGTGTCTTAGCAAAAACAATCGTAATACAAGATCATAGTCCTCCGATGACGCTATAAATGCTGCCTTTCAAAATTATCTTAGTCCCTAAAAAAGAAATGCTAAGATACCTCACAATATTGCTATCATGACTATACGATGACCCATGCCCGTCCCGCTTACCTTCGAAGATAGGGTTGCTTACCAAATCAATGGTAAGATAACAATGTCAAAGGAAAAGAAAATGAACAAGAAAGATATTTGAGTAGGTATATTGCTTCTAGTTACTTGCTCCATTTCAAAACAAACATCCTTGCTATTTTCAAAACAAACACACACTTTCAAAAAACATCTTTCAAACTTGAAAACATTTTTCAAAGGATCAACACTTTGTACACATTCTTACGAACGAGAATCATTACAAAGTTTGCCTAAACGATGGTGCCTTTCCAAAATACTTTCAAAAACCACACAAAGCACAATTTCAAACAAAAGCAAGTGATCTAGCAAGTAACTAAGAGCCCGTGGAAAACCATGGATGAAAAGGGTGATAATACCTTCCCTTTTCATAATCTACCCCCCGAACTCAAGAAAACATCTCTAAAGGTCTTTCCTGTGCTTTTTCACCTTTCCTTATTAGATAAAATAAAAGTTGGTGGCGACTCTTGCTAAACCGCAACATTTGCAAATACAAACGCAAAAACACCCAAGTGAGTTCTCCCACTGCATCACACCTTTGATCTTTAACCCTATTGATTTTCCAACCTCCCAAACATCATCAACAACCTCCTAAGGTTTACCATGTAACACCATCAAATTTTTCCAATCCTCGTTATAAATTGAAGCCTTTGAACCCACCAACAAAGAAACCCCCTCCTTTACCTTTGAAGAAAACCTCGAAAAACTTCTAGAAGAATTTTTCTTTTTTAATACCCTGGAGAGAATGAATTAAATCATACCTATCTTTAGATGATAACCTTGTAACTCTTATCAGATCAACTACAAAAGATACAAGTTTCCTATTTTGTGGTTTACATGAGCATCTTCCTTTTCGATTCTTACTATGAATAGATCCATATTTCATTCTATCAGAATAAACTTCTTCGATTATTACTTTATTTTTTATAAAGTCAAAACTCCAAGGTCCTTTCCATTCAGTTGTAGATTTTAAATTAAAACCTTCCTTAGATTGATCATCTTCACCAATTCACGTTTCATTTGCACATGCTAACCATTATGTGTGGAGTTGGTTCATAATGTTATCAAGCAAGGGCTCATCTTTAAACCCACAACCCTATTTCGTACCCTGAGACTCATTTTCCTCCTCATACTAAACTAAACATGCATCATCTACTAAGCAAAACTCTAGGTCTTCCACAAATCTTATTGGATGTTTCTTTCCGTCAACCAAAAAATCTGCTACTTCATTTATTTCCCCCACTAATTTTGTAGTTATCAATATACGAGCATAACCCAACCTCAATTTATTGATAGTGCATTCATCAATTGTCAACAATCTTCCTTTAACTGAAGCAAGTTCCCCAAAAAACAACATGTTCCATACATGTAACGGTATACAATAAAAATGTACCCACACCCCTCTTTCAAATACGGTGTCACTACTCTTAAAACAGGTACGACAATTATATCCAAAAGTGCTGAAAAATCAGTCGCTTCATTAAAAACATACATCACCTCTGTCATGCCCGTAAAATACAAAAAAAAATGTCTCCTCTCAACGGTGCCACAATAAAATTGTGAAACCCATCATCTGAAATTGTTTGTTGAATAACTTGAACACTAACACCACTTCGAATCCTAGCCACCATACCATTGCATGCCCAATCAATGCCTTTTGGATTAGCCTCTTAACTTCTTCCAACTGAAACCACTTATTCCTTCCCCTCTTCGCCCCCTCTAACTTCTTACTTTTCCCATCCACTAGCTTTGCATACAAAAACACACTACCATTCTCCTTCTTAAAACCTGAGTCCCCCCTCTCCTTTTGAACCTTAATTACCACTCCCTTATCAATAACCACTCTGAGTTTTTCCTTTTCCTCTTTGATCCTTACAGCCTACTCCTTCACCATCTCCAACACCTCTTTCCTCCTAATCCCAAACTCTGACTCCTTCTTCCCATTCTCCCTCGAGTATTTTCTTTCCTTATATCTCAACATTTTATCCCTCTTCCACCCCAAATATTCTCTCATTAAACTTCTCAAACATGTCATAATGAGCCACATTTGCAAACATTCGATAACCTCCAAAATAAATGTTATTTAAAGGTTTGCTCAATTTTTCCACATCCATCAATTTAGCAAACCGAGTTATCATAAACAATTTCCCCATGCATTTATTTTATGAGAAACAAATACATCATACATAATTCAACATACCTCTAGTTCCCATCATAATTCGACATTCTGGAGATGATATGGAATATTAAAAAAATAGATAAAATCCATAGTATCCTGAGTTGGTTCCACATCTACATCCACATCTCTCACTAATACTTTAGCCTTAGTGCTTTTACGAGAAAATTCATTTTATGAGGGAGAATTAAAGTGTTTTTCTAGTAGGGTAAAATTTTAAATTCACCCAAGGAACCTTTGTTTATAACATTGTTAAACATAATATCCATTTAGGAACTTTTGTTTGGGTTAAAAGCTAAACCCGTAAAAGCTATTGTTTAGGGGATTGTGTGATTTAGTCTCTCTAGGTTTGAGATTATCCTGTATCTAGTGGTAAAATATCTTTAGGTTCTTGGTAATCCCATGGTAAAACCAACATTAAGTTAAAGCTTAGCTCGTAGTAAAACCTTGGAAAAGGTTTAAGATTATCCTTGTATTAAAATCTCCCAGATTGGTTAGCCCATGTAAAACCAAGCTTTAAGGTTCGTGAGCTCAGCTCGTGATAAAAGCTTGAATGGCTTAAGAACTTGAAGACTAACTGCTCCAAGATTTTTGTTTGTGGAGATAAGACTAACTGCTTCAATCTACTGTGTGGAAATGAGACTAACATCTTAGATCTATCATTCGGAAGAGAAGTATTAAATTGTTAGAACCTATATAGTTCTCTATGTTCTCCTTTTACTTATCCTCTTAATTTCTGTAATTTATATTTTGCAATTTATTTCCGCAACTAAGTATTTAAAAATGTTTTTAAACTCTAATTTTATTTCGCAATGTTTTTCAAAACCAAGTTTTTCAAAACCACATAATTCACCCCTCTTATTTGTGAAGCCACATGTTAAATAAGTGGCATCAGAGCCTAACTCTTAACTTTGGACTAAACATCTCAGTAGGAATATGACTTCCGACAATAGATCTTTTCTACATACACCACCACTTTTTAATGATAGTAGATTTGATATTTGTTAAGTTCAATTTACAATTTTTCTTCAAAGTTTAAGTCATGAATTGTGGGAAATAATAGTCAATGTTCTGTTTATCCTTACTCATCAAGTAAATGATGAAGTAGTGGATAAGTCTGGTTCCCTTTAGACCGAAGAGGAAAAGAGAAAGTTTGTAATAAATTTTAAAACTAAGCGCCTTATAGCAATGCCTCTATATGATAGAAAATTTAACTATGTTCATCATTGTAATATCTTCCAAAAAAATTGGTATACTATTGAAATGATATATGAAGTATCTCCAAATATCGAACAAGAGAAGATGAACACACAAGTTGGAAAAGATAAAGATATATCTCTTGGATGTTTTGTTTAGAAATATTAGAAATTGTATCACTAACAATATCTAAGAATTAAGAATTGGAAGTTTAATCCAAGTCTAAAATCAGAAGATATGAGCCTTCATGAATTTCAGGAAAAACCAAAGAAGAAGGAAATTGCAGAGAAGTTGAACAAACTAGTTTAATTACTTAAAGATGAAGGGATCCAAACTGAAGAATCATTATCCTTATCATACTCATACCATACAACTCATGTGCAATACTTCGAAAAAAGCATACTCAATAGTTGAATGATCCTCAGAAAATTCATCATCAAATGAAGGAACCTCTTGTTCAATGAATGACAAAGAAGATGAAGAACTTTTTTAATACTCGAACGAAGAAGAGGATGAGGTACATCAACCTTTGGAAGAAATATGAAATAGTATTCTTCCAACAAAGAAGATGAAATATGCTCAAAGGCATCCTATGTGGAAGATACTATTCCATGTATCAAACCATCATATGCATAAATGGTTAGAATGAGTGGCCAATTAGTGGGAAAAAATGACAAACTGAGAGAGCGTACCCTAGGTCTTAAGGAATCTCTAAGATATATTAAGGAAATAAATGAATCTTTTAAAATAGAAATAACTAAGCTCATAAATTTAAAATAAGAACGTAAGTGGTGTGACTTCCTTATAAAAGAAGTAACTGATCTACATAAAACTCTAGAATAATTTACCCAAAGAAAAAAAAGAAGTTTGACCTAATTTTATATAATCAAAGGTCTTCCATAAATAAAAATGGTAAAGAATTTAAAAAGGTTAGAAATTTTATAAAAGACATAGATCACAAAGGAAACAAGCGTCGAGTTTATAAGTGCACACATTGTAATAGAATAAGTCACTTAGAACCTTTTTGTTTTGATAAGTTAAAAATATCTAAACCTAACAACTTTAGATCCTATGTGACTAATGCACCTGGGACCAAGAAGATATGGGCACCAAAGGTGAAAAATTAGTGTTTTGCAGATATATTTATAATACGGTGGGACAACTGACTTGGGTGTTTTGCGTTTGATCGCATTTGTTACGGATATCAAGAGTCACCACTGACTTTTCTTTTATCCAATAAGGAAAGGGTGAAACGAACAGGAAATACCTTTGAGATTATTTTCTTGAATTCGGGGGGTAGGTTATGAAAAGTGAAGGTGTAATCACCCTTTTCATCCGTAGTTATCTACGGGCTCTTAGTTGCTTGCTGCATCACTTGCTTTTATTTGAAAATATGCTTGTGGTGTGGGTTTTGAAAGTATTTTGAAAACGTCTTTCTAATGGTTCTTGTTTCTATAAGAACACGTACAAAGTGTTGGTTTTGAAAATAGTTCAAAGAGGTGTTTGTGGAATGTGTTTTTGAAAGTGATTTTGAAAAGTGTCTTTGTAATGACTCTCGTTTCTATAAGAATGCATACAAAGATCTTTGTCTTCTGAAAATGTTTCAAATGAAAGTGTTTGGTGCATAAAATGTTTTTTTTTGTGAGCAAGCGAGCAACTAGGAGCATCCTACCTACTCAAAAGGTCTAATGTTCTTTTCCTCCTCCTTTAGATGTTTCTATCTTACCATTAATTTGGTAAGAAACCACATCATTGGATATGAAGAGACGGGCGTGGGACGTTTGTATTGTCATAGAAGGCAACCTATGGAACGTTTTAGCAATTTCGTTTAGGGACTAGATCATTTACCGAAGGCAACATTGAGGGTCATCGAGGGACTACGATCTTTTATCGAGGGTCTTTATTAAAACGCCCATCTTCGAGGGACATGACTATTTTCCGAGTCAACAAATGATATTACCCTAGGGGTGCATGTGTGTGAATAATGTATTTGATTTTCATGCATTTAATCTTTGATTAGGGTGATCTACTTTTTGGTTTTATCTTTCCATACATCCTAATTACTATCATTTGTACAAAAGCAATAAAAATGCAGAAAATAAATCCTACACTATTACAACCATATTGAATAACAAGAAAATATAAAGACAAAAATAAAATAAAGAAGGGAAAATGGGCTTTTTCAATTTGGGCAGCAGAACCCTTCAATTCCGCTCTTCCTAGCTCCCTTCGATTTGTCCTGGAAGTAGTGAGGGAGTGCCTTTCAATTTGGGCTTAGAAATGAAGCATGAGATGCATCATGCCTTTCTACTTCCTTCGATCGGGCCTAGAATCAGCATAAGGTCATTCTTCTGGTTGCCTCTTTCGTTTGAGGCTTGGCAGTCAGTGGGTATTCTACTGGCTGCTTCTTTCGACTGGGCCAGGGAATCAATGTAAGCACCTTTCATTGCTCCCTTATTGCTCCTTCATTTAGATTGTAAAGCAGTAAGGGGGGTGAAGCCCGAGGCTTCATTTCACAAAAAACTCCTTCTTTCATTTGGGCCTATACTGGTTAGTTCTACCATATATTTGACAAGAAAGCAAACAAAAAGGGCAGAAATGGAAAGTAAACAAATGGCATGTACATGCTTGAAACGAAAGAAATAACTATTCACATGTTATGTTAGAAACGAAAGGTTCAAGGTTAAGGGAAAACTTACCTTGCTTGAAGCTGGGGTATGTGAGCTGGACCTTTAGCTGCTGCCCTGGACACTCCTAGATTCGAAGGGAAGAAACAAAGGTGACGTTTCTAATGCTAGATTCGAAGGCAGAAGCCAAGTGTTGAGTTGGTGTCAGATTCGAAAGAGAGAAAGAAACAAGTATCGTGTTTCTTTAGATTTGAATAGCCAATAAAATAAGTGTTATGTTTATCTTGGATTTGAAGGGCCAAGGAAACAGGGGTGTTGTTTCTTCTGGATTCTGGGTTTGAATATGTGTTTGAGAGTTTGAGTTTTTTGAGAGTTTGATGATTTTCTTGAAGATTCGCTCCACTACCAAAAGTTTCTGGATGTGTTGTATAAACCCTTATACATGTTATGGAGTCTCTTATTTATAGGCAAAGCTGGCTGAGATTTAGGAGGGAAAACAAAACAATTTGAACAATTTGAGTAAACTGCTCTTTGTAACTTTCGAGGGGCAGTGTTCGTATGCCATTTTGGTGCAAGAATGAGGCAGTGTTTCAGGACTGCTGTGCAGCAGTTCTGGAGCGTTATGGCTAGTGTATCAGGCCTGAACTTGGCAGCAAGCATCTTTTGGTATCTCCATCTTTCATTTTGAACCCCTTCGACCAGATTCTCCTTCAAGCAACATTATTTGATTTTCACTCAACAAGTGTCTTTCGAATGGGTCACTTTTGTGCATCATTCGAAGGAGACAAATGTGCTCCCCTTGAGTGGGTCACCAAAGTATGCCTTAATGTGGGTCTTGTAAGTCCTTCAAATGGGCCATCAAACACGTCCTTCGAGTGCGACACCTAGACATGTCCTTTGAATGGGTCATGTATGTATCTTTGAAAGGGCCAATTGTGTTCTTCGAATGGACTATGCTATTCTTTGAATGGGCTAGTAAGGTATATCCTTTGAAAGGGACTCCTATGTATACCCTTCAAATACACTAATACATGTCCTTTGAAGGGGGGCACCAACCATGTGTGTTGAAGGTTGCCAAGGGTGGAATTGCAGCATACTATTTCAAAGGGAAATGTTGTCCAATCGAAGCTAGTATAAACATATCCAATGCCTTGTCGAAGCCTGCATGCAGGAGGTGTAAATGCCCAAACGAAGCTTGCAACAAAAGGGGACACATGATCAAACGAAAGAGGAATGCTAGGCTTGCATCAAAGAAGGGCCACATGCCCAAATGGAAGAGGCATGCAGGAAGCAAAGACGCCCATAAAAAAGAGGCATGCAGGAGGAAAATTGTGCAATCGAAGGATTCCAAAAGGAGGATTTTTTCCTTGGAAATGAAGGATGCTACAAGAGGCTTTTTTCCTTGTGCCTGCTGGCCTGATGGGCGCTTCTTGCATGCAAGAAGGAAGCTATGGCTCAATCGAAAGCTGTATGTAGCTAGCTATCAACTTTGTGAATCAAAGAAAGCATGAAGGGAATTATTTGTCTAATCAACATAGGCATGTAGGCATCAAACGTCTAATCGAAGCAGGTATATAGGAAGCTATTGCATTGTGAACCATGTGAGGCCAAAGATGCAATCGAAGGATGCATTCAGGAAGCTCCTGCCTTGTGAACCAAAGCCAGCGTGTCAGAGGCCAACGCCCAATCGAAGAATGCAAGCCAAGCTTACATCGAAAGAGGCCAGAAATCCAATCGAAGGATATGGATTCTAAGCAAACTTTTGTCTTGTCGAAAGGCACATTAACACCTTCAATTTTTTGAATTTTCTCTTTCCCTTTAAATAGGTGTTTGTAATCACTCATGTGAGAGAAATCTTGAGAAAATGAGAGGGAAAATTTTGGGGTAAAAACAGCTGCCCCTGTTCAATCTTCTTAAACCTGAAGAGTTACATTGGCGAGTCCGCCATCCGTGACTTGAAGGTGGAAGATGATTGAACACTAGAGTGCCCAAAAATTTGCACTTGATGATGTGGTGGTTGATTGTGTAGGGAATGGGCTTGAAGATGCCATTTGGAGATATGATGGAGAGTTATCGGAGATGGGCTTATAGATGCCACCTGTGATCGGTGGATCTGGAACTGACTGTTTAACGCTGGTTCGCGAAATATCGCGGAAGCAAGAGTCACCACCGTCTTTTATTTTCTCCAACATGGAAAGGACAAAAGCACAGAAAAATTCCTTATGAGATAGTTTCTCGGTTCGGGAGGTAGATTTATAGAAAGGGAAGGTGTTAGCACCCTTTCTATCCATGGTTATCCATGGGCTCTTAGATACTTACTCATTTGTGTTTTCAAAAATGTTTGTTTGCTTTTCAAGTGTGAGTGGGTTTGAAAAAGTTTCTTTGAAAGTTTCAGATCGACTCTTGTATCAGTCCTCAAGAGTGTTTGAAAAATTGTTTTTGAAAGCTTTTTGAAAAGTGTCGGTGTGAAAGGAAGTTTTTGATTTGTTTTGAATTAGAGCAAGTATCTACGAGTCATCTACCTACCCTAAGGAATTGGGCTGTGTAAATGTCCTTAAGGTAGTGCCATCCCACCATTGAGAGGTAGGTAGCACCACCGTTGGAGGTGTTCGGGTCAATTCGAGTTTAGGGACAGTGTGGTCACCAGAGCAATAATAGGACACCTCAGAAGCTACCCTTATGCCATGTTCATGGACATAAGGACTTACTAAAACGTCCTATACTCGACGACCACGTTTCGAGGGGCAAGGCAACAGTGAGGTGTACCCTAAGAGTGGTGTGTGAATTGTGTGTCATTTTCAATTATGTTTTATCTTGATCATGCATTGGGTGAGCTACGCTTTGATTTTATTTGGGCCATTCATTCTTTCATGTGATTAGCAGTTTAAAGGTGCGGAAATTAAAATACGGAAAATAAAGTCCTACGCTATTACAAGGCGCGGGTCTATACATCGCCAAATTAACAAAGACCCGTTTTCTAATAAAATGCAGAAAGTAAATAAATTTCCTAATTACTATTACAAGGCTTTGAAGCAATTACATAAGATTTTAAAAGAAACATAAGAATACGCGTGCACAAAGAAATTGGAATCGAGTGTTCGAGGGCGTTGGACCCTTTAAAGAAATTAAATTGGAATTGAAAGTTAATTAATTATTTAATGAGAAAATAACTTGTTTTTTATGTTTTTTGTATTTAATGAAAATAAAGAAAGAAAATTAATTATTATTAGAAACCCTAATTCTAAATTATTTTTAATTTGTCAAAGAGAAATATTTAAGTTTAAACCTAATTTACTCTAATTAATTAATTACATATTTATTTACAAAATTAGTTAGTAATTAATAATAATAACAATAAGAGGAAATTATTTTATTAAGAAAAAGAAAAAAATTCTAGAAACCTAATTTCTACATATTTTAGTTTATTTAAGAAAGACATTAAAATTAAAAATCTAACTTTACTAAATTAATGGTTTAAAGGTTTATTTACAAAAATATTAATTAATTAAATATTAAATAAACATTTTTATTTTCTTGATTTCTGATTTTTTTTGTATTATGAAAATTATTTTTATGAATTAAATAAAACAATAAAACAAATAAAAGAATAAAAGGGATAATTAAAATAAAAAGTAAAATATGCAAACCATGGGGGTGGCTGACCCAGTTTGGAGGTGTATTTGAGAAATTTGGCCCAAGAAATCTGGCCCTTTTTGACTTTCCAGTGATCACGTGCAGGGTGATTGACTAGCGTGTATGGTGGAGTTCATGTGATGGCCATCAGATTGAGGCTTCTGGGCGCGTGGCAAGCTAGATGGTGAGGACGCATGATGGTCCTTGAATGGCATACTGCATAGGAATACGTTAGAGGAAAAATTATTGAATAAGTGGGGGACCTGGGAATCGAACCCAGGTCCCAGCGTTTACCAAATGAACGTCCAACCATCTGAGCTATGCGCGCGTGTTGTATGTGGAATGGACAAAGAACAATATAATGCAAAACAACACTGAGTGATATCCAACGCGCCAAAATTCAAATGCGCCAGTCACCATGAGCCACGTCCACTTTCTTCTTCGTTTTGCCTGAAAATAAAACATAGATAGCGGGGGTTTTAAACCCCCACTAACTGCAATATACAAAAATAGCGAATAGGGCATATGCAAACATAAAAAAGGCGCGAATAGTGGATTAGTTTCGTCTGGATGTACTGAACCCAATGGTCCTGGTTTGAGTGGCCAATTTTTCCTTATGTGTGAAACCCCAAATCAAAGCTTCAGAAACCCTAATATCCGTTCATGGCAATCTTTGATACAGGCAATATCAATTCAATTAAAGGACACCAATAGCTTCAGAGAGTTCATGTTAGTGTAAATCAAACATTAAAAGTCACAAATAATGCATGGAAAATGGAATACGATTATGAAAATTTTGATGAAAAGTCAGACTGTATTCTACCAATTCCTTGAGTATGGAGGCGTGGTTTTGATTGGAATAGTTTCCTGGTAGTGTCAGCAAGCTTTTGGAACAACTTTTAGGCCTTGAAATAACCTCTATGTATGAAAACAGTTTCTCACTTTTTGTCAAAAAAATGCAAGTTTTTTCCTTAGGTTTCTGCGCAGCTTCTTGTGTCCAGGGCATTAGATTTCACTTATGCTTATGTATGTGAATGAATTAGGTCAAAAAGCCAGCCCAAAAATCCATCCATTCATGATTTTGAGATTTGATTTTCCATGATCTTTTTTTTCAATCTTTTTCATGCCAATTATGCCAAATCATGGAGATTCTTTCCTTTTTGAATGGTACACGAATATTTGATCCATAAAGAATGAATTGGCTGCACAAAAAGATTTGAAACACATGATTTAGTATTTTTCTCATATTTAATTTTAATTAAATGAATTAATAGGATTAAAAATTCAATTAATTAATTAAAAATAAGAAAATAACTCCCTTTTAGCTTAATGGGTCGTGCATAGCTTTTGGATAATGATTCATGGAAGAAATTGAGGCCCATTAGCATTTTTGAGGCATTTGAAGCAAAGTTGACTTTTCAAAATTCCCAAAGATTTCCCAACTTCCACAAGGCATATCTTGCTCAATATTTAAGCTTTGATCATGTTCTTGGACATTTTGGAAAGGTCTTGAAGTCCTCTAATCAATGCCCTTGGTCCCATGTCATTTTGATTTACCAATATCAAGTTATGGTCTTTGACTTAAAGTGCCCTTTTGTTGACTTTTGAAAATGACCTATAATGTTGAGATTGATAACTTTTTGTGAGAGCATTTCTTGGACTTGAAGTGTGAAGATGAGTTGTAGGAAATGTAATTCTCTTCAAAATGAGCTTTGGATGGAATTTTTCTGATAAACCATGTGGAAGTTATGCCTTGGTCAATTTGTAGTTGACTTTTCCAACTGTCCCAAAAATAGAAACTTTTGCATCTTGAGACTTTTTGAGCCATGCTTTGAGAATCATGATCAAGAATTGATCAAATGATGTTTGTGGCTTCAAAATAAGATGTTGACCAAAATTTTTGACTTTTGACTGCCAAATGACCATTTTGCCCCTGTAGTTGACTGTGAGGCAATTAGGGTTTTTGACTGTGCAATTTTGTGCTGTGAGTCTTGAAACTTGGCATATGGATGCTTGACAATGTATAAGGGCATATGGGACTTGTTTGGACCCTTGGAAACTTCAATTTCTTTGCCAGAACCAAAACCCTAATTTTTTACTGTTAGGAGGCCATTGGATTGTGCAACCCTTGGGAGATTTTGAAGCATGATCTTAGCAAACCTTGAAGAATATGGGAGGGAAAATTTTGGGGTACAACAGTTGCCCCTGTTCAATCTTCTTAGACCTGAGGATGTAGATTGGCTGGCGTGCCTTTCGTAATCCGAGGGTAGAAGATGATTGAACACTAGAGTGCCCAAAAATTTGCGCTCACATGTTAGCAGTGTGATGGTGGGAATGGGCTTATAGATGCCATTTGGAGATGATGGATAGGAAGATGGGCTTATAGATGCCATTGGGAGGTTGTCGATCACGTAAGAGATTCCTTAGCGAGAACTTGCGTACCTGAAAAGAAAGATAATTACCTGGCCTGTTACAGGAGTTGATCTTCAAAATTTTTTATGTAGATGCGCCCTGGCTGGATACAAGAATCGGATCTTTAAACTCTTCAGACGTGCCCTGGCGAGATACAGGAATCGAGTCTGGAGAATATAGTCGTCAATAGATACACCCTGGCAAGATACATGAATCAGATCTTCAAACTCTTCAGACGCACCCTGGCAAGATACAGGAATCGGGTCTGGTAATGCTAGTCGTCAACAGATACACCCTGGCAAGATACAGGAATCAGATCCTCAAACTCTTCAGATGCACCCTAGCAAGATACATGAATCGGGTCTGGTAATGCTAGTCGTCAACAGATACACCCTGGCAAGATACAGGAATCGGATCCTCAAACACTTCAGACGCACCCTGGCAAGATACAGGAATCGGGTCTGGTAATGCTAGTCGTCAACAGATACACCCTGGCAAGATACAGGAATCGGATCCTCAAACTCTTCAGACGCACCCTGGCAAGATACAGGAATCGGGTCTGGTAATGCTAGTCGTCAACAGATACACCCTGGCAAGATACAGGAATCAGATCCTCAAACTCTTCAGACGCACCCTGGCAAGATACAGGAATCGGGTCTGGTAATGCTAGTCGTCAACAGATACACCCTGGCAAGATACAGGAATCGGATCCTCAAACTCTTCAGACGCACCCTGGAAAGATACAGGAATCGGGTCTGGTAATGCTAGTCGTCAACAAATACACCCTGGCAAGATACAGGAATCGAATCCTCAAACTCTTCAGACGCACCCTGGCAAGATACAGGAATCGAGTCTGGTAATGCTAGTCGTCAACAGATACACCCTGGCAAGATACAGGAATCGGATCCTCAAACTCTTCAGATGCACCCTGGCAAGATACATAAATCGGGTCTGGTATAGATCGTCAACAGATACACCCTGGCAAGATACAGGAATCAGATCTTTTAGTTGCGACCGTTGATAGCAATTATCTTTGTATTAACCTTTGTCCTGAAAAGACAAAACGTTAGTTGTATGTGATGTCATGATGTATGACATGCGAGATGTGATAAGTGAGATTGTATGTTCATGATGCGTATATGCATGCTATAGTGTATGAAGATGCGATGTTTATGAATGTATGATTAGTCTAGGAAAGTAAATCCTTGACGGATGCCGGGAAGTTAAATCTTGGGCCGATATAGAGCTTTTGTTTCCACTGGGGAGTGATGGTTGCAAGAATACCGGTAGGAGAAGGTGACTCCGTTGGGGAATAAACTTGGCGAATAGAATACTCTGCGGGGGAAAATTATTCTAGCGATCTTGCTGGGGAACAATACTCTGTGGGCAGAGAGGTACTCTGTTGAGATGTTTGATGATAACTTCGCTGGGGATCCCATTGATGTGTTATGTTGAAGGAATTAATAGACTCCGCCGGGGATGAAAAGACTTCGTCGAGGACGATCTTTCCGTGGCTTTTGGCTGAGGATAACCCAGTTATACCCTGGTAGGGAAATAACCTTTAACTAAAGCCGGGGGACGCGTTCGTGCTCTGCAGGGGGCAAGCTTCCAGAATCTACTGGGGATAAGCTTCCTGCTGGGGAGATTGATTCAAACTTTCCTGGGGAAATCTAGATTGGACTCTCCTGGGGAAATTTTTTTTTTTGAGATGTACTGAGGAAGTGGCTCCACTGAATTTCTGGTATACCGCCGGGGAACAATCTTAGATCAAGACTACCGGGGACGCTTGTTAAGAATGTCTGTATATTGCGCTGAGGAATGTTGAGATCTGCTGGAGGATACCCAACTTCCTTAAGGCTGACAGGATAATTCTGCTTGGGGAGAGTGCATTGACTTGCTGGCTCACTCTCTGGGGAGTTAAGATATATTGGTTATGCTCTTCAGCTGAACTTACCTTGGTACCTTGGTGGACAGAGCAATTAGATCTCTTAGACAAACATTATTGCCCCTGTTTCTAATGTTACCTGTAATGAATCCTTTGTTTCGTATGCAAACATTTATGAGTTAGCAATTATTGTCAAATGCATATATCACAAATTGAACCTTGGACGTTCTTCGCAAAACAAAACAGAAAAGGAAAAAACAGTTGGTAATTTTAGCTGAAGAGTGAATTTATATTGATTTTGAATTTTCCTGTAAATAGGCGTTTATGTACAAGAGGCTGACGTCCTAGTAGGAGAACGCCGCCGAACAAAAGAGTTTATACAATTTTGTACAAAAGGAAAACAAAACAGCTATGTGAAAAAAATAATCCCACTGGGTTCCAACTCTGCTATCGCCTTTATATCTTCGAGCATCTCATCACTTGGCTGCTCAGTTGACGATGAAGCTGATTGATTGATGCCGTTTGAACTTGATGTAGATACCGGATTCTGGATGCAAGGTGATCCAACGAGACATAGTATTACGCTTTAATCCCTAACTTTTTCCTGGACTGCCCTTTCGGGTTTTCAGTCCACCGGGATACCCATTTTTTCCCAAGCCGCCTTTTCAGGTTTTCGACTTGCCGGGTGTACATATTTTTTTCATTTCATCCCTCATTTTTCCCGAACCCTTTTGGTTCGCCGGGAAGCCCTAATTTTTGCCTAGGTATGTCAACCTAGCGGGTCTTTTATCATGTGTAGTATCTTTTTACTATGTCTGCATTGGCGGGGTGAGGAAGGTCGTCACCATCCATGGTGGTTAGGATCATGGCTCCTCCTAAGAACACATGTTTAACCACAAATGGCCCTTCGTATGTAGGGGTCCATTTGCCCCTGGGATCACTCTGAGGAAGAATGATGCGTTTGATTATCAGATCCCCAACTTGATATTCTTGTGGTCTGACCTTCTTGTTAAATGCCCTGATCATCCGTTTTTGGTACGGCTGACCATGACAAATAGCAGTGAGTCTCTTTTCATCAATTAAGTTTAGCTGATCAAGTCGTGTCTGGATCCAATCATCTTCACTCAAATCTGCATCCTTCATTATCCGGAGAGAGGGTATCTGCACTTCGATCGGCAAGACTGCCTCCATGCCGTAGACCAAGGAAAAAGGAGTTGCCCCGATTGATGTCCTTGTTGAGGTACGATACCCATGAAGAGCGAATGGTAACATCTCGTGCCAATCTTTATAGGTCACTATCATCTTCTGCACAATTTTCTTGATATTCTTATTTGCTGCTTCTACAGCCCCATTCATCTTCGGCCGGTAGGGAGAAGAGTTATGGTTCTGTATCTTGAATTGCTCGCAGAGCTCAGTGATCATTTTGTTATTAAGATTGGTACCGTTGTCCGTAATGATTCTTTTGGGGACACCGTATCGACAAATCAGGTTATGCCAAATGAACCGTGCCACAACATTCTTGGTTACTGTGGCGTAAGAAGCTGCTTCAACCCACTTTGTAAAGTAATCAATTGCTACCAGGATGAAGCGATGCCCATTGGATGCCGTAGGTTTAATCTCGCCGATCATATCAATGCCCCACATTGCAAAAGGCCAAGGTGCTGTCAAGACATTCAGAGGAACTGGAGGAACGTGCACCTTATCTGCATAAATCTGGCATTTATGACATGTCCGAGAATGTTGGTAATAGTCGACTTCCATTGTGGACCAGAAATATCCTGCCCAAAGGATCTTCTTTGCCATGGTATGTCCACTGGAATGCGTTCCGAAGGTACCTTCGTGTAGCTCCGCCATGATCCTTTCTGCTTCAGTCTTATCCATACAACGCAGTAAGGTCGAATCATGGTTTCGCTTGTACAGGATGCCGTTGCTAAGGAAGAACTTCGCTGCGAACCTTCTCAGAAACTTTTTATCATTGACAGATGCACCTTCAGGGTATTCCTGAGCTTCCAAGTATCTCTTTACCTCATAGTACCAGGGTTTTTCAGTTACCACCTCAGCCTCAAGGTCACAACAGTATGCCGGTTCGTCCAGTTTCCAGATAATGACCCGGGGAGCCTCATTGTCCCACTTGACTTTGAACATAGAAGACATCGTAGCCAGCGCATCCACCAACTGATTCTCCTCTCTTGGAAAGTGCTCAAAAGTTATCTTTGTGAAATGGGGGATCAATGTCAACACACATTCTCTGTAAGGAATAAGATTCGGATGTTTCGTATCCCACTCGCCTTTGATCTGATTGATCACGAGAGCGGAATCTCCGAAGACACTCAGAAACTTGATCCTTAAGTCAATCGCAGCTTGAAGACCCATGATACATGCCTCATACTCCGCCATGTTGTTGGTGCAGTTGAAACATAGCCGGGCAGTGAGTTGAGTATGAGTGCCTTTGGGGGATATGATCACAGCGCCAATACCGTTACCCAAAGCGTTGGAGGCCCCGTCAAAGTGCATAGACCATCAGGATCCTTCCTCAGGTCCTTCATCCGGTCCAGGTACTTCACAATCAATCACTATCATGATGCTCTCGTCCGGAAACTCAAAGTTCATTGACTGATAGTCGTCTACTGCCTGATGTGCCAAGTGGTCTGCCAATACACTTCCTTTGATAGCTTTCTGAGTCGTGTACTGGATGTCGTATTTCGTCAAGATCATCTTCCATCTTGCTATTCTCCTCGACAGAGCAGGCTTTTCAAATATGTACTTTATTGGATCCATCTTTGAAATCAACAAGGTAGTGTGAGTCAGCATATACTGTCTTAGCCGGCGAGCAGCCCATACCAAAGCGCAACAAGTTTTCTCGAGCAGTGAGTATCGGGTCTCACAGTCGGTAAACTTTTTGCTAAGGTAATAGATGGCATGCTCTTTTCGGCCAGACTCGTCATGCTTCCCCAGCACACACCCCATTGAGTTATCAAGCACTGTCAGGTATAGTATAAGAGGTCTCCCTTCAACCGGTGGCATAAGGATGGGTGGTTTTTGGAGATACTCTTTGATTCTGTCAAAAGCGGCCTGACATTCATCATTCCAACGTACTACCTGATCTTTCTTCAGCAGCTTGAAGATTGGTTCACAAGTAGCAGTTAGGTGCGAGATGAATCGGGCAATGTAATTCAGGCGTCCTAGAAAGCCTCTGACCTCTTTCTCTGTCTTGGGAACTGGCATCTCTTGAATGGCTTTAACCTTAGCAGGGTCCACTTGAATACCCTTATCACTTACAATGAAGCCTAGCAGCTTTCCAGATCTAACCCCGAAGGTGCACTTGTTCGGGTTCAACCTCAGCTTGTACAGTTTCGGACGGTCAAACAACTTCTGCAGATGATCAAGATGTTCCTCCTCAGTTTGGGATCTTGCGATCATATCGTCGACATAGACTTTAATCTCATGGTGGATCATATCATGAAATAAAGCAACCATGGCACGTTGGTAGGTTGCCCCAACATTTTTCAGTCCGAAAGGCATGACCTTGTAGCAGAAGGTGCCCCACTGAGTAACAAAGGTAGTCTTTTCCATGTCTTCAGGAGCCATCTTGATCTATTTATACCCTGAAAAACCATCCATGAAAGAGAACACCTTGTGCTAAGCAGTATTGTCAACCAGGACGTCAATGTGAGGTAGGGGAAAGTCATCCTTGGGGCGGGCCCTGTTCAGATCCCTGTAGTCAACACACATTCTGACCTTACCATCTTTCTTCGGTACCGGTACCACATTGGCAACCCACTGAGGGTAAGAAGTCACTGCAAGAAAACCGGCGTCAAATTGCTTCATAACCTCAGCTTTGATCTTCTCAGACATCTCTGGACGCATACGGCGGACCTTTTGCTTAACCGGAAGGCAGTCTTCCTTAGTAGGCAAATGATGGACCACAATGTCGGTATCCAACCCGGGCATGTCTTCGTAGGACCAGACAAAGATCTCCACATAATCATGCAGCATCTGAATCAACCGTTGTTTTACGCTGAGCTCCAGATTAGCACCAATCTTGACTTCCTTCCTATCTGCCTCAGTACCCAGATTTACCGTTTCCACTGGCTCTTCATGTGGTTGAATTGCCCTCTCTTCCTGGAGTAACAGTCTTGCAAGCTCACCAAGCATTTGGCAATCATCTTCACCTTCGTCTTCGGCTAAGTTGATCGGATTTTCGAAGTCATAACTGGCAGTAGCAGAGTCGTTACCAGTGAGATCCAGAGTGGATTGAAACCTGTATAGGTGAGTGTGTGTAAATACAGCTGTTTTGCGATATATAAAGAAAGAAAGAAAGAAAGGGAGCACAAGATTTGAAATGCAAAAAAACGTCCAAGATCTTTATTCATGATATATGGAAATGACAATTATAAGCCCTCACAAATGAAGCCAACGGTGCCCCGGGTAAGACACCGGGCCATAAAGTTTCAGTTTATTGTTTATTACAAATAACAAAAACAAAGGAATTCATTACTGCGTAACAAAAGTAACAGGTATGTTGTCCTTTGCAGTCCAATTGCTAGGTCCACTATCGGCCGTCGGATAAATCCAGCTGTTGAACTCAGATTCTTCCACTTCGTCATCATCCCTGATAGCATTCACTCCATGGTCAGGCAGGGGGGCTGTCACCACATTGGGCTTCTCAGGTGCCTCAAACTGTACCTCCTTTGCATCAATAAGGTCTTGCACCTTGTTCCTTAGGGCCCAGAAATCATCAGTAGAATGCCCCGGGCTATCGGAGTGATAAGCACAGCGGGCATTTGGATTATACTTAGGAGAGGCAGTATTCACAACCTTCGGAGCCTCCCTGACGGTCACCAGGTTGGTCGATAGCAATTGCGGCAGGATTTGTGATAAGGTCATACTCAGCCGGGTAAATTCTCTTCTGGGTCTTTCACTCCTGGTTGGTTAGGTTGCCGAGGAGCGGCAGCAGGCTTAGCAATCACCACCGCGTTGACAGCTTGGCGGCGCTCTGGTTTGCTTGCCTCCTAGGCCCATACACAACACTGGCCTCCTTTTTAAAAGGTTTCTTCTCAGCACTTGAAGACGCACCTTTCTGAATCTTTCCTGACTTCATACCATCCTCTATCCTTTCCCCAGTCAGAATAAGGTCTGTGAACCCTGCAGATGAATTACCGATAAGATGATTGAAGAATGGCCCGGATAGGGTCCCCAAGAACATATCTACCAATTCACGGTCAGTTAATGGTGGCTGCACCCTGCCAGCCAGGTCCCTCCACTTCTGCACATACTCTTTAAAACCTTCTCCCGATCCTAGCGACATACCCTGGAGTTGGGTACGTGTAGGAGCGAGGTCGGCATTATATTGATACTGCTTGTAAAAAGCAGTAGCCAACTCCTCCCAGTTACGAACCTTGGTTCCATCCAGCTGATAGAACCATTCGAGATGAGTCCCTGAAAGACTCTCCTGGAAGAAGTGGATCCACAAGTTTTTGTCCACTGTATACGGCTGAATCTTCCGCACATAAGATCTGAGATGTAACTTAGGGCAGGACGCCCCGTCATACTTGGTGAAAGATGGTGCTTTGAACTTGTGAGGGATGATCACACCAGAAGATAAACCCAAGTCTCCGAAATCCAAACCAGGCACTTGTTGAATTTCCATGGCGTTCAGACGGTCTTCCAACTGCTTGTATCTGTCTTCAGCTGGAGGATACTGTTCCTCATTAAAATCAGTCTCGTTGTCAGAGACCACCGGACTTGGAGCCCTTCCCCCCTGGGGACTGTCTTTGCCTACAGAAGAACCAGCTTCCTCATTCTGCAGTGTGTTACCAAATCTCCGGCCCGTGTTGAATAGAACAATTCTCTTCTTTTTCTTCTCCTTCTTCAGGAGCAATGCCTTCAGCTCTTCTTGACCTTGAGCCAAACCCATGATCAGCTCCTGAAATTGTGCGTTCTGCGCCTGAAGGGCCTTGATAGACAGCTCGGTAGATGATTCAGGGTTCATGATGCTGAAATAAACAGCGAAGAACAATAAGCAACCTGAAAAGAAGAGTACCTGCTATGCACATGATGAATGATATGTGTTTATGCAATGCATTCAAGGGTTCGAAAGTTCAAATTTGTTGTAGACAAAAAGGAACACACGTTATCATTAAGAAAATAATTGTTCAGTACATCAGGGCCTCATGGGCAAAACATTACAAAAGTGAATCAATCCCAGAAGACACTACGCATCCTCTTCGGAGCAATGTAGGTGTTGAGATTCCTTTCCTCGTGCAGTAGGCGGGTGAGCTCCAAGACCTTCTTTTCACTAGCATGTAGACTGGTCTCAAGAGAATTCCGTTCTTCCTTAAGCTGGACCCAGCTCTTCTGCATTTCTTCCCAGGATATGGGCATGTCAGGATGTTGAATGGTGTAGGACACCTCTCCTTCCAATACTGGCTCTTTGATCACAGGGAGAACATGAGGATAAGGCATTACTAACTTCTGGGAGCGGGCTCGTACCCACTTGAGATAAAGCTCCAACGGGATGGAATTCCTGTGCCCCTGGGTCTTGCTGTCTATCCTACTTGGCATCCTCCAAGCTCTGATAAATCTCTGGCGAAGTCCTTGTGCATCGTTGTCGAAGTCAAAAACTATGTCAGGAATTAACATGTCATGAGGGCCGTCCCTCCGAGCATAACCAAACTGTCTCCAAGCCAGGCACGGGTTGTAAGTAATACCTCCTCTAACTCCAAGTAAAGGAACATTAGGGTACTCCCCGCAATGATCAATGATAGTGACATCCTCTCTGGACCGAGAGCACCAATGTATATCAGCATGTGTAAGAGTCATCAATCGCTGTGACCATCTCAAACCCCGCTCGTTCTTCAAAACTGATTGTGGAAGGTGCGAAATAAACCACCTTCCCAGGAGAGGAGTACAACACATAAGGACACCTCTTTTTCTCATGGTTCGAGTGTAACATGAGTGAAGGATGTCCCCCAGCAACGTAGGTATAGGATTCCTGGACATGAAGATCTGGACAGCACTGATATCTATAAGCTGATCTGGATTAGGGAACAACACCAAACCATAGACAAGGAGGGCCAAAACTTCTTCAAAAGCTTGTAGGTCAAGGGAGTTCCAACATTCTTGTGCCTTCTCAAACAGAAACCTGGCTAAGAACCCTTTGATACCACTTCTAACTTCCCAATGTCCCTTGAGGTCAGATGATTGTAGGTGTAAGGCTTTAGCAATCTCTTCAAGTTTGGGTTCCTTTTCCGTACCGTTGTAGGGTAGCTGATCAAGGATAGGGACCTTCAGAAGCCGGGAGAACTCTTCTAATGTAGGCACCAGTTGATAATCCAGGAAAGTGAAACAGTGATGCAGAGGGTCAAAGAACTGGAACAGGACCTTTATCATATCTTCCTCAATGTTGGTGTTGACCAAGCTGATGAGTCTTCCATGTCTCTTACTGAATGAAGAGCTCTCGGGAATCCTGGATATAAGCTCCTTAAGCTGAGGAGGGATCCTTACAAGGCTGATCTGAATTGTCTTTCTGCGAACAGTTTCCATGTCCTACAAAACAAGAACAAAGATGAAGATTCGAACCCCTGAAATGGTTAGCCAATGCATATGATGCTGTATAATGTCATGATGCTATGATTGAACACACCACAAATATTCACAAAGGCAAACATGGTAAGGCACATGAGTCACACAAGACAAGCCCTTAGAGTTTAGGCCAGCATGGGGTCTGGGTATTACCCTCTTGAAGTTGGTGGGCTCAACCTGTCCTATCAGAAGTAACCGGGTTCTAAGGGTCCCAATATCACTGGATTGATTTCATTATTCATCGTTTCGATTTAGCCACTGAACTGGCGACCGAAATATTCCAAGAAAACAACCCTCAATTGAGTGTAGTATCGAGCATCAACCAACCTCGGACTGCACCAAAGTCAGTTATCTCACTACCCTAAAGAGGCCAAGATAGTTCAATTAAGGTTCCTAAGGTCAGTTGATGCTTCACGACACCACGCGGAGGCCCCGTACTCTCCTTGACTGAATTCAAGGGTTACCGGTACACACCAAAGTGCCACATCAACATAGCAGACTGCTTCAACCATGTCGGTATACCCCGCACAGTTCCCTCACAGCCTTGTTGCTACTTTCTAAGAAGGTATCCCCAGATCAGGGTTAGGGTCTATAGCACTCCCAAGACAGCCCCACAATTTAAAGCAAACAAGTCAAAGCAATTGAAAACACAAGTGATCTTAGTCCTAAGGTACACCTCACTTTATAAGATAAGTCCCCAGCAGAGTCGCCAGTTTTGTGATCGGTGGATCTGGAACTGACTGTTTAACGCTGGTTCGTGAAATGTCACGGAAGCAAGAGTCGCCACCGTCTTTTATTTTCTCCAACATGGAAAGGACAAAAGCACAGAAAAATTCCTTATGAGATAGTTTCTCGGTTCGGGTGGTAGATTTATAGAAAGGGAAGGTGTTAGCACCCTTTCTATCCATGGTTATCCATGGGCTCTTAGATACTTGCTCATTTGTGTTTTCAAAAATGTTTGTTTGCTTTTCAAGTGTGAGTGGGTTTGAAAAAGTTTCTTTGAAAGTTTCAGATCGACTCTTGTATCAGTCCTCAAGAGTGTTTGAAAAATTGTTTTTGAAAGCTTTTTGAAAAGTGTCGGTGTGAAAGGAAGTTTTTGATTTGTTTTGAATTAGAGCAAGTATCTACGAGTCATCTACCTACCCTAAGGAATTAGGCTGTGTAAATGTCCTTAAGGTAGTGCCATCCCACCATTGAGAGGTAGGTAGCACCACCATTGGAGGTGTTCGGGTCAATTCGAGTTTAGGGACAATGTGGTCACCAGAGCAATAGTAGGACACCTCAGAAGCTAACCTTATGCCATGTTCATGGACATAAGGACTTACTAAAACGTCCTATACTCGACGACCACGTTTCGAGGGGCAAGGCAACAGTGAGGCGTACCCTAAGAGTGGTGTGTGAATTGTGTGTCATTTTCAATTATGTTTTATCTTGATCATGCATTGGGTGAGCTACGCTTTGATTTTATTTGGGCCATTCATTCTTTCATGTGATTAGCAGTTTAAAGGTGCGGAAATTAAAATACGGAAAATAAAGTCCTACGCTATTACAAGGCGCGGGTCTATACATCGCCAAATTAACAAAGACCCGTTTTCTAATAAAATGCAGAAAGTAAATAAATTTCCTAATTACTATTACAAGGCTTTGGGGCAATTACATAAGATTTTAAAAGAAACATAAGAATACGCGTGCGCAAAGAAATTGGAATCGAGTGTTCGAGGGCGTTGGACCCTTTAAAGAAATTAAATTGGAATTGAAAGTTAATTAATTATTTAATGAGAAAAGAAATTGTTTTTTATGTTTTTTGTATTTAATGAAAATAAAGAAAGAAAATTAATTATTATTAGAAACCTTAATTCTAAATTATTTTTAATTTGTTAAAGAAAAATATTTAAGTTTAAACCTAATTTACTCTAATTAATTAATTACATATTTATTTACAAAATTAGTTAGTAATTAATAATAATAACAATAAGAGGAAATTATTTTATTAAGAAAAAGAAAAAAATGCTAGTAACCTAATTTCTACATATTTTAGTTTATTTAAGAAAGACATTAAAATTAAAAATCTAACTTTACTAAATTAATGGTTTAAAGGTTTATTTACAAAAATATTAATTAATTAAATATTAAATAAACATTTTTATTTTCTTGATTTCTGATTTTTTTTGTATTATGAAAATTATTTTTATGAATTAAATAAAACAATAAAACAAATAAAAGAATAAAAGGGATAATTAAAATAAAAAGTAAAATATGCAAACCATGGGGGTGGCTGACCCAGTTTGGAGGTGTATTTGAGAAATTTGGCCCAAGAAATCTGGCCCTTTTTGACTTTCCAGTGATCACGTGCAGGGTGATTGACAAGCGTGTATGGTGGAGTTCATGTGATGGCCATCAGATTGAGGCTTCTGGGCGCGTGGCAAGCTAGATGGTGAGGACGCATGATGGTCCTTGGATGGCATACTGCATAGGAATACGTTAGAGGAAAAATTATTGAATAAGTGGGGGACCTGGGAATCGAACCCAGGTCCCAGCGTTTACTAAATGAACGTCCAACCATCTGAGCTATGCGCGCGTGTTGTATGTGGAATGGACAAAGAACAATATAATGCAAAACAACACTGAGTGATATCCAACGCGCCAAAATTCAAATGCGCCAGTCACCATGAGCCACGTCCACTTTCTTCTTCGTTTTGCCTGAAAATAAAACATAGATATCGGGGGTTTTAAACCCCCACTAACTGCAATATACAAAAATAGCGAATAGGGCATATGCAAACATAAAAAAGGCGCGAATAGTGGATTAGTTTCGTCTGGATGTCCTGAATCCAATGGTCCTGGTTTGAGTGGCCAATTTTTCCTTATGTGTGAAACCCCAAATCAAAGCTTCAGAAACCCTAATATCCGTTCATGGCAATCTTTGATACAGGCAATATCAATTCAATTAAAGGACACCAATAGCTTCAGAGAGTTCATGTTAGTGTAAATCAAACATTAAAAGTCACAAATAATGCATGGAAAATGGAATACGATTATGAAAATTTTGATGAAAAGTCAGACTGTATTCTACCAATTCCTTGAGTATGGAGGCGTGGTTTTGATTGGAATAGTTTCCTGGTAGTGTCAGCAAGCTTTTGGAACAACTTTTAGGCCTTGAAACAACCTCTATGTATGAAAATAGTTTCTCACTTTTTGTCAAAAAAATGCAAGTTTTTCTCCTTAGGTTTCTGCGCAGCTTCTTGTGTCCAGGGCATTAGATTTCACTTATGCTTATGTATGTGAATGAATTAGGTCAAAAAGCCAGCCCAAAAATCCATCCATTCATGATTTTGAGATTTGATTTTCCATGATCTTTTTTTTTCAATCTTTTTCATGCCAATTATGCCAAATCATGGAAGATTCTTTCCTTTTTGAATGGTACACGAATATTTGATCCATAAAGAATGAATTGGCTACACAAAAAGATTTGAAACACATGATTTAGTATTTTTCTCATATTTAATTTTAATTAAATGAATTAATAGGATTAAAAATTCAATTAATTAATTAAAAATAAGAAAATAACTCCCTTTTAGCTTAATGGGTCGTGCATAGCTTTTGGATAATGATTCATGGAAGAAATTGAGGCCCATTAGCATTTTTGAGGCATTTGAAGCAAAGTTGACTTTTCAAAATTCCCAAAAATTTCCCAACTTCCACAAGGCATATCTTGCTCAATTTTTAAGCTTTGATCATGTTCTTGGACATTTTGGAAAGGTCTTAAAGTCCTCTAACCAATGCCCTTGGTCCCATGTCATTTTGATTTACCAATATCAAGTTATGGTCTTTGACTTAAAGTGCCCTTTTGTTGACTTTTGAAAATGACCTATAATGTTGAGATTGATAACTTTTTGTGAGAGAATTTCTTGGACTTGAAGTGTGAAGATGAGTTGTAGGAAATGTCATTCTCTTCAAAATGAGCTTTGGATGGAATTTTTCTGATAAACCATGTGGAAGTTATGCCTTGGTCAATTTGCAGTTGACTTTTCCAACTGTCCCAAAAATAGAAACTTTTGCATCTTGAGACTTTTTAAGCCATGCTTTGAGAATCATGATCAAGAATTGATCAAATGATGTTTGTGGCTTCAAAATAAGATATTGACCAAATTTTTTGACTTTTGACTGCCAAATGACCATTTTTCCCCTGCAGTTGACTGTGAGGCAATTAGGGTTTTTGACTGTACAATTTTGTGCTGTGAGTCTTGAAACTTGGCATATGGATGCTTGACAATGTATAAGGGCATATGGGACTTGTTTGGACCCTTGGAAACTTCAATTTCTTTGCCAGAACCAAAACCCTAATTTTTGACTGTTAGGAGGCCATTGGACTGTGCAACCCTTGGGAGATTTTGAAGCATGATCTTAGCAAACCTTGAAGAATATGGGAGGGCAAATTTTGGGGTACAACACCACCCAAAATTGATTATTGACAAAAATTAGACTAAGTCTAAACTTGACTTCAACTGGAAAAGAATCAGAATAAATCTTTGGAGAAATTTATCTGAACCAGAGAAAGTGTTAACCAGAAAGGAATCAGGCTAAATCATTGATCGATCTAAACTAAACCAGCAGAGGTCTAAAGGAGGTTTTTGTCATGTAGATAGTCACCATGTCTTGTTTCGGGAATTGATCTACAATCAATTTATTCACAGATATTTGTCCTGTCTTGTTTCAGGTATTAATCTGTAAGTATGAAGCTTGATTTTGATAGATGATGAAGGAATCTTGGACGATTACTACATCAACCGATAATGAAGGAATCTTGGACGATTACTACCTCAACAGATAATGAAGGAACCTTGGACGATTACTACCTCAACGAATGATGAAGGAATCTTGGACGATTTCTACCTCAGCATATAATGAAGGAATCTGGGACGATTACTACCTCAACAGATAATGAAGGAATCTTGGACGATTACTACCTCAACAGATAATGAAGGAATCTTGGACGATTACTACCTCAACTGATAATGAAGGAATCTTTAATGATTACTTCCTCAGAAGATAATGAAGGAATCTGAGACGATTACTACTTCAACAGACAATGAAGGAATCTTGGATGATTACTACCTCAACAGATAATGAAGGAATCTGGGACGATTACTACCTCAACAAATAATGAAGGAAACTTGGACGATTACTACCTCAGCAAATAATGAAGGAATCTGAGACGATTACTACCTCAATAGATAATGAAGGAATCTTGGATGATTACTACCTCGGAAGATAATGAAGGAATCTTGGAAGATTACTACCTCAATAGATAATGAAGGAATCTTGGAAAATTACTACCTCAACAGATAATGAAGGAATCTTGGACGATTACTACCTCAACAGATAAGAAAGGAATCTGGGACGATTACTACCTCAATAGATAATGAAGGAATCTTAGACGATTACTACCTCAACAGATAATGAAGGAATCTGGGAAGATTAATACCTAAACAGATAATGAAGGAACCTTAAACGATTACTACCTCAGTAGATGACGAAGGAATCTGGGACGATTACTACCTCAACAAATAATGAAGGAATCTTGGATGATTACTAGCTCAGCAAATAATGAAGGAATCTGAGACGATTACTACCTCAACAGATAATGAAGGAATCTTGGACGATTACTACCTCAACAGATAATGAAGGAATCTTGGACGATTACTACCTCAGCAGATAATGAAGGAATCTGGGACGATTACTACCTCAACAGATAATGAAGGAATCTTGGATGATTGCTACTCCAAACGGTAATGAAGGAACCTCTGACGATTGCTACTCCAAAAGGTAATGAAGAAATCCAAGCTTGATTTTGTCTTGGAGAAGTTTACAGATAATTAATGACACTTATCTGTTGATCTTTTCCTGAAAAGGTAAAGAGTTAGTTGTATGCAATGTCATGATGTATGAAATGCATGGTGTAATGATGTTTCTCAAAATAAATGAGATTGTGCTATTTGCGTTTCATATGCATATGCTGTGAATGTTGTTGAAATGTAACTTTGTCTTGGAAAAATAAATCATTGACTAGTGTTTGGGAGTTTTGGGAAGTTAAATCCCAGACTGCTGTTGGAGATGAAGAGTATGTGCATCTTTGAACTTTGTTTATAATGTTTTCGCTGGGGATTCCCGTTTTAGTTATTTTGAGGAGAAATCCACTGGAGGATATTGATTTTGCTTAAGAGGAAAACTCTGTGGAGAGTGTTGATTTCTGCTTAGGGAAAAGAGTTCAGGAGTTTCGGTTGTCCGCTGCTCTACTAGGGAGCTATCTCGTGATGGAAGAGAAAGGAAGTTAACAACTTGTTGGGGATAAAGAAGTTAACTGATATCTGGTTGTCTTCCAGGTTTTGCAGCAACTCACTGGGGGTTTGTAGAAAAATTTACTGGGGAAGAGGAGTTATGGTCCCTTGATTTGTGATAGTCTGAGAGGTAAATTCATGTCGGGGAATCTTTCTGTTTGTTGGGGAAATAAACCCTGTCACCAATCTGTTGGAGAGGTGTTTTCTTTTGGCAGAACTCCTCGAGGGTTCTTGAGATCAACTCAGTTGGGGAGAAGTTTTTAGAGATTGAAATTCAGGCTGGGGATCACCCTATGAAAGGGACTTTGTGGGGATTTTGTCACTGCCCCTAGTAGTAAGTGTTATAGTATTTCCAGAAAATGTTTGTTTGGCCATACGTAAACCTTTGTTGGGATTCGTGTTCAATGCCCCAAGTGATTCAGATACAGATCAACCCCTAGTTATTCAACATTTCTTGAGAGATTTCTTAGAATCTTACCTTGACTGCCCTAGATGTGTTGGACAATGATCATGCTGATGCCCCCTCTCTTATAGGAGATCTGTCATTGAAAGTGTCATCCCATTTGAAGTGATTTTGTCCACTGAGAGAGCTTTCGTTCGTTGGATATTCGTTGCGTGAATTTCTCTATTGTCAAGCAAATAGCTATATGCAAACAGCGATATTCAAAATAATGCAAAGTTTATGCTTGTCTTGAAGTTTTGAAAATGCGTTTTAGAAGATAAAAGAATTTTGTAAGAATATGAATTGAACTCCAAATTTGGAGTAACGCCTTACAGAAGTCAGGATACCTTTTGTAACAATATGCTTTCAAACTAACCCATGCTTCAATCAGGTCTTTGAAAGGTTGTGTTGTACCGCAAAATTTCCCTCTCATATTTTCCTAAGATTTTTCCCTTACATGGTGGTTACAAACAATTTTTTAAAGAAAGAGGAAACTTTTGAATCTTAGCAAAGTGTCTTTCAATGGGCAGTTCAACAATGTCTTTCGATTGGTAGTTAAACAATGACCTTCGACTAGCACAAAATCAAGTTTCGATTGAGCTTTTAAAATCCTTCGATACAAGCTTGAATCACTATTATTCAATTGGGAATTTAAAACCCTTCGACCAAGATTTGGTTCGCAAGTCTTTGATTGAGCTTTATTTTCCTTTGAATTGGCTCCCTTCGATTCAGAAAGAAGGGGAGCTCCTTTGGGCTTCATTCGTTTGAAGCACCTCTGGCTTCTTTCGTTTGGAGAATCTCTGAGCATCCTTCGTTTGAAGCGCCTTTGGTTTCTTTCACACATGCCCCATTTGGACAAATGGCCTGCATGCCTGCCTGCACAAGGCATGCATTTTATTCATGCCTACAAGGTAAGCACCTGCTACATGCCTGCCAGCACAAGGCATGAACTTCCCTCATTCTAAGTTTTGACAGCCCAATTTCTACACTATGGAATTCCAAATGTCCATTCAAAGGATGCATATTGTTGGCCATTCGAAGAAGCTGAATCAGAAGCATTTAAAGAAGCTGAATCAGAGCCATTCAAAGAAGCATGCAAGAGGTCCAATCGAAGGGCAAAGATTGAAGGCATTCGAAGGATGCATATTGCTGGCCATTCAAAGAAGCTGAATCAGAGCCATTCAAAGAAGCATGCAAGATATCCAATCTAAGGGCAAGAATTGAAGGCATTCGAAGGAGCCAATTTGTCCACATTCACTCAAATTTCAAAAGAGGACAAAATCCCATGTTTTTGGCCACAGTTACAAAACTTCGATCATGGCCTTGAAAATGTTTGTTTATGGCAGTTAAATTTTTGTCTTCTTGTCCCCTCCCTCCCACTCTATATAAGCATCATACTTGTAAGCCAAAAGAGACACAGGTTGGAGTTACGCTGCCCATAAACCCACCATAGTTATCAAAAGAATATCCAACAACTCTAGTCCCCACACAAGTTCAAGTTTTCAGAAAGGTAAGTCCCCTTGACCTTGTACCTTTCATTTCAGCATGGCATGTAAATAACATCTATTCACCTTTTATTTCTGTCCTTTTCGATTGCATGTTTTTTCTTGTCTAAATATACATGTTAGAACTTACCCCTCGTACATACTCAAACGAAAAGAAAAGGACTAGAATGAAACGAAGCCTTAGGCTTCCCCCCTCATTGCCTGACTTCCCCAAATGAAAGAGGCAAATTGTGATACGATGGGAGAACTGACTTGAAGGTTTTGCGTTTGATCGCAAATGTTATGGTTAGCAAGAGTCCCCACCGACTTTTCTTTTATCCAAAAGGAAAGGTGAAAAAGCACAGGAAAGACCTTTGAGATTATTTCTTGAGTTCGGAAGGTAGATTATGAAACGAGAAGGTGTTAGCACCCTTTTCATCCATGGTTTTCCATGGGCTCTTAGTTACTTGCTAGATCACTTGCTTTTGTTTGAAATTATGCTTTGTGTGGTTTTTGAAAGTATTTTGTAAATAGGCCATTGTTTAGGAAATCTTTGTAATGATTCTCGTTCGTAAGAATGTATACAAAGACGTTGATCTTTTGAAAATGTTTTCAGGTCTTGTAAGATGTTTTGAAAGTGTAAGTGTTTATTTTTGAAAATAGAAAGGATTTTTGTTTTGAAATGGAGCAAGTAATTTAGAGCAATCTACCTACTCAAATGTCTTTCTTGTTCATTTCCTTTTCCTTTGACATTGTTGTCTTACCATAGATTTGGTAAGAAACCCTATCTTTGGATGTAAACGGGACGGGAGTGGGTCATCGTATAACCATGATTAGCAATGTTGCAAGGTATCTTAGCATTCTTTTGGAGGGACTAAGATCATTTATAAGGCAACTTAGATAGCTTCATCGAGGGACTATGATCTTGTATTTGCTTGTTTTTGCTAAGATACCTCACATGTGTAATATGGCCATTTTGTATAAGGCATCCAAGTGGAATAACCCTAGGGGTGCTTTTGTAAAAGTGTATCATTTTCATGATTGTTTTTTTGTCTGGAATTAGGGTTTTCTAAGTATCGGTTTTAGTCTTTCCATACAAACCCTAATTTACTAGCATTGATATGAAAGCGATAAATTTAGGAAAGTAAAATTACTACGCTATTACATCATTATGGGGATGGGATATACAAATTTTCAAATGGGGATTGCAAGAAAATTAAACCTTAATTACTATTACAAGACTTTGACAATTACATAATTTATAATGCAAAAATAATAAAATATGCAATAAGATGTAAAGTGAGAGAAATTTGCTATTTAGGGTTTTTTATAGGAAAAGGTTTTGTAATTAATTTCACTGAAGAAAAACCGAAGTCTAAGTTAATTGTTTAGAAAAGTGTTTTTGAGGTTTCATTTGAACAAAAAGGTTTTATAGTGTTAGGTCATTTCCAAGCAATACAATATGTCCAAAATAAACTAAAGAATCTCAAAAATCAAGAAATTTGGTGCTTGAGCTGACACGGGCTGTGTCAGTGGACACGGGAACCCATGTCACGACCTGTCCATAACTTTTATGCATTTTTTTGGTTCCAGCCAATCTGACACGCCTGTGTCACGTGACACGGGCGCCTGTGTCAGCCCCTGTCCATATTTTTTTGCTCGTGTACGCACCAGTAACATTGACACGGGCCGTGTCGTGTGACACGGGAACCCGTGTCAGCCTCTATCCCTGCATTTTACTATGTTTTTCAACCCAACTAAGCTGACACGGGCCGTGTCGTATGACATGGGCACCCGTGTCAGCCTATGGTGTGGCTTTTTGTTAGTTTTTTCTCTAAGAAAGTTTGAGAAAGTTTACCTCTCGAGGTGGAAGCTTTAGAACACGTACGGATGTTTCTGAGTGTAAAGTGGTGATTGATCGAGCTTCTTTGAACCTTCTTGAAGTAACTCCAACCTTCCTTTTGTACTGAAAATGGTTGAACCGCTCCAACCAAGTCAAGTTGCAATGTATGTTTTTGAATTTGGAAGATGGTGATAGTGATGTTACAGAAGTTATTCTTATGTTTGAAAAACTTCTATATGGTGTATGTGAAGTGTTTGGATGGTTTGTTTGGAGAAAACTTGCAAGGTATGAGATTCAAAGATTTGAACTTCAAAGCTCAAAAATGGAGGTTTCGTGGAAAAATCTGGTTTTTTGACAGCAAAAATGATTTTGAGTGTTAGTTTCTCCTTCTATTTTTTCTGGCCTCTTTCTCTTGTGATTGGCCTCTCTATTTATAGAGAAGGTTTGAGACTTGAACAAACTCAGATTTTGGATCACATGTTATGGGTAGGTTAGATTGTACATGAAGCAATCTTGAAGAACATGTTTCCAATGCTTGTACCAAGCTATCTAAAGTGGTTGATCACTTTAAACATGTTTGTTCTGACTTGTAGAAGTTGAGTGTGATTAGAACAACAAGTTAGAGGCTCAAGAAATTTACTTTATGATTAAAGTGAACTTTGTAAGAATGGTAATGGTGCCTTTGTGCCAAAAATGGAAAGATGCAATGGACAATACTTGAACCACTTGGACAATGGTTTAATAAATTATGTAAACATCTGATTATGGATAGGTTTCCAAGTCAAGAGGCTTTCAAAGTGAAGATTATGCAGCATGGCTAAGATTTTGGTTACTTGTTCATCACAAATCTGCCTTGAAAATCAAGAATGAATGTCCAACTTCAGATCCTTGAATCTCCTTGCTTAAATATGATAAATTCATGCTCTTGGATGTTTTGGAAATCTTGAAACACCCTCTACAACTTTCATGTTGACCACTTTTTCTAAATCAAACTGGAACTTGATGAAAATTGACCAAGAAGTTGGGATAAAAACCTGACCAAAGCTGCTGAAAATTTCTCTAAGTGTTTATTCAAAAATACCATGACTTCATGAATTTATAACTCAAAATCCAAGCATTTCTAGAAAAAGCCCTGCCCTACAAAGTTTTAGATCTAATTAAGATTTACAACTTTCTTGTTAGAAAATTTCCTTGAATCACCTTGCATCATGGTGAAAAGTTGGCATGAAGAAATGAAATTATCATGTATAAAAAACACTTAGAAAAATTTATAAGTCTTGAAGAGTTTGAATTTTCACATTGAATTTTGACTTTCTTGATTTCTTGATGATCAAATTTCATGTTTTTGAATGTCTTGATGAATTTTGATCTTTGACACTTTATTTTGGCCAAAAAGTCAAAATTTGACTTTTCAGTATATAGTTGACTTTTGATCAGTTGACTGGAAATCAACTATCTATCAAATGATCTTTGAGAAATGTTTTGAGTCATGCCATTAGGTCAAAATTATGAAATTTAACTTTTGAGATCACGCCTTAAACCAATTGACCATTTTCTAGGTCAAAAATCAGAAATTGCCCTTTTCCAGTCAAAACCCTAATTTTGACCATTTTGCCCTTTTGGGGATTTGATCAAATTTCTTGAGAAATTGTGATCCAAACTTGATCAAATGATACATATGAGTCTAAAATGTTGATTTGGATCAAAAATTATGAAGTTTGACTGTAAATTGGCCACAATTGACTTTTTTCTAATACATCTGATTTTTAGGTCACTACTCAATTGACTGGGCAAAAATGTGATTCAAGGCTTGAAACTTGGCATGGTTAATCTTGGGGGTCCATGATGATCCATTAAAGTTACGTTGGATATTGGAAGATCAAAAATCCTTGTGCAAACTCAAACTCTAATTTTGGTCATCAGTGTTTGAGGAGATGTCTTAAGCTGATCAAACCCTAGTGCAGTCTTGAGCCCAAGGAGATCTTGTGAGCAAATTCTTGATAAGTGAGAGGGAAAATTTTGGGGTACAAAAGCTGCCCCTGTTCAATCTTCTTAAGCCTGAAGAGTTAGATTGGCATGTTTTGCCATTCGTGACTCGAAGGTGGAAGACGATTGGACACTAGAGTGCCTAGAAATTTGCACTCGGCGATGTGATGGTAGAGGGAATTGGCTTAAAGATGCCATTTGGAGGGGTAATAGAAATTTGTTGGAGATGGGCTTGTAGATTCCATCCAAGAGTGATTGTTGAATTGTAATTTGTAAGCTGAAAGAATGAGCATCAGAACAACGTTCGTGTCTAGAGCGTATCTATACTGTATCTTGAGAATTACATTTGAATGAATATCAGAATGGCATCTGTGTCTGGAGCATATTTGCATTGTGTATGAAGGAGACTTTGAATAATTCTCAGAATGGCTTCCGTGTCTGGAGCGTTTCTGAATTGTAAATGAGTTTTAGGATGACATCAGTGTCTGGAGCGTATCTGAACTATATATGGAAGCTGATTTTGAATGAGTATCAGGATGGAATCCGTGTCTGGAGTGTATCTGTACTGTATCTAGAAGTTGAAATCTAAATGAGTATCAGAATGGCATCCGTGTCTGGAGGGTATCTGTACTATATCTGGAAGTTGAAATCTGAATGAGTATCAGAATGACATCCGTGTCTGGAGCGTATTCGAACTGTATCTAACTGTATCTGAGAGTTAAATGAGCTTCAGGATGGCATGTGTGTCTGGAGCGTATCTAAACTGTATCAAAACTTGAGTCTGAATGAGTATCAGAATGGCATCCGTGTCTTGGAGCGTATCTGAACTGTATCTGAAAACTTTGAACAATGTCAATGGTAGTTGTTAACCTTATCCTGAAAAGGGTAAAATGTTAGCAAAAATGCAAAGTCATGTTGTATGAAATGCATGGTATAATGCATTTGTGTTATCAATGTTTATGATATATGGATGCAATGTATGCATATGCAAGTTAATTTGCCACACTGTTGTTGGATTGGGGAAAATAAATCCCTGACTGCTGCTGAGGATATGGAGTATAAGTTTTCATGTTGTGAAGTCTAAGTTTTGATGAATTTCTGCTTGGATAAATAAACTTTGTTGCAAGGGAGATGCCGTGTACTGCTTGTAAAATCCTATTGGGGAATCTTGAGAAATTTGACGACTTCTACTGGGGATTGATATCTGGAAGCTCTGTTTCGCTGGGGATTAAACTGCACATTGCAGGGGATTATGGAGATAGCATAGAGAGATTTCCCTACCTCTTAAAGACATAAATGATTGTCTTTCTATTTTGTTTATTTGTAAACAGTAATTATGTTCAAATGCATATGTTCAAAAATGAATCGTTGGACGTTTTTTGTAAACAACAAAATAGAGTAAAAAAAAACAGATAGTATTGCACTTTCAAAGGGATATCTTTGAATTGACTTTGAGTAAGTATTTTTGTACAATGAGACAAACATTCTAGTAAGAGAATTCTGTCGTAAAAAATGAAATTTTTGATACAAAAAAAAAGATAGCTATGTGTAATAATCCCATGGGGTTCCTATTCTGCTATAGCCTTCGTATCTCTGAGCGTCTTGTCTATTTGTTGCCTTGTCCGAAGTTGATTGAATTGATCAGAATTTTCGAGTTTGCAGGTTGTCCGTAAGGTGATCCAACGAGACATAGTCATACGCTTTAATTCCCTAACTTTTGCCTGGACCGCCTTTTCGGGTTTTCAGTCCACCAGGAAACCCTTTTTTGACCAAGTCGCCCTTTCGGGTTTTCAACTTGCTAGGTGTACATATTTTTTTTGTTTTATCCCTAATTTTTTCCCGAACCTTTTGGTTCGCCGGGATGCCCTTGTTTTTCCTAGGTGTGTCAACCTAGCGGGTCTCTTATGCGTAGTATCTTTTGACTATGTCTGCATTCGCAGGGTGCGACAGGTCGTCACCATCCATGGTAGTTAAGATCATTGCTCCACTAGAAAAAATGTTTTTGATTACAAATGGTCCTTCGTATGTAGGAGTGCATTTTCCCCAGGGATCACCTTGCGACAGTATGATACGTTTGATCACTAGATCCCCAACTTGATACACTTGGCGTCTGACCTTTTTGTCGAAAGTCTTGATCATTCGTTTTTGATACATTTGACCATGATAGACAGTAGTAAGCCTTTTCTCATCAATCAAGTTTAGTTGATCAAGTCGAGTCTGGATCCAATCGTCTTCATTCATCCTTGCATCCTTCATAATTCTCAGAGAGGGGATCTGGACCTCAATAGTCAAGATAACTTCCATGCTGTAAACCAGAGAGTAGGGTGTTGCCCCGATTGATGTGCGAGTTTTGGTACGATACCTGTAGAGAGAGAATGATAGCATCTCATGCCAGTCTTTGTATGTGACTGCCATTTTCTATATGATCTTTTTAATGTTCTTATTCGCGGCTTCGACAACACCATTCATCTTCGGTCGGTAAGGGGGAGAATTGTGATGCTGGATCTTGAATTGCTCGCACAAGGCAGTGATCATAGTATTGTTCAAGTTCGTACCATTGTCTGTAATGATCCTCTCCGGGATACCGTACCCACATATGAGATTTTTCTTAATGAACCGGGCTACAACATTCTTGGTAACAGAAGGGAAACAAGCTGCCGCCACCCACTTGGTAAAATAGTCAATGGCCACTAGGATGAAGCGGTGTCCATTGGAGGCTATTGGCTTGATTTCCCCAATCATATCAATTCCCCACATAGCAATGGGCCAAGGAGCCGTCAGGACATTTAGAGGACCGGAGGTACGTGCACCTTATCAGTATAAATCTGACACTTATGGCAGGTTTGAGAGTGTTGATAGCAATCGGCTTCAATGGTAGACCAATAATTTCCTGCCCGTAAGATTTTCTTCGCCATCGTATGTCCACTGGAATGGGTGCCAAAAGTTCCTTCATGTAGCTCAGCCATGATTCTTTCAGCTTCAACCTTGTCTACGCACCGAAGTAACACAGAGTCATGGTTGCGTTTGTAAAGAATGCCATTACTAAGGAAGAATTTAGCAGAGAATCTCCTTAAGAACTTCTTATTATTGACTGAAGATCCTTCTGGATATTCTTGAGACTCGAGATACCTCTTAACTTCGTGAAACCAAGGCTGGTCCACTATTTCTTCAGTATTAATCTCGTGATAGTGTGCTAGTTCATCCATTTGTTCAATGGTGATCTGGGGAGCCTCGTTATCCCATTTGAGTTTAAACATAGATGACATTGTGGATAGTGCATCTGCTAGCTGATTTTCTTCTCGCGGGAAATGTTCGAAGGTAATCTCCTCAAAATGCGGGAGCAATGTCAAAACATGTTCATTGTAAGGGATAAGGTTAGGGTGTTTGGTATCCCATTCCCCTTTGATCTGGAAGATAACTAAAGCTGAATCTTCGAATACATTCAACGATTTGATCCCCAAGCCTATGGCAACTTTGAGACCAAAGATGCACGCTTCGTATACCGCCATGTTATTTGTACAATTGAAGTAAAGTCTTGCAGTAAATGGAGTATGACACCCTTCAGGAGATATGAGTACTTCACCAATACCAGTACCGAGTGTGTTAGATTCCCCATCAAAAACCAGGGTCCATCGGGATCCTTGTTCAGGTCCGCCATATGGCCTGAATTCTTCACAGTTATTTACCATCATGATGTCTTCATCCGGGAATTCGAACTTCATGGACTGGTAGTCTTCCACAACTTGGTGAGCAAGGTGATCAACTAGTACACTTCCCTTTATAGCTTTCTGGGTAGTATACTATATGTCATATTCTGTTAGGATCATCTACCATCTCGCTATTCTCCCAGAGAGAGCAGGTTTCTCGAAGATGTATTTTATTGGATCCATTTTAGATATCAACAAGGTAGTATGGGTATGCATATACTGTCTTAGCCGGAGAGCAGCCCATGCCAGAGCGCAACAAGTTTTCTAGAGCAGTGAATATCTTGTTTCACAGTCGGTAAACTTTTTGCTCAGGTAATAAATGGCATGCTCTTTTCGGCAGACTCGTCATGCTACCCCAGCACACACCTCATTGAATTTTCCAAAATGGTCAGATACATGATCAATGGTCTTCCCTCGACTGGTGGCATTAAAATAGGAGGCTCTAGCAAATACTCTTTGATTTTGTCAAAAGAAATTTGGCACTCATCATTCCATTTGACTACCTGATATTTCTTCAGTAGTTTGAAGATTGGTTCACAGGTAGCTGTCAGGTGAGAAATGAATCTGGTAATGTAGTTCAAGCGTCCCAAGAATCACATGACTTCCTTCTTAGTACGAGGATCATACATCTCTTGTATAGCTTTCACCTTGGCAGGATCTACTTACTTACCCTTATTGCTGACGACAAAGCCTAAGAGCTTACCAGACCTTACTCTAAACGTGCATTTATTTGGGTTCAACCTCAACTTGTACTTCTGTAGTCTCTCAAATAGTTTATGTAAATGATCAAGATGCTCTTCTTCTGTTTGATATCTAGCTATCATGTCATCCACATAGACCTCTATTTCATGATGTATCAAGTCGTGAAATAGAGCTACCATGGCACCCTGGTAGGTTGCCCCAACATTCTTCAGTCCGAACGACATCACTTTGTAGCAAAATGTGCCCCATTGTGTGACAAAGGTTGTCTTCTCCATGTCCTCAGGCGCCATTTTGATTTGGTTATAACCTGAGAAACCGTCCATGAAGGAAAACACTTTGTGCTGTGCCGTATTGTCAACTAGGATGTCAATATGGGGAAGTGGGAAATCATCCTTAGGGCTTTCCCTATTTAAATCTCTGTAGTCCACGCACATTCGTACCTTGCCATCCTTTTTGGGCACGGGAACAACATTGGAAACCCATTGCAGATAGGAGGTGACGGCCAAGAATCCAGTGTTGAATTGCTTCATGACTTCTGCTTTAATCTTCTCCGACATATCTGGTCGCATGCGACATACCTTTTGTTTTACAGGTGGGCAATCCTCTTTTGTAGGTAGACGATGTACCACAATATCTGCATCAAGTCTTGGCATGTCTTTATACGACAAGGCAAAGACTTTGACATACTCGTGTAGCAACTGAATCAGACGCTCCTTGACACTGGGTTCCAGATTGGCACCCACCTTGACTTCTCTTTTGTCTTCCTCGGTACCTAGGTTGGTTGTATCCATGGGTTCCTCGTGAGGCTAAATGGTTTTCTCTTCTTGTAGTAGTAATCTGGCAAGTTCTCCTGATACTTCACAATCTTCCTCACCTTCGTCTTCGGCTTGGTAGATTAGATTTTTAGAGTCACAAAAGGCCATAGCAGAACCATTACCCATGGGATCTCGAACGGATGTAGACCTGCATTGTGAGTGTGAGTGTGTGTAAGGGTATAGCTATCTTTGAAAGAAATGAAAATATAAAAAAGAAAAACAATGAGCACAAAGTTTGTATTCAAAACGTCCATGATTCATTGATGTCATATGGAAATGAGATAATAAACCTTACAAATGGACCATTGTGCCTTGGGTAAGACACAAGGTTTTAAGAGTTTGAATTGTTTTAATATTACAGATCCAACAAAATATAAATACAAATTACTGTGGAATAAAAGTGATCAGGACAAGATCTCTAGCCTCCCAATTGATGAGCCCTCCACTGACAGTTGGGAAGATCCAATCCTCCAGGTTGTAGCTATCTTCATCATCCTCTACCGCGTTGACCTCACGGTTGCTAATCTTCAAGGGTGGTCCTCCAGTACGACCGCGGCGTACAACCTTCTGAGCACCTAAAGTGAAACCCAGGCCAAACTTGTCAGACTTGTATGGGATATCCGGGAGTTACCCCTAGATAGTGCACCCACCTTCTTGTATTACTGCCTTTGCATCCTTCAAAGATGACATGCTGAGTGGAGGCCTTGTGATCTTGGGAACAACGTTGGTTACTGCCACATCTCGCGGAACTTCTTCAAAGTGATGGAATGGAGTTTCAATAAATTCACCATCTAATTCCATAGATCTGAAGGAATTGAGATGGATGATCATATACTCTTCTTCTCCATGAACGGTGATAATCTTCCATTGAATCAAATACTTCAGCATTTGGTGTAACGTAGAAGTAACAACACCAGCATTGTGAATCCATGGTCGGCCTAGCAAGCAGGAATATGAAGGACGAATATCCATTACATAAAAAGTTGAATCAAATGTTTGGGTTCCAACCTTTATGGGGATATCCACTTCCCTATGCACCATTCTTTTCGAGCTGTCAAAAGCCCTCACTACTATGTTTCTTGGCTTCAATGTCAATCCCTCGCAGTCAAGCCTATCAAGAGCCTTTTTAGGCAATACATTCAGAGATGATTCGATGTCCACCAATACATGAGCCAGGGTTGTGCCCCTACATTCCACTGAGACATGCAATGCCTCATTATACTTCCTTCCTCTTGGCGTTAAATCAGCATCCGAAAAACCTATACCATTATCTGCAGTCAAGCTGGCTACATAGTCTTGGAACTGGTTGGCAGATGTTTCTTGGGGTACATGAGCAGTTTTCAGGAATTTTACCAAGGCCTTTGCATGCGCCTCAGAACATAGTAGTAAAGCCATCATGGAAATTTTAGATGGAGTTTTCCCCAGTTGTTCAACTACATCGTAGTCGCTTCTTTTATGATCTTTATAATTTCCTCCATCTCTTTCTGGGAGGTCTCAGGGATAGCCAATGATTGCGCCTTCGTCCGGACAGGCTCAATCAGAATACTTTTACCTCGAGTCTCGGTTGACTCGGCAGTAGGAATATCGGTAGGAGTGATAGCAGGGATTGTAACAGCTTTGTCAGTTGGAGCATTGGTGGTGATGATTGTGGGACTGGGAATAGCCTTCGGAGGAACAACAACAACAGGAATGATTACGGGTCCAGAAACTGCTTTTGGGGGACCAATTTCTGGAGAGAATATCCTTCTGCTTCAGGTTATCTTACTAGTCCCTGCAATATTACTGATATCGAAGTTAACTTTCTCGGAACTGGAATCTTCGGCAGCTGGCCAATCTTGCTTGATACCGTGGTAGTAGACATCCCCTCCATAATTCCATGGTACAGTTTTGTCTGACAAATACGGGACTGGTCCAGGCATTGTAATTATCAAAGGAGCTACTTTTTGAACTGATGTAATTCTAACAGGTCTTTTGGTGGAGACCCTGGAAGAATTTTCGGAAATGGTCATAATGGAAATATCATTATAAGAAACAAGTGGAACAAAAGTCTTTTCGAACAAAATTTCCTTGTTATTTATTAGGCACTGAACGCCTGCTTTCAACAAAGGACAGCTGGTTGGTGAGGACAAACAGAAATGACAACTTTCATCACAGCCCGGGAAAACACTGGCATTCAATAAGTTCTTTTTGATAGTCAGGAGTGGGGTCATAAGTTCATCAACTGAAGTAACAAATATATCTTCTTCAATGGAATTGGCATTATGGCCATGTTTGGGCATAGGGGCAGAAATGACATTGGGCTTTTCTGGCGCATCGAATTCAATCTCTTTGGCTTCAAGGAGGTCTAATACTCTGTTCTTTAGAGCCCAAGAGTTATTAGTGTCATGGACGGGACTCTCAGAGTGGTATAAACAGCGGGCATTGGGATAATAGTGAGGAGAGGTTGCGTTAGGATTCTTTGGAGCTTCTTTTAAAGTCACTAGGTTGGGTCTTAACAGATGTGGTAATACTTGAGATAGGGTCATGTTAATTCTGGTGAATTGTCTGACTGGTCTTTCCATTCTTGGTTAGTTGTTTCTTTGCTGATCAGGTGCAGGTTTAGGAATCATAACAGCCCCCACCATTGGACGGCGTTCGGCCCTATCTTGATTTCTATGAGGATAAACAGCAACCACTTCTTTCTTCCCGATAAATGGCTTCCTTACAGCAGTAGAGGATGCATTCTTTTTGAATCTTTCCACTTTTTATCCTGGCTTCTACCCTTTCTCCGGTCAATATTAGTTCAGTAAAACCTACAGATGAACTCCTAATTATGTGATTGAAGAAGGGACTGGACAAGGTGCCCAAAAACATGTCTACTATTTCTCTTTCAGATAGGGGAGGTTGAACTCTTCCAGCCAAGTCTCTCCATTTTTGCGCATAGTCCTTGAAGCCTTCACTTGAAACCATGGCCATACTCTAGAGTTGAGTACGGGTAGGCGCAAGATCAGCGTTTTATTGGTATTGTTTGTAAAAGGCTGCAGCAAGATCTTCCCAGTTATGAACATTGGCTCTTTCTAACTGATAAAACCATTCAAGTTGAGTTCCAGACAGATTGTCTTGGAAGAATTGTACCTATAAATCTTTGTCAGTAGTGTGGGGATGGATTTTCCTCACATAAGACCGGAGATGCATTTGGGGCACGAGACTCCGTCGTATTTGGAGAACACATGTGCTTTGAATTTTGGAGGAATGACAATCCCTGACACTAAACCCAATTCCTCAAAGTCCAAGCCAAACACTTTTTGGATTTCCATTACGCTCAACGACTCTTCTAGATGCTTATACTTGTCATCGGCTGGAAGATATTGTTCTTTAGAATAGTCTTCTTCTTCCTCTTCCTCTTCTGAATCAGACTGAACAATTGTTTCTTTGCCTTTTCCGTCTTGATTGTCTTTCTCACCGAATTTCGTTGCAAAGTCCAAGGCTCTTCTCGTCTGCCCTTGGAATCTTCTTCCTTCGTCTTCTTTTTCTTTTCTTCAACCAACAAGGTCTTCAACTCTACTTGTCCTTTGGCCAGAGTTAAGAACAACTGTTGAAACTGTGCACTCTGAGCTTGGAGGTCTTTCACCTTTTTCTCGAGATCCATCTTACTGAAATAAACAGTAGAGAGATGAGGAGACTTGTTGCAAGAAACCTTCTTATGTTATGATGAATGATAAATGCATATGCAATGATTTCAAGGATCTTAAGATTCAAATTTGTTTTAGATAAAAAGGAAACACACATTATATTAATAGATTAAAGCTCGAGTACATCAATGCCTTCTTGGGCAAAACAAATACAAGAAACTCTAAGATAGAAAGGTAGTACGCATCCTCTTTGGTGCAATGTAAGCATTCAGAGTCTGCTCCTCATGAAGTAGCCTAGTAAGTTCCAAAACCTTCTTCTCGCTTGCGTAGAATTGGGCTTCGAAAGTATCTCTCTCTCCCTTGAGTTGTATCCAATATCTTTGTAGGTCTTAAAGAGAGGTGGGCATATCAGGATGTAGGATAGTGTATGGAATATCTCCCTCCATGACAGGCTCAATGATTACTGGGAGAATGGAGGGGTAAGGCATCATAAGACTATGAGCACGAGTTTGTACCCATTTGAGGTAAGGCTCAAGAGGGATGGAATTCTTGTGCCCCAAAGTCTTGCTATCTACCTTGTTTAAAATCCTCCAAGCTCGGATAAATCTCTGGCGAAGACCTTGATCGTCGTTGTCATAGTCAAATACCAAACCTTGAATCAGCATCTCGTGCGGGCCATCCCTTCGGGCGTAACCAAACAGTCTTAAGGCTAAGCAAGGGTTGTGGGTGATACCTCCCCTAATGCCAAGTAAGGGGACATTAGGGAACTCTCCACAACGGTCGACAATAGTAACATTCTCTATGGATCGGGAGCACCAATGAATGTCTGAATGTTTGAGTGCCATCAACCTTTGTGACCACCTTGAACCTTGCTCGTTCTTTAATATAGATTGGGGAAGATGCGAAATAAACCATCTTTCCAAGAGAGGAGTGCAATACATAAGGACACCTATTTTCCTCATTGTGCGTGTGTGAAAATAGTGTAGGATATCCTATAGCAATGTAGGCACCGGGTTGCGGGATATGAAGATTTTGACGGCGTTCACATCTATGAGTTGGTCAAGATTTGGAAACAAAACCAACCCGTAGACGAGGAAGGCCACAATTTCCTTAAAGGCTTGCAGATCCAAGGAGTTCCAACAGTTTTGGGCTTTCTCGAACAAGAACTTTTCTAGGAAACCTTTGACACCACTCCTTGTTTCCCAATGAGTTGTGACATCAAATGAGTGCAAGTGTAGAGCTTGGGAAATCTCTTCTGGCTTTGGGTCTCTTTCCGTACCGTTGAAAGGTAGTTGATTGAGAATGGGAATTCTCAAGAGTCAGGAGAATTCTTCCAAAGTAGGCACAAGTTGATAGTCGGGAAATGTGAAGCAATGGTGTAAAGGATCAAAGAACTGAAAGAGAACATTTATCATGTCCTCATATGTGTTAGAGGTGACCAAGTTGAGTAGGCGACCATGTCTCTCGGTGAATGGAGAGTTTTCAGGAATCCTTGAATCCATATCCTACAAAACAAGAACAAAGATGAATCCAAAAATCCTTGAAATGGTTAGTGAATGTGTATGATGTTATGATGTTCATGATGTTATGTACAAGTATGTATATACAAACAAAGCAAACAAGTCCTTAGGTTTAGGATTGCATGGAGTTTTATAGGCAAGTACCCTCTTGAAGTTTAGTTGGCTCAAACCTATCCTAGTGATAGTAACTGGGTTCTAAGGAGCTCAATATCACTGGTTTATTTCCTTGGTCATTGTTTCAGCACAAGCCTCTCTAATGGCGACCGAATCCCAAGAAACCAAACCTCAATGAGTGTAGTATCGAGTATCTACCAACTTCGGACTGCACCAAAGCCGGTCATCTCACTACATCCTAAGGGCCAAGTTGGTCAAGTAAAGGTTCTAGAAGTTCATTAGTGCTTTATGACATCACTCAGCGGCCACATATTCTCTTTGATTAACTCAAAGGCTACCGATACCCAAAAATATGTCGCACTAACATAGCTATTGCTAAGACCATGTCGGTATACCCCGCATAATTTCCACAACATATTGCTACTTACCTATAATGTATCCCAAATCCGGGTAGAGGATTTAAACCCAAACAAAGAACCATAATGTAAAGCATAAAAGTCAGAAAATGAAAGCAAATAAATATGATCTAGCCCTAAGGTAACCCCACTTTTAAAATTTTCCCCAGCAAAGTCGTCAGTTCTGTGATACGGTAGGAGAATTGACTTGAAGGTTTTACGGTTGATCGCAAATGTTGCGGTTAGCAAGAGTCGCCACCAACTTTTCTTTTATCCAAAAGGAAAGGTGAAAAAGCACAGGAAAGACCTTTGTGATTATTTCTTGAGTACAAGAGGTAGATTATGAAAAGGGAAGGTGTTAGCACCCTTTTCATCCATGGTTTTCCATGTGCTCTTATTTACTTGCTAGATCACTTTCTTTTCTTTGAAATTGTGCTTTGTGTGGTTTTTGAAAGTATTTTCTAAAGAGGCCATTGTTTAGGAAATCTTTGTAATGATTCTCGTTCGTAAGAATGTATACAAATATGTTGATCTTTTGAAAATGTTTTCAAGTTTTGTAAGATGTTTTAAAAGTGTAAGTGTTTGTTTTTGAAAATAGCAAGGATGTTTGTTTTTAAATGGAGCAAGTAATCATGAGCAATCTACCTACTCAAATGTATTTCTTGTTCATTTCCTTTTCCTTTGACATTGTTGTCTTACCATTGATTTGGTAAGCAACCCAATCTTTGGATGTAAACGGGACGAGCGTGGGTCATCGCATAACCATGATTAGCAATGTTTCAAAGTATCTTAACATTCTTTTGGAGGGACTAATATCATTTATAAGGCAACTTAGATAGCGTCATCGAGGGACTATGATCTTGTATTTGCTTGTTTTTGCTAAGATACCTCACATGTGTAATATGGCCATTTTGTATAAGGCAACCAAGTGGAATAACCCTATGGGTTCTTGTGTGCAAGTGTATCATTTTCATTCTTGTTTTTTGTCTTGAATTATGGTTTTCTAAGTATCGGTTTTAGTCTTTCCATACAAACCCTAATATACTAGCATTGATATGAAAGCGATAAATTGCGGAAAGTAAAATTACTATGCTATTACATCATTATGGGGATGGGGTATACAAATTTACAAATGGGGATTACAAGAAAATTAAACCCTAATTACTATTACAAGGCTTTGACAATTACATAATTTATAATGCAAAAATAATAAAATATGCAAGAAGATGTAAAGTGAGAGAAATTTGCTTTTTAGGGTTTTTTTATAGAAAAAGGTTTTGTAATTAATTTAATTAAAGAAAAACCTAAGTCTAAGTTAATTGTTTAGAAAAGTGTTTTTGAGGTTTCATTTGAACAAAAAGTTTTTATATTGTTAGGTCATTTCCAAGCAATACAATATGTCCAAAATAAACTAAAGAATCTTAAAAATCAAGAAATTTGGTGCTTGAGCCGACAAGGGCCGTGTCAGTGGACACGAGCACCCATGTCAGGACATGTCCATAACTTTTCTGCATTTTTTGGTTCCATCCAATCTGACACGGTCGTGTTACATGACACAGGCGCCCGTGTCAGCCCCTGTCCATCTTTTTTTGCTCGTGTATGCACCGGTAACATTGACACGGGCCATGTCGTGTGACACGGGCACCCATGTCAGCCTCTATCCCTGCATTTTACTATGTTATTCAACCCAACTAAGCTGACATGGGCCATGTCGTGTGACACGGGAACCTGTGTCAGCCTCTGGTCTGGCTTTTTGTTAGTTTTTTCTCTTTGATCTGTCTTGTTATATCTTTTGAGCGCAAAAGCAAATGATATATGTACAATGATATCATAGTTTGAGAAAGTTTACCTCTCGAAGCGGAAGATTTAGAACACGTACGAATATTTCTGAGTGTAAAGTGGTGATTGATCGAGCTCCTTTGAACCTTCTTGAAGTAACTCCAACCTTCCTTTTATACCGAAAATGGTTGAACCGCTCCAACCAAGTCAAGTTGCAATGTATGTTTTTGAATTTGGAAGATGGTGATAGTGATGTTACATAAGTTATTCTTATGTTTGAACAACTTCTATATGGTGTATGTGAAGTGTTTGGATGGTTTGTTTGGAGAAAACTTGCAAGGTATGAGATTCAAAGATTTGAACTTTAAAGCTTAAAAATGTAGGTTTTGTGGAAAAATCTGGTTTTTTGACAGCAAAAATGATTTTGAGTGTTAGTTTCTCCTTCTATTTTTCTGGCCTCTTTCTCTTGTGATTGGCCTCGCTATTTATAGAGAAGGTTTGAGACTTGAACAAACTCAGATTTTGGATTACATGTTATGGCTAGGTTAGATTGTACATGAAGCAAGATTGAAGAACATGTTTCCAATGCTTGTACCAAGCTAGCTAAAGTGGTTTATCACTTTAAACATGTTTGTTCTGACTTGTAGAAGTTGAGTGTGATTAGAACAACAAGTTAGAGGCTCAAGAAATTGACTTTATGATTAAAGTGAACTTTGCAAGAATGGCAATGGTGCCTTTGTGCCAAAAATGGAAAGATGCAATGGATAATATTTGAACCACTTGGATAATGGTTTAATAAATTGTGTAAACATCTGATTATGGATAGATTTTCAAGTCAAGAGGCCCACAAAGTGAAGATTATGCAGCATGCCTAAGATTTTGGTTACTTGTTCATCACAAATCTGCCTGGTAAATCAAGAATGAATGTCCAACTTCATATCCTTGAATCTCCTTGCTCAAATATGATAAATTCATGCTCTTGGATGTTTTGGAAAGCTTGAAACACCCTCTACAACTTTCATGCTGACCACTTTTGCTAAATCAAACTGGAACTTGATGAAAATTGGCCAAGAAGTTGGGATAAAAACCTAACCAAAGCTGCTGAAAATTTCTCTAAGTGTTTATTCAAAAATGCCATGACTTCATAAATTTATAACTTAAAATCCAAGCATTTCTAGAAAAAGCCCTGCCCTATAAAGTTTTAGATCTCATTGATATCTACAACTTTCATGTTGTAAAATTTCCATGAATCACCTTGCATCATGGTGAAAAGTTGGCATGAAGAAATGAAATTATCATGTATAAAAAACACTTAGAAAAATTTCTAAGTCTTGCAGAGTTTGAATTTTCACATTGACTTTTGACTTTCTTGATTTTTGGATGATCAAGTTTCATATTTTTGAATTTCTTGATGAATTTTGATCTTTGACACTTTATTTTGGCCAAAAAGTCAAAGTTTGACTTTTCAGTATACAGTTGACTTTTGATCAGTTGACTGAAAATCAACTATCAATCAATTAATCTTTGAGAAATGTTTTGAGTCATGCCATTAGGTCAAAATGATGCAATTGAACTCTTGATATCATGCTTTAAACCAATTTACCATTTGCTAGGTAAAAAATCAGAAATTGCCCTTTTCCAGTCAAAATCCTAATTTTGACAATTTTTCCCTTTTGGGGATTTGATCAAATTTCTTGAGGAATTATGATCCAAACTTGATCAAATGATACATATGAGTCTAAAATGTTGACGTGGATCAAAAATTATGAATTTTGACTTTAAATTGGCCACAATTGACTTTTTTTCCAATACAGCTGATTTTCAGGTCAACTGCTCAATTGACTGGGCAAAAATGTGATTCAAGGCTTGAAACTTGGCATGATTAATCTTGGGGATCCATGATGATCCATGAAAGTCACGGGACATTGGAAGCTCAAAAATCCTTGTGTAAACTCAAACCCTAATTTTGGTCATCAGTGTTTGAGGAGATGTCTTGAGCTGATCAAACCCTAGTGCAGTCTTGAGCCCAAGGAGATCTTGTGAGCAAATTCTTGACAAGTGAGAGGGAAAATTTTGGGGTACAACAGACATGCATGATTGTTTTTCAGGTCCACGTCCCTTCACAATCCAAATGAAGGATCCTCATACTGCTTCCCAGCACAATCGAAGGAGGCCAGGAGAGTCCAATCGAAAGCTGCTCACGCCAGCTTCCCAGCCCAATCGAAGGAGGTCAGGAGAGTCCAGTCGAAGGCTGCTCACGCCAGCTTCCTAGCCCAATTGAAAGAAGCCAAAGAAGGGGTGAATCGAAAGCACATCATTCCCCCTTGAATAGATAGACTCATTTCCCCTTTTCTCTTTTGCATGCCTAAGCCCATTTGACATTTTTCTTTTTTGTATTATTTATTATATTTGTTTTTATTATTGTTTTCTGTTGTTTAATTAACCAAATATAAAATAAAAAGCTCACTAAAAATTATGTTTAAATTTTCTTAATTAAATAATTAAGTTCTTTAGTTAATTAATTAAATGAAACTTTAACCTTTTTCTTAATTAAAAATGAATTAGAATTTAGGACTACTTATTTTCTTTTCATAATAAAAAAAAGCTAAAAAGAAATTAGTTTATTTTTCTTAATTTAATTTTATTATATAGACTCAAGATACTAAATTAAAAACAACAAATTTTTTTTTCTTATTAGTTTTTTTTAAGACAAACTTTCAATCTTTCGCGCGTTATTTATTTTTTGCATTTTTACATTATTGTATCTGCTGACAGTATGTAATAGACTAAATTAGGATTTTTACCGCTTTCCTTATTTTTTCTTCTCCCAAGTTTTATATATTGTAAATATCCCTCTACCCAAAGCCATGTAATAGTGTAGGGTTTATTTTTCGCACTTTATATTTTCCTGTATATATATTAGCTGCTAGTAACTAGGCATGTATGACAACACTAATAACAAAATGCTAGCAAACTTAACACAAGACATAAATAACTGAACACAACACACATTGTAAATATGCACCTCTAGGGTATCTAACTTTGGTTGCCTTTAAAAATAAAATAGTTATGAGGCAGGAATGCTTTAGCAAAGACCTGTGAATCAAAAAGGTCATCATCCCTCGATGATGCTATATTAGCCTTCTCAGTAAATGATCTAGTCCCTAAACAAAATTGCTAAAGTGTCTCCACAAATTGCCTTTGTGACTGTAACATCCCTTCGAATGTCCCTCATACGTCCAACGATATGGCTACCTACTCACTAATAGTAGGATAGCACTGTCTAAAGGGTAGGAGGAAAAGAACTACCTTTTCGAGTATAAAAGTAGATAGCTGTTAGAAGTTTGCTCAAAATATCTTTGCACTTACACAAAAAACTACTTTTCAAAAACATTTTCAAGACACTTTGTATACTTTCTCCACATTCTCGAGAAACATTACAAAGTCTGCCATACCAAGGCATTTTCAAAACAAACTTTCAAAACAAACATTCAAAACACACAAAGCACAAAGGTATTTAAAAATGAGCAAACCTCTTAGAGCCCGTAGATAACTACAGATGGAAAGGGTGCTAACACCTTCCCTTTCCATAATCTACCCCCTTACTAAGAAAATCTCGAAAATGTATTTTTCTGTTCCTTTCACCCTTTCCTTAATTTGGATAAAAGAAAAGTCAGTGGAGACTCTTGCTTACCGCAACATTTGCAAACAAAAATGCAAACTCCAGTATATAACACTTGGTTCTGCCACTGTATCACAGAACTGGCGACTCTGCTGGGGAAATATAAAAAGTGGGGTTACCTTAGAGTTAGTTCATTATTTAACTACTTTTGTAGGCTTTGTTTTCTTTACTTTTGAGGGCTTTGTTTGGGTTACTATAGATCCTACACCCGGATCTGGGGCACCTTACTAGGTAAGTAGCAATAAATCAAGGAAGTTATACAGCGTAGACCGATATGGACAAAGTGATAGCTACATTAGCGTCATACTTTGGTTTGTACTAATGTTCCTTGAGTCAGTCAAGGATAACATTAGGTTTCCTTAGTGTCATTAAGCGCTAACTGACCTTTAGAACCTTTAATTGACTCATCCTAATCCATTAGAAAGTAGTGAGATGGTCGGCTTTGGTTTCGACCGAAGATTGGTTGATACTCGATACTACACTCATTGATACTAGACTTTTGGGATATTCTAGCCGCAATACTTTGGTGCATGATCTAGAACAATGCCTAAAGGAAAGGTCAGTGATATGAGACTCCTTAGAACCCTGTTACTATTAATAGGAAAGGTTGAGCCAAATGAAACTTCAATATGGTCCTTACCTTTAAAACCCATGCAAGCCTTTAAACCTAAGGTCTCTGTGTGACTTGTTTGTGTTTGATATGCTTGTGATTTCAAACCATAATCATAACATCATAAACAACATAACATGTCATGTACACTAACCATTTCAAGGGCCTATGGATTTATCTCTTATCTATTTTGTAGGTCATGGATTCAGCTCGCAGAAAAACCATCCGAATAAATTTTGTAGAGATCCCTCCCAAACTCAAAGAATTGGTTTCAAAGGTTCTTGAGAGTTCCTCATTTAATAAGAGATATGGATACTTGCTCAGTTTGGTTGCTACCGGTTTTGACGAAGGTTTGATGAGTGTCTTATTTCAGTTCTTCGACCCTAAGCACCACTTATTCACATTTCAAGACTATCAGTTGGTGCCTACATTGGAAGAATTCTCCAAAATAGTCAGTTTTCCTATATTTGAGCAGATACCCTTTGCCGATTTAGAACAAGATCCAACTGCTGAAGATGTTACCATAGCTTTGTATTTGAAGCCATCTGACATTGAGTCCTATAGGGAAAGAAGGAGTGGAGTTAAGGGCCTCCTCACAAGTTTCCTGATGAAGAAAGCCCATGTATTCCTAGACGCTATGAGTTATCATTCCTTTGAAGATGTGTTAGCTCTTTTAATTTACAGATTGGTTTTGTTCCCCAATTCAGACCAATTTGTAGATGTCAGTTATTGTACCCCAATTTTTGCCCATAAGATCCCTTCATCAAACCATATTGATTCAATCAAAACAAGATCACATTAGGGTTTTTGGTTCTCCTCCCTATCTTTAGCTTTACTCTTTGAGGAATCACCAAGCACCTTGACTTGTTTTCTTTTGTGATCATGAATATTTTGTCTTGATCTCCCCTTTAAATTAATAAAGTGCAATGCTGGTTTGCCTTACTTGTTACTAATGTAGGTAAAGGCAATGAGGTTTATCAAGTTGCTCCATGGGTTCATGAGTTTATTTCCATGCCCTAGGAAATAAAGCTTGAGAAGTCCAAACCTCACCATTGAATTTGTTTTGGAAGGGATGGCATGGCAAGGTTATTTTGGTTTATTACATTTCCAAGATATCAAAATTTAGTCCAAAGTGCAAGGGATTGATTGAAGAAGTTGTCATGGTTGGACAAAGTCTTGTTCCCATTGATAACAAGTGCATATTTCTCTCAATTATCAAGATATGGAAGTGGTTTTGGTGGCTATGATTTCTAATTTTCATCCTCAACAACTTCTATTTACAAAGCAAGGGTGTTGGTACAAGAAGGTGATTCAAATTTGTCAAGGTTCCTCAAAGCATTTTCTTGATCTAAGAGCTAGGGTTTTAATCTTCAAAGAAGTATATCTTACTCATATTTTGGTATTTTTGAATTATTCCAAAGACATCCTTCTATTCAAAGGGTTATTAACAAATCACTTCAAAAGTTTCAAGGATTTTTCATGTGGAAGAAACTTGATGATGAAGAAAGATTATAAGTCCTCCAGATGAACCCCCAATTTTTCATGTGTGACTTCAAATGATCATAACTTGCTCAATTTTTATCACCTTGAGCCCACTCTTTTTCCATAATTATCTTGAGAATGTGAACTTTATTCCTTCTTTTATATGAAAAGTGAGAAAATTGGTGGGAGATTCCCTAAGGATACAAAATATTATAGGTTATTTCATGATTTTTTGCCAACTTCAACAATTCATAACTCTCTCAATTTTTGGATATTTTGAATGGTTCAAGTTTCAAAATTTCATTCAAGAGGTATATTTCATGCCATATTTTTTGGTCAAGAGAAAATTCCAAGTGGAAGGCCATGTTTGTATGAAAAACATTATAGGTCACTTTTGAAGAAAAACTTGAAATATTTCTAAGTGTGGAAAGTCAACCATTTTCTTCCAACTTTGACTCAACACAACTTCTTGCTCAAACATCCAATTGATCTCACTCCTTACACATTGTAAAGCTTGTGACTTCATCTTTTAAATGCTTCAAAAATCACATCATATGGGGCCCTAAATTGTTGGCACTATGGTTATGAAAGTAGCATCATAAAATGGAAATTCCAAGTTCAGTCAGATTTGAAAATTGGTTTAAATCCAATTACAAGCCTGTTTAAAAAGATCAATTTTGTGTCTAATCATGTTTAGGAACTTTCCATAACAATAAAGGACCCTTAAACCATTCATTTTTCCGCATTTTGAGCCATGTGAAGTCACACTTTTCACACTTAGCAGGTCCCCACGATTTCATTGATTTTGCCTCCAATTCACACGCTTGAGCCTTGCGTCATGATCATCTATAAATAAGGATCATCCCTGTTCAGATCCCACACGAACTCTGAATTTGAAATTCTTATTTCTTACATTCTCACCTTCAAACACCAAAAGCTCCATTCAGTTAGCTTCATTGAACTTCTCTGAAGCTAACCATACGGTTACTTTCAAGAATTATGACCTATATTGATCTGTAGAAGTTCAGTTTCAGAGAAACATCTCACTACTTTGTTCAGGTAGATTTCTTGGCCAAATTGATTCAAATGAAAGACTAATCCACTCCTTGTGTTCTTCTAATCCTCGTGATCTTTATAGTTTGCAATTTCATTGAGAATTGAGTGAGATATCCCAGATTTTCGTGCTGGCTATTTTTTCTGGTTTTCTTCAAACACAACCTTATACAATTTATATAAATTTGGCGCGATGGTACCATTAGAATCGTCTTGAAGAGACGAATCTAATGTTACAAGTCTGTTTTTCTAATTTTACAGTTTGAAGGATTCAATTTGGGGATGGCTGGAGGTTGAAGACGATGACATGTCCGTCTTCAACCAATGATATGAGGCCACGTTATTTTTTTGAAATGGATACAATATGCTTGCCTTACCATACGCGTTCCTCAAGAGCCCTTGGATATGATTACTTTTGTGAGTTAGACTCCATCCAATGAGCCACATTTTAAGTTGTTTTATTTTAAAAGTGTTGGATCCGGTGTGATATTTAGTAATGACCATGATGTGCACAACGCGCCAGATCCCTAGGGTTTGATTACTAACACATTTTGACTCTGATCCAATGGTCCATATATTTTTGACTTTAATTTTCTTTTCTGATTTTTATATTTAATTGTTTTAAATTTCAAAAAATCATAGAAAATTCATTTTTAGTCAAAAAAATCTGAAACAATTCTGAAAAAATATTTTTGAGTTTTCTCTTTCTGATTTTTATTTTTTCACAATTTTATTGTGTTTCAATATTTTTTTATAAATTTTTACTTTATTTGAATTGTTTTAAATCTTTAAAAATACCTTTATGCATTTTTTAATTCTGAAAAAAATATGGAATGATCCAATGATATTGTGACAAATATTGGTGACCTCATTTATTTTTATTTTTTATTTTGCTATTTTTTTATCATTTTTGGTTTATTTTACTCATTTCTTTTAATTTTAAAAAATAGTTTATGACTTTAAAAAATTACCAAAATTTTTATAAAATTATTTTAGTTCATTTCTTATTTCTCTATGGTCTTACTTTTTATTTCTAAATTGATTTGAACACGGTTGATATTTTTCTCTTTTATTTCTATGTTAAAACATTTAAAAAAAAACCTTTTTAATATATATATTAAGTGCAACATTATTTTGTGATGATTTTCTGGATAATCTTGGGTTGAATTTTTTATCATGAACTTTATTAACATCATTGGATCTATGGTGTTGAGTCTAACTCCATAAAAATAGATGAATGATTTTAATAATAATTTGATTAAATTTTAATTCAAATGTGGTTTGTATATTCTTCCCCACCCTTCTTCATCTTATCCCTTTTTTTATTGTGCTACATGTTAAGGGATGATGATCTCTATATCATTTATCCAAACATGACGTACATAGATTTCTATTGACCGACCTGAAAATAGGTGCGACTTCCACATAAGTCCACTTACGATTTCTTAACATAGTGCTAAAATTTGTCCCGATTCGAATAAATGATCATTCGTGGCCCAAACCTATGTTTGGAAGCCCAAGTATGTTAATTTGATCTCTTTGATCCAATAACCTTGAGATTCATTGTGTGGACGCTTTGGTTCTACCGATCCTCTAATGGATCCACAATACTTTTGGTCACCGCGAATCACTTTAACATCGTTGATCATTAAATGGTACTTTTTAGGATTCCAAATGGATGATATACTTGATAAAAAGCTAATGCAACTTGTTGTGTGGAGGCTTTGGTTCTACCAATCCTCTAATGAGTTCCAAATGCAAGTTTCAAGATGGTCATCCAACTAACCACTAATTATTAAATTGTTTTTACTTTATGCCCTTTTATTTTTATGCTTTATGTACCATTTACTTTAAGCATTACATTTCATGTCATTTTATTTTGCTCACTTGAGCCTTTTCTTTTCTCTTCTAAGACACCTAATAATCAACATGAACCATAAAAACCTTTAAAATACTTGGACTATTTGGATACTATCCTTGGCATTATGGAGCATTGGACTTCTTGGACTTAGGATTAGAAACCTTGGCCTATATTGGAGACCTTGTGATCTTAATTGATATTTTGTCTGGAGTTCTTGAGGTTTACCTCAAGACATTGGGTTGTTTGTTTGTTTGTTTTGTGTGCAGGTTATTGTGATTACATTCTTTGTTTGTAATCTGGAATTCACCCGTATACAGCCGTTACTCTGCCTAATTTTTGTGAAGACTTAATACACTTGAAGTTTGGTTCTCTCAAGAGGTCTAGTATCTTTGCTTGTTTGGTTTCAATCCAAAGAATGAGAATTCTATCTTGACTCAGAATGTCAAGTATTGGCTTCTTGTTGTTTAGATGGTTCTTATCCCAAGCTTTTACCTTATGCTTTAGGATAGTCTATTATTCTCCTACCATCTTCTTTAATTTCAAAATTCTTCTCTCCCCTTTTGAAAATTCTTCTTGTTTTTAAACTTGAACCACTTTCATAATAAACTTGGACTTAGGTCCATGCATTTTAAAAACATTTTCATAAATAAACTCTAATCAACTTAATAATACCTTGACATTTTTTTTTGTGATAAGACTAAAAGTCAATCAATCTCATTACAAACCATTTTGCAACTTTGGTTTTTTACTTTAAAACCTTTCTCAAAAGATTGGACTATTGTCAATCCTTGTAGTGATGCAAACAATTATACTTCTACAATATGTAGTAAAGTGAGATATTTTCCACTTGGGTGTTGAGTGAGGCATTGTTTATTTTAAAATCCAAGCCATATCCTCCACTTTAAGATGATGCAAATTCTCCTTTCTCATGATTGTGGGTAGTAAGTATGTTTTCCACATGGACAATGATGGTGATGTCTTATCTCATAAAATTATCCAACGCACTTGTGTTTAAAATTTTTTAAAAGAGGAACTACGTGTACCCTGATCCCCCATTGCATGAAAGGTGGTACATAAGCACTAAAGGTTCGCAACTGCGGCGGGTGCAAAAACCATAAAAATATATTTCTTTTCTCAGCTCCATCGTCCATTTTTATATAATATTTTATAGCCAAAATATACAGATTTTACAAAGAGGTTTGATCAGTGCATTTTGATGCACATTACTCTACAGTTGTACTTATACATTTCCATGGTTTTCTTGTCTTATTTTTGTATTTTATAATGTTTTTATATTTTAATTTATTTTTATTGTTATTTAATTTTCGTATTTAATTTTCAACTTTAGCAGTCTGCACGGAAACGATCATAACTGGAGTTCCAGAAGTCCGATTAAGGCGTTCTAATAATCGACGGAAAGCTAGAGAAAGAGCTACAATTCTTATGTTGGAGTCGAAGTCAGAATCAGACTGTAGAAGGGCCAGAAAATTCGTTGAAGTTGCAGCACAAGTTTTAGTTAAGTTTCGGGTCAATTAGTTTTGGGCCTGGGTCGTATGTTTGACCCAGTTGGATTGCAAAACGGGTTGTACTCTTTCCCCTTAGGGTAGCAGCCGCGGCACTGTAGCAGCTATCTTCCATTCACGATTTTGATTGTAAGCTTGTACGAATGGCCATGGAGAACTAATCACTTTTGGTTGATCTACCGAATTCAGGTTCCGAAACTATGAGATTATTATAAGTTTTGCAATAAAATTCCTTTTCCTTCAATTATATATTTTGTTTATCTTTTTCTTAATTTGATATTCGTAATATATATTGTTTGGTTCGATTGATCTATGTTTTTTAATTTATCTGCGTGTTTATCGTATGCTTAATCGTTAAACCGTTTATCGCTTAACCGAATGCTTAATTCGGCAAACAGAAAATATAATTCGTATAATATTGTTGCGCTTGTTGATTATATTGTAATCGAACGGGAAAGGAATCCGATTAGGATAGTGAGATTTTAATAATCGATGATTGGTAGGAACTGAATCAGTAGATTGACTTATTTTCATAATCACTTTTTCAAAACAGCTTATTTTCATAATCACTTTTGATAATCATTTTTTCTACCAAACCAACCCCCCCCCCCAATTTCGTTTTTAGTTAGTAAAACCCAAGAGTCCTTGAGAGACGATACACGAGTTACCGTTACCGTCGTTACTACGGTTTTGCAATTTAACTCGTTTTTGACTCGCGCGCGACATCGGATCAAATTGGCGCCGTTGCCGGGGACTCTTGTGAATATTAACTGATATTAGAGTCTTAAGTGTAGTGTTTGTGCGTTTTGGCCATAGGTTCCTCGCGGTTTCGGCCATAACGCCTTTTGAGTCGAAAAGTCGGTTTTCAGAAAAATTACGCCGTTTTGAAATTCTGTCCCGACAGTTAGGTGTGAAAAAATTCCCTGATCAAAAGTCACTTACTACAAAGTAGTTACGTGACAAATTTTTCGAATCGCGAAAAAATCCTTTTTACTATTTTTAAAGATTTATTTTCTGTTTTCATAGAGTCAAAAAAATCTAAAAAAATTATCAAAATTCTATTTTTACGTCATTTGATTATTTTCGGTGTCAGTTTATTTTTTTGAATTATTTTTAATCGATTTGCTTCATTTTGTTTGTTTTAGGGACATAGTTGGCATTATCACGATTGTTGCTGCATTGCTGTGCACTAGTCCTGGCTACTAGGTCTTCTTGTCTTGAACTTGTTGCTTTTGATCCTGAGGTAGAAAGAACCTTGCACACACTTCGTAGAGCAGGCTAGGCTAGCAATAGTTCACCTTCACCGACCATAGTTGAGTCTGATTCTGAGTCCGACTGTTTGCATAACTTGTTTGCTTCTGATTCTGAATTTGCTTTTGAAATGGCTGACAATAGAACTCTAAGACAACTTGCAGCCCCTGATGTGAATTATAATGGCTTGTGTATTGAATATGGTGCTGTTGTTGTTCCTTTTGAATTAAAATCGGGTTTAATACACTTGTTGCCAAAGTTTAATGGTTTTGCAGGTGAAGATCCGCACAAACATTTGAAGGAATTCCAGATGGTGTGCTCTACACCATTGAAGCCTGAAGGGATCATTGAAGATCATATCAAACTTCGTGCTTTTCCTTTTTCTTTGCAGGGTGCAGCGAAGGATTGGATATATAATCTCGAACCGAATTCAATCACAAGCTGGAATGCTCTGAAAAGAGTGTTCTTGGAGAGATATTTTCCTGCCTCTAGAGCTGCTTCAATCCGAAAAGAGATTTGTGGCATTAGACAAGATAACGAGTCATTGGCTGAGTACTGGGATAGGTTCAAGAATTTAGTTTCAAGCTGCCCTCAACATCAGATTACCGAGCAACTTCTCATTCAGTACTTTTATGAGGGGTTGTTACCTATGGATAGAAACATTCTTGATGCTGCTAGTGGTGGAGCACTTGTTGACAAAACTCCAGCTGCTGCCAGGGCCCTCATTGAAAATATTTCCTTAAATTCCCAGCAGTTCACCACTCGAACCAATTCTGTCCAGACCAAGGGTGTACATCAAATTCAAGGTTCCTCGAACAGAGCTTTAGAAACCAGAATTGATGAGCTGACCGCTTTAGTCAAACAACTTGCAGTAGCGAAACCTCAAACAACAACTGTATGTGGCATTTGTATAGCTCATGATCATCCCACTGATACTTGTCCTCTTCTGAAAGATGATACTGTTACCGAGCTGCCTCAAGCTTATGCAGCCAACCTTTACAACCAGAACAGGTACAACAACACCCCTGACTTGTCCACAAACAAATATCACCCTAATTGGAGGAATCATCCCAACCTTCGATATGGAAATCAGCAGCCCTCACAATAACAACTCACCGTTCCACTACCCCAGCCACATCACACCCCTCCAGCTACTACTTCCGGACCATCCTTGGAAGATCTTGTTAAACAAATGGCCGTGAACAACCTTCAGTTCCAACAAAGAACCGACACTAGCATTCAGACCTTGACCACACAGATGGGACAACTTGCTACTCAAATAAATAATATGCAAGCTCAAGGTTCGAACCAACTTCCAGCATAAACTGTTGTCAATCCGAATGGTAATGCTAATGTGAGCGCTATTTCTTTGAGATCCAGAAAAGTTACAGAACCAGCCCCTGAAAAAAATAAAAAAGTCATTGAGGTAACTTCTGAACTTTCTCCATCTGAACCTTCCCCTGCTGCACTTTCTTCTCCTTCTTCTGTTATGGTCGAAACTGAAAAAATTAGAGAAAAGGAGTATGTGCCACCAGTCCCCTTCCCACATAGAGTTCTGAAAAATAAAAGAATTGAGGAGGGAGACAAAGAAAGAGAGATTTTGGATGTGTTTCGAAAGGTGGAGGTAAATATTCCGCTACTTGATGTTATAAAACAGGTTCCTAAGTATGCAAAGTTTCTGAAAGATTTGTGTACTAACAAGAGGAGGATTAAGGGAAGTGAAAGAGTAAACTTAGGACGAAATATTTATGCCTTTATTCAGCCCAAACAATCATCTGACAAGGCTGTAAGTGAGCAAAATGTTTCAGCCCTCACTACTCAGGTGCTGCCACAAAAGCAGAAGGATCCGGAAAAATTTGCTATTCCTTGTACCATCGGGGATAGTAAATTTGAGAATTTCATGCTTGATTTGGGAGCGGGCATTAATGTCATGCCTACTTCTGTTTATAATAACCTTTGTCTTGGCCCTTTGCAGCATACAGGTTTAATCATTCAATTTGCAAACAGGAGCAACGCTCGACCCGCCGGGGTTGTCGAAGATGTCCTTGTTCAAGTTAACGATTTGATTTTTCCTGCAGATTTTTATATTCTAGACATGGAAGGCGAAACCAAGACAACCAGAGCTCCCATAATTTTAGGCAGACCATTCATGAAAACGGCAAAAACGAAGATTGATGTTGACGATGGAACCATGTCCATGGAATTTGTGACATTGTCGCAAAATTCAACATTTTTGACGCCATGAAACATCCCTTGGAGGAGCATTCCGTTTTTCACATTGAGTTGATTTCTGAACTAGTTGATGATAGTTGTTCTGAATTATTTGCACTTGATTTTCCATCTCTCTCTGATTTTGATGATACTTATTCATGTCCTGATTGCACTGACACTAACGTTTGTGTTCTTTGTGCTGAGATTGATGCTTCCTTGCAGCCTGATACATTTCCTACAAGTGAAGTTGTTACCGATGAGGCTGTTTTTTTCGTCGATGCTCTTGACATCCCGACTGCCCCAAGCATTCCATCCAGCAAGCAGCCCCCGTCCTTAGAGCTAAAAGAGCTCCCTGGGAACCTGAAATATGCTTACTTGGAGCATAATGAAAAACTTCCTGTTATTATCTCTTCTAACCTTGATTTCAATCAAGAAGACAGACTTTTGCAGGTATTGAAGAGGCACAAGAAAGTAATTGGGTGGACATTAGCCGACCTTCCAGGTATTAGTCCTTCGATGTGCATGCACAGGATTTTACTTGAGGATGGAGTGAAAACAGTAAGGCAGCCCCAAAGGAGGCTTAATCCTTTGATTCTTGATGTTGTAAAGAAAGAGGTAACCAAACTCTTGCAAGCAGGTATCATTTATCCTATCTCTGACAGTAAGTGGGTAAGTCCAGTGCAGGTTGTACCTAAGAAATATGGACTCACAGTGGTAAAAAATGAAAAGAATGAACTTGTTCCCACTAGAGTCCAGAACAGCTGGAGAGTTTGTATTGATTACAGGAGACTGAACCAGGCTACTAGAAAGGATCACTTTCCTTTGCCGTTCATTGACCAGATGCTTGAACGGCTAGCTGGTATATCACATTACTGTTTTCTTGATGGTTTTTCAGGTTACTTTCAGATTCATATTGCACCTGAAGATCAAGAAAAAACCACTTTCACGTGCCCATTCGGTACATTTGCTTAAAGGAAGATGCCTTTTGGCCTTTGCAATGCTCCTGGCACTTTCCAACGATGCATGATGAGTATTTTCTCTAATTTTATTGAAAATTGCATGGAAGTGTTTATGAATGACTTTACTGTCTATGGTTTTTCTTTTGATGCATGCTTGAACAGTTTAAGCTTGATTTTAGAAAGATGCATCGAGACTAACCTTGTGTTGATTTATGAAAAGTGTCATTTTATGGTTGAGTAGGGAATTGTCCTTGGTCACATTATTTCTGAAAAAGGAATTTTTGTTGACCCTGCTAAGAATGATGTGATTTCTACACTTCCTTACCCTTCTTGCATTCGCGAGATTCGTTCTTTTCTTGGTCATGCAGGTTTTTACAGGCGTTTCATCAAGGATATCAGCAAGATAGCTCTTCCGCTGTCGAACTTGTTGAAGAATGACGTCACTTTCGATTTTGATGACAAATGCAAACAAGCGTTTGACTTCTTGAAGAAAGCATTGACCTCCGCTCCCATCATTCAGCCCCCTGACTGGACACTTCCTTTTGAGCTTATGTGTGATGCTTCGAATTATGCTGTTGGGGCTGTCCTTGCACAAAGAGTTGACAAGGCTGCCCATGTTATTTACTATGCTTCTAGGACTTTAGATTCTGCACAGTCAAATTGCACTACCACTAAAAAAGAACTGCTAGCTATTGTTTTTGCTCTTGAAAAATTCAGATCTTATTTGCTAGGTTCCAAGGTTGTTGTTTTTACTGACCATGCAGCTTTAAAGTACTTGCTGAAGAAGCCGGATGCAAAACCGAGATTGATTCGGTCGATGTTGTTGCTCCAGGAGTTTAATGTCGAGATTAAAGACAAAAGTGGAGCTGAGAACCTAGTGGCTGACCACTTAAGCAGGATAGAGAGAGATGAAGACCCTTTTCCTATTCAGGATGACTTTCCTGATGAGCAGTTGTTTCTTTTGCATGGGATTACACCTTGGTTTGCTGACATTGTTAATTTTCTTGTTGCTGGTGTTTTTCCCACAGGTGCAACGAGAGCACAGGTTCACAAACTCAAGAGTGACGCCAAGTATTATGTTTGGGATGATCCATATCTATGGAAGTTTGGTAGTGATCAGGTAATCAGGAGATGTGTCCCCGACAATGAGATTGAATCTATTTTGAAATTTTCTCATGCATCTCAAGTCGGCGGACACTTCGGTCCTCAAAGGACTGCGAGAAAAGTCCTTGGTTCAGGTTTCTATTGGCCAACTATTTTTAAGGATGCTTTTGAGACTTACCGCACTTGTAAAGAGTGCCAGATAGCAGGTACAAACATCACTCGCAAGAGTGAAATTCCTCAGCAGCCGATGCTTTTCTATGAGGTATTTGATGTATGGGGAATCGATTTCATGGGTCCTTTTCCTGTATCATTTGGTTTCCTTTACATTTTACTTGCTGTTGATTATGTTTCAAAGTGGGTGGAAGCTATCCCCACTAGGACTAATGATTCTCGAGTTGTTGCAGATTTTGTCAGGTCTAATATCTTTTGCAGGTTTGGAATACCGCGAGCCATCATAAGTGACCAAGGCACTCATTTCTGTAATCGCACCATGGAAGCTTTACTCCGAAAGTATGGAGTTGTGCACAGAGTCTCTACTGCATATCACCCACAGACTAATGGGCAAGCTGAGATCTAAAACAGGGAGATCAAACAGGTTTTAGAGAAAATGGTGCAGCCAAACAGGAAAGATTGGAGCCGTCGTCTAGAAGACGCACTTTAGGCTCAAAGGACAGCTTTTAAGACACCCATTGGGATGTCTCCTTATCGACTTGTTTTTGGTAAGGCATGTCATCTTCCTGTTGAGATAGAACACCGTGCTTTTTGGGCGGTGAAAAGTTGTAATTTGGAGATGCAACAAGCAGGTATTGAAAGAAAACTCCAATTACAACAGTTGGAAGAGCTTAGATTAGAGGCTTATGAGAGCTCTAGGATTTATAAAGAGAAAACTAAGCACTTCCATGATAAAATGATTTCTAGGAAGGAATTTTCTGTGGGCCAACAGGTTTTACTGTTTAACTCCCGCCTTAAGCTTATGGCTGGGAAACTTCGATCCAAATGGATTGGCCCCTTTGTTGTTACTAATGTTTTCCCTCATGGTGCAGTAGAAATAAAAAGTGCAAGTACTGACAAAATCTTCAAGGTTAACGGGCAGCGGCTGAAGTTATTCCATGAAAGTTCGGTGCCTGAAAATGTCAGCATAGAGGAGCTTTCTTTGGAAGCACCTAACTACACTGCAACTTGATCAGGGAGTCCTTCTTTCCTTCTCTCTACTTTATTAGTAATGTCCTTTCATTGAGGGCAATGCTTAGTTTATGTGTGGGGGAGGTAATCGTGTGTTTTATTTGTTTTTGTTTGTTAGTTTTTTTTATTTAATTTCAACCAATAAAAAAATGCATCTTCTTGAAAGTTTTAGGCTATAGACTGATTTGAGTCGGGTTTGCGGAGACGTGGGAAAAATTCACAAGATCGGTATCGTTCTAACACCGTAAGTCTCCTACATATGGAAATTGATTTGAATTTGTTATTATGTTTTAGCCTTAATTTCTCATTCTTTGACAGCTCTTGAGTAGTTTATTTCAGCAGTCGGCACCATCTCTCACACACTTTATGCAGGAAACCGATGAATATAAGTGAATGTTCCGAAAAGAAGAAAAAAAAGAGAGAAAAGAAAAAGAGAATACACCTTCTAAGTTTGGTGACCCTCACCCGGTCACTTAACCCAACGGTTGTGTAATCTTCAAAAAAAAAGTTTTCAAAACTCTTTGTTAGTTGGTTCAGCGGTTTCTGGTGCTGAACTTGGTAGAGAGGATTACGGTCCGATCCCCCGCAACTACATCTGAGTAAACAAAGAGTTATGCCACGTAAGTACCGGAACCCCGTGCAAAAGGATCAGAGTCACTAACCGGTCGTCCTGCTATAAGTGTGTGGAGATAACAGGCTTAATGTGATTGCGCCTGAATGAAAAAGAGCAAAAAGGATGAGTAAGTTAGGCTATGGTATAATAATATGATTTGAAATTGGTTTGTGTATTTAGGAGGCTTATGTCTGCATATCTGTGGTTAGTATTCTTACGATGTCCTTAGTGTGCAAGATTAGTACCTGTTGATGCAAACTTACCCGAAGAAGATTTGTAGCCTAAGATAAGTAACTGTTGATGTATTTGTACTTTCTTTGTTTTGTTTTTCATTTTGCTCGGAGTGCAAAAGTTCAAGTGTGGGGGAATTTGATCAGTGCATTTTGATGCACATTACTCTACGGTTGTACTTATACATTTCCATGGTTTGCTTGTCTTATTTTTGTATTTTATAATGTTTTTATATTTTAATTTATTTTTATTGTTATTTGATTTTCGTATTTAATTTTCAGCTTTAGCAGTCTGCACGGAAACGATCATAGCTGGAGTTCCAGAAGTCTGATTAAGGCGTTCTAATAATCTACGGAAAGCTAAGAGAAAGAGATACAATTCTTATGTTGGAGTCGAAGTCAGAATCTGACTGTAGAAGGGCCAGAAAATTCGTTGAAATTGCAGCACTAGTTTTAGTTAAGTTTCGGGTCAATTAGTTTTGGGCCTGGGTCGTATGTTTAACCCAGTTGGATTGTAAAATGGGTTGTACTCTTTCCCCTTAGGGTAGCAGCCGCAGAGCTGTAGCAGCTATCTTCCATTCACGATTTTGATTGTAAGCTTGTACGAATGGCCATGGAGAACTAATCACTTTTGGTTGATCTACCGAATTCAGGTTCCGAAACTATGAGATTATTATAAGTTTTGCAATAAAATTCCTTTTCCTTCAATTATATATTTTGTTTATCTTTTTCTTAATTTGATATTCGTAATATATATTGTTTGGTTCGTTTGATCTATGTTTTTCAATTTATCTGTGTGTTTATCGTATGCTTAATCGTTAAACCGTTTATCGCTTAACCGAATGCTTAATTCGGCAAACGGAAAATATAATTCGTATAATATTGTTGCGCTTGTTGATTATATTGTAATCGAACGGGAAAGGAATCCGCTTAGGATAGTGAAATTTTAATAATCGATGATTGGTAGGAACTGAATCGGTAGATTGACTTATTTTCATAATCACTTTTTCAAAACAGTTTATCTTCATAATCACTTTTGATAATCATTTTTTCTACCAAACCAACCCCCCCCCCCCCCCCCCAATTTCGTTTTTAGTTAGTAAAACCCAAGAGTCCTTGAGAGACGATACACGAGTTACCGTTACCGCCGTTACTACAGTTTTGCAATTTAACTCGTTTTTGACCCGCGCGCGACAACCGATCAAGGTTCCTGCGGAGTACCATAGATATATAGGGTTCTTATACCTTCCCTTTGCATAACCAACCCCCTTACCTTGAATCTTTCCCCCTCTTTTTGGGTTACTCGCTCTTTTCCCATTCCTTTGGAAACAATAAAGCACAGTGGCAATTTTTATTTTGATCTGTATAAGTCTAGTCAATCTAATGGCTTAGTCTTGAACATTTCTACCGCTACAGAAAAATGGCGACTTCACTGGGGAAAGATTGACATCTTGCTGGTCCATCCCTAAGTGGGTTGAGATATATTTGTTTTTATCTGTATATGTGCTATTATTGTTTATGTGGTATGTGTTGTAGATATGTTTGTCTGGATTTTCCTGGTTTTTAGGGTGCTTGGTGATTACTTATAAGTCCTATACCCTGACTTGGGCAAACTTTAAGATAGGACAGACGGTATAGTCATGTTAACTTTGAGGGAGTAATCCCAAAAAAGGAGGCATGAGATCCCCCACTCATTGGAGGCCCCTTTGACTGTATTGTCGTTTACCGAGTAATCGGGAAGACGTACTGCTTTTGACCTGGGAGCCTGCTGAAACTGAGAACTGTAGAATACCAAAACCATCTTGGCCTTTTAGGTGTAGTGCGAAAGCTATGACGGAGTAATCCAGAAATAGTTGTCACGCGATACTACGCTTGGACGTGTCTTTCTTGAGAATATTACTAATTACCTGGTTAATCGGGAAGTTAGTAATATCCGAAGGAAGGATGTAGACTCTGGGAACCTCTAGAACCTTGTTCGGCAGGTGATAACTTTTTAGACCAATACCTTATGGGTAGTACCTTCGACCTCATGCTCGTGATGTTGAACCTATGAACCTTATATGTGTGATCTTGTGTGTGATTGTTGCATCATGTATCCATGCACTCATAAGCATCTTTTGAAGAAACCATATTTCAAGGGATTTAAAGGTTGACTATTTGTGAATATCTCCGGTACTTTCTAACCATGGATTCTGGAAAAAGAAAGACCGAGAAGTACAGTTTCAAGGATCCCAAGATAGATGAGTTGATCAGTCTAATTCCCGAGATCGAGTATTCTGCAGACTTTTGGAAGAAGTATGGGTCCATTATTCCTCTCATGAAGCTAAAGATGAAGGAGGGTATTCTCTCGATCATGGTCCAGTTCTATAATCTGATGTATCATTTATTTACTTTCCCCGACTATCAGTTGATGCCTACACCGGAGGAGTATTCTTATCTATTGGATTTACCTGTTACCGATCGTATTCCTTTTACTGGTTTAGAGGGTGAGCCAAAACCACATGAGATTGATGCTTTGATTCATATGGGGAAATCTGAGGTGGAATCCCATATGACTACTAAAGGGGGAATTAGAGGATTACCAGCTCAGTTCTTATTGGAGAAAGCTCGTTACTTTTCCAGAATGAAGAGTACAGTTGCTTTTGAGGCCATCTTTGCTCTACTTTCTTATGGGTTGTTCTTATTTCCTAATGTGGACAAGTTTGTCGACATTAACGCTATCAGGATTTTCATGATTGGAAACCCAGTTCCTACATTATTGGGTGATGTTTATTACTATATTCATCTTTGAAATTCCTATCATGGGGGAATGATTATCTGTTGCACGCCTCTGTTGTACCGGTGGTTTATCTGTCATATGCCTCATACTGATGCTTTTTGGGATATCAAGAAGGAACCACGTTGGGATCCTAAGATCATGGTACTTACTCACTCAGACATTGATTGGTATCATCGAGCTTACCGGGATGTAGAGATTATTGACAGTTGTGGTAGTTTCCCCAATGTACCTCTTCTTGGTACAAAGGGAGGAATTAACTATAACCCTGTCCTTGCACGGCAATAGCTTGGTTATCCGATGAGGGATAAACCGAATAGTATTCATTTGAGTAGTTTCATTCTAAAGGAAGGAGAAGACCATAGGGAAGCTAGGGAGTAGATTGCGAAGGCCTGGAGTCACATGCATAAGAAGAGTATGAAGGATTTGGGACCTAGGGGTGTTGTTTCTTTGAAGCCATATCTTCAATGGATCCGATCGAGAGCCATTCAGTTAAAGATGCCATATACCCAGGAGACACCCATGCCTGATCTATTTGTGAAGACCACTCCTCCCTTATTAGATGATCTAGAAGAGCTGCAACTTGCTTTGGTTAGGATGCAACAGGAAAGGGATGCTTGGAAGAACAAGTTCCAAACTTTAGAGAGTTCCTATAGAGCAGACCTGAAGGAGAAAGACAACTTGATTGAGATCCTTGAGAGTCGAGCGGTAGAGTCTATGGGGAGGCAAGGGGATTTATTTTCTCCTAAGCCTCAATCAGGTGCTGATCATTCACTTCTTGATTCAGATGATTGGAAGGAGGTTGCCACGATATATGCGGAAGAAAACCAGAGGTTGAAGGCTCAGATTGCTAGGCTCACGGGGAAGCGCCAGCGTACAAAGTGATCTCCATCAATTCTATTTCTCAGGGTTTTAGATTTTATTTTCATCTTGTACTTGGGATCATTGAAACTTGTAATCCATTTTGGAGTTATTATAATAAAAAAAATTCAGTATTTCAAAAGCGTTATTACTTTGATGTTTGCAATATGTCTATAAATATATAAATCCCTCGAAATATTAAATAACAAAGTAAAAATAATCATTTGCATTGCATATCATGCATCATATTACACATATTTCTTGCATTTGTTATGCATATCCAGGTGTCTTACCAAGCTTCTTTTACTTCGTTCAGCAAGCTGACTCATCACTGCAACACTCGGGCTAATTTCAAAAAGAAGATGGAAAACTTAGAACAAGAGAATCGTGAACTGTGCGAGGAAATTTCTGCTTTGAAGGTCGGCATGGCCAATCTGACTACTTTGATGGAAGCTCTGGTGGCTGCTCAGAATCAGCCAACGAGTGTTTAACCTCAACCAACAAGGGCAACTACTGAAGCTCCGACTGTTCCCGTATCTGCTACTCCAGCTATTGTTCAGAATCGCATGCCTCAAGGTTATCCATGGGGAATGCCAGAGAATTTCGCATCTGAAGGTTTCAATCTTGGTCCTCAAGATACTCCAGTGGTTCAGACTATTGTTACTCCAGCACCTCCGGTGGTGCATGTTGTTCCTGCTGCACCTCCTTCGGTGAATATGGTTCCATTTGTTAATGATCATGTGTGTCGTCCTTTCCCTCCACCTAGTGAAGACTTGGGTCTTTATGACAGAATGGATGATTTTCAAGAGCAGTTTGACAAGATGCAAAGAGAGATGAAGGCCCTTAGGGGAAAAGAGCTATTTGGGCAGAATGTGAATGAGCTATGTTTGGTCCCGAACGTTAAGGTACCTGCTAAGTTCAAGGTCCCAGAATTTGAGAAGTATAAGGGTAACACTTTCCCTCGTGCTCATCTAGTGATGTACGTTAGGAGGATGTCTACCCATACTGATGACCAGCGTCTGCTGATTCACTTTTTTCAGGATAGTTTGACTGGTGCTACGTTGAAGTGGTATATGAGTTTGGACAGCGCCAATATCCATACTTTTAATGATTTGGGAGAAGCATTCATCAAACAATACAAGTACAACATGGACATGGCGCCTGACCGTGACCAACTTAGGGCCATGGTTCAGAAAGACAGGGAATCATTCAAAGAGTATGCATAGAGATGGCGTGAGGTAGCCGTCCAAGTGATTCCTCCCATGGAAGAGAAGGAAATGACTAAGATTTTCTTGAAAACGCTGGGTGCTTTCTACTACGAAAGGATTGTAGCAAGTGCGCCAAGTGACTTTACTGAGATGGTAGGAATGGGTATCCTCTTAGAATAGGCTGTAAGAGAAGTCCGTTTGACGAAGAGTGAAGGATCTGGAGGTGTAAAAAAGCCATCTTATGGGTTTACCAAGAAGAAAGAAGGAAATGAAAATGTTATTATACAAGAGAGGATGGTAAACGCTCCTAGAAGGAATTATTAGCGTCATCAGCAAGTCGCCTTAGTTACTCCTGTTATGAATGCCGCTCCAACTACCGTTGCTTATCAGAGACCGTCCCAGCAGGGGAATCAAGGGTATAATCAGAGAAGGGAGAGTTATGACCCTATTCCCATGAGCTATACAAAGCTATTACCAGCATTGATTCAGAAGAAGTTGGTCCAGACACGACCACCTCCCGCCATACCATCACCTTTGCCTTGGTATTATAAGGCAAACCAAACATGTGCTTTTCATCAGGGAGCACCAGGGCATAATGTTGAGAATTGTTACCCTTTGAAGACTGAGTTGCAGAAATTGGTAAAGTCGGGTGTTCTATCTTTCAAGGACATGGGACCTAATGTGAAAGATAACCCTCTACCCAAACACGGGGGAGTAAATCCTGTGAATATGGTGGCCGGTTGTCCAGGCGACTTCTGAATTTTTGATATTAATCAAGTTAGAGGAGATTTGGTGAAAATGCACGCAGACCTCTATGAATTTAGCTACTATACACATGACCATTATGGTTATGCTATTTGTAGTACAAACATACAGGGTTGCGAGAATATAAAGGCTGATTTACAGGAGATGATGGATGAGGGCCTCATCCACATAATCAGGCCTAGGGCAGAGTATGAAGAGGAAGTGAACATGGTTTCTGGATGTCCTGGTGAATTCAGAATTTTTGATGTAGAGGATATGAATGAGGATCTCGTGCAGTTGCATGCTACCTTCTGCCATACGGCTAGTCAGGTGAGACACCATTATGGATCTTGCCTAGTTTGTTTTCGAGATCCCCGAGGATGTTCAATCGTAAAGAAGGGTGTTCAGTTGTTGTTAGACAATGGAACTATCAAGATTACGGGTCAGAGGGATGATTATCATGAGGTTGAGGTTTGTTTAATGGAAGAAGAGTCAGATGAAGAGTATGCCTCGACAGATGAGTATTTCTCTTCAGACGAAGATTTGTTTTCCAGAAATGACTTATTGATGACTGATTGTGTTGAAGAAGGGGTAAACGTCATTGTTCCTTGTTTTGGTGCCCCCGCCCATGTTGAAGTGGAGTATCATAGCAAGCCAGTTGTTACCCCATTGGTGATTAGTTTACCAGGTCCTATCCCCTACAAATTAGATAAGGCTGTGCCTTACAAATACAACGCTACAATCTTAGAAGATGGAGTGGAAGTTCCCATCCAGCGAATGCCTGATATTGGAAATATAGCTGAAAATAGCAGGGTGACCCGTAGCGGTCGTGTGTTTGCGCCGGTTGTTCGGAGAGATGTGGCTACTGGAAAAAAAATTGCTGAGAATGATGAACCTAAGAAGGCTACAGGAGAGACTAGTGAAGCTACGTTAGAGAAAGGAGTGGATGATATTTTGAAGATAATTAAGATGAGCGACTACAGAATTGTAGATCAGCTACTGCAGACTCCTTCAAAAATATCTATCTTAGATTTATTGATGAACTCCTCTGCTCATAGAGAATCCTTGATGAGGGTACTGGACCAAGATTTTATGGAGATTTATATGCCAATAGATCAATTCAGCAGCGTAATAGGAAACATTACATCATGTAATAACTTGATTTTCTGAGATGATGAATTTCCAGATGAAGGGAGGAATCACAACCTGGCCCTTCACATCTCTATGAACTGCAAGAATGATTCACTATCCAATGTGCTAATTGATAATAGATCCGCGTTGAATGTTATACCAAGGAGTACTCTCATGAAGTTGAAATATCAAGGAACGTCTATACGCCCAAGTGGCGTCATTGTGAAGGCGTTTGATGGGTCAAGGAAATCTGTCATCGGTGAAGGGGACTCACCTATCCATATAGGACCACATTTGTTCCAGATAACCTTCCAGGTCATGGACATCATTCCCGCTTATAGTTGTCTGCTAGGACAGCCATGGATACATGAAGCAGGGGCTGTCACTTCAACTTTACATCAGAAGCTAAAGTTTGTGTGTGAAGGGAAGGTAGTGATCATAAATGGGGAGAAGACATTGTTGATATCTCATTTATCCTCTTTCAGCATTGTAGAAGCGGATGAAGCTGCTGTTGGAACCCAATTCCAAGCCTTATCCATTGACAACATAAGGAGAAATGAGAATTCCATGGTCTCACTGAAGGATGCGCAACAGGTTATGCGTAGGGGTCATAATGAAGTCTGGGGACAAATTATGGATCCACCCGTGAAAAAGAATAGAACTGGCTTGGGGTTCTCTTTGAAGAATAGCAAAGGAAAAAGTTTGAAGTCAAAGTCTACTATGAGCATCTATCATAATGTTTTCCGCAGTGGAGGTTACCTCCATCCAACTGATTCTGGAGTTATTTGACGCACGGAGTCAGGGTTCAGAACTGGGTTACCATTGATGTTCCCTCTTGCATACATGTTTAAAAGTAATTTGATTTGTTAATCTTTTTTTCTTGAAAAGCTTTCACTCTGCCCAAGGTGGAAGTATTAATGTTGTAGGGCTTATCTGTTTGCTGTGACTTTTAAGATCATTAATAAAAGTTGTTTTCGCTTCCCGAATTATGTCTTTATTTTCTTATTTTTCTTGGAAAATGGTAATAAAAAAAACCCTTTCAAAATAAATAATAACTGAAATTACACCTGCATAATCACTTGTTATATGTGTTAGTTTCTAAAAGCAGTCATAAATCATATGTGCAAATTAAATAAAAAACCCGTTAAATACAATGACTCTGAACCCTCTCTCAACTTTAAATGTCATGTGTTTGGGGCCGAAGAAGAAGATTATGATGAGATTCCAGAAGATGTCTCACGGTTGCTTGAGCACGAGGAAAATACCATTCAGCCATATAAAGAGCCTTTGGAAGTGATCAATTTGGGTTAAGAGGAAGATCCAAAGGAGGTCAAGATTGGAGCATCGCTGCATCCCGATGTAAAGAGAAAGTTGATTGAGTTGTTGAAGGAGTATGTGGATATATTTGCTTGGCCTTACCAAGATATGCCTGGTTTAGATACAGATATTATCGAGCACTGTTTGCCATTGAAGCCAGAGTGTCCGCCAATTAAACAAAAGTTGAGAAGAACTCACCCAGATATGGCAGTAAAGATCAAAGAGGAGGTTCTAAAGTAGATTAATGCTGGTTTTCTCGTGAAGTCAGTGTATCCTCAATGGATTGCCAATATTGTCCCAGTATCGGAAAAATACGGAAAAGTATGCATGTGCGTAGATTACAGAGATCTAAATAAAGCTAGTCCAAAAGATGATTTTCCATTGCCGCATATCGACATGTTAGTGGATAGCACAACAAAATTCAAAGTATTATCGTTCATGGACGGATTTTCCGGGTATAATCAAATAAGAATGGCTCTAGAGGACATGGAAAAAACAACGTTTATCACACCCTGGGGAACATTCTATTACAGAGTGATGCCTTTCGGGTTGAAGAACACTGGTGCAACGTACCAGAGGGCTATGACAACCCTATTCCATGATCTGATGCACAAGGAAATTGAAGTATATGTTGATGATATGATTGCCAAATCCCAGACTGAAGAAGCTATAGAAGATTTGTTGAAGCTATTTCATCGTTTGAGGAAGTATCGTCTCCGCTTGAATCCAAATAAATGCACCTTCGGTGTTTGAACGGGGAAGTTTTTGGGTTTCATTGTTAGCCAGAAAGGAATTGAAGTTGTCCCTGATAAAGTCAAAGCAATTCAAGAAATTCCAGCACCAAGAACTGAAAAGCAAGTCAGAGGTTTCCTCGGGCGTTTGAATTATATTTCTAGATTCATTTCCCACATGACTGCAACATGTGAACTGATCTTTAAGTTGTTAAAGAAAGATCAAGGTTGTGTGTGGATGAATGACTGCCAAAGGGAATTTGAAAGTATTAAAGAATATCTGCTTGAACCTCCTATCTTGCTCCCTCCCATAGAAGGAAGATCGTTGATTATGTATCTGACAGTGTTAGATAAATCCATGGGTTGTATTCTTGGACAACAGGATGAAACAGGGAAGAAGGAGTTCGCCATTTATTATCTCAGTAAAAAATTCAATGATTGTGAGTTGCGGTATTCCATGCTGGAAAAAACATGTTGTGCTTTGGCATAGGCGGCAAAGCGTTTGCGGCAGTATATGTTGAATCACACCACTTGGTTGATCTCCAAAATGGATCCAATCAAGTACATTTTTGAAAAACCTGCTCTTACTGGGAGAATTTCCCGCTGGCAGATGTTGTTATCTGAATATGATATCAAATACCGCACTCAAAAAGCTTTTAAAAGTAATGTGTTGGCAGATTATCTTGCTCACCAACCAGTGGAGGATCACCATTCTGCAGAATAAGAATTCCCCGATGAGGATGTGATGTTCCTGAAAGTGAAGGATTCTGATGAACCATTACCTGAGGAAAGTCCTGACCCTGAATCTCGTTGGAGTATGATATTTGATGGAGCTGTGAATGTTTATGGTAAAGGAATTGCTGTTGTAATTGTCACTCCTCATGGATCGCACATTCCTTTTACTGGAAGGTTAACATTTGATTGCACTAATAATATGGCAGAATATGAGGCTTGCATCATGGGTCTCGAGGAAGCTATTGATCTTAGAATCAAAATTCTAGATGTGTATGGTGATTCAGCTTTGGTAATAAACCAGATTAAAGGAGAATGGGATACTCGTTACCCTGGCTTGATCCCTTACAAAGATTATGCTAGAAGATTATTACCATTCTTCAATAAAGTTGAATTCCATTACATCCCTAGAGATGAAAATCAAATGGCTGATGCTCTGGAAACTTTGGCTTCTATGTACCAAGTGAATACTTGGAATGATATACCCCGAATTACGGTTCGACGGCTGGATAGGCCCGCTCATGTGTTTACAACAGAGGAGGTAGCAGATGAAAAACCTTGGTATTATGATATCAAACATTTTCTTCAGCCCCAGGAATACCCGATTGATGCGTCGAAGAAAGATAGAAAAACATTGAGAAGATTGGCAGGCAGTTTCTTCCTCGGTGAAAATGTGTTATACAAGGGAAATTATGACATGGTTTTGCTCAGATGCGTGGATAGACATGAAGCAGACATGTTGATGCATGAGATTCATGAAGGTTCATTTGGCACTCATGCCAATGGATATACGATGGCTAAAAATATGCTAAGGGAAAGTTATTATTGGCTGACAATGGAATCTGACTGTTACAAATTTGCAAAGAAGTGCCATAAATTCCAGATTTACGCAGATAAGGTCCATGTGCCTCCGACAATCCTCAATCTGATTTCCTCCCCATGGCCTTTCTCTATGTGGGGTATTGACATGATTGGGATGATAGAACCCAAAGCTTCGAATAGGTACCGTTTTATCTTGGTAGCAATTGATTACTTCACCAAATGGGTGGAGGCTGCTTCATATGCCAATGTTACTAAACAGGTGGTTGTACGTTTCATCAAGAATAATCTTATATACCGGTATGGTGCGCCGAGCAGAATCATCACTGACAATGGCTCGATTTTGAACAAGATGATGTCAGAACTGTGTGAAGAATTCAAGATTGTCCATCACAATTCATCTCCATACAGGCCAAAGATGAATGGGGCTGTTGAAGCTGCTAGTAATAATATCAAGAGAATTATCCAGAAAATGGTTATTACTTATAAGGATTGGCATGAAATGCTCCCTTTTGCTCTGCATGGATATCGAACAGCTGTCTGCACTTCAACAGGAGCAACACCGTTCTCCTCAGTGTATGGAATGGAAGTTGTACTCCATGTCGAGGTAGAGATTCCCTCATTGCGTGTGATAATGGAAACCAAGTTGACGCTGAATGGGCCCAGAACAGGTTTGACCAATTGAATTTGATTGAGGAGAAGAGAATGACTGCCTTGTGCCATGGCCAGTTATATCAAAGAAGAATGAAGAAATATTTTGATAAAAAGGTCAAACCTCGTGAACTCAGAGAAGGCGACCTCGTGCTCAGGAAGATCATGTTTTTCAACACTGATTCTAGGGGCAAGTGGACTCCTAATTTCGAAGGCCCATATGTTGTCAAGAAAGCCTTCTCTGGTAGTGCATTAATTCTTAAAACTATGGATGGCGAGGAGTTCCCACGTCCCATGAACGCAGACGCAGTCAAGAAATACTTCACCTAAAGAAATAAAAGAACAGCTCGCTAAGTTGAAAACCTGAAAGGGAGGCTTAGGCAAAAAAGGAGCGTCTCAGTAGGCCGAAAACCCGAAAGGGAGGTCTAGGAAAAAATTAGAGACATAAACAGAATAAATTTCCCTCTAAGTTGAAAACTTGCAAGGGCAGCTTAGGTTAAAGTTAGGGATTTTCTTGGAAAGAAACTACGCTAGACAAGACTTGACCGTTGAAGCAACAATCTTATCGGATCCTCACCATACTTCAACAAAAGCTGCTGCTCAGGATTTCAAAAGTTGTTAGGGGGATAGTGGTCATTGTATCTCAATGTATCATTTCCATTATGTATTACCATTAACTTTGTAATCATCTATGGAGTCTCTCCATTCGCAGACTACCATTCTATTAATGAAATTCGAGCTTTTACCCAATTCTTTGTGTTTCTTATTTTATTTAGCTTGCAAAGAATCCATTTATTATTGATAATAACTTTCAAAGCAAAGAGATTAAATAACAAAATTGATTTTTCAAAAAAAAAAGATGTTTACAATTTACTTTTACTTTGAGAGTTGTGATGAAGCAATGACAACAAAAATGCTGATCCCAAGAATGGACAAACTCCAGTTGTTTTGAGAAGCTTTTGTTCCCCTCGCGAAGGTCTACTCGAGTTGTTTTCACCGTATTGGGTTCATGATTCCAGTATCCTCGGTCAAGTTTGGATTCATTTCTCCTCTTTTCTGAGTTTTCATGATGAGAAGTTTCAATCCGCATTTTTCTCCAGTGAAGTAGGCTTGAATTTCCTAGTGAAGTTTGGATGTTTCGGTGTCAGTATTCTTTATTTGAGACTGGTCTTGCAATCTCCAGTAGGCATGTTACTTTTGAAAAAACACTGATTTCCCCGATGAAGCCTGAAGAAGGATGTTCTATCTCGGTATCCGTTTATTTCATCACTTTGATTTGTCTACCTCCAGATTATATTTCTCCCCAGTAAAGTTAAAGCAGAAAGTAGGTTTTGTTTCCGCAGTTGGACTTTACCTTTCTTGGAATGATCATATTGGATGAAGTTTAGTCGAGTGTTGTTAGTGCCTGAGGTGGTTTTGCTTGTTTGTTCCCAATGATTGTGTATCTGTTTTGTCAGCATACGCACGATAGCACTCATACATTAATACATACATGATGCATAACTAAAATTAGCATATCATTGTTCATTGACATTTAATAATATTTTTGTTGACATATTACCCTGTTTTGCAGAGTTATGTTGCCCTCTTTTCAATAGAGTGTTGGACTTAAGCAGAAAACATATATTCTTTCAATTTCCTACTGAGTTATCCCTCATAGAAGATTTTTGATTTAAGCCTTCTGGTACAGCTCCTTGTTTAGATAAATTTGGTTTTCCTTCTTGAGTTTGTTTCTCAAAGTATGAATTCTAGTTGACTGTTTCATTCCAGTTTATTTCTAGTTTGGATCTGTGGTTCCCCGGCAATGCTATTCACTTTGGATTGCTGAAAACCCCAAGTTTTGGTTGGTGCATTTATTTTGCACAAGAAGATTTTATCCCCTCAGCAAGAGTATCATGGCATCTCCCCAGGAAGTCACACCTCCTTCCCAAAAAGTCATATCTTTTTACAACCCACCGTGACAATAAGTAGCAAGTCTCTTTATTTGAGAGAGCTTATATATTATCCTTTCCAGGCGGAGTGCCTTGGTTAAAGAAGAAGTTGAGACCTGTTCTAGGTGAAACACCAGAATCTTGGGGAAACTTGTTATCTTTTTTCTACCCTCAGTGAACGTTGGTAGTTCATCATCAGTGAACGGTGATGCTATGATATTTTCTCTTGCTACCTTCAGTAAAAGTTAGTAGACCATCGGCAGTGAACGTCAGTGTTTGTTATCTTTTTGCTACCCTCAGTGAACATTGATAGTTCATCATCAGTGAACAATGATGCTATGATATTTTATCTTTCTACCTTTAGTAAAAGTTGGTAGACCATCGACAGTTAATGTCAGTGTTTGTTATATTTTTGCTACCCTCAGTGAACATTGGTAATTCATCGTCAGTGAAGGACAGTGATATGATATATTCTCTTTCTACCTTCAGTAAAAGTTGGTAGACCATCGGCAGTGAACGTTGGTGTTTGTTATCTTTTTGCTACCCTCAGTGAACGTTGGTAGTTCATCGTCAACGGTAAGATGATATATTCTCTTTCTACCTTCAGTGAAAGTTGGTAGACCATCGGAAGTGAACATCGGTGTTTGTTATCTTTTTGCTACCCTCAGTGAACGTTGGTAATTCATCGTCAGTGAATGGCGGTGATATGATATATTCTCTTTCTACCTTCAGTGAAAGTTGGTAGGACATTGGAAGTGAACGTCGATGTTTATTATCTTTCTCTCTGCCTTCAGTAAACGTTGGTAGCTTCGCCTTCAGTAGAAGTTGGTGTGTACTTTGACCATCCTACCATTCTCTCTGATTTAGTTCTCTGGGTCCACCAGTGATTTATTTTCCTGGTGGGGGGGTGCTCCTTTGTTTCTTAATTTTGTTACATCCCCAGTGTTATTTTGCGTCTCTTTGGTCATGTTCATATGCATTCATGATCATAAGCATTTGCATGGTATCTTAGTGCCAAAAATAGGGTTTGTTTTATATTTAAGTATCTTCGATCGCATCGACACGAGGATTTTTAACCTTCGTATCTCCGGATAGAAGAAACTTAAATAAGGGCAGCTGTTGTGCCCCAATTGTTTCCCCTAAGATCCCTTCATCATACCATGTTGATTCACTCACAACAAGATCACACTAGGATTCTTGGTTCCCCTCCCTACATTTAATTTTTCCCTTTTTGAGGGATTACCAAGCACCTTGACTTATGTTCCTTTTGTGATCATGAATATTGTTTTGTTTTCTTCATTTAACTAATAAAATGCAATGTTGGTTTGTCTTGCTTGTTATCCATGTAGGTGAAGGCAATGAGATTTAACAAGCTACCCCATGGGTTCATGAGTTTATTTCCATTCCCTAGTCAATATAGCTTGAGAAGTTGAAACCTCACCATTGGATTGGTTTTGGGAGAATTGGCATGGCAAGGTTGCTTTGGTTCATCATATTTTAAGGTTATTAGATTTAACTCAAAAGTACAAGGGGTTGATTGGAGAAATTGTCATGTTTGGACAAGGCCTTGTTCCTATTGGTCACAAGAGCATACTTCTATCACATTTCAAGATATAAAAGTAGTTTTTGTGGTTATGAGTCCTCATTATCATCCTCAACAACTTCTATTCACAAAGCAAGAATATTGGTACAAGAAGTTTGTTCAAACTTGTCAAAGTTCCTCAAAGCATTTTCTTGATCTAGGAGCTAGGGTTTTGAACTTCAAAGGAGTACATCTTGCTCACCTTTTGGTATTGTTGAGTGATTCCAAAGATATCCTCCTCTTTAAAGGGTTATCAACAAATCACTTCAAAAGTTCCAAGGAGTTTTCATGTGGAAGGAACTTGGTGAAGAAGAAAGATTACACGTCATCCAGATGAATCCTTAATTTTACATGAGTAACTTCAAATGGTCCTAACTTGGTCAATTTTTATCACCTTGAGTCCATTAATTTTCAATAATGATCTTGAAGATGTGAACTTTATGCCTTCTTTTATGTGCAAAGTGGGAAAATGGATGGAAGTTGCCTTAAACATGCAAAAGATTATAGGTCATTTCATGATTTTTTGCCAACTTCAACAAGTCATAACTTGCTCAAATTTTGGAGATTTTGAACGATCCAAGTTTCAAATTGTCATTCAAGAGGTCTACTTCATGCCATCTTTTTTTGTCAAGAGAAAATTCCAAGTGGAATGCCATGTTTGGATGCCAAGTCAACCCTTTTTCTTCAACTTTGACTCAATGAAACTTTCATCTCAAGCATCCATTTAACTCCATTCTTTTTCTATTGCAAAGCTTGTAACCTCATCTTTCTAAAGCATCAAGAATCATGCCCTAAGACCCCTTGAGTTGAAAATGCCATTGGTCAGAAGTTGGCACTTTGAAATTGAATTTATCACCAAGTCAGAATTTTGGAATCCATAATGTGGCCTCTAATCACAAGTTTTCCACGCATTTTTGCCTCTAAACATGTTTAGTGAAGTTCCAGATTTGTTTAGCGCATCAAAATGCGTGAATTGGACGAGTTTGATGAAGTTTGTATCACACTTCACTCATGCATCAGGTGTGCATGATTTCCCTCCAAAACACATCATTCACTCTTCCTTTTGATCCCATTCGCTTCTCCTATAAATACATGAACTATCCCATTTTATTTCCCAAGCTTGGATAGCCAGAATCACCCTGTAAAACTTGCTCCATAACTCAATTTTCTGTATCTTCAAAATCCATTCTCGACCCTTTTTCAATCCAATTTTTCCATCAATTCACCTTCCTTGATCTTCCCTGAAGCTAACCATAGAATTACATTCAAGAATCGTGCCCTATACTGCTCTATAGAAGTCCAGTTTCAGAGCTCTGCAACTCAAATTCAATAGATAGATTCCTTCATCAATTCTTCAAAACTCTGATATCATTGTGTTGCTCTCATTGCTCTGGTTCTAGTCGCAACACTTACCTTTTACTGGAAACACGTTTTGACCATGAAATTTCAAATCCCTTTTCAAAACATTCCTTCCAAATTGCTTGAGCTACAATTTATATAAATTTGGCGCGAGGGTGTGGTTGTCTTCATCTTGAAGAGACGAAGCGAATGGCATAGGTATGAGCTTATGATTTTACAGTTTGAGAGACCTGCAATTTGTGATGGCTAGAGGTTGAAGATGACCAACGTGTCATCTTCTAACCAATGAAGTTGCGCCATCTGTATTTTTCAAATTTTGATTTAATTAATGATTATGTACAATATTCACTAATAACCATGATATGCACAGCGCGCCAAATCCCTTGGATTTGATTACTAACGCGTTTTGACTTTCATCCAATGATCCACATATTTTAATTTTATTTTCTTTTTCTGATTTTTATATTTTAATTGTTTTAAATTTCAAAAAATCATAGAAAATTCATTTTTAATCCAGAAAATCTGAAACAATTATGAAAAATATTTTTGATTATTCTCTTTTTGATTTTAATTTTTTCACAATATAATTTTGTGTTTTGTTATTTTTTTATAAATTTTACACTTATTTGATTTGTTTTAAATGTTTAAAAATACTTTTATACATTTTTAAATTCTGAAAAAATTATAGAATGATCCAATAATATTGTGACAAATATTGGTGACCTCATTTTATTTTTGTTTCTGACTTTACTATTTTTTACCATTTTTTGTTTATTTGACCCATTTATTTTAATTTTAAAAATAGTTTATGACTTTAAAAAATTACCAAAAAAAATTGTAAAATTACTTGGGTCTTTTTCTGATTTTTCTATGGTCTTACTTTTCATTTCTTGATTAATTTGAATATAGTTGATACTTTTCTCATTATTTTCTATTTTTAAAAATATTTTTTTATGTATATTAAATGTGATATTATTTTGTGATTATTTTCTGGATGATCTTGGGCTAGATTTTGGATCATGAACTTTATTAACATCATTGGATCCATGGTGTTGAGTTTAACTCCACAAAAATGGATGAATGATTTTAATAATAGTTTGTTTAAAATTTTATTCAAATGTGGTTTGTATATTTTCCCATCCCTCTTCATCTCATCCCTTTCTTATTGCACTAGATGTTGTGGAAGCATGATCTCTATATCATGTCTCAAAACAAATGGTGCATAGATTGCTATTGATCGGCCTCAAAATAGGTGCAACTTCTATATAAGTCTGCTTACGATTGCTTAACATAGCGCTAAATTTTGTTCTGATTCGAATAATGATCATTTGTGGCCCAAACTTATGATTGCAAGCCTAAGTATGTTAATTTGATCTCTTTGATCCAATAACCTTGAGATTCATTGTGTGGAGGCTTTGGTTCTACCAATCCTCTAATGGATCTACAACACCTTTGGTCAATGCGGATCACTTAAACATCGTTGATCATTAAATGGTACTTATGAGAATTCTAAATGGATGATATACTTGACAAAAAGCAAATGCAACTTGTTGTGTGAAGGCTTTGGTTCTACCAATCCTCTAATGAGTTCCAAATGCAAGCTTCAAGATGGTCATCCAACTAACCACTAATTATTGACTAGTTTACCTTATACTTTTATTTTTTTTATGCTTTATGTACTATTTACTTTTAGCATTTACGTTTCATGCCATTTTCATCTTTGCTCATTTGAGCATTTATTTTCTTTCCATTTTTACTTTGCTCACTTGAGATTTTCTTTTCCTTTCTTAAGACACTTAATAATCAATATAAACCTTAAAGAATCTTTAATGGTGCTTGGACTATTTGGTTACTATCCTTGGCATTATGGAGCATGGGACTTTTCTTGGACTTAGGATTAGAAACTTTGACCTATCTTGGAGATCTTATCTGATTATTTTGTCTGGAGTTCTTGAGGTTTACCTCAAGACATTGGGTCGCTTGTTTGTTTTTGTGTGCAAGCTTTTGTGATTACACCCTTTGTTTGTAATCTGGAATTCACCTGTATACAACCTTTACTCTGCCCAATTTTTTTTGTTAAGACTTAATACACATGAAGTTTGGTTCTCTCAAGAGGTCTAGTATTTCTTTGCTTGATTGGTTTCAATCCAAGGAATGGAAATTCTATCTTGGCTCATAATGTCAAGTACTGGTTTCTTGTTTGTTAGATGGTTCTTATCCCTAGATTTTACCTTATGCTTTAGGATAGTCCCTTCTTCTCCTCCCATCTTCTTTAATTTCAAAAATCTTCTTTCCCTTTTTGAAAACTCTTCTTGCTTTTGAACTTGAACCACTTTCATAATAAACATGAGCTTATGTCCATGCATTTTCAAAACATTTTTCATAAATAAACTCCAATCAACTTAATAATGCCCTGACATTTTTGTGAGAAGACTAAAAGTAAATCAATCTCATTTCAAACCATTTTTCCACTTTGGCTTTTATCTTTAAACTTTTCTCAAAAAAGGTTGAACTCTTGTCAATCCTTGTAGTGATGCAAACAACTATACTTCTACAATATGTAGTAAAGAGAGATATTTCCCACTTGGGTGTTGAGTGAGGAATTGTTGATTTTTTAAAATCCAAGTCATATCCTCCACTTTGAGATGATGCGAATTCTCCTTTTTCATGATTGTGGGTAGTAGGTATGTTTTCCATACGGATAATGACAATGATGTTTCATCTCATAAAATTAACCAACGCATTTGTGTTTTAAATTTTTAAAAGAGGAACTACGCGTACCCTGATCCCCTATTGCACGAAAAGGTGGTATGTAGGCACTAAAGGTTCGCAACTGCGGCGGGTGAAAAAATTATAAAAATAAATATATTTCTTTCCTCACCTCCACCATCCATTTTTTTATATATACAACATTTTTATAGCCAAAATATACAGATTTTACAAAGAGGCTCTTGTGGAGTACCGTAGATGTTTAGGGTGCTTATACCTTCCCTTTGCATAACCAACCCCCTTATCTTGAATCTTTCCCCCTCTTTTTGGGTTATTCTCTCTTTTCCCATTCCTTTGGAAACAATAAGCGCGATGGCGATTTTTATTTTGATTTGTATAAAGTCTAGTCAATCCAATGGCTTAGTCTTGAACATTTCTACCGCTACACTATCCTACCAGTGATTTCAGAGCCTATTATTCAAGGGGTCGAGTCTCACGTCATTATTCATCCTGATATGCCAACAAACTTTGAAGAATTGCAAAAATCTTGGATACAACTCAAAGAAGAACGAGATACCTTTGAGTCCCAATTCTATGCCAGTGAGAAGAAGGTGTTGGAACTGACAAAATGGCTTCACGAAGAGCAGAATCTCAATGCCTACCTTAGCACCAAAAGGAAGCGTCCTTGGGAGACTTAGAAGTTTTAGGAGTTTCTTATTTGTTATTCCTTTGTAAACTTTGATTTCATTTGAGATTTCTAATAAAAAGTCTTTGTTTATGTTTTTGTTAAAAGAGTTTACATCTTATAAAGCCCTTGAAAATATTGCATACATATATCATACATATCATTGCATGAACATGTTTTCAGGACAGGTTTCTTATCCTTCGCTGTTTATTTCAGCAATGGCTCTTGAACAAACAATCAAGGAATTCAGGCACAAAATGCCCAATTCCAAGAAATGTTCCTGAATCTGGCCAAGGGACAAGAATACGTAAAAGCTTTGATTCTCAAGGACAAGAAGAAGAAAAAAAGGCCAGTGGGTGTTCTGAATTTGGGAAAAAGGTTTAAAGGACTAGTAAAGACAATTTTGGAGCTTGCAACTCCGTCAAGAGAGAGAGACAATCAGGATGGAGATCCAAAAGAAAAAGACCACGTTACAAGGGAGTCTGAAGAAGACGAACCTGACTATTCTGAGGAGCAGTATCCTTCTGCTGATAATAAATACAAACAACTGGAGGATCTATTCAATGCCATGGAGATCCAAAGGATGCCCAGACTGGACTTTGAAGAGCTAGGACTGGTCTTAGGGGTGGTCATCCCTCGGAAGTTCAAGGTCCCGACATTTTCTAAGTATGACGGTGTCTCCTGCCCTAAGCTGCATTTAAGGTCGTATGTCAGGAAAAATTCAAACCCACACTACTGATAGGGATTTGTGGGTACACTTCTTCGAGGAAAGTCTGGCAGGGACTCAGCTGAAATGGTTCTATCAACTGAAAAGAACCAATGTGCATATTGGAAGGATTTGGCTGCTGCTTTTATAAGCAGTACCAGTATAATGCTGACCTCGCCCTGACTCGTACACAATTGCAAAGCATGTCTATGGGTTCCGACGAGGGCTTTAAGGACTATGCCCAAAAATGGAGAGATAATTCGGGAAGAGTCTAGCCTCCATTGTATGATAGGTAGTTGGTGGAAATGTTCTAGGGAACATTATTCAGTCCATTCTTTAACCACCTGATTGAAAGTTCTTCTACTAGGTTTACGGAATTGATCTTGACAGGTGAACGAGTAGAGGCTGGCATTAAAAGTGGTAAGATACAGAAGGATACATCCTCCAGCACTGCAAAGAAACCATTCACATGGAAGAAGGAGGTCAATGCTGCTTATGGCCAAATAAATCTTAACAAAACTGAGTGTCGTCTGACGGTAAAGGCTGTTATGATTTCCAATTCTGCATCAAATTGAAAACAGAATAATCAGTCCAGAACAGATAAGCCAAGGAGACAGCTTACCCAGATCAACATGACCCTATCTCAGGTTTTACCACACCTACTGAAATCTAATTTGGTTAATCTGAAAGAGGCTCCCAAAACCCCCAACAATATATCTCCTCACTATAATGCAAATGCTCGGTGTGCTTACCATTCTGAAAGTCCATGCCATGATATAAATGACTGTTGGGCTTTGAAGAATAAGGTGCAGGATTTGATTGAAGCAAATGAGATTGAATTCGACGCTCCTGAAACCCCTAATGTTATTACTTCCCATATGCCCAAGCACGGTCGTGGTGTCAATGCTATTGATGATGACATGTTTGTTGCTTCAGTGGATGAACTAGCTACTCCTCTCCTGACTATTAAGAAGAATCTCTTGCAAGCTGGTTTATTTCCAGGTTGTGGCGAAGGTTGCCACTTGTGTTTGTCCTTACCTAATGGTTGCCATTTATTGAAGGAAGGCATTTAGTGCCTGATGGATGATAAAGAAATTTTGTTCGAGAAGATTCCAGCTACAAGTACTCTGTGTGAAGATGTTTCTATCATATCCATTTCCACCAATCCTCCCAAGGTCTCCTTCAAAAGACCTATTAGGATTAAATATGTTCCGAGAGTTGCTCCATTGATAATTTTTCCCTGGACCAATACCATATTCCTCGGATAAATCTATTCTTTGGAACTATGGGACTAACGTCTACCACCATGGAGTCAGGAAAGACTTGTTGGTCGTGAAGGACAAAGATGTCGAAGACTCTGATCCTGATGTTAGCAATATTGCCGAGACCAGTAAGATAACAAGAAGCGGAAGAGTTTTCTCCCCCGAGATCTCTCCTCCTAAAACTGTTCCTACTCCTGTGATTATCCCTGATTCTACTCCTGTCAGTATTCCTATGACTACTCTTGTTGCTAGCCCTGCTGCTACCCCTTCCATCGAGTCGGCCAAGACTCGGGGCAAAGAGATATTGGTTGAGCCTGTCCAAACAAAGGTGCACCCATAAGTCATCCTAGAATCCTCCAAGAAAGAGATGGAGGAAATCTTAAAGATTATTAAGAAGTGTGACTACAACGTGGTTGAATAACTAGGGCAGACCCCTTCCAAGATCTCAACGATGGCCCTGTTACTATGCTCTGAAGCCTATTCCAAGGCTTTAGTGAAAATCCTCAAGATAAATCATGTGCCTCAAGAAACCTCCGCTGATCAATTTAAAGACTGTGTGGCCAGTTTTACTGCTAACAATGGGTTAGGTTTCTTTGATGTTGATCTAACTCCTAGAGGAAGGAAACATAATGATGCCCTGCACGTCTCTATCGAGTGAATGGGCACTACTTTGGCCCATGTTCTAGTGGATACAGGTTCTTCACTGAATGTTTTGCCCAAGAAGTTCCTTGACAGGTTAGATTATGAAGGATTGACTATGAAGCCTAGCAACATTGTGGTGAGAGCCTATGACGGTTCTAAAATAATGGTGCATGGGGAGGTGGACATCCCTATCAAAGTGGACACTCAAAATTTTAATTCCACTTTCTATGTGATGGACATCCGTCCATCTTACTCTTGTTTATTGGGTCGACCCTGGATCCATGTGGCTGGTGCTGTAACTTCCACCCTACATCAGATGCTGAAGTACCCAGTCAACGGGAAAATTATCACAATTCATGGGGAGAAGGATTACATGGTGAGCCACCTGAACTCTTTCAGGTACGTTGAAATAGACGGAGAGTTCACTTAGACCCCATGTCAGAACTTTGAGGAGGTCCCACAGACTGTTGCTGCAACCAAAACCCCTTTCAGTATTCCAAAGACTACCAGGCCTCCGCTGAAGATGGCTTCTCTGAAAGATTCCAGGGCAGTTGTTGAAGAAGGTGAGTGTATAATTTGGGGCCAACTTCCGGATATTCCCTACAAATCTGACAAATTTGGTTTGGGTTTTACATCAGGAGCTCAAAGGGATGTTCGTCGTGCTCGTTCCGGAGGACCACCTATGATACGGTCGGAGAACTGACTTGGGATGTTTTGCGTTTGATTGAAAATGTTGCAGTTAGCAAGAGTCTCCACCGACTTTTCTTTTATCCAAAAGGAAAGGTGGAAAAGAACAAGAAAGACCTTTGAGATTATTTCTTGAGTTCGGGGGGTAGATTATGAAAAGGGAAGGTGTTATCAACCTTTTCATCCATAGTTATCTATGGGCTCTTAGTTGCTTGCTAGATCACTTGCTTTGTTTGAAAATGTGCTTTTTGGTGGTTTTTGAAAGTATTTTGAAAAGGTGCCTTCATTTAGGCAAACTTTGTAATAGTTCTCATCGGTAAGAGCGTATACAAAGTGTTGGACTTTTGAAAATGTTTCATGTTTTGAAAGTGTTTGTTTTGAAAGTGTTTGGTGTTTATTTTGAAAATTAGAAAGGATGTTTGTTTTGAAATGAGCAAGCAACTAGGAACAATCTACCTACTCAAAAGTCTTTGTTCATTTATTCTTTTTCTTTGATATTTCTATCTTACCATTGATTTGGTAAGAAGCCTTATCTTTTAATGTAAAGGGACGGGCGTGGGTCATCGTATAGTCATGATAGTAATGTTGTGAAATATCTTAGCATTTCTCTTTGAGGGACTAAGATCATTTTGAAAGGCAACATTTTGTAGCATCATCAAGGGATTATGATCTTATATTTTTTATTGCTTTTGCTAAGATATCCCACATGCACAACATGGCCATTTTTGTAAGGAAACAAAGTGGAATTACCCTAAGGGTGCAAGTGTGCAAGTGTGTTTGATTTACATGCATTGTTTATCTTGAATTAGGGTTTGCTACTTGTTGATTTTATCTTTCCATACAAACCCTAATTACTAACATTTATATAAAGCGATAAATTGCGGAAAGTAAGATTACCACGCTATTACATCATTAGGGGAGGGGGTATACAAATTTACAAATGGGGATTGTAAGAAAATTAAACCTAATTATCTATTACAACCATATTGAATAATATACAAGAATTGAATAAATGTGCAAGAAAAATAAATGGAAAGGAAATGATATTTGTTTGGTTTTTAATGAAAGGCTTTTAACCTAATTAAAGAAAAATGATTGATTAAAATTAAACAAAATTAAACTTAAACTAATTAAGTAAGAAATTAAGTATGAAACATTTTTAGGTTTTTTTGTGAAAGATTTTAAGTTAATGAGAAATAAAAAATGGAAATTAATTAATTAAAAGAAACTATTAAGAAAGAATAATTATAACAAAACCTAAATATAATTATTTATTTATTAAAAAAAGAAGAAAATAAATTGTTAAGAAGATATTTTTTGTTCTTTTGTCTTATAAAGAAAATAAAATAAATAAGTGTGAAAATATTAAATAAAATATTTTTGGATTTTTTAATAATAATAATAATAATAATAATGATAATAATAAATAATAAAAGAAACCTGAAATAAAATAAAATAAGGAAAAGAAAATAAATAAAATGAAATAATAAAAAGTTGGGCCACATGTGTGAAAGCATGCAGGGGATTAGAAGCCAACAAAAATGACAAAGCCCAGTGACTTAGGGCCCAGACGCTGCTGTATGTAACCAAAAAAGAAGAAAATGTTGAAAAATTGCACAAAAGGTAGCGCTGGATATTGAACCCAAGACCCTCAGCATACATGCACGCTACCTTTTCCACTGGGGTGGCTGTACATCCGATAACATAAACAAAATAACAAATATATAACACAATTCAAGTCATGAAGATGACTTCATCATCAACCTCTAGCCTGAACATCTGCAACTTCAACATTTCTCGTCCATTTGCAAAAATGTAAACATCAAACTTGTTCCAAATTCAACAACGATTCTAGAAATGTAAATTACTAAAAATATAAATCAAAGATGAGCATCAATTTTAAATGGTACCAAATTCTGACCTAATTTTTTTAGAAAGTTCAAACTTAAAATTCTCACTACTCAAGCAATATAAATGAAATCTATGGACATGTACAGTTTCAGGGCAATGATGTCTATATTTTATCTTCACAAATGCAAGCCTAACAACGCCTAAATGAAAAGATAGAAGTTCAGAAAATGTACCTCAAAACTGGAAATCGTGAAATGCAAATGAGCTTGATTTAAGGTGCTACAATGATCAGGTTAGCTTCCTCAAGTTCCCAGGAAGATAATGTAATAATTAGCTTGAGCAATGAATGGCTGGAATGGTCTTGAGAAGTCAACTTGAATTGCTCTGTTTTTGGTTATGGAAGATGATGTAAATGGAGTTACAGTTAAGAAACAGGGTCAGGGATGGACTATGTTTGATGTATAGGAGCTTTGTGATTGATTAGGAAGGAAAACTCACGAGGGAATTGTGAGTTTCAAGTTCAAAGTCAGAATTTATGCATCAATGGAGTTTTTGGACAATTTATGGCTTGAGGGAGTTTGGGAGAGTTTCAGGGTGCTTAAGCTCGTGGGTTAGCTTGAGGTCTGCAAAGCAAAGATTATGCAGCCTAACATGGATTTGGTTCATGTGTTCATCAAGAAATGGCTTGTAATTTAAGAATGAAACCTAACTTATTTCCTCTGATTCTCCTTGCTCAAGTATGATCTCAATGAGTTCTTAGACATCTTGGAAAGCTTGCAAAATCCTTTAAAACCTCATGTTGGACGTTTTTTAAGATTCATCTTGGAACTAGGTGAAAAATTGCCATGAAGTTAGGTCAAATCCTGCCTAAAGTAGGGCAAAATTTCACTAAGTTTTCAAGTTTCATGAACATGTCTTCTTAAAATCATAACTTGAAATCCATGCATTTCTAGAAAGAGTTATGCTCTACAATGTTTTATATCTCATTGAGATATACAACTTTCATGTTGGAAGTTCCTCTTGAAACATCTTGCATCATTGTGAAAATTTGGCTCAAAGTTGTGAAAAATGTGAATTTCCAACACTTAGAAAAATTTCTAAGTTTAGAAATTTTGACTTTTCAAAATAAAATCCTGACTTTTTGATTTTTTTGATGAACAAGTTTCATATTTTTACGTGTCTTGATGAATTGTAATATTTGAAACTTGATTTTGATCAAAAAGTCAAAGTTTGACTTTTCAGTGTACAGTTGACTTTTCATTAGTTGACTGAAATTCATCTGTCAGTCAATTGATCTTGAGAAATATTTTGAGCCATACCATTAGGTCAAAATGATGCATTTGAATCCTTGATATCATGTCTCAGACCAATAAGTCATTTGCTAGGTCAAAAATCAACAATTTCACCTTCTCAGCCAAAACCCTAATTTTGACCATTTTGCCCTTTTGATATCTGATCAAATTTCTTGAGGAATTGTGATCCAAACTTGATCAAATGACATATATGAGTTCATAATGTTGATATGGACCAAAAATTCTGAAGTTTGACTGTAAATTTACCATAATTGACTTTTTCCTCAATACAGCTGATTTTAGGTCAACTGATCAATTGACTGAGCAAAAATGTGATTCAAGACTTGAAACTTGACATGAGAAATCATGAGGGTCCAAAATAATCCATGAAATTAATATGGGGCATTAAAATTCCATTTTTCCTTGTGCAAACTCAAACCCTAATTTCCAGTCATCAGTGCTAGAGGAGGTGTCTTGAGCTGATCAAACCTTGTGCAGTCTTGAATCAAGGAGATCTTGTGAGAGATTAATTGATAAATGAGAGGGAAAATTTTTGGGTACAACAGCTTCCCCTATTCAATCTTCTTAAACCTGAAGAGTTAGATTGGCGGATCTGCCATTCGTGACTTGAAGGTGGAAGATGATTGAACACTAGAGTGCCCAGAAATTTGCACTCGAAGATGTATTGGGAATAGGCTTATAGATGTCATTTAGAGGAATAATGGTAAATACTGGAAGAAGTATCAACAAAAATCTTTGGTCGATTCATACTAAAACTTGATGTTTCACCTGTGGGAAAAAGGGTTAGTAAAATGCAAATGTATGCATGATGTTCATAAGATGTGGTATTACGCTAAATGCATATTGTATGTATATTCTATGATGTATGAATGTGGGATGCATATTTGTCCAAGAAAATAAATCCATGACTGCTGCTGAGGAGTTCTGAATCCCGGATTGTTGTTGGGGATTAACTCTTGAATGTTAATTATTATCTGGTCGGATCCAGGCTTCACAACTTCCTGAGGATGAGAAAGTAAACTTCTATCTGGTCGGATCCAGGCTTCACGATAACTTACTGGGGAAGAATAAATTAACTGTTATCTAGTCGGATTCCAGGCTTCGTAGAAAATTTATTGGGGAGAGTGAAGTTTGGTTGTTATCTGGTTGGATTCCCAACTTCACAATAATTTACTGTGGATAAGGAAGTTAATTGTTATCTGGTCGGATCCAGACTTCACAGTAACTTGCTAGAAAGTATGAAGTTAAACTGATATCGGGTCGGGTCCAGGCTTCATAGTAACTTGAAGGGGTAACTACTATCTGGTCGGGTCCAGGCTTCATAGTTTTTGAAAAGTTATATTATTATCTGGTCGGGTCCAGGCTTCATAGTGTCTTGCTGGGGATTGTAGCTAATTGTTATCTGGTCGGGCTCTAGGCTTCACAATAGCTTGCTTGAATAGACGAAGTTGAACTGATATCTGATCGGATCCAGGCTTCACAGGTTTTGAGGTGGATGAAATTAATTACTATCTGGTCGGGTCCAGGCTTCATAATAAACTTGTCTAAAGAGATAGAGTTGAACTGATATCTGGTCCGGTATAGGCTTTACAGTAACTTGCTGGAAAATTAGTTGTTATCTGGTCGGATTCCAAGTTTCACAACAAACTTCTAAGGGGAATTTCTATCTGGTCAGATCCATGCTTCACAATAACTTACTTGAAAAGATGAAGTTGAAAATTGATATCTGGTCAGATCCAGGATTCACAGTAACTTATTGGGGTAGATGCAAACTCTACTTGGGAAAAGAAGTTAAACCTTGGTCTGGTTGAGTCCAGGTTCTTCAATATCTCGGAGAGTTAAACTATTTTCTGGTCGGGTCCAAGTTTCATAGTATTCTGAAAGTAGTACTATTATCTGGTCGGGGCCAGGCTTCATAGTATCTGAAGGGTTTTCACTATTATCTGGTTGGGTCCAGGCTCTATAGTGACTTGAGAATTGACTATTATCTGGTCGGGTCCAGGCTTCATAGTAACTTTTAAAATATGGTCGGGTCCAGGCTTCATAGTATCTTTTGGAGATAGTAAAGGTTTTGTTGACGACTTCACTAGGGATTAGGGGTTGTGGCCCTATGATTTGCAATAGTCTGAAAGGAAAACTCAAGCTGGAGAGGATAAACTTAGCTAGGGAAGACATGCTCAGCTGGGGAGGATGGACTCAGCTGTGGAAGATAGACTATGCCGGGGAATTTTTGTTATTCGTTGATTGTGGTATGTTGGGGAAATAAACTTTGTTGAGGAATACTTGATGAACTGCTGACGAGGTGGGTTCTTTAAGGAAGAGATCCACAAGGCTTTTTCTTGTAGGATCAACTTAGCTGGGAGTGAGCTGCCAAGAGATTGAGACTCTGGTTGGAGATCAACCTATACAAAGAGACTTTATGGGTAACTCTATTGAGGATTGGTTTATTGTAGCCAGTCTTTGTGGGGATAATGTTAATGAGATAAATTTATCGGGATATTCCATATAAATTAAAGAGATGCTTGTTACTGCTTAGCAGGACACATATGCCAAATAGTTTTAATTATGTTCATATGCATATGTTCGTTCAATTTTAGTCAATGGACAAGTTTGCATTCAAAACAAAGACAGAAAGTTTGAACTTCAAAGTATAGTTGTATTGATATTTTTCCCATGAGTAGGCGTTTTTGTACAAAGAGACGGAGATCCTAGTAAGAGGAAATCTTCGAAAGGAAAATAAAAATTGAAAACAAAATAAATAGCCATGTGGAAATGATCTCATTGCATTCCAACTCTACTATTTATCCAATGTCTTCGAATGCCCCTTGTCGTTGACAGAAGTTGATTGGATTGATCTCGGAATGTTTGAACTCAGACCTTGGTGATAAAGTTGAATGTTGTAATTCCATGGGACATAATCATACACTTTTAATCCTTAATTTTTGCCTGAACCACCCTTTCGGGTTTTCAGCCCACCAGGATACCTATTTTTGCCCAAGTCGCCCTTTTGGGTTTTCAACTTTCCGGGTGTAAAATCTTTTGCATATATCCCTAATTTTTGTCCAAACCTTTTGGTTTGTCGGGATGCCCTTATTTTGCCTAGGTGTGTCAACCTAGCGAGTCTCTTATGCGTAGTATTTTGAACTATGTTCGTGTTTATAGGATGTGGGAAGTATTCACCATCCATGGTAGTCAGTATCATGGCACCAACAGAGAACACTCTCTTGATAACAAATGGCCCTTCGTAGGTGGGAGTCCATTTGCCTCTGGGGTCGCCTTATGGAAGAATGATGCTCTTTATCACCAAGTCACCAGTTTGATATACTTGAGGCTTGATCTTTTTGTTAAAAGCCTTGATCGTACATTTTTGATACGTCTAACCATGACAAAATAGCAGCCAGTCGCTTTTCATCGATTAAGCTCAACTGATCCAATCTTGTCTGAGTCCACTCTTCTTCGCCTAAGCCTGCTTTATTCATAATCCTAAGGGAGGGAATCTGAACTTCTACTGGAAAAACAACATCCATGTTGTAGACCAAAGAAAAGGGAGTTTCCCCAGTTGATGTTCTAGCTGAAGTACGGTAGCCATGTAGAGAAAACTGTAACATCTCATGCCAGTCCTTATAGGTTGCTACCATATTCTGCATAATTTTCTTAATGTTTTTGTTTGCCGCTTCGACCGAGCCATTCATTTTAGGTCTATATGGAGAAGAATTGTGATGCTTGATCTTGAACTGAGTTTTGAAAGTATTTGTTTTGAAAGTGTTTGGTGTTTGTTTTGAAAATTAGCAAGGATGTTTATTTTGAAATGAGCAAACAACTAGGAACAATCTACCTACTCAACAGTCTTTGTTCATTTATTCCTTTCCTTTGATATTACTATCTTACCATTGATTTGGTAGAAGCCTTATCTTTGGATGTAAAGGGACGGGCGTGGGTCATTGTATAGTCATGATAGCAATGTTGTGAGATATATTAGCATTTCTCTTTGAGGGACTAAGATCATTTTGAAAGACAATATTTTGTAGCGTCATCGAGGGATTATGATCATATATTTTTTATTACTTTTGCTAAGATATCCCACATACACAACATGGCCATTTTTGTAAGGCAACAAAGTGGAATTACCCTAAGGGTGCAAGTGTGCAAGTGTGTTTGATTTACATGCATTATTTATCTTGAATTAGGGTTTGCTACTTGTTGATTTTATCTTTCCACACAAGCCCTAATTACTAATATTTATATAAAGCGATAAATTACGGAAAGTAAGATTACTACGCTATTACATCATTAGGGGAGGGGGTATACAAATTTACAAATGGGGATTGCAAGAAAATTAAACATAATTATTTATTACAACCATATTGAATAATATACAAGAATTGAATAAATGTGAAAGAAAAATAAATGGAAAGGAAATGATTTTTGTTTGGTTTTTAATGAAAGGGTTTTAACCTAATTAAAGAAAAATGATTGATAAAAATTAAACAAAATTAAACTAAACTAATTAAGAAAGAAATTAAGTATGAAACATTTTTTAGGTTTTTTTGTGAAAGGTTTTAAGTTAATGAGAAATAAAAAATGGAAATTAATTAATTAAAGGAAACTTAAGTTCTAAGTTAATTTTAATTAAGAGAGAAAAAAACAAAACCTAAATATAATTATTTATTTATTAAAATAAGAAGAAATAAAATTGTTAAGAAAATATTTTTTGTTCTTTTGTCTTATAAAGAAAATAAAATAAATAAGTGTGAAAATAATAAATAAAATATTTTTCGATTTTTTAATAATAAAAATAGTAATAAAAATAATAATAATAATAATAATAATAATAATAATAATAATAATAATAATAATAATAATAATAATAATAATAATATGTTGAAAATTTGCAAAAAAGGTAGTGCTGGATATTGAACCCAAGACCCTCAGCATACACGCGCGCTATCTTTGCCACTGGGGTGGTTGTACATCCGGTAAAATAAACAAAATAACAAATATATAGCACAAGTCAAGTCATGAATATGACTTCATCTTCAACCTCCAGCCTGAACATTTGCAACTTCAACATTTCTCATCCATTTGCAAAAATATAAACATCAAACTTGTTCCAAATTCAACAACGATTCCAGAAATGTAAATTACTAAAACTATAAATCAAAGATAAGCATGAATTTTGAATGGTACCAAATTCTGACCTAATTTTTTCATAAAGTTCAAACTTAAAATTCTCACTACTCAAGCAATATAAATGAAATCTATGGACATGTACAGTTTCAGGGAAATGATGTCTATAGTTTATCTTCACAAATGCAAGCCTAACAATACCTAAATGAAAAGATAGAAGTTTAGAAAATGTACCTCAAAACTGGAAATCATAAAATGCAAATGAGCTTTATTCAAGGTGCTCCAATGATAAGGTTAGCTTCCTCAAGTTCCCAGGAAGCTAATGCAATGATTAGCTTGAGCAATGGGTGGCTGGAATAGTCTGGAGAAGTCAACTTGCAGTGCTCTGTTTTTGGTTATGGAGGATGATGAAAATGGAGTTACAGTTAAGAAACAGGGTCAGGGATGGACTATGTTTGATGTATAGGAGCTTTGTGATTGATTAGGAAGGAAAATGCACGAGGGAATTGTGAGTTTTAAGTACAAAGTCAGAATCTGTGCGTCAATAGAGTTTTTGGACAATTTTTGGCTTGATGGAGTTTGGGAGTGTTTCAGGGTGCTTAAGCTCATGGGTTACCTTTCAAATAGGGCCTCTATTTATAAGAAACAAGTTCGGAGACTTGTATTTGATCAGAATTCAAAATCACATGCTTAAGCTCAACATGTGATTTTCTTGAGAAATCAAGTTTCAATGTCTTATGTACTTGATAATGTAGAGTGGTTATTCTTTAAACAAACTTGCTTATGACTTTGTAGATGGAGTGTGATCAGAGGGAACAAGTGAGAGGCTCAAGAATTGACTTTGTGCATAAAGCTTGCTTTTCAAGAATGGCATTCTTCACTTTCTTCCCAAAATGGAAATTTAAATTGGATAATGCTTAAACCACTTGGATTATAGCTCAAAAGTTTATGTAATCCATTAATGATGGATAGACAAACAATTTTGAGGCCTGCAAAGCAAATATTATGCAGCCTAACATGGATTTGGTTCATGTGTTCATCAAGAAATGGCTTGTAATTTAAGAATGAAACCCTAACTTCTTGCCTTCGATTCTCCTTGCTCAAGTATGATCTCAATGAGTTAATGGAAATTTTTGAAAGCTTGTAACTTCCTCTACAACCTATATGTTGGACATTTTTGAAGATTAATCTTGGAACTAGGTGAAAAATTGCCATAAGAGTTAGGTCAAAATCCTGCCTAAACTAGGGCAAAATTTCACTAAGTTTTCAAGTTTCATGAATATGTCTTCTTAAAATCATAACTTGAAATCCATGCATTTATAGAAAAAGTTATACTATACAATATTTTAGATCTCATTTAGATATACAACTTTCATGTTGGAAGTTTCTCTTGAACCATCTTGCATCATGGTGGAAATTTGGTTTAAAGTTGTGAAAAAATGTGAATTTCCAACACTTTGAAAAATTTCTAAGTTTAGAAATTTTGACTTTTCAAAATGAAATATTGACTTTTTTATTTCTTGATGAACAAGTTTCATATTTTGACATGTCTTGATGAATTGTAATCTTTGAAACTTGATTTTGATCAAAAAGTCAAAGTTTGACTTTTCAGTGTACAATTGACTTTTTATCAGTTGACTGAAATTCATTTGTCAATCAATTGATCTTGAGAAATTTTTTGAGCCATGCCATTAGGTCAAAATTATGCATTTGAATCCTTGAGATCATGTCTCAAACCAATAAGTCATTTGCTAGGTCAAAAATCAACAATTGCACCTTCTCAGCCAAAACCCTAATTTTGACCATTTTGTCCTTTTGATGATCTGATCAAATTTCTTGAGGAATTATGATCCAAACATGATCAAATGACATATATGAGTTAATAATGTTGATATGGACCAAAAATTATGAATTTTTACTGTAAATTGACCATAATTGACTTTTTCCCCAATATAACTGATTTTAGGTCAACTGATCAATTGACTGAACAAAAATGTGATCCAAGACTTGAAACTTGACATGAGCAATCTTGAGGGTCCAAAGTGATCCATGAAAGTAATATGGGGCATTAAAATTCCATTTGTCCTTGTGCAAACTTAAACCCTAATTTTCAGTCATCAGTGCTAGAGGAGGTGTCTTGAGCTGATCAAACCTTGTGCAATCTTGAATCAAGGAGATCTTGTGAGAGATTACTTGATAAATGAGAGGGAAAATTTTTGGGTACAAAACCACCCCTACGCATCAGTAATCATGGGGTTAATGCTTTGGAAGACAATGACATTGGTTGTGACATGGACCAGTGAGTGGATCTTCCCAACAGTCAGTGGAGGACTCACCAACTGGAAGGCTAAAAGACTTTGTGCCGATTACTTTTATTCAGGAGTAATTGTCCTATTTTGTTTTTGGATATGTAATAAATGAATAATACAAACTCTAAAATCTCGTGTCTTACCCAAGGCACAATGGTTATTTTGTGAGGGTTCTCATGTTTCATTATCATATGTCATTAATAAAGCATTGGACTTTTTTCATACAAATTTTGCGCTCTTCGCCTTTCTTTTCTGCTATTTAATTTATCAAAACAGCTATGCTCTTACACACACTCACGTATCAAAATGAAGATCCATATCCACTCTGGATCCCATTGATAACAGTTCTGCTATTTCTCTCTATGACTTTGAAAATCCGATCAACCAATTCGGGGACGAAGGTGAGGATGATTGTGAGGTACCGGGAGAGCTGGCCAGACAGTTACAACAGGAAGAAAGGGCAATACAGCCTCATGAGGAACCAGTTGAGACAGTGAACTTAGGTACTGATGAGGATAGAAAAGAAGTCAAGGTAGGTGCTAACTTGGAGCCCAGTGTCAAACAACGATTAATACAGATGCTACATGACTATGTTAAGGTTTTTGCCTGGTCATATGAGGACATGCCAGGACTTGACACCGATATTGTGGTTCATCGCCTACCTACAAAAGAGGACTGCCCTCCAGTAAAATAGAAGGTTCGTCGTATGCGGCCAGATATGTCAGAAAAGATCAAGGCTGAAGTCATGAAACAGTTTAATGCCAGTTTCCTAGCTGTCACGTCTTATCCATAATGGGTCGCCAATGTTGTTCCAGTGCCTAAGAAGGACGGTAAGGTACGTATGTGTGTGGATTACAGAGACCTGAACAGGGCAAGCCCCAAATATGACTTTCCGCTTCCCCACATTGATGTTCTGGTTGACAACACCGCACAACATAAGGTATTTTCCTTCATGGATGGTTTCTCCGGGTATAATCAGATCAAGATGGAACTTGAAGACATGGAGAAGACAACCTTCATTACACAGTGGGGCACCTTTTATTATAAGGTTATGCCATTTAGGTTGAAGAACGCTGGGGCAACCTATCAACGCTCCATGGTATCTCTATTGCATGATATGATCCATCACGAGATAGGAGTCTACGTTGATGACATGATAGCCAGGTCTCAGAATGAACAGAAGCATCTTGATCACCTACCTAATTTTTTTTACAGGCTGAAGAAATACAAACTGAGGCTAAACCCGAATAAGTGCACTTTCGGATTAAGATCCGGTAAGCTCTTAGGTTTCATTATCAACAAAAAGGGTATTAAAGTGGATCCTGCAAAGGTCAAAGCTATACAAGAAATGCCAACTCCTCGCACTGAGAAGGAAGTTAGAGGATTTTTGGTACGCTTAAACTACATAGCCAGATTCATTTCACATATGACCGCTACTTGTGAACCAATCTTCAAATTATTGAAGAAAGATCAAGTAGTGAAGTGGAATGACGATTACCAGTACGCATTTGATAAAATCAAGGAATACCTTCAAGAGCCTCCAATTCTGATGCCTACAGTTGAAGGGAGACCTCTGATCATGTACTTAACGGTATTAGAGAACTCAATGGAGTGTGTGCCGGGGCAGCATGACGAGTCTGGTCAAAAAGAGCATGCAATATACTACCTTAGAAAAAAGTTTACCGACTGTGAAACAAGATACTCACTACTGGAGAAAACTTGTTGTGCTTTGGCATGGGCTTCTCGTCGACTAAGACAGTATATGTTGACTCACACTACCTTGTTGATATCTAAGATGGATCCTATCAAGTACATCTTTGAGAAGCCCGCTCTCTTCGGAAGAATAGCAAGATGGAAAATGATCCTGACAGAATACGACATTCAATACACAACCCAAAAAACAATTAAGGGAAGTTTAATAGCTGATAATTTGGCTCATCAGGCTGTGGATGACTACCAATCCATGAATTTTGAATTCCCAGATGAGAACATCATGTTAATAACTGATTGTGAAGAATCTGGACCGGATGAAGGACCTGAAAAAGGATCCCGATGGACTATGGTTTTTGACAGGGCTTCCAATTCTCTTGGTAATGGCATCAGCACCGTCATCATATCTCCTAAAGGATGACATACACCTTTCATCTCTAGGCTATATTTCAACTGCACCAACAATATGGCCGAGTATGAAGCATGTATCATGGGTCTCAAAGCTGCAATCAATTTAAGGATCAAGTTCTTAAGTGTGTTCGGAGACTCGACTTTAGTAATCATCTCGATTAAAGGAGAATAGGACACGAAGCACCCTAATCTCATCCCATACAAAGAGCATGTGTTGACACTAATCCCATATTTTGAAGAAATTACCTTTGAGCATTTTCCACGAGAGGAAAATCAATTAGCGGACGCGCTAGCTACGATGTCATCCATTTTCAAGGTTAGGTGGGATAATGAGGCTCCTCAGATCAGCATTGAGAAGATGGACGAGCCAACATACTATCACGAGATTGGTACTGAAGAAGTAATGGACAAGCATTGGTTCCATGAAGTCAAAATATATCTCGAAGTCTAAGAATATCCCGAAGGAGCTTTAGTCAATGATAAGAAGTTCCTAAGGAGGTTCTCTGCTAAGTTCTTTCTTAGTAACGGGATCCTTTACAAGCGCCATCATTATTCTACCTTGCTTCAGTGTGTAGACGAGTGAGGCAGAAAGGATTATGGCTGACTTACACGAAGGTACCTTTGGCACTCATTCTAGTGGACATTCAATGGCTAAAAAGATCTTACGAGCAAGATACTACTGGTCCATCATAGAAACAGACTGTTATCAGCATTCGCGGACTTGTCACAAATTTCAGATCTATGCTGATAAGATACATGTGCCTTCGGTTCCTCTAAATGTCTTGACTTCTCTGTGGTCGTTCGCAATGTGAGGCATTGACACGATTGGGGAAATCAGACCTACAGATTCTAATGGACACGCTTCATCCTGGTTGCCATTGATTACTTCATGAAGTGGGTCGAGGAAGCTTCATTTGCTTCTGTTACCAAGAATGTTGTGGCCCGATTCATCAAACATAACCTTATTTGTTGGTACGGTATCCCAGAAAGAATCATTACAGATAATGGTACCAATCTCAACAAAACTATGATCACCAATCTTTGCATACAATTTAAGATTAAGCATCATAACTCTTCTCCCTACCGGTCGAAGAGGAATGGCGTTGTTGAAGCTGCTAACAAAAATATCAAGAGAATCATACAGAAAATGACAGTGACATATAAAGATTGGCATGAGATGTTACCATTTGCTCGTCATGGTTACCGCACCATAATGCGCACATCAACAGGGGCAACTACGTTCTCTTTGGTGTACGGTATAGAAGTTGTCCTACCCATTGAAGTCTAGATCCCTTCCATAAGAATCATGAAGGATGCAGGGTTGAATGAAGATGAATGGGTTCAGACTCGAGTTGACCAGTTAAACCTGATTGACGAGAAGAAGCTCGCGGCTGTCTGTCAGGGTCAGATGTACCAAAAATGTATGCTTAAAGTTTTTAACAAGAAAGTCAGACGTCATGTATATCAGGCTGGTGACCTGGTAATCAAGCGCATCATAATGCCACAAGGTGATACCAGGGCAAATCTACCCCCACATATGAAGGTCCATTTGTGATGAAGAACATATTTTCCGGTGGAGCCATGATCTTAACCACTATGGACGGTGACGACCTTTCACGCCTGGTAAACGCAAACATAGTTAAAAGATACTACACATAAGCAAAGACCCGCTAGGTCGACTAGCCTAGGCAAAAATAAGGGCATCCCGGCGAACCAAAAGGGTTCGGGCAAAAATTAGGGATATATATGAAAAAATATGTACACCCGGCAAGTCGAAAACCTAAAAAGGCGGCTTGGGAAAAAAAGGGTATCTCAATGGACTGAAAACCCGAATGGGCGGTCCAGGAAAAAGTTAGGGATTTAAAGCGTATAACTATATCCCATTAAATCACCTTACATCCAATCTTCAGTATCAACTATCAAGCTCAAGCGGTACTAATCAATCCAATCAGCTTCTGACAAGCAGCGAAAGGGTTGAGATGCTCAAAGACATAAAGGAAATAGAAGAATGGGAACCCAATGATATTATTTCACATAAATGTCTTTCTTTGTATACTATTTTTGTAATTTCCATTCTTACGATGACATTCTCTTACTAGAATGCTCGTCTCCTTGTACTAAAACGCTTATTCAAGTAAATACAAAATTATTCCTTTGAAATTTGCAAACTTCTGTTTTCATTTTTCTATTTTATGTGCGAAAACATCCCATGATTATTTTTGAATATATGCATATGAATATGATTACTGCTTACAAACATACACCTAAAAACAGAAAGATAATTGCTAATGACTTTAAGAAACGAGACAATATCTAAAGGCCATCCACAAGATCCCCGCAAATGTCGTCCCTGACAGATACCTTCTCCAGCCGGTACAGAGGCAGAGATGTCCAACTACAAGGTCAATGTGCAGCCTAAAAGTGCCAGGTTCTCATATCCCTAACATAAGCAAAAATCTCCAATTACTGCACAAAAATCCCCAGTGAAGTTACCAAGCTTCTCAAGATTCTCTAATAGTATTCTAGTAGAATCTCCAAGCAATTTATGAAGTTCACCTTCCTGCCACATAGTCTTGTAAATCTCAAGTAGTTTATAAAACCTTATCCCTAGTAGAGTTTATTTCTCTAGCTACGGAAATTCATCCCTCGGTGGAGTTTATTTCTCCAGATTGGTGAAATATTTCAATATAGCTTTTCCCCTTGGCAGAACCATTCTCAAACAGAACTCGAAGATTCTCGGCAGAGAAAGGGAATCGCCAACAAAATTATCTCCATTCATCATCGCCAATGAAAATTGAAGAATCACTTTCTTCACTCAACAATCCGGGTTTCAGCTTCCCAGTAGTTGTCCGAGATTTATTTTCCCAGACAAAGATACTATGCAACAACATTACATGTTCGTACATCATGGCATGTGCATACAAATACATATATCATTATCTCATTTATTTTGGGAGCATCATGCAATTCATACATCATGACATCGCATGAAACTGATTTTAAATTTTCAGGTTAAATTAACAGATAGATAAACACTATCAACCTTTATAACAGGTCAAAGATTAATGTTCGAAACTAGACGGGAAAACTATCTGTACGACCAAGTGGTATGAACTCCAAAAACAAGACGGGTTTACCGACAAATACAATAGGACAAAAATTAGTGCCTGAAACCAGACGAGGAAACAATTTATGTGACCAGCAAAATAAGTTCTAGATTAATGCCTGAAACCAGCCAGGAAAACCATCTGTGGATGATTGACTATGGATTAATACCTGTAACATGCCAGGAGAACTATCTACATGAAGAAATTGAAGATTAATACCTGTAACAAGCCAGGAAAACTATGTTTATTTCTTAAGTAAGAAATTAATACCTGAAACCAGACAGGACAGCTATCTCAACGAACAAACAAAAATATAGTTCCAGATTAATACCTGTAACAAGCCAGGATAACTATCTGTGGACGACTGACAAATTTTCAAATTCCATATTAATATCTGAAACCATACAGGACAACCATCTGTGAACAAGCTGATTATAGATTAACACCTGAAACTAGACAGGAAAGCTATCTACATGACCAGATGAAGCAATCTTACACGGGTTCCTTCTCGGTATCTAGATGCAGTCTAACACAGACTCGTCCTGAAACAACCTTATGCAGGCTCTTTCTAGTACATTTCCAAATAATGGTTAATTCCATTATCCCCAATAAATTACTGGAAGCCTGGATTCCAACCAGAATACGATAAACTTTCATCTCTTTAGACCAGAGATAACTCCTCAGTAGAGCCTTGGACAACTGAAGTTCCTAGACTTTATTCCCCATAGAGTTTTCCTCAAGCAGGAGAATAGCAGAAACTCACATTCCCCAGGGACAGCAGGAACAGGGTCCCCCAAAGGGACTATGTGTGAAATGAGCATCTGCTTTGGATGGAATCCTTAAGCCCATCTCCGACGACTCTCAGTCATCTTTTCCAAATGGCATCTATAAGCCCATTCCCGACATCATCAACCAACAATATTACTTCAGGCGAGTGCAAATTTCTAGGAACTCTAGTGTTCAATCATCTTCCACCTTCAGATCACGAAAGGCAGACAAGCCAATCTAAATCCTCAAGTTTAAGAAGATTGAATAGGGGCAGCTGTTGCACCCCAAAATTTTCCCTCTCATATTTTCCCAATTTGTTTCCCTTACATGGTGGTTACAAACACTTATTTAAAGAAAGAGGAAATTTTTGAATCTTAGCAAAGTGTCTTTCAATGGGCAGTTCAACAATGTCTTTCGATTGGCAGTTAAACAGTTCCCTTCGACTAGCACAATAACAAGTTTGGACTGAGCTTTTAAAATCCTTCAATACAAGCTTGACTCACTAGTCTTTGATTGGCCATTTAACACCCTTCGATCAAGCTTTGGTCCGTAAGTCTTCGATTGAGATTTGTGTTCATTTGAATTGGCTCCATTCGATTCAGAAAGAATGGGAGCTCCTTTGGGCTTCCTTCGTTTGAAGCACATCTGGATTCTTTTGTCTTGAGCATCTTTGAGCATCCTTCGTTTGAGGCGCCTTTGGTTTCTTTCACACAGTCCCAATTTGGACAAATGGCCTGCATGCCTGCCTGCACAAGGCAGGAATTTTCTTCATGCCTACAAGGCAAGCACCTGCTACATGCCTGCCTGCACAAGGCAGGAACTTTCCTCATGCTAAGTTTGGATAGCCCAATTTCTACACTATTACATTCCAAATGTCCATTCGAAGGACGCATATTGTTGGCCATTCGAAGAAGCTGAATCAGAGGCATTCGAAGAAGCTAAATCAGAGCCATTCGAGGAATCATGCAAGAGGTCCAATCGAAGGGCAGGGATTGAAGGCATTCAAAGGACGTATATTGCTGGCCATTTAAAGAAGCTGAATCAGAGCCATTCGAAGAAGCATACAAGAGGTCCAAGCGAAGGGCAAGGATTGAAGGCATTCGAAGGAGCCAATTTCTCCACATTCACTCAAATTTCAAAAGAGGACAAGATCCCATGTTTTTGGCCATAGTTATAAAACTTCATTCATGGCCTTGAAAACGTTTGTTTATGGCAGTTAAATTTTTGTCTTCTTGTCCCCTCCATCCTACTCTATATAAGCATCATGCTTGTAAGCTAAAAGAGACCCATGTTGGAGATACGCTGCCCATAAACCCACCATAGTTATCAAAAAAATGTCCAGCAACTCTAGTCCCCACACAAGTTCAATTTTCCAGCAAGGTAAGTCCCCTTGACCTTGTACCTTTCATTTCAGCATGGTATGTAAATAACATCTATTCACCTTTTATTTATGTCCTTTTCGATTGCATGTTTTTTTATTGTCTAAATATACATGTTAGAACTAACCCCTTTTACAGACTCAAACGAAAAGAAAAGGACTAGTGTGAAACGAAGTCTTAGGCTTCCCCCCTCATTGCCTGACTACCCCAAACGAAAGAGGCACATGCATGATTGTTTTGAAGGTCCACGTCCCTTCACAGTCCAAACAAACTAGGCAGAAAAGAGTCCAAACGAAGGATCCCTATACTGCTTCCTAGCATAATCGAAGGAGGTCAGGAGAGTCCAATCGAAGGTTGCTCATGCCAACTTCCCATCCCTATCGAAGGAGACCAGGAGAGTCCATCGAAGGTTTCTTACGCCAGCTTCCTAGCCCAATTGAAAGATGCCAAAGAAGGGGTGAATCGAAAGCACATCATTCCCCCTTAAATCGAAAGACTCATTTCCCCTTTTTTCTTTTGCATACCTAAGCCTATTTGGAATTTTTCTTTTTTGTATTATTTCTTATATTTGTTTTTATTACTGTTTTCTGTTGTTTAATTAACCAAATATAAAAGAAAAATGTCACTAAAAAATTAGGTTTAAATTTTCTTAATTAAATAATTAAGTTCTTTAGTTAATTAATTAATTGAAACTTTAACCTTTTTCTTAATTAAAAATGAATTAGAACTTAGGACTAATTATTTTCTTTTCATAATAAAAAAAACTAAAAAGAAATTAGTTTATTTTTCTTAATTTAATTTTATTCTATAGACTCAGGATAATTGACTATTTTTCTTAAATAAAAAACAACAAAAAAAGATTTTTCTTATTAGTATTTTTTTAAGACAAACTTTCAATCTTTCGCGCGTTATTTATATTTCGCATTTTTACATTATTGTATCTGCTGACAGTATGTAATAGACTAAATTAGGATTTTTACCGCTTTCCTTATTTTTTTCTTATCCTAAGTTTTATATATTTTAAATATCCCTCTCCCCAAAGCCATGTAATAGCATAGGGTTTATTTTTTACACTTTATATTTTCCTGTATATATATTAACTGCTGGTAACTAGGCATGTATGACAAGACTAATAACAAAACGCTAGTAAACTTAACATAAGACATAAATAACTGAACACAATATACATTGCACATATTCACCTCTAGGGTATCTCACTTTGGTTGCCTTTAAAAATAAAGCAGTCATGAGGCAGGAATGCTTTAGCAAAGACCCGTGAATCAAAAACATCATAGTCCCTCGATGACCCTAGAGTTGGCTTCTCGGTAAATGATCTAGTCCCTAAACAAAATTGCTAAAGCGTCTTCACAAATTGCCTTTGTGACTGTAACGATCCTTCGAATGTCCCTCATACATCCAACGATAGGGATACCTACTCATTAATAGTAGGATAACACTGTCTAAAGGATAGGCGGAAAAGAACTACATTTTCGAGTATAAAAGTAGTTAGCTGTTAGAAGTTTTCTCAAAACATCTTTGCACTTACACAAAAAAATACTTTTCAAAAAAATTTTCAAGACACTTTGTATACTTTCTCCACATTCCCGAGAAACGTTACAAAGTCTGCCATACCAAGGCATTTTCAAAACAAACTTTCAAAACACACAAAGTACAAAGGTATTTCAAAATGAGCAAACCTCTAAGAGCCCATAGATAACTACAGATGGAAATGGTGCTAACACCCTCCCTTTCCATAATCTACCCCCCTTTGTCAGAAAATATCGAAAAGGTCTTTTTCTATTCTTTTAACCTTTTCCTTAATTTGGATAAAAGAAAAGTCAGCGGCGACTCTTGCTTACTGCAACATTTGCAAACACAAACGCAAAATCCAGTATATAACAGTCGGTTATGCCATCGTATCACAGGTTGTATCATGGTCTGGTTCACGGTTTTAAGAAACAAAGGATAAGGCTCAAAGTGTATTTGTACCCGCCCGTTCTTCGTGATGTTCTTCGGTCCTAAACTCAATTAATTGTGCATTTGAATTCGAATTGAGTCTGAAATGACGTTTTGGTGATGGTTCAGAAATTTGGAAGTTTATTTGTTTGGAAGGAAGTCATTTTTGCCATATTTTCCATGTTGTTGAGGATTTGTAGTGTCCTCTTTTTGATTCATTATTCCTGATTTTTTTCCTGATTGTTCTTGTTTTGAGATTACAGTCAGTGGGATGCCACAGTCTCCTTCGTAGGTTTTGACTTAGTGGGCGTTTCTTTTGAGATATAATGACTGCCTATTTGATAGGGAACCATCGCAATTTTTTTTGTTTTGAAGGACGTTTTTGATATCACTCGTGGTATACGAAGTGAATGTTTACGACTGAATGCGCATTTTAATTAACTGATAGACTACCCTGCCCTAGGTTCGATTAAAGGTTTCATTTTTTGTGAAAAAGAAAACTCCTACTTCTTTGGCTCAAATGGGATGACTAGGGATCATCTTCCTTATGACTCCAGTGTTTAGGAATTGAAACAAATGCATGTACATCGCCAGCAAGGTCTGTCTAAAAGCATACTGTATGAGATTATGTCATTGTTTTCGTCATCCTCCCTCTAAAGGCTTGCAACTTTTAAAACAAGAGTTGAATATCATAAAGGGAGTAAAAACAACATAACTTAAATATAATGAAAACGAATGGATTAATTCAATACAAACATATGCAATGCATTAATGAAACAAATTTTGACATTAATAGAAAAGTGTTTGAACAACAAGAGAGATTACAATTGAGAATTCAAAATGAAAAGGATGCTCACAATGATTTGGCATAGGAGCAGTGATCACGTTAGGAGTCTCTGGAGGGTCGAACTCAATCTCCTTGGCGTCAATCAAAAATTTAATCTTATTATTCAAAGTCCAATAGCTATCGGTGTCGTGTCCAGGACTATCAGAATGGTAGGCACATCTTACATTTGAGTTGTACTTAGGAGAGGAGGTATCGGGGTTTTGAGGAGGATCCCTTAGTGTGATCAGCTTTACTTTTAGCAAATGTTGTAACGCTTGAGACAATGGCATGTTAATCTTAGTGTACTTCCTTTCTTGGTATTGCCCTGTCGTTGTTGAACAGGTATAGGATTAGAGATCAGGATCGCCCCCACGTGTTGGTCATGGTTACTCTGGTTATGACCTTTTTGACCGTACGCAACATCAGACTCTTTCTTCCAATTGAAAGGTTGTTTCCCTGCAATTGAAGATGCACCCTTTGGATTTTACCACTTTTAATGTCGTCCTCTACTCTTTCGCCTGTCAGTATTAGCTCGGTGAACCCGACCGAGGAGCTTCCGATTAGGTGATTGAAGAAAGGTCCTGTCAAGGTTACCATAAAGATGTCAATCAGCTCCCTGTTTGTTAAGGGTGGCTGCACTCTGCCTGCCAAGTCTCTCCATTTTTTAGCGTATTCTTTGAAGCCCTCGTTGGAACGCATGGTCATACTCTGTAGTTGCACACAAGTTTGTGCAATATCGGAGTTGTATTGGTACTTCTTGTATAAAGCAACAACCAAGTCCTCCCAGATATCAATGTCGGTTCCTTCTAAATAATAGAACCACTCCAGTTGAGTGCCAACCAAACTTTCTTGGAAGAAATGGACCCATAGCTTCCGGTCAACAGTGTAAGACTAAATCTTGCGGACATAAGATCTCATATTCATCTTAGGACAAGAGACCCAATCATACTTGGCAAAGGTAGGTATTTTGAAATTTAGTGGGATGACTACTCCAGAAACCAACCCTAACTCTTCAAAGTCCAAGCCAGGTATCTGCTGAATCTCCATAGCATTGAGCTGATCCTCTAACTGTTTTTATTTATCATCAGCGAGAGGATATTGTTCCTCAGATTAGTCGGCTTCATCTTCATCAGTCCTTGGGTTGTTATCTTCTTCATGATTATTCCCCTCAATTGATGGAGTTGAGAGATCTAGAGCTCTCTTGACTGGTCCTCTAAGTCTTCTTCCCAAATTTAGGATGCCCACTGACTTCTTTGCCTTTTTCTTCTTGTCTTTAAGAATGAGGGTCTTTAGGTCCTCTTGCCCCTTAGCCATATCCATGAACATTTGTTGGAATTGAGCATTTTGTGCTTGAAGATCCTTCACGGTTTGTTCGATATCCATCTTACTGAAAAAAACAGTATGAAAATAAGGCGACCTGTAGGGGAGAAACCTGTCATGATATGATGCATGGTATGTGGATGCATGTTTTCAAGGATCTCGCGGGGTAAACAAAAGAAAATGTTAGAAGTTGAATTTTGATCAATAACTTTGATTGGAAAACTTTGTATTGGTGGATGTCCTTCCACGATAATCAAGCTCACCATGTCAAGTGGGTCATAACCCTTGACTTAAGTTATCGTGCTTTGGTCTTTGACGACATTTGATTTAGAGAGTGAATCCTCTTGCCTCTTGATAGGCGTCTGGTTCAACATGACCCTGCACCAGAGGCCCTTGAGATCCTTGAAATGGTTATTGAAAATGCTATGGTATGATGTCATGATGTTATGTATAAGTATGCAAAGCAAACAAGTTGTTATGTACAAATAATCATATACGCACAAAGCAGATAATTCCTTAGGTTTAGGCTTGCATGGAGTTTGATAGGTAAGTACCCTCTTGAAGTTTAGTTGGCTCAACCTGTCCTAGTAATAGTAATCGGGTTCTAGGGGATCTCCATATCATTGATCTTTCTTCATCGGACATTGTTTCAGCGCAAGCCTCTTTAATGGCAACCGATATATCCCGAAGGTCCAATCTCAATGAGCGTAGCATCGAGTATCAACCAATCTTCGGTCGGAACCAAAGTCAGGTATCTCACTACTTCCTAATGGCCAAGTTGTTTAATTAAGGTTCTAAGATCAGTTAGTTCTTCATGATAACACCACTCAGCGGCCCCGTATTCTCCTTGACTGACTCAAAGGCTACCGGTACCAACAAATGTGTCACACTAACATAGTTATCGCTTCAACCATGTTGGTATACGCCGCACAACCCCCACGATTTATTGCTAATTACCTAAAAGTTTCCCCAGATCCGGGTGTAGGATGTTTACAAGCCCAAACAAGGAACCATAATCTAAAGCAAGCAAGTCAAACAATGAAAAGCAAGTAAAGGTGATCTAGCCCTAAGGTAACCCCACTTTTAAGTTTTCTCCCCAATAGATTCTCCAGTTCTGTAATACGGTGGGAGAACTGACTTGGGTGTTTTGCATTTGATTGCATTTTTTGTGGATAGCAAGAGTCGCCACCGACTTTTCTTTTATCCTATAAGGAAAGGGTGAAAAGAATAGGAAAGACCTTTGAGATTATTTTCTTGAGTTCGGGGGGTAGGTTATGAAAAGGGAAGGTATTAGCACCCTTTTCATTCGTAGTTATCTACAGGCTCTTAGTTGCTTGCTAGATCACTTGCTTTTGTTTGAAAATGTGCTTGTGGTGTGGATTTTGAAAGTATTTTTGAAAACGTCTTTGTAATGGTTCTCGTTTCTATAAGAACGCGTACAAAGTGTTGGTTTTGAAAATAGTTCAAAGAGGTGTTTGTGGAATGTGCTTTTGAAAGTGATTTTGAAAAGTGTCTTTGTAATGACTCTCGTTTCTATAAGAATGCGTACAAAGAGCTTTGTCTTTTGAAAATGATTCAAATGAAAGTGCTTGGTGCATAAAATGGTTTTGTTTTGAGCAAGCGAGCAACTAGAAGCAACCTACCTACTCAAAAGGTCTAATGTTCTTTTCCTCCTCCTTTAGATGTTGCTATCTTACCATTGATTTGGTAAGAAACCACATCATTGGATGTGAAGGGAAGGGCGTTGGACGTTTGTATAGTCATGGAAGAAAACCTATGGGACGTTTTAGCAATGTCATTTAGGGACTAGATCGTTTACCGAAGGCAACATTGAGGGTCATCGAGGGACTACGATCTTTTATCGAGGGTCTTTGCTAAAACGCCCATGTTCGAGGGACATTACTATTTTTCCGAGGCAACAAAGGAGATTACCCTAGGGGTGCATGTGTGCAAATAATGTGTTTGATATGCATGCATTTAATCTTTGATTAGGGTGATCTACTTTTTGGTTTTATCTTGCCATACATCCTAATTACTATCATTTATACAAATGCAATAAAAATACAAAAAATAAATCCTACACTATTACAACCATATTGAATAGCAAGAAAATATAAAGACAAAAATAAAATAAAGAAGGGAAAATGGGCTTTTTCAATTTGGGCAGCAAAACCCTTCGATTCTTCTCTTTCTGGCTCCCTTCTATTTGGTCTGGAAGTAGTGAGGGTGTGCCTTTCGATTTTGGCTTAGCAATGAAGCATGAGATGCAGCCTGCCTTTCTGATTCCTTTGATTGGGGTCTGGAATCATCATAAGGTCATTCTTCTGGCTGCCTCTTTCGTTTAAGGCTTGGCATTCAGTGGGTATTCTACTGGCTGCTTCTTTCGACTGGGCCAGGGAATCAATATAAGCACCTTTCGTTCCTCCCTTCTTAATCCTTCGTTTGGACTGTGAAGCAGTAAGGGGGTGAAGCCTGAGGCTTCATTTCACAAAAAACTCTTTCTTTCGTTTGGGCCTATACTTGTTAGTTATACCATATATTTGACAAGAAAGCAAACGAAGAGGGCAGAAATGGAAAGTAAGCAAATGGCATGTACATGCTTGAAACGAAATAAATGACTATTCACATGTTATGTTAGAACCGAAAGGTTTAAGGTTAAGGTAAAACTTACCTTGCTTGAAGCTGGGGTATGTGAGTTGGGCCTTTAGCAGCTGCCCTGGACACTCCTAAATTCGAAGGGAAGAAACGAAGGTGACGTTTCTAATGCTGGATTCGAAGGTTAAAGCCAAGTGTTGAGTTTGTGTCAGATTCGAAAGAGAGAAAGAAACAAGTATCGTGTTTCTTTAGATTCGAAGAGCCAAGAAAATAAGTGTTGTGTTTCTCTTGGATTCGAAGGGCCAAGGAAACAGGGGTGTTGTTTCTTCTGGATTCTGGGTTTGAATATGTGTTTAAGTGTTTGGGAGTGTTTGAGTTTTTTGAGAGTTTGATGATTTTCTTGAAGATTCGTTCCACTGCCAAAAGTTTTTAGATGTGCTGTCCAGCCCCTTATACATGTTATGGAGTCTCTTATTTATAGGCAAAGTTGGCTAAGATTTAGGAGGGAAAACAAAACAATTTGAAAAATTTGAGTAAACTGCTCTTTGTAACTTTCGAGGGGTAGTGTTCGTATGCCATTTTGGTGCAAGAATAGGCAGCGTTTCAGGACTGTTGTGTAACAGTTTTGGAACGTTATGGCCAGTTTATCAGGCCTGAACTTGGAAGAAAGCATATTTTGGTATCTCCACCTTTCGTTTTGAACCCCTTCGACCAGATTCTCCTTCAAACAACATTATTTGATTTTCATCCAACAAGTGTCTTTCGAATGGGTCACTTTTGTGCATCCTTCGAAGGATCCAAATGTGTTCCCCTTGAGTGGGTAACCAAAGTATTCCTTAAAGTGGGTCTTGTAATTCCATCAAATGGGACATCAAACATGTCCTTCAAGTGGGACACCTAGACATGTCCTTTGAATGGGTCATGTATGTATCTTTGAAAGGGTCAAATGTGTCCTTCGAATGGACTATGCTATTCTTCAAATGGGCTAGTAAGGTATATCCTTCAAAAGGGACTCCTATGTATACCCTTCAAATCGACCAATACATGTCCTTTGAAGGGGGGCACTAACCATGTGTGTTGAAGGTTGTCAAGGGTGGAATTGCAGCATACTATTTCAAAGGGAAATGTTGTCAAGTCGAAGCTAGTATAAACATAGCCAATGTCTTGTCGAAGCCTGCATGCAGGAGTTCTAAATGCCCAAACGAAGCTTGCAACAAAGGGGGCCACATGCCAAAAGGAAAGAGGCATGCTAGGCTTTCATCAAAGGAGGTCCACATGCCCAAACGGAAGAGGAACGCGGGAAGAAAAGACGCCCGGAAGAAAGAGGCATGCATGAGGCAAATTATGCAATCGAAGGATCCCAAAAGGAGGCTTTTTTCCTTGGAATCGAAGGAGGCTACAGGAGGATTTTTTCCTTGTTCCTGCTGGCCTGGTGGGTACTTCTTGCGTGCAAGAAGGAAGCTATGGCTCAATCAAAAGTTGTATGCAGCTAGCCATCAACTTTGTGAATCAAAGCAAGCATGGAGGTAATTATTTGTCTAATCAACATAGGCATGCAAGCATCAAATGTCCAATCGAAGCAGGCATATAGGAAGCTATTTCATTTTGAACCATGTGAGGCCAAAGATGCAATCGAAGGTTGCATGCAGGAAGCTCCTGCCTTGTGAACCAAAGCCAGTGTGTTAGAGGCCAACGCCCAATCGAAGGATGAAAGCCAAGCTTGCATCGAAAGAGTCCAGAAATCTAATCGAAGGATGTGGATTCAGAGTAAACTTTTGTCTTGTCGAAAGGCACATTAACATCTTCAATTTTTTTCATTTTTCTCTTTTCCTTTAAATAGGTGTTTGTAATCACACATGTGAGAGAAATCTTGGGAAAATGAGAGGGAAAATTTTGGGGTACAACAATATTGCTTTGCAGCCTGGAGTTTTGATGATTAATAGTAAAGTTGTTCAAATCAAGAGTATACTTATAAAGTATACAAGAAGGGGGGGTTGAATTGGGTTTTTTAAAACTTAAAGAAAAGAACAAGTCGGTTATCCTGGTTCGTTTGAACTCAAACTACTCCATTCCATCCGCCAAGATGATTTCGCCTCTCTCAATGAGGTCTTAATCCACTAATCAAACTTGATTACACAACTACTATGACAACCATCAAAGTCTTCTTGAGTTTAAACCACAATCCAGGTTTCTCAAGTAAATACACTAAACAATATTTAAGAGAGTGTACAAAAAGTGTTTTCTAATAAAGCAGTATCATACAAGTGATGTTTTACATAATTGAGATTCAATACGTTTGAAGGTGATGAAGATGACTCATTTGTTGTGCGTAAAATCGTAAACAATTTCTCCTTCAAGCTTTGTTTAAATAGGAAACGCATGGGGAAGCTTTTTGAATATTGATAAATGATAATTGAAGAGCTATCCAAAAATAGAGATCCTTTCCCCCTTTCAGCCGTTACTTTTGAATAGCATTAAGTGAATTGTAACGCTTCAGAACATGCTTGCTTCAGAAGATGAAAGTTACTGTTGCTTTTTTCCCATAACATTATGGATCAGAAACAGAGTTCCTGTTTGCAGCATTAGAACTTCTTTAATAGATGTATAAAATCAGAGTTGAAATAGCTATCTAACTCATCTTATGTGCTTCTTCCATCAGAACTTCTCTTCAAAACAAAATACTTATTTAGGGAGCATAATTGTTCTTAGAGTGTTTGTTATCATCAAAACTCTTACAAGGGGTGTAGGATCAAACTATGTTCTAACAATCTCCCTCTTTTTGATGATGACAAAAACTTGGATATTTCAATAGAAACATAAAGAACATAAAGTATTTATGGTCTCCTCCTGAGTTGAGTACTCAGATAGAGAAGAAATACTTCCGTGAAGATTATTCTGATCAGAGTTTTTGATGGGTCCACTTTTGTCCTCAACAGAGTTTGTTCCTGTTTTGCTTTCAGAAAAAAACAATATAAGTTATGATATTCAAAATGTTTGAGACTGCGTCTCAATACTGTTATATTAGAAATATCTTACGTTCTCCCCCTATTTTTGTCAAGAATCAAAAAGCAATAGACACGCTTTAAGCAATAAAAAATGATTTGTATTAAAAAAATGGCAATAAACACATTCAGAAGGAAACAGATAAAACTAACACAGTAAAGAAAACAAATTTCAAAACTAAGATTGAGGTGGAGGAAGTTGTGTAAACAAGGCTTCCAACAAATTCTTAATATGATTGTTTGACTCTTCTTGTTTTCCAAGCATCCCTTTGATTTCCTTGCACGTATCATCCTACTTGTCAAGTCTTTCCTTAAACATTGCATTCTATTTCTTCAGCTCCTCCAGAGTTTGTAGCACAACAGATGAAGAGGGTATATCAACAGAAGGTATCACCTTTTTAGAGCAAGTTGCTTCTGATTATGACTCAGGAGCTTATTCAACTTCCTTGCCTTTGTCTAGAACCCTAACCAAAGGCAGAGGATTGGAGGATGGTTCATCATATTTTGAAGGCTAGTGATCTTCCCAAGGGCCATTGTCCAGCAGAAGAAGTGGTTTCTTTTCCCAGTGACGTAGAACTTGATCCTTGAAGACATTCAGATGATCACAGAAGTTCTATTGAGAAATTTCATAACTCAACTCCTTAAGTTTCTGGGATTCAGAATTGAACCATTTTCTGAACTGGTTCTAATGTGAATCAAAAGCAGCAAGATTAAGATTCTCTAATTAAGCTAGCTTCAGAGAGTTAACCCATTCTTGTATTTCTGTTTCAAAAATCAGTAAATTTTTACCAACATCTGTTTTGGAGATTTTTGGTTTAGGTTTTGGAATGGAAATTTTTTGAGAGCATGAGACAAGATTGTCTAGAGCTTCTAATTCTATAACAGTTTGAAGGGGATCTTCTGGGTGGTTGATTGGAGAGGGAGAGTCAGGAATAACAATGGGTGAATTTTGTGTATTTGGTGGAGTGGAGTGATAGGGAGATGGAATATATGGGATGGAGTGGATTGTGATTGGTTGTGAGACCATGAGAGGACAGGTGATTCCAGGAATGGATGTTGGGGTATCAGATTCAAAATTTGGATTTTCGGAGTGAGGAGCTTGAAAATTTGGATTTTCTGAGTGGGGAGCTTGAAACAGCGAATCAAATTGATCAATATCAGAAAGAACTTGAGCAAGTTTAGACTGATTTTGGTCAAGATGGGTAGTAGGTGGATTGTCTAGAAGGTTATCTAGGGATAGTGAAGGATCAAATTCAATGTCAAAGTCATCAAAAGTTTGTGGTGAAAGATCTTCTGTGGGTTTTGGAGAGGAATGGGTTTCAGATGTTGATAAAAGAAATGATTCCATAACATAAATGAAAGATGGATTACCTTTCTTCTTATAAACCTTGGGAATCTTCTGAGAAGATCCTTCTCCATCAGATTTCCTTTTCCTTGACTTTCTGGGAGCAACTTCTAAAGGTTGTTGCCTGAAATCAAGGATGTTCACTTCTGGATTTGTCCCGCCCCTCTTGCAAGCATCCAGATACATGAGAATAATATTTGGAGAAGCATCTGTTAGAGAGAAGAGAGGAAAATCCTTCAGAGGTACTCTTCTAGTTGTAATGACTTCCTTGGTTGTTGTTGTTGGATCCTTCTTGATGGTTTCAATGATCTTCATCTTCTTCAGATTCTTAGTGTTCAGAGGTTTACCAGTACATGCTTCCAGAGTGCTGACTTGTTAAGCCTCAGTCAGATGTTCTACCAGTTTGTTTTCTGTCAGAATATCTAAGATGATCCTGCCCAAAGGTATCCAGTCTCTCTTTGTTATTTCTTCTTCTCTTGTCTCTTTGATGTTGGTCTTCAGATGATTAAACAGAAGATGAGGAAGATTGACCTTTTCCTTGGTTGCTATGAAGTACATAAGATACTGTTGATCAATGTTGATATTGTCTGGTAAGCTTTTGGGTTTTCTATGGTTGATGCATCTTAAAATGATTTTTGACCAAATTCTGAGGTAGTCTTTCAGATCTTTGATTTTGTTTGAAGGTTGGCCAGAAGTAAAAATCTCTTTTGAAATCTTAGTTAGGTCAGAGCTTTTTTCTGCCAAATCGCTGCAATGAATACCTCCGTCGTCATGACCTATCAATTGCCCAATGAGATCTTCAGAGATTACTATTTTCTATCCCATCATAAAAGAAGTGACTTGATGATTTGAAGCAGTAGCGTGAATCCAGAACTCTTTAACCAATCTTGGAAAAACTGGACCCATTAGACGATCAAAATACTTTGTCCATCCATGAAATTCAACGTCAGGTGTTAAATCGTAATTGTTTTCCTTCAAACTGACGAAGTCCATAATGAGTTCACACAGAACTTCCAGCGAATCAATGGGAGTTAGGAGTGTTCTTGAGGGTTCTTCATACCTTTCTGCTATTGAGGAAGAAGAGCCAGGAACACTTTAAGAGCTTTGAGCAGTTTGGGAAGAAGCCATTGTCCACACATACTTTTTAGGGTTTTTGAAAAAATTAAACACAAGTAAGAGAGAAAAGGATTAAGAGTGGAAAAGTGAAAGTGAAAGTGAAAGTGAGCAGCGTATTTATAAAAAATAGGAACCTTAATTAACAATAAAAGGGTTTAAAAGAAATGATTACTTAGCATTAATGATTCCTGAAAAGAAGGGGATGGCATAGAGATATGAAACAGTTACCGATACGACACGAGTCTCAATTCATCTAATCAATGCTTTAGTCTCTTCAGAGTTTGAACACGTGTTCAACCTTAGAAGAAACCCTTGTGAAGAGATGACAAATGTTGATATTGTGAACTTGCAAGCTTCAATCTTTGAAATGAACTGTTTGGAAATTTTTCAGATCTTCTTAGATAGATCCTAATATAACTTTCCTTCTATCTTTTGGAGAATTATTGATCAGATGTTCACACAAAAAACATAAAATTTTGAGGGTTAACGTATACATAAATAAAACTATCATTCTGGACATAATTTCATGCTGAGATGTTTATGAATGAAGTTAAACATATCTTCAGAAAGGGGTTTAGTGAAAACATCAGCCCATTGATGATCTGTGTCAACAAATTTTAATGAAAGAATTCCTTTCTAAATATAGTCACTAATAAAATGATTTTTTATTTCTATATGCTTATCCCTAGAATGTAAAATAGGACTTTTTGATAAATAAATAGCAGAAGTATTATCACAAAGTATAGGAATGTTACTCTCAAATATGTTGAAGTCTTCAAATTGACTTTTCATCCAGACTATTTGTGTGCTGCATCCAGCTACTGCTATATATTCAGCTTTATCAGTTGACAATGCAATGGTGGATGGCCTCTTGTTGGACCACGAGATAAGTTTTTCTCCCAGAAATTGGCAGCTTCTAGAAGTGCTTTTTCTTTCTATTCTATCTCCAGCGAAGTCAGCATCACAGTACTCTACTAATTTCTATTCTTTGGTTTTTTTATAACAAAGACCAATATTAGTAGTACCTTTCATATACTTGAAAATTCTCTTAACAACTGTTAAGTGAGATTCTCTAGGATCTGATTGGAATCTAGCACACAAACATACACTAAACAAAATATCATGTCTTGAATATGTTAGATATAAGATAGAACCAATCAGACCTATGTAGATCTTATAATCTACCTTCTTACTTACCTCTTCCTTTTCTAGAACGCATGTGGGATGCATGGGAGTCTTGGCTGGCTTACATTCCGATAGGTCAAATTTCTTCAGAAGTTCTTTAACATACTTGCTTTGATGTATGTATGTTCCTTCTGGAGTTTGGTTGATCTGGATGCCCAGAAAGAACTTGAGTTCTCCCATCAAGCTCATTTCAAACTCTGCCTGCATAGACTTAGAAAATTCTCTTCCCAAGGAAGTTTTAGTAGATCCAAAAATAATATCATCTACGTAAATCTGACAAACTAGAATTTCATTTTTAAATAGCTTACGGAATAAAGTTCTGTCCACCTTCCCTCTGGTAAAATCATTTTCTAACAGAAAACTACTTAGTCTCTCATACCAAGCTCTGGGAGCTTGTTTCGGACCATATAGTGATTTCTTTAGTTTATAGACATATTTTGGATGTTTTGAATTTTCAAAGCCAGGGGGTTGGTTCACATAGAATTATTCATCAATGTAACCATTTAAGAATTCACTTTTAACATCCATCTGATAGAGAGTGATGCCATTATTTACAGCAAAAGAAATTAAGAGTCTAATAAATTCTAACCTGGGGACTGGAGCAAAGGTTTCTGTATAGTCTATCCCCTCTTGCTGACTATAACCTTGTGCCACTAGTCGTGATTTTTTTCTGACAAATTCTCCTTGTTCATTCAGTTTATTTTTGAATACCCATTTGGTTCCAATGATGTTGAACCCTTTTGGTTTAGGAACCAGATCCCACATATCATTTCTGGTGAATTGTTTTAATTCCTCCTGCATTGCAAGTATCCGATCATTATCCAGAAGGGCTTTATCAATGGAAGTTGGCTCAATCAGAGACACTAATAGCATGAGAAATTCTTCAGAGTTTCTGAATGTAGATCTTGTTTTGATTGGGTCTTCTTTCTTTCCCAGATTTTTTTTTCTAGATGAGCTAAACTGCTTCTGGATTGTATTTTCTGGAGAGGCTCTTCAGATGTTGCTGTAATGTTTGTGACATCTTCTTTTGGAGATGATTGTGATTCTTTTTGAGAAACTTCTGATGCAATGTCTTTAGTACCTGTAAATTGGACTTCTATATTTGTAAAAGTTTTACCTTACTTTAACTTTTGAGAGCCAAGCTTATCATCAAATCTGACATTGATTGACTCTTCTACAATCCGTGTTTCTGTGTTATATACTCTATAGCCTCTTGAGCATTCAGAGTATCCTAACATGAGACACTTTTTTGCTTTAGAGTTAAACTTGTTCAGATTTTCTTTAGTGTTCAGAATAAAACAAGTACATCCAAATGGATTAAAATAAGAAATGTTGGGCTTTCTGTTCTTCCACATTTCATATGGAGTCTTATCCAGAATATGACTTATGGAGATTCTATTATGAATGTGACACGCTGTGTTAATTGCTTCTGCCCAGAAGTTCTTAGCAATATTAGTCTCGTTGATCACGGTTCTGGCCATTTCTTGTAAAGTTCTGTTCTTTCGTTCTACAACTCTGTTTTGTTGAGGAGTTCTAGGACAAGAGAAATCATGAGAGATGCCATTCTCATTAAAAAATTGTTTAAAATTTTTGTTTTCAAATTCTCCCCATGATCACTTTTGACTTTAACAAATCTAAGATCTTTTTCGTTTTGGACTTGGTTACAGAATGCAAAGAACACAGAATGTGACTCATCCTTATGTCTTAAGAAATTTACCCATGTCCATTTGTTATAGTCATCTACGATCACTAATCCATACTTCTTGCCACTAATGGATGCAGTTTTCACTGGTCCAAATAGATCTATATGCAGAAGTCCTAATGGTCTAGAGGAAGAAACAACTTTTTTGGTTTTGAAAGAAGGTTTTGCAAACATGCCTTTTTGACATTCTTCACACAGAGCATCTGATCTGAACTTCAGGTTAGGAAGTCCTCTGACCAGATTGAGTTTGTTAATCTGATATATTCTTCTCATACTAACATGCCCCAATCTTCTGTGCCAGACCCATTGCTCATCGTTTACAGACAATAGTCATTTTACATTCTGACTTTTTAGTTCATAAAGTTTTATTTTGTAAATGTTGTTCTTTATCTTTCCATTAAAGAGGACAAATCCATCTTTCTAACTAACTGCTTTACAGGACTTTTGATTGAAGATTATGTCATAATTGTTATCACTTAATTGACTTATGGATAACAAGTTATTCATTAATCCATCTACTAACAGAATATTAGTTATAGAGGGAAGTGTATTGTTACCAATAGTTCTAGAGCCAATAATCTTCCCTTTCTGATTGCCTCTGAAACCTACGTAGCCTCCAGATTTAAGATCCAGGTTTTGGAACATATGCTTTCTTCCCAGCATGTGTCGAGAGCATCCAGAGTCCAGGTACCAAGATTGGTGTTTCAGTCTTGCTGTTAAAGATATTTGCAAAATAGACAATTTTATCCTTAAGTACCCATATCTTTTTGGGTCCTTGTTTGTTAGAGTTACCAAAATCCTGTTTTAATTTTGGTTTAGTAGAAAAAGCATTACTAGTATACTTTATGTCATGTGTGTGCCCATAGGGGAGGTGAGAATACAGAGGTGTGTGTTTAATGATCATATCCTTAACTTTCTTTGATTGAGATACTTTACCCTTGTATCATATTCCTTTTCTTCCATTTCTGCTAACTCCATAGATCATTGAACCCATCTTTCTTCTATTTATGTTTTTAGCAAGGAATTTTTGAAAGTTATGATCATATTCCTTTATGATCTTATCAGAGTTATTAGAAACTTATGAGACCGTTTCTTTCTGAGCATTTTGTAAATTATTTTTTAGTTTAGAAATTATTTCTTTCGGCTCATAGTTTTTTTATCTCAGTTTCTTAGTTTCTTCAGAGTCATAAACTAGATCCTTTTTCGGGTTCTTGTTTATGACTCGAAGTTTCTGATATCTTTCAAGAATTTCTGACAGACTCTCTTCTAATTAAGATCTAGAGAAGTTAGATAATACCTCTTCCGCCTCTGAGTCTGATTCTAATCCAAATGATCCAGTCTCTTCTGATATGTTTGCCATTAGGGCTATGTTGACTGTTTCATCTTCTGATTCTGTTTCAGCTTCAGAAGAGTCTAAGTCGTCCCATGTTGCCATGAAGCTTTTCTTCTTTTCCTTAAATAGCTTCTTTTTAGGTTTCTCTTTTTGAAGATTTGGACAGTATCTTTTGTAATGCCCTTGTTTATTGCATTCGTAGCAGATAATGTCTTTGTTACTTGACTTTTTGTATCCATTAGATGGTTCATAATGATTTCCTGTTCTTCTGGAATTTCTAAGCTTCCTTTGCCTATGCTTCCACAGCTGATTAACTCTTCTGCAAAGAAGAGACAGTTTGTCTTCTTCTGATGAGGATCCACCAGAGTTTTCTTCTTCTGCCTGCAAAACTTTTGATTCATATTTTTTGTTAGATTTAAGAGCTAAAGACTTACCTTTCTTTTGGGGCTCATCTTCTTCTAACTCTATCTCATGACTTCTCAGCGAGCTGACAAGTTCTTCAAGAGAGATTTTGTTCAGATCTTTGGCCAGTTTAAGAGCTGTGACCATGGGTCTCCATTTCTTGGGTAAACTTATGATGATCTTATTTACATGGTCAGCAGTTGAGTACCCTTTATCTAGAACTTTTAACCCAGCCACCAGAATTTGAAACCTTGAGAACATTTTTTCAATGGTTTCATCTTCTTCCATTTTGAAGGCTTCATACTTCTGAATGAGCGCAAGAGCTTTGGTTTCTTTGACTTGCGTATTACCTTCTCAAGGAGTCAAACATGTGTTTTGCTGATTCTCTATTTGTGATCTTCTCATACTCTGTGTATGAGATAACACTAAAGAGAATAGTTTTAGCTTTGTGATGATTTCTTAAATCTCTTTTTTGATGATCTGTCATTCTTTTTCTGTCAATCTTCTGACCACTTTCATCAACATGATGTATGTACCCATCAGTCACCATATCCCAGAGATCAACGTCATAAGCTAGAAAGAAACTTTCGATTCTGTCTTTCCAGTAATCAAAGTTCTCACCATAAAAAATTGGAGGTTTACCATTAATTCTGTCTTCCTCATCATGGTAGTCATTGCTGATGTTCTTACTTTGTCTCACCATAGTTTTTTTCTTTCTTGGATCTTTTTCTGACACGGTTAAGTACTTATACTCAGAACCAGGTGCTCTGATACCAATTCAAGAATGGAAAAACACAAGAAGAGGGTTTGAATTGGGGTTTTTAAAACTTAAATAAAATAACATGTTGGTTATCCTGGTTCGTTTGAACTCAAACTACTCTAGTCCATCCTCCAAGGTGATTTCACCTCTCTCAACGAGGTCTTAATCCAGTAATCAAACTTGATTACACAGCTACTATGACCACCGTCAAAGTCTTCTTGAGTTTAAACTACAATCTGGTTTTCTCAAGGAAATACACTAAACAATATGTAAGAGAGTGTACAAAAAGTTTTTTCTAACAAAATAGTAACACATAAGTGATGTTTTACACAATTGAGATTCAGTATGTCTGAAGGTGATGAAGATGACTCATTTGTTGTGCGTAAAATCGTAAATGATTTCTCCTTCAAGCTTTGTTTAAATAGGAAACGCATGGGGAAGCTTTTGGAATGTTGATAAATTATAATTGAAGAGCTTTCCAAAAATATAGATCCTTGTCCCCTTTCAGCCGTTACTTTTGAATAGCATTAAATTAATTATAACGCTTCAGAACATGCTTGCTTCAGAAGATGAAAGTTATCGTTTCTTTTTTTTCCAGAACATTATGGATCAGAAACACGAAGTCCCTGTTTGCAGCGTTAGAACTTCTTTAAGAGATGTATAGAATCCGAGTTGAAATAACTATCTAACTCATCCTCCATGCTTCTTCCATCAGAACTTATCTGCAAAACAAAATACTTATTTAGGGAGCATAATTGTTCTTTGAGTGTTTATTATCATCAAAACTCTTACAAGGGTTGTAGAATCAAACTATGTTCTAACAAAAATTTCTAGAAGAAACATGATACGAATTTTGAGATGAAGAATTCAAGAAAGAAACAACAAAAATTGGAATATTTTGTCTTACCATCAATGAAGTTCTAGCTGATAAATGAAAGGATCATTGAAGAAGCCCCATCAAATGAGAAGAAAAGGAAAGGTAAAAGTCAGGAAATATCCATAGAGATAGAAAACTCTGATAATTCCCTTCCTTAACAGCCCACAATCAAAGACATCCTCAAAAT